>OY754337.1:2512500-3112500 GCA_963573305.1 Pyrrhosoma nymphula
GGACAAGGGGTAGAGTGAGGTAGGAGGAGAGGGAGGAGAAAGGGGTAAGAAAGGGGAGAAGAGGGGGGGCGGGAGGGGGTCAGAAGAGGAGAGCGGAGTGAGGGGGGGGAGAAGAGGGGAAGAGGCGGGAGAGGGTCGGAGAAGGAAGGGATGTGGGAGGGAGGAATGGGGAGGGGCGGGAGGGGATAAAAGGAGGAGAAAGGGGAGAGGAGAAGGGGCGGTAGGGGTCAGTGAGCCCGATTTAATCCGGGGGGATTATAGGCAGAATAAAGCCAGATACAAGCCAATTCTAATGTACGTAATTGAAGGGGAGAGGCAGAGGGAGGGAGGGAAGACAATATGCCTGCTCGGAAACATTTGTCAAAACTGACATTGTGGGAGGAAGCATGGACCGGGACGGGGAAGGAGGCATTGGGCGAGGACGGCTTACAACTGGCTCGGTGGCCGGTCAATCTAACACTTAAGGCGTTAGTGGTGAGACCAATGTAGTAGGAATCGCAAAGGTTGCAAAGGAGGATGTACACAATGTTGTGGGAAGTGCATGACCGAGAGGGGACGGAAGGAAGTGGGTGGGAGAGGAATTTAGCGGGGAGGGGGTCGGTAATAAGAATAGGGCACGTTTTGCATCTCGCGCGATGGCAGGGGTTGGGTGGGGTTTTAGAGCTAATATAGGGTTTAGTCAGTGGTTTGGTGGTTTTTAGGATGCTGGAGAGGTTAGGGGGACGCCTGAAGGTGAGAGAGGGACATTTGGGGAATGTGTTTTTGGTGGTGAGATTATCAGAGAGGAGTGGGAAAAGGTTTTTAATGATTTTTTTGAGGGCATGGACGCCTGGGAAGTAGGTGGTACAGAGGGAGAGGTTGTAATTCTCCTTATTTTGGGTTGGTTTAGGAGGAAAGGGTTTTTTGAGAATTCGTTTATTGAGAAGAGTCTCAGGATATCCTCGTCGGAGAAGGGATTCGTGCAAAGAGGAAAGGAATTTATCAAGGGAATCGGGGTTATTACATATGCGAAAACCTCGTGTAGAAAGAGAGTAGGGGAGGGATCTTTTAGTATGGGAGGGATGGCAGCTGTTATAGTGAAGATATTGCTGCTTATTGGTGGGTTTGATGTGGACTGAGGTGTTGAAATGGTGGTTGGAGAGAGTGATATCTACATCAAGGAAGGTGACATGGGAAGAAGAGAAATGAGAGGTGAAGGAGACAGAAGAGAAATCGTTGAGAGCGGAAATAAATGAATTAAAAGAATCGACGTCATGGGGCCAGAGAAGGAAAATGTCGTCGATGTATCGAAGCCAGAGTAAGGGTTTCAGGGGTTGTGAGGATAGGAAGGACTCTTCGACACGGCCGAGGAAAAGGTTGGCATAGGAAGGGCTGAATCTACTGCCCATGGCGCAGCCTTTGGTTTGAAGGTAGAAGCGGTCATTAAAGGAGAAGGAGTTATGAGTCAAGATGAAGTGGGACAGGTCAATAAGGAAATCGGAGCTAGGGTTATGAGGAGTAGGGCGAGTATCAAGAAAATGCTTAACGGCGGATAAGCCTTCGGCGTGGGGGATGGAGGTATAGAGGGAGGTGACATCAATGGTGGCCATGATGATGTCGGAATCATTGGGGAGGGGGGTGGAGAGGAGGCGATCCAGGAAATGGTAGGTATCTTTGATGTAGGAAGGCAGGGAATGGACTAGAGGCTGAAGGTAATGGTCGACGAAAGCGGAGATGCGTTCAGTAGGGGAGTAGCAAGAGGAAACTATTGGCCGGCCAGGGTTGTTGGGCTTGTGTATCTTCGGAAGGATATAGAATAGATTTCCTTATTGACCTGTCCCACTTCATCTTGACTCATAACTCCTTCTCCTTTAATGACCGCTTCTACCTTCAAACCAAATGCTGCGCCATGGGCAGTAGATTCAGCCCTTCCTATGCCAACCTTTTCCTCGGCCGTGTCGAAGAGTCCTTCCTATCCTCACAACCCCTGAAACCCTTACTCTGGCTTCGATACATCGACGACATTTTCCTTCTCTGGCCCCATGACGTCGATTCTTTTAATTCATTTATTTCCGCTCTCAACGATTTCTCTTCTGTCTCCTTCACCTCTCATTTCTCTTCTTCCCATGTCACCTTCCTTGATGTAGATATCACTCTCTCCAACCACCATTTCAACACCTCAGTCCACATCAAACCCACCAATAAGCAGCAATATCTTCACTATAACAGCTGCCATCCCTCCCATACTAAAAGATCCCTCCCCTACTCTCTTTCTACACGAGGTTTTCGCATATGTAATAACCCCGATTCCCTTGATAAATTCCTTTCCTCTTTGCATGATTCCCTTCTCCGACGAGGATATCCTGAGACTCTTCTCAATAAACGAATTCTCAAAAAACCCTTTCCTCCTAAACCAACCCAAAATAAGGAGAATTACAACCTCTCCCTCTGTACCACCTACTTCCCAGGCGTCCATGCCCTCAAAAAAATCATTAAAAACCTTTTCCCACTCCTCTCTGATAATCTCACCACCAAAAACACATTCCCCAAATGTCCCTCTCTCACCTTCAGGCGTCCCCCTAACCTCTCCAGCATCCTAAAAACCACCAAACCACTGACTAAACCCTATATTAGCTCTAAAACCCCACCCAACCCCTGCCATCGCGCGAGATGCAAAACGTGCCCTATTCTTATTACCGACCCCCTCCCCGCTAAATTCCTCTCCCACCCACTTCCTTCCGTCCCCTCTCGGTCATGCACTTCCCACAACATTGTGTACATCCTCCTTTGCAACCTTTGCGATTCCTACTACATTGGTCTCACCACTAACGCCTTAAGTGTTAGATTGACCGGCCACCGAGCCGGTTGTAAGCCGTCCTCGCCCAATGCCTCCTTCCCCGTCCCGGTCCATGCTTCCTCCCACAATGTCAGTTTTGACAAATGTTTCCGAGCAGGCATATTGTCTTCCCTCCCTCCCTCTGCATCTCCCCTTCAATTACGTACATTAGAATTGGCTTGTATCTGGCTTTATTCTGCCTATAATCCCCCCGGATTAAATCGGGCTCACTGACCCCTACCGCCCCTTCTCCTCTCCCCTTTCTCCTCCTTTTATCCCCTCCCGCCCCTCCCCTTTCCTCCCTCCCACATCCCTTCCTTCTCCGACCCTCTCCCGCCTCTTCCCCTCTTCTCCCCCCCCTCACCCCGCTCTCCTCTTCTGACCCCCTCCCGCCCCCCCTCTTCTCCCCTTTCTTACCCCTTTCTCCTCCCTCTCCTCCTACCTCACTCTACCCCTTGTCCCATGCCTATCCATCATTCGGTATCCTTCCTTCTGTGAGAAAGGCAGCTTTTCGGCTGTCGAAATATCAGAACGTATAGTGTGTGAGTGTTCTTCTTTTTGTGTTTCTATATTTATTTCCGCCCCACCTGTGGCAAAGTTTATTTTTATTTAAATTATCGCGTGTGTGATTTTCCACGAACTCGTATATATATATATATATATACGAGTGTGTGCACAAGGAGTGCACACATATATATATATATATATATATATATATATATATATATATATATATATATATATATATATATATATGTGTGCACTCCTTGTGCTGTGAGATTCATCCAGAACACCACCACCTATCACAGCAGAATCTGCGTGATTATGCCATCCACCTGTGTAAAGAGGGAATTCTTCAGCAACTGCAACTTCAGGAGAATACACTACCAGCAAGGCATGAGCAGCATCTCCACTGTATCTCCTCCTAAAAGGGAGGAAGTTGGTCAGGCTGTTTCGGAACTCAGATGGCCATTACTGAGCACATTCAAGTATCAAGAGGGACAAACAAGACAGGGAGACATCAATCTTAAGACCCTCTCTGTTGGGTACCAACTTGACCTGGTTGAATGGACTTATCAAAGAAATCATGACAGAGACGCCAAACCTCTGGAGAGTCAATTGTGTGGTCTCCGCTGCTGCCAAAGTATTGGATCTCCCCCAAAAGAATGCACCTTGGAAGTACAAAGGAGCAAAAAGGCTGGAGGAGTTAGAAGCCAAGATCATGCTCGCATGACGGCAGGCGTCGAGGATTTAGTGTGTGATGGAAGACATCACATCTGTGCGAACTTTTACACCCTAAGCTTGGGAGTATTGCATGCAGCCTCAGATTTCACCATCTTACTCTGAATAAAAATGTGCGGATCACCATTAAGGAACACGGGGTCAGTAGAATAAGGATGCTCACCACGGCCCAAAGAAACTCCTGAATTGGAGAGTGAGGGAGAACTCAACCTTTTCACTTAAAGGTGATATTTTTCCCGGTCAGCATGAAATTAGTTGTACAGCCGATGGACCAGAGGACAACAAAAAACTTTAAACATTTCTACAGCCATTTATTGGTTGAAAACATTCTTCCTGGAGATTTTAGTGGCTTTAAACTTCAAGCTTCTTGAATGTGCAAACAAGCATGGAATCAAGTGAAGGAATAAACCATTAAGAACTTTTGAAAAAGCTGGCTTTGTCAAAAAAGAGACCAAGGGAGAAAGTGCCAATGCAGCCAAGACTCACAGCGCCTACGGCTGGGAGGACATTGTTTCTGATTCCACCAAATCCTATGAAGACTTGGTCAGCCAAGATAAAGGTGTGGCAGGTTGTGGCGAGCTTACTGAAGCAGACATCATCACTCAAATACTAACAACAACAGTCAAGCTAATGATGACGTATCTGGTGAAGATGACGATTCTCCGGTGGCCCAGGAAAGAGCTATCCTGAGTGGAGCAGACGCATCAAATTACATCCAAGAACTCGGGCAATATTTTGAAAGTCATAATGATGCAAGTGATTCCATTTTCCAGTCATTAAATACTTGAGTTATACATTATTACTATGTAGTGATGTGCGAATCATGATTTTTCACTTCAAATCAAATTCTAATCGAATTGGCAAAATTATTCAAACTTTGAATCGAATTGACTAAATATTCGTATGCTTTTCAAATTTAAATCCAAATTTGTTTTATCAATATGTTGGTATTAAAAGCGGCTATTACTGCATTTTTTTGGTCACATTTACTATAACATTTCCTACATAAAAATACAAAATATTATGCCCCTAAAAAAAGAGAATAGAGAATACATATAGTTATTAGCTTTTAACTTATATTTATTAATTTTCAAACAAAGTTTTATCCAGGAACAAAGAAAGCCAACATGAAAATTCTCCTGATAATGATAAAAAATATTTCTCCAATATAATAAAAAATAATTTCCCAGAGATAATTTAAAAAATTCTCCTGGGATACTAAAAAATAAAATGCTTTTGAGGTAATAAAAACTTCAGTCTTCCTAAGTTATCATGTAAAAATACAAGCTGCTCTACATGAGTGGGGCTTAAATTTCCACGTCTATCTGTAACAACATTTCCTTCTGCAGAAAAGACTCTTTCACTAGAAGTCTTGGACCCTGGAATACTTAGATATTTTCTGGCCATAATGCACAACATTTTGTAATCTGTATCCCGAATTTTCCACCATGATAGAGGATTGATTGGTGCCAGATCTTCTTTTAAATACATTTCTAGTTCATCCAAAGTTTCCTTTGAGTTTCCAGTGCTTTTACCATAATTTTTATTTCAAATACCAATTCTATCACCTGAAAAATAAATACAAGGGGTGAGTATCATAAATGTTCCTAAAATTCACAAAGAAAGGCATAATACTTCAAACTCTTGTTAGTAATCCTACAGGGTGTAGATTTACTGCAAATTTCTGTAGTAGATTCTGTTACACCCCTATTTGACTGGAGCTTTCTTCTAATACTATCAATTTCTGCATTCGTCATATCTTTAACTTACTGCTCTTCTTATGTTAAACATAAAATTTTATATCTTGGGTCAAAGCATATTGATTTCAGATGAATTGATGATTCCCTAAATTTCCTGAAGCGTTACTTTATTGATACTGCCCGATACTTAGAAAAGGTTACTCCTTATCCATCGTATTCATAAAAAGTTATTATGAGGCCATCAATAGCTGGTACTATTGATTATATGGACACATATTTGTCACCTGAAATTACCATAAAATATTATTGCAAGGAACATCAAAAACATTAGGTACATAAAAAAATACCAACAGATCAAGGATTTCTCAATTGAAAATAGTTTCACAAGTTCATCAACAGGCTCCAGAACTTTTACTAGGCCTTCAATATGCTTCCATTGACATGAATTCAATGAGTCAATTTTCCCAAATTTAGATAACTCATCATTCACAGCTGCTTAATCAAGAGCAAACTTTTCAACATAAGAAATTCAGAGTTCTAACTGGTCTCTCACATCATTTTTAAACCTTTATTACTTAGATTTTTTGATGTGATGACTTCATAAGCCTGCCAATGAATATTATAAGCATTAGAAGGTCATTAGTTCACTGTATTTGTAATGTTGTAGTAATTGAAACTGCTGACTGACCTCTCATTGGCAGATGAACTATGATGGTAGTGTGACACTATCTTACGGCATTTAGACAAAATACTTTCCAGATTATACATTTTCTTGGCATCTCCAATGGCAAGTTGTAAAGTGTGGTTGAAACATGCTGCCATCCGAAGGCATTCATGGCAATGGCAGCACTTATATTAGGCCCATTATCTGTCACTATGAAAACTGAACTCGAGCTCGCATTTTCGTCATCTCCTTCTTATCGTCGTCATCCGCTGGAAGAGAATTGCAAATTTATAAAGTAATAGAATTTTTCAGAATAAATACAATTTCGTAATTATAGTTCTATTGGAAATGTGTCATACAAATTTCATTGTGACATAAGAACAGATCAACGGCATATTACAGGTTAGTATCTACTATAATTTTGCACTTACAGGAAATCATAACTTCGTATCAAGATAATGGTTTTCTTCTAAGTACGCCACTAGCCAGTAAGTAGGTATCCCTCTTTCACACTCCTTACTTACTTAATAACCAGTAACTTTCGTTGGCGGCAGTTGGTGGGAATCGGGAGTAGATTAGGTACGATAATCACACAAGACAATCAGAATTGAGAAGAGCGCAATGTTATTTCATTCTAGTATCCTTGGTTATTTCGTTAAATAAGCAAGGATGAGTGTCATTTAATTTGAAATTCACATTAAACGATTCAAAACGTAACAGGGATGTGGAATCTTTATTTCGTTCCCTTGCTCTTCACTTGATCATTGCGATTCCGGGCAGTACGGTACCACTGAGTTAAGACAGTGTCGTCTGCATGAACATGTATGTTCATGGTCGTATGAATGCATGTAGCCCGGCACAGCAATACTACTCCCATGAACATACATATAATATCATGACTAAACCCACAATACTGATGCTCAAATGGCCGTAAATGCGTGCTAAGGGTTATTGACAAAGAGCTATGAAAACAATTTCCGTGGCGTAAATTTATATTCGATTTGAAGTTTTGCAGATGTCGATTCGGTTTGAAATTTTCGTTGAACGAAAATAAATATTTGATTCGGTTCGAAATTTTTGTTGTACAAAAAGATTAATCGATTCGAAATTTCGACTATGTATTTGCACACCCCTAATTATTACTTAGAGACTTCAATCGAGGAAGCTAGTAAAGATGTCCGACTTTTTTCAGACATTGCGTATGTAGTTTTTGTCTGAATTAAAATACATATACTTTACAATACTGAACCATTTAATTTGTTTCATTGTTTAATTTTTATTATTTACAATGTTTTTCACATTCAATAAAAACAGTTAAACAAAACAAGGTATTTACAAATAATATTCACAATAAATGTCTGTTTTTTTATGTCATGAAGTTTTTTGAAAGAAATGTCTTAAATTAGAATTTTTGGATAATTTGAATTCTTGAACTGGTCCCTTCAGGTTTGAATTATCCAAGTTCTACTGTATTGAGGAAATATATCCAAAGAGAATTTTCGCTCTTCATGCAAAATTTGAATTGTGTTCTATTTAAGGGGACCTTTTTTTTGCTTTAATGTGATTGATTCATAGAAGATATAGTAGCCCTCGCATCTCTTCATTGAAATAAAATTTAAGTTTTACATCCTTGAAATTAAATTTTAACTGATTAATTGTTTTGCTTGTTTTTTTAGGTGTATTTGGTATTCTAGATACATATTTCTCTAATTTATGCACTGAGATGAATAATCATATCTCTACATGGCAATGTGTATAATTCTCTGTATTGGTTTCACCTTTTTCATATAATCTCAATTTTAAATTCTGGATGTTAGCTTTTAAGGCTTAGGTGTTAACTGAGATTATGGATAAGCACCTTAATGTCATATCCTCATCATGCTTACTTTTCAGGAGTAGGCTTGTACCTACTTTAACCCGCCGTGACTCGCGCGGGGTGTCCCAGACACCCCAGCGTCTTATTTTGGATGGGATATTTTTCCGGTCAAAGTTTATGGCCCCTTCTTTTCAGTAGCTGGAGTTTAAGGTCTTGTTGACCTATCCTGTGAAAATGGTTAGTTTTATTTTGATCTTGGTCGATATCGAACGCTTTTTTAAAGACAGTGCGCATCTTTTCGGAGTGAATTTTGCGAGTGTTATTTTAATGCTCGCAAACGTATCCTAAATAGGTGAAGGTTTTCTTCTCATTGTGTTTAGTGCATTATCTACATACTACTGTCGCAAGCTATAGTTCATCCTAATATTTGGTATATCTATTTACTTTAAATTATCGCATTAATCTTATTTCTACAATCGATACGTCTTTATTATTCAGCTTACTGAGACATCATTACGTTTTATAAATTTTCAATTTTTTCCATCATAATATTTACCTTTAATCTTATTTTTTTTAAACTTAGTCAGATACACCTGTCATCGCATTATTTTAGGAAATTTTTATTATTTTTTTCTGAGAACACTTCCTATCGAAAGCTGTTGTTTGTGGAAAGGTTGCCGATTTTGCGAAAAACTCAAGGTCAGTGTATATGATATTTTTACTCAGTGATAAATATAAATTAAAATTTTAGGCATCGTAAAAAGTATTTCCGTAATTTACATAACTCTTTTTCTCTTAGATGGCCTACTTACGTTCTGAGAGGGACATAGAAACTGCTGTTCTGCTTTCGAGTGATATCTGATGAAGAAGAATTTGACTCAGCCAGCGAATATTCGGTTGCTTCAGCACAATAATCGGAGCATGACATAGCCAGCCACGTCAGGACATCAGTCATTTAGAGACTGAGCATGCTGCTTTGACAAATGAATATTTTTATGAGTAAAGTTCGTATGACGAAATGGAGTGGTGTTGATCCACGACGAAACGTTCGAACACCAATCCATAACGTTGTATCTCAGGCAGTTGGGTACAAGGGAAATAAAAATAATATAATTTTCCATTAAAAGAAAGAAATAGAAATACTTTGCTTATTTTCTACAATTTTACTTTAATTGTCGACTAGTTTCGATACACTGTATCATCTTCAACGGACTAGTGGTACAAAAGACATAGGGACATAGTTATATACTGAATGGGTTGGGAAGGGGTGGGGAAGGATATGGAAGCGGTTGGTAGGAACATGTCAAATTAGTGAATAGGCGGGGTGGGGAAGTGAAGGAAAGGAAAGTAGGGGGGGGGGAGGTTAGGAGTGGAGCGTGGGTTGACGTCATAGGGAAGGGGAACTAGGGTTGGGGGGGGGAGAGGGTTGGGGAAGGGTATGGAAGGTAGGAAACTGTAGAAATTAGGGAATAGGCGCGGTAGGGAAGCGAAGGAAAGGATCACCTCTCACCAGAATACTGCTGTGGGTGGCAAGTGTGGAGAATTCTTTTTAGTTCCTGTAATATTCTCTTCTTCACTCAACCTCATGACTTGCTTGCCCTCCCCTTTGAATACCATAAAACACATCAAGTGGGAAAAGAATTTTGACACAATGTCCATTAATTTTTCGTTAATGTATCGGCATAATCCTCAAATGAAGCTGCACCATCTCTGATACAATTGTTACACATGTATTTTGTGTGTGCTTATTCCAGGTCTGCCCCAGAAGAGGAGGGAAGGCCTCTGAGGGAGATAACGAGTGTTATCATGACCACATCTGGCTTTCTGTCACCAGCCAGAGAGGGAAAGCTCCCAGAATCTCGTATACCAATTCCACCTTCTGATTCCCGTTCTAATTCTCCCCTGCCACCATCCTACCCAATGGTACCTCCAGAGGTCAAGGGTGAAAAGAAATCGAAGAAGGGAACGCTAAAGAAATCACTCGATGGACTTAAAAGGTTGGACAAGGAAAACAAGAAGAAGGAGAATAAGTCAAAAGAAGCCAAAAAGAGTCGGAAACACATGCTGGTTGATGATTCAAAGGTCAAAAAGTTGATCAGTATGAAGGAGTTTTCTAAATTGAAAGCATTCAAAGCAGGTGCTCTGAAGTTGATGGCCCGCAGTTCATCAGGTGGGTCAGGAAGTAAATCTAAGCTGAGTAGCTCTAAAATGTCCTTAAGTAAGTCGCATGGAAAGGCTCTTAAATTTAATAAAGTTGCTAGTCAGTCGAAAATGTCTAAAGTTGATAAATTTCAAACCATTCCTTTGTTTCCTCAACCTAAAATACCTAGTGTGGAGAAAGTTAAAGCTCCAAAAACAGTAGAAGGAAAATTGTCTTCAGAGCCCGATAAGCAAAAGCTCAATATTTTTAAAAAGATCTCTAAAGTAAAGGAGGAAAAGCTTGAAAAAGATAAACAAGATCGAATTGATTCCGCGGATTTCTATCCTAAAGACTCGAGGGAAAGCTCTCCAGGTTTAGTGATAGACGAATTAGAAGTTCAAAATCAACAGCGTGAGGCTAGACTTGTACAAATAAATGATTGTATTAATGCAGTAATAATGCGTAGTATGAAGGAAATTTCTCATGATTCTAAATTAGCCAGGGAATCTAAATCGCAAATTATGCCGATTCCTAGTAGTGTATCTAAGAACGATAGCTTGGTAAGTAACGTTGTTGTGGCCCATGGCCCTGATTCTAGTAAAGATATTTATATGTTTGATGACAATGATTTGTCACCGCCAGGAACTCCATCGACTCCAAAGACGCCAGAATTGCCCACTCCGTCTCGTAAGTTAGAGAAAATAATGGAAAAGAAGAAAAAGAAAGATAAGTCAAAGTCAAAGAGAGATTCTAAGGGGAAACTGGCAAAAGATCTTCTGAACGCTAAGAAAATCAAGGTTGAGGTGAATGATTATGAGAACCCTGGAAGACCCAAAACTCCTGAGGTTCCGGAGCCACAGGACAATGTCCACACTCCCGTGTTCCCCTTCTTCCCCTCCTTCCCACCCGCCCCTGGCCTCATCCCTCCACCCTTGGGCCACCACCCGCTCTTCCCCCGATTCCCCATGTCCTACTCGGGCATTCCCAAAGCGGCCGGTGGCAGTGGAGCCCTGGGGCAGCCCGCCCCCAGCTCCAACCTCCCCCACCCGGCCATGCCCAACCTTCCCCTTCCTCCGGCTCTGTTCATGCAGCCGAGGCCTGAGGAGCCAGTGGAGGTGAAAGACGAGCCTCCTGAGAGGCAGAGTGCGGCGGCAGCTGCACCACAGCAAAGTGCATCGCCTCCCGGTCCTGCAACAGTGAAAACAGAGAAGGTCATCGAAAAATCACAACCTCCACATCCACTGAACCCCAAGGAGAAAGTTGTTGAAAAGGTGAGTGAGTGAGCTTTAAAGTAGCAATCCAAGTATGACATTACTATTTGTTTGAAGTATTTAAAGAATGATACATATTCTAAAGACTTGGCTCTGCAGAAGGTGCCAACATACATTTAATATAATTGGTATTTCCAAAAGTGATGTGACTGAGCTTGTCAACAGACTTTGACTAATGCTTATACCTACCTATTGCCAAAACAATTGAAGCTATAGATCCTTTTATATTTTGTGAAAAGGTTGTCATTACCTTGTATTCCTTACCACAGGCCTAGAAAACCTTGGCAATTATTTGTTTATTTAATTTTTTGGTAATTTCATGAAACATAGTACTTTTTCTAATCAATTTCATGTGTAAAAGTTAATGCCTAATCCAAACTGAAACCTTTTAGACAAGGATATAAAAATTGATGTCCTAAAACAGGGTGGCGATCGTCAGGGAAAACCTGGAATTGTCAGGGAATTTTGAATTTCTGGAAAAGTCAGGGAAATGTCAGGGAATTTTCGTAACAGTCAGGGAGAAACTGGGGTAGGAAATTCTCATTATTTTTCTACCATTACGTTTATCGGCCAGTCTTTCCCACCCTTTATTTCACCAAAACATTTCACCAACTAAAACTAATGTCCGTCGCTGACGTGCATGGAATAAGCCCCATCAATTCGTGGCTCATTCAGTTGTGAATCTTAGTTATTTAGTAGTGAATCAGACGTACAATGTATCCCTTTTGCATATCCTTATTGCGATATTTGCCTAGTAATGTCAAAATTCATGATCTCAATGTATTACGCTAATCACAAGGAATCCGAGGCTATGCTGTTCGGAAAATTTTACCTCGCATTTTTTTTTTTAACTTCCGAGGCTTAGCTTGATAGGTAGCTGTAGCGGCTGGAGCATACTAGCTCGTAGTAAATACATGCTTACAGTTGTAAAAATGCGATACAATGATTATTAAAATGGTAATACAACAGGGTGTCCGGCGACCTGGAAAACCTTGAAAACCGGGAAAACTCAGGGAAATATTTTGTCCTGGAAAACTCAGGGAAAACTCAGGGAATTTTTGTATTTTTCCGAAAAACATGGAAAATTCATGGCAGCCGATTTCCATTAAGGCAGAGAGAGAGGTTTAATCTGCGCCTTTGCTTGCTTTATGCTCTCGGCTCAGCGAAGCCTTGCGCTCCCTGTTCATTGAATACTCTTTTCATAGCTCTGCGCCCGCTCTCAGCTTGTGCTTCGTCACCCCACCCCCGCGAAGTCCAGGGGACCGATCGCATAACAAGGCAAATTCCACACGAAATAATTCCCATGTAAAATGGTCGCTACGAATGGAATTGGAATTCATTCCGAAATCTGTCAGCGGAAACAGAATTTCACGCGGAAATCTTGATTCCGTTCTTAAGAGCCATACGAATGGAATTCTTGGTGTGGCCAAATTTACGAGAAATCTAAACGTCTGAGCAAGCGTAGTGGCATTTCCTGCATTATACGAAAACCATTCGGTCGGCAACCTGCGGCCAAATGGATAATTGGGTATTGTTATATATGTAATTGATAATCCTCTCCCAATAATCTCCACCCTCCTCGTTTTAATGTTTGCAGAAATGTTTTGGAAGGAGCGGAAATACATTTTGCGGTCACTGCGTATGGAAATCACGGCCCAAGGGTTTGTAGTCGACAGGGCCACGGTACAGGGGCAATCCAACCTAATTAAAATTCGTGAATTGTGCAACAAATACAATTTTGTTCTACATAATTGAATGCTTTTGGGCGTTAGATCCGTACCTATCACAAAGCAATTAATTCACAATTTCCGAAATGTTCATGTAAAGTACAGTGAAGCCTTTGGGGATAAGAGGAAAGGTACCAAGTCCTCAAGAGAAAAAGAATAAGAAAGAGGTACATACTAGTGATGGGCAAAGTCTGTCTTTTGAGAGATTTCGGTCGCGTCGGTCACTCCCGCTTGTGATTCGATCTTCGATCGTCGATCAGAGAGACCGATTTTCCAGCTAGTGAGCAGTCCAAGTTGCCTACGATCAATGATCTCTCAGGAAAATCGTGATAGATAAAAAATCTGGTCGTTCGTGAGTTTCATACTGTAAGCATGACCGAGGTGTACAACTTTGCTCTTGATAACACAGAGCAGGCACAGAGTTTCAGTGCAGCTACCTCGTCAGTGCCGGTTTCCGTGGAGTTGTGGGTAATTCTTTGAAAACAATTGAAGGCACAATTGTGCAATCGTGCGAAGGTTTGTTTTGTTTGTACACAATGCTCTTGGTTTGTGATTTTAAGTATAGTTATACGAAGAATATTAGGAATATCCCACTTGATTACAAAACTGTTGAAGAGTGACATTTTATCAACCACAAATTATTAACAACTCATTATAGAAACCAATGATTAATACTAATTTAGTAGCGAAATTTTATTTTGGTATGTAGTTCGAAACGATCAACGTTTTCTTTTGGCTGTAAGAATTTAAAGCAAATTATCCGACTGTAGCACTAAAATTCAATTTTCAATTACAGTCTGTTTCACTTGTTCACGAGACGTAATATTTGTCGAGAATATTGAAACGATGGTTTATCGTGTATTTAAGTGACAATGCAATTATGGAAATTCAGTGATTACAAATGTTATATGTGCTGTGATGTATTGCGTGTGTTCTTGTGGTGATATTTTGATATTTAAAGGTTATTTGTGTTAGGTAGACTTACGCTCCTAATGGATGTGTTATGACAGGAAATACACCATGGAGGTTTTAAAAGTTTCTGTGCTTCTGAAATGGCATAATATTGCGTTGTGTTTCTGGACCTGAGTTACACGAAGAAAGTGTATGTTCAACTTATGCTAAAGTTATAGTTTATGTCGTAAATTTACCAAGAGTTAGTGCTTCAAAAATAGCCTATATAGTGAAGTTAATGGTGGGTTTTTGTTTGTTTACGTCGTATATTTTTAAGTTACAGTACCCCCTGAAATAATCTCATAGTTTGCTGCTGTGTTTGTCTAAGAGTGAATTGCATGTAAAAAAGCGAACGTTCAACTTTGGTAAAGGTTTGTTTACATCGTACTACATATCTATAATTTAGTTACTGTGCTTCTGAAATACTGTCTCGTGATCGTCGAGTGCTTACAATATTAATAAATGCCAAAATCGAAGATTTGTTCATAGGTTAACGTAATATTCGTCGTTTATTGTTTACATCGTAAGTATAAAGCATAAATTCAGAGTATTAGTGCAAATACAGGAGTCCAAGACATTCGCTGTGTATATATATATCTGTGATTCTAATAATAACAATAAGTCCTACGATGAATACTTTTTTGTGAAGTTGCTTCTGTCGTGATGTTGTTTTCTTCTCGTGAAGCACTTCTTGTGCCAAAGTGAACTGAATAGGACTTCACGTTTACTATTCTCAATATTTGTTGAAATATATGAATTTTTTCAGCCACTTGAGTGATTTATATCTAATGTAAAACGCTCCTTACAAAACATGCTTCGTTTGTTGCCATCGATTAAAATCGTTGGGGTTTCACCATGCACTTCGTCACTTATTTAACTAATCAAACTAGTCAATTATATTGATGTCCAGTAAATATGTTTTTCGCAATGCCACATAGATTCTAAATTTTTAAAAAGCATATTATTAAATGATGGTTTGTATATGTACCTGCGTACCTTTCAATAAAATGTATATTCAGTAAAAATGCACTTTGTTATAGTATTGAATCTTTAGTGCTATATTAATTCCCCCTCACAAAATGCTTTTGCCCGTACATTGGAGATGTTAATTGGTTACGAAAACGATTTGATTATTATAGTTATGTCTTACAGGGTATTCAACAGTTATACATATCAAATTCTTATCAGTAAGTGTTAACATATATTGCTTCTAAGCTACCTATAAGAAATGCCTAATACACACAAAATATTTGTTATTAAGATGTGTATGAGTAGGGATTTAAAAACTGATTGCAGGATGTGATGAATCTTCTTAAATTGTTTGGCACTGACAGTGCTAATTTTAAACCCACTACATTCGTTCTTCCTCTAGATGATATTGCTGCTATCATTAAGAAGCACCAATGCAATGCAATAAAATATGTGAGCGTCAGTGAGTTTTTCTGCTATCTGATTGCTACTCTAGTTGCCATTTACTAGACTATATCATGTAACAGGTAGGGAATACTATATCTAGGCAAAATTATAACTAGTTTACTCTGTAGATTTTATGAAATGCATGGAACAATCAGGTTATAAGAATGTTTACTAAATATCTGACCTCAATATATATGTTTATTATCTTTGCAAGGAATAGCCTCTGATCAATTATTAATTTACACAATGGTTTATTGCTTATCAATAGTTATAGCCATCAATAACTTCAGACCAATATCCACTCTGCCAGTTCTCTCTATATTATAGAACTGTAATCAGAAAACAGTAGTGTTTACATATCATATGAGTGATAACAGTTGTATGTCATACCTAGTTTTGATTCAAAGAAGAAAAATCAGCTGTGCATACTGTGACAAATGTTTATTTCCCCCATGCAATCATTGAATTTGCTAGAACAATATACATACCATCTTGGATTATTAAGAGTAAAGATTCTGAGTGTATTTCATGTTGATTTTTGCTTGATATACTTACTGGATACTTATGGGAACTAAAGCTAATATCTTTTTATTAATTTTCTTTTGACATTTTGAAAATATCTCTTCCTTCATGCTACCGTAATGGACTTTATGAAAGGATTATTTTCTGTGGGTTTGGCAATGTTTAAATAATAGATTAGAGTTGAGTATTGGAACAGGATTGTGATTGAGGAGTGAATAGCGTAAGAGGAAGATGGAAAAAATTGTGGGTTCATGATGTGGTGGAAGAGACATTAAAGGAGGAAGATTAGGAGTCTTAAGAATAGGAGAGAGTGTGAATGAAGTAATGTATGAATGCAATAGAGGCAAAGGATATATGCCAATATAGGGTATTATGGAGTAAATTATGAGAAGAGAGCCAGTTTCCAAATCCAAACAGACATCACTAACAGCAGAGAGCAAACAATATCATGTGATAAGTTGTGTGCCTCAAGTTATCCAGGTACTCAATTACTTAGCAGTCAACTTAAGTGTACAGATGTCGTTCCTGCGTGACTTAAAGTCAACTTGATCAGAATAAAATTATTTTTTATGCTCTAATTTAAATTAAATGTCTGTCATAATTTAAGTCAAGTATGCACTCATAGTTTTGGTAACACCCTTTTATAAATTGAAGAAGTTAATGGAGAAGAGGGTCATGGATGGATAATAAAGCAATGGTAGGTAATCAATGATTTTTCACTAATAACAAAATTTTAGTGTGAAATGAATTTGGTCTATAATGCTTCATGCTTAATGAATGCTGTTACATATTATTAATATTATTTATTTCACTGATATGAGGAACCTAAGAAGCTTTCTCGGGTTTCCAACAGGGTGATGGTCTCCATGTAGGCTGACGTTTCGATGTCTGACTCAGTCATTGTCATCAAGGGTGATGAAAACTAAGGGTTGTGCAACCATTCATAGATCCATTTATTTTTAATAATCAATAAGTGAAATAAATGTTGGTGTAGGTTTTTTACAATTACTACTTGGCTTATTTTGAATATGTTCCTTGAAACCCCAATATGATTAAGTCTTAAGTCGACTCCTATTGTCATGATCTTTGGTAAATTTATGAATATTAATCAACTGTTATCAAAGGACATGCTATGATGTATTGTTTACCTGTAGTAGAGATTAACAAGGGTAATTATAGCTGTTAGGCTCACACATGCCAGATTGGACGAAGAGCAGGAACGAAGGGAACATAGTCCACTCAGCATCTGTGGATATTTTTCCTCATGGTAAGTGGCTTGCCAGCTCACTCCAGAGTATAGATTGAGAATGGTCATTGAGTAGAAACCATTAGAGGCTTAAGACAAATAGCAAAAAACAAAGAGTGGAATGAAGTTGTAACTGGGGCAGAATTTTAGTGGAACGAGGTGTCCTACTCAAGATAATAAATGTCTTGTATCAGCAATATTCAAGAATTATGGGGGATATGTAATGCCTCAAGTCCTGATATAGGATGAAAACAAAAGGTTGGTTTGGAAGGTTTTATAAAGGGTTGTGGACTTCGGTGGATCTAAACCATTGGCTAATATTCAGAGGGTGAGATTAGACTAAAGTTATATGAGGAGTGGCTCTCGAGAAGGATAATGAAAGTAAGATAGAAGAGAAGTTAAGAGATACTTGACTAGGCATTGAAGTGACATATAACAGTGAAGGAAATTTAGGAGTCCACTTTATGTCAGATAGTAGGTAATTAAGAGGAAATGAGGTCCTGAAAGGCACTTTTGAAGGGAAAGGTTTGCTTCGTTCGGAGAGGTAGGAAAAATATAGGCAATTGAAATGAATGGATGTGATGCGCAGAACTAAATTGAAACATTTTAAGGAAAGAAATTTTTGAAGCAGGAAGGGTGGAGTGGTAACTGACCACTGAAATATATATGTCTGTTAAGCTATCTGTATACCATTATAATGGTGGTAAAATGTCATGGTCTGGCAAATATAAGAATTAAAGTGAATGTGGAATGATAACTGCATGTGGAATGAATAGACGTTGATAACAGTCCCATGCTATAATTGCATTACTCCACCAATGTTTAAGATAGGCATCAGTTTTTAAACTAAAATAAGATTTTCTTTGCCACTATAGGTTTCTGATTATCCTCATGAATGTTCTGCTAACTTCCTGCAGGTTCCTTCTAAATATTTACCAGGGATTTTGGATGTACAATGAGTAATTAGTACTATCAGAAATTTTAATTTGTCCTTTCCAAGGAATTAAATTTTAAATGAATATGGTCTAAGCCCCTGTGTACAAGCCATGTTCGAATACACACTTTGATGGATGATACGATGATTACAAATTTCCAGCACTATTTTACAGTATATGATGCTCTATTGCACGCAGAAATACAGTCTTTATTTATTTATTTGCTCACATACATCATATCTGCCAATTTAAAGTGAGACAGTATCGGTGGTATGAAGTCATATATTGCCTTACTAAACATGTTAGTACATTTTGATTGAAATAACTCCTTGCCCATTTCAATGGGATGCCTAAGGCTGATGTAATGGCCCACTCATGTAATTCATTTTTGCTTACAACCAATTACAGTATTACGATATTTACATTGTACCGTTTATTGAAGCTACACTCAGTGCAAATGCAAATGAAA
This sequence comes from Pyrrhosoma nymphula, assembly GCA_963573305.1. NCBI lineage: Eukaryota > Metazoa > Arthropoda > Insecta > Odonata > Coenagrionidae > Pyrrhosoma > Pyrrhosoma nymphula. The sequence goes on from OY754337.1 coordinate 2,531,415, forward strand.
TTCCGGAAACTCATACTGATATTTACTGATCAAGCCTATGTACATTTTTTTAACTTACTATTCACTACAAAAGTATAATGATGAAAGTATGAATCAAATTACCTGTGGGTAATCATAATTTGCAGTTATCATGTCTCGAACGGTGTTTGGATGTAACCTATATCAACTGGAATCACGCTATTATTCCTTGAATCAAGTTCTTCAAATACCATTCCTCTAAATGAAAAGGAGACTTATTGGCACATACGAAATTTTATTCTCCGAAAAAAGGATTCGCTGATGAGATTGCAGTTAAAAATATTTGAAATAACACCAAAAGCAAACTGCATTCCAAAAACAAACAATTCTGGATGAATTCACCGGTGATTTTAACACGCCGGTACTTCGGAAGACATATGGGAAGAAAATTCAGACGAAGGGAAAGCCAAGGGACATCCAATGAAGCACTGGAAACATTCTTGATTGACAGCAACACCATCAAAGTCTAGAAAAAGTGATTGAAGAGAGAGGAGCGGAGTTGAATTTTTAAAATGCATTGGCAATATGAATCACAGTTGTTTATATAAACGGCCGGTATATATATAATACAGCGGCATGGGTATCAGGTTTGATTTCTAAGCCATCACGTCATAGACTTAGATATTTAATTATCACACAATTTACGACTCGTCGCGGCAAAGGAAAACAATTCATAGGGATATAGTATTGTACTATACTACTTACAAGTGACGATTAACCTATTGCACGTAATAAATAACGGCACCACATAGCCAACGCAGTAACAAATAATGCATTGCTTGGCGAATTAACAAACGGATAAGTACCTGGATCATGTTTAATTTCCATTGCATTCCTTTTGAATCTTAACCCAGCTGTCTCTTTGCCGACAGTGTAACGGATTCGGTCTTCATTTTTAATGATGTTATTATTCTACTAAAAAGCGAGCCAGCAAAACTGGTAAAACTCTCTCGATGCAAGATATTTATGTCGTGATGTAAATTGTTGACTGTTATTACGCTGCGTCTTTGTTAACGCAACCGAGCGGAGCATCGAATAACTGCCTACATCTCACGAAAGAGCGAGTAACTCTGGAATCTCTCGTTATAAAACTCACTCAAGATTTTTTTGGTCGGTCTCAAGTCTCGTGATCGATATTTGATGTCATGCAATCATTCCTGTCGCGATCGGTGAAGTTGAACGCCTCGGTCATTGGAGAGAAGTCGTTCATCGATCTTTCTTTTAAGAGAACTTGCTCTCGGAATTCGATCTCTCACGACCGACCCATCACTAGTACATACTGCAAAATGTTCAAGAGCTCCAAACCAAAATAACGTAATTTCTTGAAAAGGCGACAAATTTGTTGCTGAAATTGAATTGGAAATGCACTCATTGAAAAATGTCACACCAGTTTTTTTTATTCGCATTTTCTTTATCAAACTAGTCTGAATCTACTTTATTGTGTTCAAATTGCACGTGACTGAGAATTTTGTTGTCAGTAACCATTTTTGTTTATCTGTTGGTTGAAATAAAACTCGTAATACTCCACATTCCTTGTATACTCTTACGTATTTAACTCAAAGTAGGGACCGAAATTTCTCCTTTTTTCATGTTGGCAAAATTATGCCGATTTTATTAGAAATTCATTAAAAATATTTTAGAAACAAAGTGCAGAAAGACACTGGAAAATGCAAAACATTTGCCTGGAAAACCTGGAAAACTCAGGGAAAAAAGAAATTGAGATTCACCGGACACCCTGTACAAGTATGTGTAAACAAAATCTTACGCAAGATCATCTTCAATTCCCATATCCCCCTTCGTGAAACAGTAAGAAGAGCCCTCCTCCCCTCCCCTCCTTTCACGCTCGACGTAATTCTTGAATAGCCCCCTTAGCTCCCTCTCGAAGCAATTTAGTCAGGTCAAAAACCAACTCAAACATGATATTCCTGAATATGATGCTGCCGTTGCCAATTGCCTCCTGTCTTCGCTCGCAGTGGTGCGCTTACGTTTTTTTTGTTTATCCAAATAGTTTTACATCGCAATTGATTTGCAATACTCTTGCAATCAAGGGGTTATAACCACGCTAATCAAATTGTTATTCGCTTCTGAAAGTCACTCGCGCTATCCGATTTTCATCCAGTACAACAACTTGGCTTTGGTTTGTATTTTTCGCGCACTCTAGTGATACATTTGCCGGCGTCCGACAGTAAATTGGCCATTGACTTTCCCTTCGATGCCTTTTCACTAATTCTCAGCTTCCAGGAACTACCAAGACGGGTCTATAATTTGGATGAGAGTTTAACTTATGAAGATTTAATATATTATTTTTCATTAGGATGTACATGTAGCTTTTAATGTATTGATTTCAGCTTTTAACATTTTCTGAGTTTTGACGAAAATTTAATTCAGCAGAAATAAAATATCCCAATAATAGGTGACCTTTTGGTGATCGGTCAGGGAAATTGGTAAATCCATCAGGGAAAAGTCAGGGAATTTAAAAATTGGATATCAGTAGCCACCCTGTAAAAGAGTGCTGTGTTCGGTTTTACTCTAAAATATTCATTCATTAGTCTTTTCAATTTGTATCTGTTGACAATGAATTTACCAATTGAGACATGATAATATGTTAACAGTAATTTAACCCCTTCCCTGACACATTTTTTTGAGGAAATGGTTCCAAAAAGGATCATATTTTTTTATAGCATTTTTTAATTAATTATATGTTATAATGATGGGAAAAAAGTTTATTTTGAGCATGGAGCTTTTATTTATTAATAATTTCAATTTAAACCCTTATTGTTATCAATTCTCTAAAGTGAGAGAGATTCACTTCTACCTCAGCTAGAACCAGAGGCGGATTTAGGGGGGGGGGGGGGGGGCACGGGGGCACGTGCCCCTCCCAGACGCTTAAATAATGGACAGGACTGGAACTTTTCAGCAGGAAACATATTAGAAAACTGCCGTTATTATATATGTAACTAATTAATATTTTCATATTAGTTATCTCTATATTAAAATAAAAAATATATTTCGTACATTAATTGTTGTATGTTGTTTTTTAATCCCAAATATGAGAAGACCGTTTGCCCATCAGACCCTTGTGCCCCCCCCAAAGAAAAATCCTGGATCCGCCCCTGGCTAGAACAAGTATTTAAGCCAAAATATCTATATTTTTATTGAAAATTCTACAACCCTAACATATATCCAAATCGATTAGTACAAATTTTAATTATTTTCAGATTTTTTTGTGTGGTAAATCCTAAAACATGGTGAGAGACAGTGTTACAACCACAGAGTTACATCGCAATCTGGGCAAAAATATCTGCTTTCCCTTTGAATAATTTTCCCGTGCACATCTTGATTTCTAGTACATAAAAAGCACTTGCTTTTTATGTACTAGAAAAGGCTTGCCTTCTTATTAGTAGCTAGGATCAGCTCAGGAAAGTGCATTTCTAAGGGGCGGAGAGGGTGAGGTGTTGCGGGTGGCCTACCCACTGCAGGAGCCAAAAATTGGGGATGTACTCCTCAATAATTTTTTTCGATGAGGTCAAGTCTATTATTCAAATATGACTTCCTTCCACCTGTTCAACATTTGGTAGATTTTTCAAATCTGATTCAGTTTTGGATTAGTACGTATTTGTGCGACATATTCTGTGTGAGCATTGGGGCAGAGTTCGTGGATCTTCGGCTGGTGCTTAGATCGTGCCGGGCTCCCCTCAACTCGTCTGGGGTGCATTATTCCAACGAGGCGTCTGAACGGGTGGCTCGTAGGATTTTTGAGCACTGTAGATATTTTTTAGACTAAAGGGTAGGTCATCTAGTGGGATTTGTAAAGATTTAACCGAACGTAGCCTCCGAGGAAGTCCGCATTGCGAAAATGTTCACATCCAAGTAAACTTAGAAGGACTAAAGCCGGAAAATAGCGACAATATTCCCAAAACGCGTACTCCAGCGAAAGAAATTATATCAAATGTAATAAGCACTTCCAGTGAAATTCGCCCACCTAATACCCATAAGCGTGGAAAAGAACCAACCGACACTCAATCTACAAAATATGACATTAACTTTGTAGTAGTTAATTGCCGTAGCGTTAAAAACAAGCGCGCTGAAATCGAGCATATATTTCAGGACGTAGACGTGGTCATAGGAACGGAGAGCTGGCTTACAGAGGATATAAGTGACAGCGAAGTTTTTCCTCCAGGATATAAAATCTACAGATGCGATCGAAGCGATAGGACAGGAGGCGGAGTTTTTATAGCAGTTAAATCACATTTACACAGCACCGCCCATGAAATAACTGATAATGAAATAGAAAGCGTATGGTGTACAATTAAACAACGAAACAAAAGGAGTATACATGTTTGCTCTTTTTATAGACCTCCAAACTCCGAAGCTGATATTATTTACCAATTAGAAAATCAAATATCCGCATTTACTTTGAGAGACAATAAAAGTGTAATCATTATTGGGGGAGATTTTAATCTGCCATCTATAAATTGGGATTCTTACACTGTAAAGCCAAATTCAAGGAATAGGGAAATCAGCGAGATCTTACTCAACACACTTACTAAGCACTCACTCGCCCAAGTAGTTGACAAGCCTACGAGAGGAAATAAAATATTAGACCTTTTTGCAGTAAGCCATCCTAGGTTGATAAAACAACTCGATATTATTGATGGCATAAGTGATCACAGAGTAATTTTTGCAGCCTTAAAACTTGAAGTAGAGTCAGCTGTAAGACCGAAACGCAATATTTATTTATTTGATAAATGCAACTTCATAAAATTTGGCGAGATGCTTAATGATTCGTACACTGACTTCGTAGCTAAAACAGAGGACAAAAGCACTGATGCATCATGGAAATATTTCTTAGAAATTCTACGCCAGGGAATCAACGAATATATTCCGCGAAAATTGAAATGTGATAGTAAAGAACCTCGCTGGTATAACAATGATGTTAGGAGGGACCTTAAGAGACAGAGAAAACTGTACAACTTATTCAAAAAGTCCATTACGTTAGGTGACAAATCGAAGGAACTTGAAGCAAAAGAAAGTTACGCTGCACAACGCTCAAAAACCAAGAAATCAATGCGTACTGCATTGCGAAATTTCAAGAAAAAAGTACTTGGTGAATTACTCGAAGAAAATCCGAAATCTTTTTGGTCATATGCGAGAGAGCTTCAGGGAAAATCTTCAACCGTAGATTCATTATTTGATAAAGATGGCAAACTTGTCACCGATAATATTGACAAAGCTAACACGTTAAATTCCCACTTCGAAAGTGTATCCACTACAGACGATACTCCATGTTATTTCGACATTTCATTCACTGAGGAACCGATGAAAGAAATCACTATTCAATGTGATGGGATAACTAAACAGCTACAGTCGATCAAAAATAGTAAATCTCCGGGTCCGGAGGGAATACCCGCGCGTGTCCTCAAGGAGTTAGCGCCACAGATCGCACCGTTCTTAGACATAATATTCAAGAAGTCATTGTCTGAAGGAAAGATACCAATAGACTGGAAAATTGCAAACGTTACACCGATATTCAAAAAGGGAAACAGACATGACCCAGGGAACTATCGACCAATTTCATTAACGTCTATTATAGGCAAGATACTCGAACATATCGTCGTTAGCAATATCATGACGTTCCTGGACAGTCGTAACTTCCTTCATGGCTGTCAGCACGGCTTTCGGAAAGGTAGATCATGTGAAACACAGCTCGCGCTCTTTCTTCATGACGTTCTCAAATCTGGTGAATCGAAAACACAAGTGGACGCATTATTCCTAGATTTTAAGAAAGCTTTCGACACGGTACCTCACAACAAACTTTTATACAAATTACAGTCATGCGGCCTAAACGAAACAGTAGTAAACTGGATACGCGACTTTCTGAGTGATCGTAAGCAAAAAGTAGTTCTTGACGGAACTAGCTCTGATGCAGTTAAAGTGACATCAGGTGTCCCACAAGGAAGCGTAATTGGCCCCCTTTTGTTCATTATATACATAAATGATCTATGCTCTCGAATTAGCAGTAAAATACGTTTATTTGCTGACGACGCTGTCATCTATCGCGAAATTAATGATCACTCTGACTTTGAAATTCTATCATCGGATTTAAACAACGTTCATGTGTGGAGCCAAGAGTGGGGACTCGAACTTAATCTGAGCAAATGTGCGGCGGTACATTTCTTGCGGAGGTCGTCCAACTATCCCCATGTATATGCTGTGGATGGCGTTAAGATAAAGGCGACAGATGAAGTTAAGTATCTGGGAGTTACGATAACCTCAAACCTATCGTGGGGAACACATATAAGAAATATTTGTGGCAGAGCTCTGAAGAAGCTAGGATTCGTCAAGCGTATTGTGGGAAGATTCTCAGATGAAAAAGTAAAAGAGAGGTGCTATTTCGCACTCGTCCGGCCACACCTTGAATATGCAGCAAGCATATGGGATCCGGTGCAGAAAGAATTAATTCGGGAACTTAATAAAATACAAAGGAAAGCTGCGCGATTCGTCAAAAACTGCTACGGGCGTACAGACAGCGTTACGCAGATGTTAAACGAATTAGGCTGGGAGCCGCTAGAGACTCGGAGGCTGCGCGCTAGACTTAGATTACTTGAGCAATTGAGAATAGATATCTTTCAGAGCGACACGGAGAACATCATATTAGAACCCCACTATATTTCCAGGTCCGACAGAAGCGATAAATTAAGAGAGATATTTTGCCGAACGGATAGGTATGGGAATTCGTTTTTCCCCCGAACAATAAGGGACTTTAATAAATGCAAGGCGTAATTTTATAGAGCGTTTCCTTTTTATATGTAAACGGCTGGTGTCCTAACACCCCCTGCCACACACCTATTGAGGCGGCTTGCGGGGTAGTATGTAGATGTAGATTCCTCATTTTTGTGAAGGGTAAATTTTTCCAGATTTTTTTTGCAAATCGGCGATATGACATCGTTTCCCAAAAAAATGGCGTACACAGAATCCACCGTGTGGTCCAAAAATGCTCTTTGTCAGGCTTTTTCACAATGCTCTGCAGCATTATTAGCGCCAAGAAAACTCATATTTCAGGAGAACTCACTTCAGGCCATTGTTCTCTGGAACCAGAGTGTTTTTCACGAAGACACTGATTAGCATACTAATTTGTCTCATCGGTAATTAGTTATATAAATTCATTGCCGAAAAACAGTTGAAAAAACTGGAGTACACCACCATCTTCTTGAACTTCAAAATTGAGTGATGAAGTTCTTTCAAAATTGAACCTTACGGGTGCAGGAGGGGGAGATTCGCTACTTTTCATTTCTCTCCATTGGTCATCTTCAATAGGCTCACCTTCGCACTCGGCATCTGATATGGTGTGCTCGGAGAAGCTCGATTCAGATGCAAAGTTTATAAATTTCCTTTTTCCACCTCAACACCCTTTCACTCTCACTTTCTGTTGCAGAATGAATAAAGCAAAACAGTAAAAAAACACTGAGGTAACCAAAAATTGCTATCGACATCTAATCGCATAAAAACGGATTTCTGTGAAACGCTGATGGAGAAGGGACACTAGACGTGAATGCTCAGGAGGAGAGTGAAGAAATAACGTATGTCTCCGTTGATAAATTGAAATGATTTTATGTCGACACTCTTAGATAAAGGTAAAAGAATTTCAGGGGTACATTAGGAATATCCACGGAGATATTGACATAAGCTTGTATACAGTACCTTCCCGAAGAGGATAAGACAAATCGGTGAGATTTAGAGAGAAGGGAGGGGTACCGAGAAAGATGGAAATCAGGGGGAATAATAACAAAGGTGGAGTCTTCCTGCTCAAAGTCTTGCTAAATGTACGTCTGAGGGAAAATATGCCTTTTCCTTATGTGCGTATTCTTCGCTTTCAAAGATTACCGCAAAACAAGCACATGAGGTCGTAAAGCAATGAGGATGAAGGCATTCTTTTCCACAGAAGATCTTTCCCATTCATAAGGGTCTGCTGTCCCACTTGAGTGAAGAAATTATGGCCCTATTATGACAGGCATCAAGCAGGGTTGGAAAGCGACCGCATGCCCAACCATTTTCCTGGGGCTTCCCAGACGGACAATGCACTCTTGGCGGCACGCCCCTTATCTATTGTCCCTTTTTTCTCGGGTGACCTTGGAAGAAAGAGGGCTGCAGCGTAGTACATGAGCACGAGAGGAAACCTGAACGTAATATAATGAACGGGAGAGCAAGCCACTGCCACTTTCCTGAACATTTTTCGAACTACCAGTAATGCTGTAATCGAGAGATTTCTTCCGATTTTTCCCGAAAAATTACATTTACGGGGGTTGGATATAAGATGACTATCATCGTCTAAATCTCAACCTCTAAAAGCCGTTTGTTGTACAAGTGGAAGCCACTAGAGACTGAAAGGTTACTTACGAGTTTGAGAAATCACGAGTTTCACGTCAACACAGCAGATTTTATTTTACTACAACACCGCATTCAAAGGACAGGAAAGGAAGGCTAAGTATTTGAGAAATTTGCTGTAATAGGTATGCATAAGTTCAACAATTCTTTCTACTCCCACACAATGTATTACTAGAGCATGAACATATCTAGACTAATCATGCGAAAACACGCTTCACTAGTCATAGCTTTATCCGAATATTCCTTTATCCTGTATTCGCTTTTTATATGGCTGGATGCATAACACCTCCTGCCACACGTCCTTGGTGAAGTTTACGGGTAGGTAGGTACGTAATTTATTGTTTAGAAGCGATTGTAAGGGATTATTTTTATTTTTCCTAATACAGTGTATCACCGTTGCGAGTGTATATTGCACGACTGTTATTTTTGCATCCGGCCAGTCGCCATGAATGTCGGAATCAATTATATTTAGAAAAAAATAAAAAACAAATGCAATATTTTTGTAAATGTATTAACATTTGAATGCGGTATACATGCATTGATATTACGTCTAAATGTATGAATTCGATACCAGATAAATTTATCTAAAACAAGAGCAGATAATGCGCTAAATCTCATGCATAATTGTCCAAATACCAAGGTAAAAATTACGAAAATTATGACGCAATTCCATACGCTAATGCAACGAAATAAGTCTCAAAAACTGGCTAAAAAGGAGCCAGTGTGTCCGCAAACGCCATCTGCTGCCTAGAGATAGAATTTCTACGAAGGGGACGAGATTATTCGTCTTCGGAAGCTAGGAAGTCGAAAGAGTGGCCTTGGACGAGTTATCTCATCCCTGACGCGATTTGACACACCTGGCTAGGACGAGTTAACTCGTCCCTGACGCGATTTGACACACCTGGTTAGGACGAGTTGACTCGTCCTTGTCAGGGAAGGGGTTAATCAAATAATGCTTTCACTGCATCGCATGTGTATTTATTGAAATTGCCCGAAGATGGCTTCTTGTTAGTAAACCTCAGTGAGCCTATTGATGTCCTTAAACAGCTAAAAGGGTTGGTTGTCTTAATAATTATTTAATGCATGCTTTGCAGTAATCGAAAATTATTCTCCCAAATTCCAGTGGATGTGCTTAGCCCTGAGTTTTAAAACTTCCTTGTCTAAAATGTTATTTAGGGAAGTGGTTGTTGACATGGAGTACATATAATAATGTGGAAATAGAGTGTAACTTTTGTGATTTTTATTTGTAATTCAGACTGATTTAGGTAATCAAATATGTCTCAATTGAGTCACAATAGAAGTTGATGATTTTTAATAATTATGAACGTTAATTAATTATCTCCATCATCTCAGGCTCAACCTTGTGGAAGTTCATTTTATCGTAAATGAAAAGGAAAACTTTGTTATATTCCACCAATTTATTTTCAGGTACTACTAGTTTCGACGCAGCGGCGTCATCTTCAGGTACAAAGAGTAAAAGCAAAAATATGATCTTTATATACCATCCAGGGTAGGCGTTGGGGTGGGGGAGGAAGAAGGTAGGTGGAAGGGTGTTGAAAACCTCTCCTCCTCCCTCTCCTCCCCCCTCTAAATACATATTAGTGTCATTTGATGTGGAAAACCTTTTCACCAATATTCCAGCTTTGGAAACAGTCGAAGTGGCGAAAAAAGTTCTATCTAATATGGGGATGGAAGCAGCTGTCATCAGTGATCTTGTGACTCTATTAAAAGTGTGGGTGGAGCAAAATTACTTTAAATTCAATGGGGAATACTACTGACAAATGGAAGGATTAGCAATGGGGTCGCCGTTGTCACCGCTCCTAGCCAACCTATTTATGGACGATTTTGAACAAAAACTATTCAGTGGTGGTTCAGTGAACACTAAGATTATCTTTTGCTGATTCCGCTATGTTGGTGACGTTTTTGCAATCTGGACTGGCACTGAAAGGCAATTGGACATTTTTTTAACAAATTTAAATACCCAGTGCAACAGTATCAAATTTACGTGTGAGAAGGAAAAAAATGGAAAATTGAATTTTCTGGATGTGATGGTATCTAAAAGTGTTAAAAATTTTGAATTTGCTATTTTTCGCTAAACCACCACCACGGACCATATAATCCCATCTGACTCCCGCCATCACATATCCCAAAAGTTATCGACATTCCACTTCTTACTGAATAGACTGCTGAATATCCCCCTCTCCAAAGAAAAGTTTAATGAGGAATTGGAAACGATTAAATCAATAGCAACGACAAATGGTTACAACAAAACCCTAGTAGATAAAATGCTCCTCAAAATAACGCTCCATAAGAGCACATCATATGCTATTTCATCCGATTGAGACAAAAAAGGATAAAATTAAGTGGGGTAAACTACCGTATTACGGAGTTCTTTCACAAAAAATAAGCAACCTGTTCCCTAAAGACCATTTTAAATTAGCTTTCTACAACAATGACAACTTAAAATTTTTTTTAAATAAAACAAAAGATAAAATTGATCCCTTAGACAACAGTGGCATATATTTATTTGAATGCAACGAGTGCTCTGCGGCCTATGTTGGACAGATGGGCCGCACTTTCCGGATGAGAGCAGAAGAGCACAAGAGGTGTTTCCGGACATGTAACCTCTCCCAGTCCCACTTTGCAAAACACCTGTGGGAGGAGAACCACACAAAACTCCAAAGATTTTTCACCGGGAGGAAAAAGGGAAGAGAATGGACAAAAAGGAAGAGTTGGAGATAAAGAGACAGATGAAGAAACGTCCTCTACTTAATGACATACTATTTGAAAACCTTTCCCCCCTCCTAGAAGCCTCCCTGACCCTCACGGAAAAAACAGTAGCCCGTAATCCTTCCCCTCCCCCCACTCCCACGGACACCCCACCGCTACCTTAGTCACCAACAACCCTTCAAAACTCAAACCTGCCAACGGTCATCCCCCTTTCCGACCCCCACCACCCGCTACTACATTTTATCCTTGAGGTTTTCAACACCCTTCCACCTACCTTCTTCCTCCCCCACCCCAACGCCTACCCTGGATGGTATATAAAGATCATATTTTTGCTTTTACTCTTTGTACCTGAAGATGACGCCGCTGCGTCGAAACTAGTACAGTAGACACTCGGAAATACGAACTTCGAAATTACGAAATTTTGATTTTACGAAGCAAAATCTTTTGTCCCGTCCAAAAGAGTATCTAAGTACATGTAACAGTATGCAATATTACGAAATAACGAAGTTTTAAAATTACGAACCTCGGATCTTGGTCCCGAAGTGAAAAAATTACTCGTTTATACGAATAGCGATGGATCACAGTAACGTTTTCCGGTGCTCCTTGTCAGAGTTAAACATCTAATTGATCATCTTCGCCGAATACATTATGCACTGAATGTATTACCTGAATGATATCTCATTTTGCAATGCTACAATAGTAAAGGTGTGGTTTCGCTGGGGCATCCCGTGGCCACGTGCGGTGTCCGCGTCCAGCAGCCGGAAGTCACTGCTGTACTCATCCAATCTATATCAAATGGGTTCAGTTTCACTGATACGTCTCGGCCGTCAGGTTCGACGGCTGGTGCCTGAAGTCTGCGTCTTGACTGTTTCGAGAGCAGTCGAGACGCGGACGCCTAGTCGAGCAGTCCCAATTTTCGGTGATTTTTCTGCTCTCCTCTCTCCGCATTTTATATTACGCGTCCTTTCCAGCTCTTTTTTGTAAAACTACTTGCAACATTGGTCGTCCTTTTCTTCGTCTTCCAACAAAACTAAATCTTCACCATCCATTTCAGCTTAAAATCAACTCACTCTCAGGAAACACAAAGCGATAACAAATTCATATTTAAACTAAATCCACATTCTCCCACATCGCCCAGCTGCGGGAACGGGATGTAGTTGCCTGAATGAAACCACCCGGCCGCATCGTCCAGCCGCAATGTCCAGACGTGGCGGCTGGACGTGGCTGCTAGACCAGGCCTGGGCGGTTAAACCAAACTCAATATCAATACTCAATACTCAAAAGTATTGAGATTGACCTCAATGTCAATATTGGTAATTGAGTCGTCAATTATTGATGTTAATGCTGAGATATTGAGCAAGAAATACTTCAATATCTCAATATAAATATTGAGGTCGGTATCTCAATATCAATATTGAGATATTGAGGTCAATATCGCAATATCAATATTGAGTTATTGAGGATCGTCTTCATTTTGAGATTCCTGATTTACTCTCCTCTGTTGTTGCAACTTAGCTTGTAGCCATGCGGAATGTGTCAGTGGGTGCCTCGACTTTAAGTGACTCACAGTATTCGATGTGCCACCGTTGTTGCATGGCAGTATCTTCTGGCATAAATTGCATTTCGCCTTTTCGCGATCAGGCGGGTCAGTATCTTTAAAATATCGCCATATTACTGCTGTACGCTTAGCGACGAACATGATGACACGCTTTGAAAAACACCTGGACTGAACGAACAACGTGCTCCACCAGCAAGCAGTGTTGTGGGATGAAGCCAGAGCTGAGCCCTGCACCACCACCGACAGTTCCTATCTTTACGCTCGGCAGTGTTCGGGTCTCCGGCCGTTTCACGAGCCAACTCCCGAACACTGCTGAACGCCCCCTACCACTCCAACACCCAATGCGATTGCCATTGTTGTCCTCTGCGGGGGCGTGGAGTACCGTATAGTTAGGAACTTATGAACTGTTTCGGTGGTGGCCGAGGCTTGGCTTGGACGAGAGAAGGGAGGGAACGCCGTGCTCGTTAACTGCTCGATTGGCACCCACGGAAAGATGGAAAACATCAATATAAAAACGAACTCAAAATTCAATATAATATAATGAAACCCCAATAAAGAATATTGAGCTCAAACCTCAATAAAGAATATTGAGCTCAAACCTCAATAAAGAATATTGAGTTACACAACCTCAATATTTAATATTGAGATATTGAGGAACAGAATATTGACCCACATCAATATCATATTTATTGAGACTCAATATAAAAAAAATATTGAGTTATACTCAATATATTGAAATTTTGCCCAGCCCTATGCTAGACGCCCCAGTGAAACCAGACCTTAAGAACGAATTTGAATCGTAGGCATCGTAGCACATAAAATATGGAACCAATCGGACTAAAAATGCATTCGGCTTTGTTACAACGAGTCCACAGAGTTGCCAACGAGTAAAAAATGTAAATTAGTCGTGTACGTATATACTCCCCGCGAGCGACTAACTGCTACAAGCAGCATTTTCCTCTGATGATCCCTGGCATTTTTTGCTACCGGTTTTCGCAAGCATTAATCCATGATGAATATTCCTGGTACAGAATTCGTTTGCTCACGTGTGTGCTCAAAAACTATGACATGTATTGGAGATGGTGCTATATTGTTCGAGCGGTAGATTCAATCGTGAATATAACCCAAAGAAGTTTTTTTTCGCACTATTTCAGACAGATTACACTCAACCTTGCTCCAAGGTATAATTATTCTGGCTGGCAATAGCTATCATGGAAAGAATCAGGTTTAATTTCCCGCCCTAATTGAGCGTTTTGATATAGACTTCGACCAAGGCATTGCCCTTCCTTTCTTTCGTCGCCAACAGCCAAGAAAACAAGAGAAAAACGAGTTCGCTTGGTTCATATGACCAATTACTTTTACGCACATTAATTCTAAAGTATGACTAGTGCCGCGCCGTCCTGACGCCAACATCACTGGGTGGGAGCGTTCGTTAAATTAAAGGCTCAGTGGTTTCATTTCCGAGTGGTTTTATTGCTAAATACGTTACAAACAATGGCATGGTGGTCCCAGTCCCATGGAGAGTCCATTTGGGGAGTGAAGGTGGAGCCGAACTGAGGTCAGAGTTTGCGAGGGGGTATGGGGTAATTGGCGGGATAGGGGAATCTCGAATCTCGAAGGGGAAGTCGGATTGACGGCCCGGCTATCCAAGAGGTAGTCTGCTACATGGGATAGGTAAGATTTGGATTCAGGTCGAATTGACGGCCCGTCTGTCCAAGAGGTAGGTGGGAATTCCTCGTCATCGTCAGTATCTCGTTCGCCTCCGTCTCCACCTCCGTCGCTCCCTCCGTCTCTCCCTTTGGTCCAGAAACGCGCGCCTTATATACGGTTTCTAGGAGCCCAAGTGGGGGAAGCTTCCGGGGGGAAAGGAACATTCTAGAGAGTCTCCTCCCAACCTTCCGGGGGGAAAAGATGCTTCGAGAAGCATCCTCATCCCACAGCTTCCGGGGCGTAGAAGGCTCTAGAAGGTCCTTACCCAACGGTCATTTTGCCGGAACCCCCACTCCTTTGCCGCCTCTGGACTTCGGAGAGAGATAGGTGGGGGACTGCAGCAAGTGCACCCACACCACACTAGCGCTGGCCGCATGCATAATCAAAGGGAAAAAACGCTCAAGCACCCATACATATTTATATCGGAAAATGGTGTAGGTACCTTTCTCCCCTTTCGCTTCAACCCAGTGATTGAAAAAATATCCTAAACGACAGCTCAGCTTCGTTCCTGCAGATTGATTGAGAATTAAATAAGGGTTTTGTAGCTTAATCCTTATTAGAGATATAAACAAGAAGAGGATAAGTGGAACCATCCTATGAGATGCCGAAATTCACGCTGTCGGAGAGGGAGCATGAAACCTCGTCAGCATCGTAGCCCAATTGGAAGCACTCCCACCCCCGATGTCCCCCCCTCGGGAGGACATCGGGGGTGGGAGTTACCTACCAGTGCGGAAGCAGGACACCGAATTGGCCAGAATCTTAGGGTAGGTGCATTGAGGCATTACTTATCACAAGTTGGCAGTTTATTGGCTGTAACCCCCAGAAATTTAAATCGATAGATCACGATCTTGTAAAGAAACAAACTTGAGGCTTGTAACGAAAATGACCAAGTCCTGATTTCTCCTAATAAGAATGAAATTTTTCTAATTCGGGATGCATTAAGTACATCGATTCCAAATTGCTAATGACGTCAACTCCCAGTTCAGTTTGCATTCATCCAAATGAGAGGCCATGGTGGGAGCGACGATGGAGCGAAGCAAAGTGCAAAAATAAATAACTATTTTTTTGTTTATTGAGTGATTCTCTCGACAGAAGAGCTGAAGTATTTTTTTATAATCATTCATTCATTTGTCGTATTTCTTCTTCAATTCTTATTCACTGATTCCCTTTTATAAGAATGCCCCAATGGACCGGAAATTAAGGAAATGCAAAATAGAAATGCCCGCACATTCCCATATTGTTTTTCCCCCACCTGGCAATCCCCACCAGGAAAATTCACCCTGCTTTCCATCTCTGTTGCTCTAAAACGGCCGCTTACTCTTCTCCATCACCTTTCTCACTTCCGGCGAAACTATCAAACGCTTCCCTTCTCTCCCATGCTGGTCATATTTCCCCTCAAGTCTCTGTGTCCCCCTCTCCCTGCTCTTCAAGGTTGGCACGAGCTATTATCACCTTCACACCGAAGCCCCGTTCCGGCCCTCCAGGAGATCAGGCCCCTTCTAGTACCCCATCCGTCCCACTCAACTCAACACTCGGTCAGGATGCGATGTCCCACGTTGACTCTGCCAGCCCCCCATGACCCCTCTAAGTAAAAGCCCCCCACTCTCCAAAGACTCTCCCTCTCCGCGGACGCAGCAGGTTGAGGCAAGGGAGGAGAAAGTTAAGATGTGACAGTTTGGCGTAAAGCCGATGATTCATTCGATGTTTATTCCTCGCGCGCATCCCTTGGCCTTGGCTGCCAGGTACATTAACGTCTCAAGTGACGCACGATACTCTGAGACCGTGGGTCGCGTAGCTGTTTTTGTGAGAGGGAGAATGGTGGAGGGTGAGTAACCCCCGCAATGACGGGGAAAGGAGGGGGAGACAGCTGATTCCGGCCCGGTGCGTGGCCTGACCTGGAGCTGCAATGCTCAGACGAAAATCTCCCTGCTCGATCGAAAGCAGAGGGAAAACAATAACAAAAAATATCCCAAATTTTAGTTCAATATTGAATCATTAAATGGATCCTGAGATTTAATTAATGAAGAGCAGGCGACCTAATCTGAATAGAGCCACAAATGAAGCTTTCGCGTAGTAGAATGGAAAACGAAAACTATTGATTTGTAGTGATCGTTAGCAGCATCGTTAGTAGCCGATGAAGTGTAAAAGGAGTTATATCGCCTTCACCGTTGAAGTGCGTGGCTTGTATGTACAATCTACTTTTGAAAGGAGGTACATATTTAGCTGGACTTCTCTGTAAGCTCCATTGTATCGGAAATAACCACGCACAAATAAGATGAATCCAAGGGAGAATAACGATTGTTATTTCACGAAATAAACGGGCATATCAGGATTTGTACAAAATACATAACATGCATCCGTCGCATAGCATCCGCGAGAGAATCTTATTTTCACTGTCTTCAATATTTGGTGCAAATGGTCGCGCAAGTCGCTCACTTCCTTAATGTATTTATAAAACAATATTATTGATGGTTATACATCGCTAACGCTGAAGTTTCGAGTTCTCCAGTTGGGAAATAATATAGAAAAATGCGCTAAGAAGCTTCATAGGCTTAGTCCAAACTGCACGAAAATTGTGCAAAGACGCTTCGTTGCCTTATCATTTATTGGAAAAGAGAACGAAAAGTTAGTTGTCGTGATGTAAATTTCGGCGGGGCTTGGAAGGAGGTTGATTCTTCTGATTTTCGGGATTTCCACCGCGAAAAGCTGGAACACGTCGTGGAAATCCCGAAAATAGGAAGAATCAAACTCCGACAAATAAGTTTTGTTCAACTGACAATGAGTGCACCCTGTGGGCATGGATACACATTTAAATATACTTTCATGAATTATAACTTCGTAAATCATGCAAGTACGTCGCGAGAGGACATCTTAATCTAAGGAAACAAAAAGTGAGCTTCATCGCAATGCTTTTGAAAGATACTCGTTCATACGAAATTTGATATTACGAAGTGCCGATTTTTCCGGTCCCGTCGACTTCGTAATTTTGAGTTTCTACTGTAGTACCTGAAAATAAATTTGTGGAATATAATAAAGTTTTCCTTTTCATTTACGGTTAATTAATTCTTTCATTTGTATCCAAAATTAAAGAGTAATGTTAATTTCCAGCATATTTACATTGTGTTAATGCAATTGTAATTTAAAGTGATATATAGAATATATCAAGTTAACTTCACCGTAATGGCATGCTAGATTGTTTGCATTATTGAGTGGAAACAGATGATGTCGTTGGAAGTGGAAAAACTGAGTTGAACCCTCGAAGTATTGAAACTTGAGGTGGAAAATATGGATGTGGCATTTAAATTTCAGGATAATTTTAATGAGAATCTATTCTTATCAAAAAAATTAAATTTAACATTGTACATTCTAGCCTGCAGTAAAATAATTTTTTCAGAATTCTGAAATACTCAAATCTAGTCAGAAATGTTGAACTTTAGAGAGTGAGAGACTTTCCTGTGAAAATGCCATAGAACCTCCCTCCAGTGCGTAAGCATTCCCACATTCCCCACCTATGAACAAGTGATGTGGCTTTGTTCCATTGCGCTATGGCCAGGTTAGCTCTCCAATCTTTGTCTCATGAAACCTGATGGAAAAATACGGGGAAAAAATTTAAGGGATGGTGTTCAGGGTGAGGACTCAACCTTCAAAAACTGGGAAAAGCCCTAAAATTGCGATAGATTTTAAGGATTATATAATCATGATTCAGTTGACTTGTGCATGTTTGTTCATTGAATGATTTAGTGGGAATCAGATATTGGTCTTCCTCTTCTAAATTCTTAGCAGAGAAAGTTAAGCTGTTTCTGTTAGGCAAGTCTCTAGTGTTTCATTCCTTGTAATTCTTTTATTTAACCCATTAATGAATGTTGTGTGGAATGAGATGTTCTCCCTTTTGGCATCCTTGGGCTGCACAATTGGTAAAAGATGGCCAAAGCCATTTGACCACTTGAACGGCATCCGTGCCTCAATATCCTTTCTTTCTTTCTTTCACCTCTTGGCTGATTGTGTTGGGGATTCTGGCCGCTTGAAGAAATCCAAGGAGCACAAGAAGGAGAAGAAGGACAAGGACAAAGTGAAAAAGAAGAAGGACAAGAAGGACAAGGGCAAGGGGAAGGGCGAGAAGAAGAGGGAGAAGGAGGAGAGGAAGGAGAAGGGTGGCAAGGAGAAGAAAGAGAAGAAGGAGAAGAAGAGGGAGAAGGAGGTGAGTGGCATGGGCTGTGTGCCTTCCTTTGGGGGTGCTGGTTGGAATACTGGCTTCCCCTTCCGAGGACCTAGGTTTTAGTTCTGCCAGAGGCTGAGGTTTTTCAGTGGAGCCCAGATCACTACTGGGGTGCCATTTGGAGAGCACTTTAAGGGTAGTACTCCTTCTGTCTAATGAGACATTAAACTGTGGTCCCCTAGCCACCTTAAGGATCAAGTAGGCTAATGCCTGCAATGGGTTTCTCTCCCCCCTTCCTTTGGGGATTGGGTGAGGACTCCCTCTGTCCAATGAGATATTAAACTGTGGTCCCCTAGTCACCTTAAGTATGAAGCAGGCTAATGCATGCACTGGGTTTCTCTCCCCCCTTCCTCCAGTCCCCTGTCTTGCCCTTAAAATGTGTCCACCTGTCGCAAATGGTGCAAATTACCTCATTTGTCCGTCACCTCAATCTAAATCTTCATGCCACCTTGCAAACCACCATATGGGCTTGTTTGATTGTGGACGTTGGAAAACCAGCGGAGTAAAGGGGAGCAAAGGGGAGTAAATACGAACAAGAGTTGGGTGAGGGAAGGGATATGAAAAGTGTGGTATGTTTTGATGGGAAAGCACCTAGCTCTGTTTCTGTTGAAGTTATTAAATGTGAATTGGTAAATTCTTATGTCTATCTGTTTGACAATATATCCGTCTTACTTTGTTGCTTTTGTTTCAGTTCTATGGATATAATTTGTGGTAAATTAATATCCTTGAGTCAGTCTGGAACTCATGTTATATATCAAGTGTTCTCTTAACACGTTGCGTACGGATCACGAGAATCTTCGTTTTTCCTGAGCCATGTGTTAAGGACGGATAACGAGAATTCTCATTTTTGCTGTTGACTCCTTTTATTTTGCCAATATAATTTAATTATATCAGTTTTTTATATGTAACAGGCAGCTATCATTAATAATATATTTTTGCATAAGTTTTATGCATTTAGAATATCTGCATATATTTTTTGTTTAAATAGAGTCATGTTTTTAAAGCCGCTACTTTCACGCATTCGCGTTTTTCACACATTAATTTCTTTACCTGTGTTCCGTTTACAATACTAGATGAAATATAGATGGAATAATCGTCAATGTAGACTTATTTCAAGTTGAGAGTGGTCATTTGGGTATTACTGACAATAGTTACTCAAGAGTAACACCATGCATGTTATGAAATACTCCTGAACATATTTTTTTCAAGACAACAAATTTCCCATTTCCATTACTCAAGAATTTCATCCGTCGAAGGCATTTCCGCCGTCGGGGTGTCAAACGGCATACGACTGGAAGTTTGTTTTCTAGACGGTCAAGTCTAATTATGGAATAGTTTCATTTGACTGGATAGAGGAACAGGCACGAAGCTAAGCGTCTGGGATTTATCAGTGACCCTGACCTCTCACAAACACACAGCCTAGCATTTCTCGCTTTCCTTATCCTATGTCGGCTACGTGTTCCCGATATGTGATGCGCTCGGAAGAGGCATTCGTGGTTTGACTTCAGTTGACTTTTAGACCCTTGCTCATACGGTTGGTTTCGTTGCCTGAGTTTTGTTTCCGATTTTTATGTGTTGGCATGTCTTATAGAGGAATGTGTGTGATCATTTATCAGTGCCTTATTTCTTTTCAAACCTGGGATATTAGTCTTATGACAGTTCCTCTTGTAGTTACATAGTTTGTGATATTGCGGAGGCATGGCTTCAAATTCCAATAAGCAAACAATGAGAGAAGATGAAATTTTAGCAGATTTGTGTGCTGATGACTTATCTGATGTACCTGTTGAGGCCAATGAAGAGAGCAGTGAAAGTGAAAATGATAGCGACATTCCAGTTAGTAAGAAAAGAAGAAAAATCATTCTTCCATAATTAGTGACAGTGAGTCTTCGGAAATAAGTGAGGACGAAGTTGCTGATAGTGGAATTTTGGATACATGGATAAAACGAGATGTAAAAGTTACTTTGGAGAAATTTGAAGGTACTCCTGGAGTAAAAATCAAGCCTAAACATATTGATAGTATTTGTGAACCTGTGGAACTTTTTCTTGGTGATGACTTCTTCCAAATGATGTGTGATGAGTCCAACCTGTACTACAGTCAGAATAAAGATAAATACAAATTATCTCCCAAGTCAGGAAAATGGTCTGACATTACTGTTCCTGAAATGAAGAAGTTTCTTTCAATAATAATCCTCATGGGCCAAGTAAGGAAAACATCATTGAAAGAATATTGGACTACTGATCCTTTTATTTCAACGCCTATATTCCGGCAATTGATGTCAAGAAACAGATTCGAATATATTTGGAAAGCATGGCATTTCAATAACATTGAATGGTCCTCAAAGAAAACATTGACAGGTTATTCAAAATACGACCAATTGTAGACTATATTGTAGACTATATTGTAGACAAATGCCAGACAGTTTATAAGCCAAAACAAGAATTATCTCTAGATGAGGCAATGATTCCTTGGAGAGGAAGGCTGAAATTCCGCACATACAACCCAGCCAAGATAGTGAAATATGGACTGCTTGTTCGCATGGTATGTGAAAGTGAGAGTGGTTACATTTCCAATCTGGAGATTTATGCAGCTGAGGGAAAAAAACTTGAAGAAACTATTCTGTCAGTGCTGAAACCTAGCCTAAACCAGTGGCATCACATTTATCAGGACAACTATTATAATAGCGTTAAAATTGCAGAATCTCTTCTTGCCAAAAAAACAAGAGTTTGTGGCACGATTAGAGCAAATAGAGGTCTTCCAGACATTTTGAAGAAAGAATCAAAAAAATTGAAAAAAGGAGAATACACCTTTTGCCGAAAAGGACAAGTCCTACTCCTGAATTGGAAAGATAAACGGGAGGTTAGGATGATCACGACCATTCATGATGCAAGCATGAGCAACGCAAGGAAAATAAACAACATAACAGGGCTTGTCGTCAAGAAACCCAACTGTATTGTGAAGTATAATGATTGCATGAAGGGTGTTGACAGAGCTGATATGTATTTAGCGTACTACACGATACTAAGAAAAACTATGAAGTGGTCTAAAAAAGTTGTACTATGGTTGATCAACTGTGCGCTCTTTAATTCCTTTCGGGTGTATAAAACATTGAATAAAGACAGCAAAATAAGATTCAAGCAATTTCTTCTCGGGATTTCAAAAGAGTGGGCAGAAAGCAGTGAGAGACCAAGGCAAGGCGATGAGTCTAGCGCTGGTGAGCCGAGCGGCGATAAGGAAACAGATGTGAAAGAGCCTACGCAGCGGGCCCCCAAAGAAGATCACCCAGCCAGGCTCTCGGGAGATTTGGCAACGCATTCTCTCGAACCCATAGTTGGAATAGGGAAAAAAAATATCATGCACGGGTGTGCAAAGTGTGCTCGTCAAAAAAATTGAGAAGTGAAACTAGATATATATGTAAGTTTTGCCGTGTCCCATTGCACAAAGGAGCCTGTTTCTTGCAGCATTACACCAAAAAGGATTACTAACATCATACCTGAGTAAGTACAAAAAATTCCATTAAAAATTATTAATAAATTATGAAGCAATGGCACTTCTAAGAGAGGAGTGCATATTAAAGTGTTCCAGTTTAAATACCTGCCGGAACAGAGGGGTATGAGGGATTTAAACACTCCCGTACGCAACGTGTTAATGTTAGCCTCATGTGTTACCTCCTTGTCTCCAGCAGCTTCATCCCAGTTCTTCTAGTAGCTATGTGGCATTCCATCACATTTTTTAGCGCTTTTTTTAGCGTAGATTTTAATAGCGCTTATGACTTTTCTTTTTAATTTTTTTGCTCTCAAATCATATTCTTTTGTTCTGAATCTCGATTGCTTTCTGCAGAAAGCAGAGAAAAATGAATGGAGGAGTGTTATAAATTATTAACTAGTACTATCTTTAAAAACAATGAGAGTGTAAAGCCGTCTGTCTATGAATGTAAATTTCCACACAACTATGGAGGAATCACTCAGGGAACTTAAAAGGGCCTTATCACTCAGGAAAACTATTAAATGTTAAAGAGCAATCAAAATTGACCATTTTAGGTAGATTTTTACTGTTACATTTTAATATGGACGACACCATCAACAGCATTAAAGAAAGAAAAAAGATTAATGTTAAGTTCAATATAATAATTGAACAAACCTTTGTGAGGGCACGGAAACTGCAGAGTGCATCCCTAAGGAAAATTGGAAAACACCAAGACGGGCTATGTGAAGAATGTCAAACCAAAGATATATTTACAGAGTTTATGATTGCTTGAGATTTGAAACCTTGAGACAACCTCTGGCATGAAATGGAAACTTTGGCAGTTACTGAACGTGAATTTATCCTTCACTGTATAAAGGCAGGAAGAATGCAAGAGTTGACGATAGAAATGGACATGGATTTATTGGGGAAAAGTAGAAGTTCTTTACTCACGATGTGGTTTTATTTCGACAGGTTTTCTACTTCAAACATAACTCCTAATCCTTGAAATAATGTAGCAAGTGATGATGATGTGTGACAGACAAGTTTGTTTCCAATTGCGACGTCTAAAATTGCATCTTACCGAGAAGAATGATTGCACTAAAATGGAGAAGAAAACTATCTGAACAAAATTGCATCTTGTGAGACCTCGCTATTTGAGGGTCAACTATTTTTTTTGTGGTTTCTGAGCTATTGTTTTTGATGTCATAAGATGTTACAATTGAAATGTCAAATCCAATATAAATTCCTGAGTTATTTAAATTTTTGTGAATTTCAGCAAATCTTTTGTTTCAAGTAATCCTGATAGAAGTTTGTAAATCATTTCAACATGTAGTATTTTAACATAGTAGTAGTGCAGTGTTTTTTAAGCCCTCAGGAAATTCTGTTTGCTTGCGATATTATTGTGATATATGCTACACACATGTAAACAAGAGAGACAATATATTTTTAAAAATTTTCTTAATAATGAAAATGGACTAAAATATATCAGCAATGATCAGCAATAATCATATGTAAAGTAGGTATGTGGGCAATGCAATTTTTTTATAAATAACACATTAAAGTTTTCATGTTACACATGTTAGCCAAGTTGGCATGGGCTGCAGGGGGTTTGTGATAAATGAGTTTTGTCTTTCGGTGAGAGGAGTGTAAATGCTCTTGAAGTAATTTGTCTAAGAAACGTATGAGGTTGTGCAGATAGGGTATAAAAAATATTAGGCAAAATATTATGTAATTGCTAAGTACCATATTTTCTGGCTTATAAGATCCATGGATATGTAAGGCAAACCATAGTTTGGCCACCCAGTTAAAAAAAATAACCTTTCTATTATCCATCCATATTGTTTATGGTGAAGCAGAAGCAATCTTTTACTGAAAACCGAAACAGGTATGGCAAAATAACATGATCCAGAATGTCATTCTCCTTATTTTTACTTGCGTCTCATTGTAAGATTTGTATCACACAGATTTGAATAAGGTGGAATTTCGGCAAAATTTGATTTTTTGACATTGACCATATGAGAGGCAGGGATGTCTTATAAGCTGGAAAATATGGTAGCTATACTATATATAATATCTTTGTGATGGTTTCCTTGTTATTTTTCACGTGTTCAAGCTCATCTCATTGTTAATTTTTTGTATTTAATTTTGTTCTCTTTAGCGTGAAGAAAAGTCTGAAACATCTGTTCCCAAATTAACTCTCAAACTGCCCCCATCAGCATCGTCACCAAGGCCAGCAACCCCAGATTCTCAGTCCCGGAAACTGTGAGTCTATTACAATAATGTTATTTTTCAGTAAATTTTTAGTAGTCTCCCTGAATTGAATATAATATTACTGTGCTTCTGGTATAATTCCCTAGTAATGCATTCATTTATCAATAAACCTTGGCATTGCATGTTTAAGTAACTAGGATTCTACGGTACTTCCAAAGAAACAGGATTGAAAATATTGTTTTTTGGAATTACTCTTTGTTTTTCAATTTGTTTTGAAACCCAATTGGCAAGGGGAGATTTAGGACCTGAAATATATTGTTGTGTCTTAGAAATTGCTCTGTATAACCTTGTTTCCCTTATGTTGTGTGTGGCTTACATTAACTTGCCTCTAAAACTGCCCATCTCATTCCCTCTGAAGATAATTCAGTCATGGCACACTTGTTTGTTCTTCACACAAAATACTGATCCCCCTTAAAGATATCTTTTTTGTTTGTGACGGTGCTAAACTATGTTACTCTGTGAATGGTAGTAGATTGACTTCTCAGATAGTGTACAGCAACATTGTGCCAAAATACTTAACTTGATTAACACATAAATGGCGCATTAATTAAAACACAATAATTTTGCGACTGTTTGAAGACGTTAGTGTGTGGAGCTATCGTTCACATTAAAACTTCTCAAGGTTGGCAAGTTTTTAAGCGTTTTAACCACTGTTCCATTGCCTTCATGAGTATTCATTTTTCATCATCCAAAGTTTCATTTTAAAAATTACTACCAAGTGTTTTCACTTCTTTAATCCTGTGATTTAAAAGTGACATATCAGAAGAGAATAGTGTTCTTGAGTGCATATTTTGTTTTGTTAATTGGCTAACATATTAATTTATTGCAGGAAAGTTCGAATATGTAAGGCTATTAAAAATCCTCAAAAGCTTTGTGGGAAAATACGAAAGAGGTTCTCTGTTCCTATTCGGAAGGATTCTGGCAAAAATTGAATGCTACTGTATAGAGGTTGTGGTAAGGATCCTATTGATATTGTACCTTGTGTAAAGACTTTCTTTGCTTGTTTTTCATTTTCTTTCAATAGGAGAAAATAGATGAGCATAGATTTTGTTAATCAAGGTTTATTCGGATATCGCTGTGAAGGGCTAGTAATTTTGCTTTTCATTAGCCATGTATGCCCTAATATTACCTCACAATGTGTGATGGAATGAGGACAGAATTTTCTAAATACAGCGGTGCTTAATAAGTTACGATTATTACATCATAAGTATTAATGAAAGAACCAGTTAGGACTTGATTGACGTATAATTTTTGCAATGCTAAGTATGTACTATGAAGATTCTTGCCTTCTTCGGGTGTTCACCGTTGTGGTTGTTCCTGCTGACAACAGTTTTGCCCATGTTCCCACGGACATCCTAGGTGTCAAAGTGAAGATGCCTATTGGATTGGAACCCACCTTGGACCTGAAGATGCCCGTTGGAGCGTGGGCTAAACTGTTATCCGTGCAAACAGCCAAGATGGTGAATAACACAAAAATGCACGAATATTCACATCATTGCCGTGGACACCTAGGATTGGACATAGTATGTATAGTGCATTGATGATCCTCTTATGGCACATCAGTTTTAAGTGCAAATCATTGACTGAGCACAGGACGAAGCTGATAGTTCTCATTTTGAATCATAGTGAAATCTCATTTTCCATTGTTCCGCCAAAACATAATTTTTCCCTCATAGTTTGCTCCAAGTATGTATTTAGATCTTGGGTTCAATTTTCCACAATGATAATCAGAATTTTATTCTTTAAGGTAGCTGTCCCAAAGCCTACTAAGCAAGCATTTAAAAATTTCTTGCCTGGAAGAGGTTTGGTCTGTAAGATATTTATAATATCTATCTTGGTTTATAAATTATTAGGGATGTGTGAGTACTCGAAAATTCGAGTCGAGTCGAGTAGTTGGTACTCGACTCGAGTACTTCGAGTATTTTTGCGAAAGTCGAGTCGGGTAAAGTCGATGGAGCCGCCGAGGCCAATAGGTTCAGAAATCTGCCAACAGGAAGCACTATCATAGTAAACTTGCCTAAAATTGATCATTTTGCAGAAATGTTCCTCGGCTATGAGAAGTGATACGAAAATGAGCTTCGATATAAGTTCTGGCTGCATCCTTTATCTTTCAATACGGATACTTCTCAAGTATGTAAGTTTAGTACAAGCACTGTAGTAGTGTAGAGCGAAGAGGATGTCCAGTGCTTTTTTCCTCAGGTCTTCGTGCCGAGCGCTTTTGGCAGTCTAGCGAACGACTGCACATCCTTAGTCTACCTCTCGCTCTCCCCTCCAACACTCCGGGTCTCTCTCCCCCCCCCCCCACCCTCACCTCGGCACTCATCGGAGGGTCGGAGTGAAGCGATATTTTTTTCTCGAGTCAGCATCACATTTCATCAAAAGTATCACATTTCACTCATCGCTTTCTCACGCCTTAACTTCTCAGTTGGCTCCCACTAGTTTGTGGGAGGGGGAGGGGGGCGTTGCTTGCTGGGAGTCCCTCATCAGTTATGGCCGCGAACCTAAAGTATCACATTTCACTCATCGCTTTCCCATGCCCTAACTTCTCAGGTGGCTTCCACTAGTTGGGGGGAGGGGGGCATCCTTTCGGGAGCCTCAGCAGCCAACTTCCATGGTTCCAGCTAGTTCCAACATTGGCTGCAACACAGGATGACCATTATTTAGGACGATTTGAATGGTATCCACACCCCTCAAGGCGTGAAGCATGTCGCACTTCTTCATTGGTAGTTTGCTGAGATTTTAGCACCGAGGCCAACCTGGGCCTCCAATTCAGCCGACTTCTTCGTCTTTGCTCTCTCCCCCCACCCCTTCCGACACTAGATACTTTTTTCTGGTTCGCTTCGGGAGGACGGTGGTAAATCATTCTGTGATGAGCGCAGGCTGACAGTGTCTTCCCCCTCTCGGCTCGTATTTTGGCTTGGGTGATTCTTTGAGACCACCCGGGATCATCTGGGGGTCGCATCCTGCTGCCCCGAGGCTCGCTGACTCAAAAAGCATTGAAATCTAATTCCCCCGCGTGCCCCTCTCACACCACCCTAGGCCGCCCTCTTGCTTGGGATGAGAAAACATCACCGCTAATTTTTAGACAAGAAGAAATTTATGAGTGCGGGACACATTCTGTGAGAACGATATGGGATTCATGCGAGATGATCGCTCCTTCGCCTTACCTGAACAATGAATGCTGCCATTATCAATTTGCAATGTTCATTGTTTACTTGCGTCATCATTTTTACGGATGATTCGGAAGTACGGCGAAAGCCAAGAGCCAATACTGGGTTGATACGGCCGCTGCTCGAACGAATCGAGGGGAGCCAAAATTTCAGTCGATTCAAATTGTAACCTTACCCCGGTGGTAACGGTGAGGTAAATTTTGCACTTCCTCGTGATTTTTCCACAATCTGAAGTTATGTTGCGTAGTGCGCGAGAGAGCTTTGAAACGCATCGTCACATCAATAGGACAAGTAACGTACCTAGAGCATCGGAGCATGTGAAGAGAGAATCGGAACTCTGATCTCAAATTAGGTACATTTTCTTTTCAAGGTGATACATTGCCGCAAAGTAATTTCTATTTGAATTACATTGTCGCTCGTAGCAGAAGGTCTGTAAATTATTCAACCTTGATTACATAAACAAAAAACCGTACATGTTATGGCGATACGAGAGAAATAACCACTCGCTACAACAACCGCCCAACTTCGTATGTTATTACTAGAGCGATGGGAGAATCACCGTCATTTTCATCCGAGGTCAATTACCACCACCACCACCACGTGGTAGATTAGGGTAATTATCTGGAAAATTACCCTAATTTTCCAGTATTTTTTAGTTTTAAGCATTTGACAGCAAATGCACAATTAAATAAGAAAGCTGATAGCAATAGGAAGGAAATAACGATGTTTAAACCATACCTAATGCAACATTAATCTATTAGAAATTTTTAAAATTGTAAAAAGAACTACGGCAGCAATGCACAATCTGGCTTTCTTTTGTCAAAGTATGAGAAAATTTCAAGAACAATATTCTAATACACCATTCTATAATGTTATAATTTAATTAAAATATTCCAAAAATGAGTTGAACATTCCTCAATTTATAATTAAACACGTCAGAAATGTGAACTTGGCTTAAAAGAACATGTTGGGAATTTATCTGTATGAAAAATTATCTCAAGCATAGCTGTGAATTATCTGGAAAATTACAGTAATTGTCAAGGGACGCAGTCAATTACAAAAAATAACGCTGTAATTTACGAAAATTACTGAGGTAATTTTCAGAGTGGTCCATCTCTAGTTCTCACCATGAGACCAACCATTGGTAAAAAAATCACTCGCTACAGCCAGATTCTCGCTATATAGCACACTCGTAATGACTGACTTCTACTGTATTAAGTATTGATAGTCGGCTTGTTGTCTACCTTTAATTGCTATGATTACTCTGGGCGCTTCCTAGGAATTTTGGATACACAAGTTTTTAACCCAATGCAGTCATTAAATAAAACTGTCGACAAATTAGAAGAGGTTAGTTCATTTCAATTGTCCTATTGGAAATGTTCAAGACACATTAATTTTAATTCATCACCTAATTCTGTCACGATTACAAAGGCATTTTCAAAGAACTGCGGAACTGGCTGCGCAGTAATTTTAACGGAGTCAACCGCTAGTGGTCACACAATTGTGTGAAATTCACAGTGAAGAACAATCATTCACCTGGACTGGGATTCGAACCCAGACCCCCCGATTTCGCGCCGAGTGCTCTAACAGTTAAGCTACCCAGGCGTCATTTCTCACTTTGAATTTTATGGAGGCTTTAAGGAACGAGATGTCTTCACAGGTACCGTGCATACAACGCCAAAGTACCCTTGTGCGAATGCTAAGCACTACTGTCCACGAGGTAAAGCCAAACTTTAAACACAAAGGTGTTTACTTTGACAAATTACTGGTAGAGCACTCGGCGCGAAATCGGGGGGTCTGGGTTCGAATCCCTGTCCAGGCGAATGATTTTTTCACTGTGAATTTCACACAACAATAAACATTCCTTATCACCTTTTCCTTTCTAAATCAGGCCATATGTTCAGAAGAGAAAATGCACTAGGGGATTGGGAAAACGAGAATATGTTGGAGCATGCATTATTATATTGCCTGGTTGGGAAATTGCCATAGTTCATACGACTCGACTCGATACTTGCGAGTAACTCCAACTTGACTCTATACTCGACTCGAGATCAAAATGTACTACTCGCACATCCCTATAAATTATATTCCTTTTATTCAAGCTCTTCACATTCAGCCTATGACCAACTTTTTTGTATCGGCCTTAAAAGAAACTCTACAAAAAATGTTATCAGTAGTATCATCAACAAATTGCTTTAGGTATTTTAAAATTGGCCAAAATATGCCCTATCAGTGAAGTGTAATCTGCTGGCTTGAGTTGAAACAAAAAATATTTAAGGAGAAAATATTCTGCCACGTAAGCAGTCCGTAGTCCTCCCATTAGTTTTAATAGAACTGTGCAAGTGGGCTGTCTTGCCTACTTTTTTGTCATGGGTGATAAAGTTAACATAACAGTTCATACTATCTGTACTCACTCCTATCACAGTAATGGAAGTCATTTCACACCTTAATTTAATTCCTAATTATTATGAGTGGACCTGTAATTATTTTTATTCATCATGGCTCTTCAAAGACTTTTTCATTCATAATGCCACTGTATTTAATGCACTTCTCTTGTCTTTATTATGGTGTGACATGTCACAGAGATCTTCACTGATTTCCTTAGACAACAGTGTTGATTCATTAGCTTATTATCTTGAATGCGTGCCTGCTTTTATATATCGATGAACTATAATTTTTCTGTGTGCACTTAATTTTACCAAGTGATTAATTATTTCTAAAAAGATAATTGTGTCTGTGAATTGGTGGTTGCCATCACATTTTAGAAACAATTTCCTAGTTGTCTATACTAGAAAACTCTGTCCTATTTTATTTCATTTCCTTCAGTCTATTTTACATATTGTTTGAGTTTTTTTCACAATTTCTATTACCATCTTGCAAAATTACCATTGATTCAGGATTTTATTTTCATGGCATATTTGCTGGAAAGTTTTGGGATGGAAAAACTCTTAAAATAATATGTGGAGTTATTTGGCAAGTGTTCTGTGTGTATACCAATGTTCAGTGTGAAATCCATAATGGGGAATATTGTCTGCTGGGTAAATTTTGAGGTTTAAAGAAAAATTTAAAGCATGTACTCTTATTTCATTCTCCTTAAAAGGTAGGGAGTGGAATTTAATACAGAGAAAATGGGACACATACGAGTTTGTGATAGGAACAGTGATTTTGTTTGAGTGCATAGTCTAAATATTTTTCAGGCCAAATTCTGGTGAAATCGTTGTGAAGTTATGAAAATTTTCTATTGGCATATGGTTGCTCTTTTAAGTTTGCTGACCATCTTGTCAGAGATTTCAATTTTTTAGATTTCCAGCATTTTAAAAGTTTTCTTCTTACATGCTGAGGAAGCTTTTAGTTTTGGTTGTATGTTGTACATTTCTTTTCCAAACTGATGCAGTGAAAGTGTATGTTCAAACATAATTCTTCGTTATATTACAGAATTATTACAGATGTTATTATATTACAGAAAGATATAATAGCTTTGAAAAATAAAAAAAAAGAATGGCAGAGAAAAAGTTGCTTGGCTAATTATTAACGTTGGAAATCTCCCCTTTATTACCATTTTGCCGTGGCTATCATAGCAATCTAGTCTTTACTGCTTCAATGCCACTTTGTACCTCTTAAATAGTGAATGTTGAATTTGGGCATCACGTAAGCAACATGTATTCATCCTTGACATCTTAATGTGCTTCCTAACAACCCTAAGAGCATATCATCACAAGCTCAGCTTCTCTTAAAATCTAGGGAACTCTTCTTCTCCAATTCAATTATGTACAGTTACATAGTCTCATCAGTTCTTGCTTTCAAAATTCGAGGTTAGATCTTCCTTTAACTGTATGTAAGTATGCAAGGTTAAAATTTGCCATCAGGTTGATGGCATCATCAGAGCTTTGGTTCTTATTTTTTTCCACAAAAGTACTGATTTCAAATAGCTGATTTTTTTTCCTTTGAAAGTCCCTAAGATACACTTTAGCTCTTATGCTCCAAGGTCTCAATCAATTAATCAAGATATGTCAATCAAAATATCTCTATGTATTTATCTCTGCATGATAAATTCAAGTGTGACTTACCCAGTTCAAAAATACATCAACAAAGGTGGCCATGTGTGCTGTTAACGGAATTGCGTCCCACCTTGAAAATATGGATCACATTTCAAGTAATTTTTTTTGTTTTGAGATGTGTCCAAACTCACCCATTAGGAACCTGAATCCAGAAATTTAGGGGGGATGCCATCTTGAAGGGTGTCCAAACTTGTTAGGCATCTTGAGTTAGTGGATTCAGGTGCCTTTTTTTTGTCACCAATCATATAAAATGGAGTTTACCATAAACACGACTCCCAGTAGTGAACGCAGGATTGACTTCTGGGAGGGGGTATATTAATATTGATGTGCATCATCATAAAATTATATTTAGATTATTACTCACTAAAACAATAATTAAATAAACATTCTCTTTTCGTGAAGACAATTCAACTACAGTAAAACCCCTAAATTACACTTTTCTAGGGGGCCCTAAAGAAAAGGTTCAAATTGCGGGAAAGTGCAAATTGCGGGAAAAGTAGAATTTTCACTTCTACAGCCATGTTCCTTCACTAGAGTAAGGGTAAAAATAAGAAATAGACTGTTAAACTGAAAGAGAGCAGTGTCATAATTTATTCTTTGAACTAGCTCTTCTCATTAATTTATATATGATGAAAAAAAAGACATTGAACACCTTAGATGAATAGAAATGTGAAAATTATTTTTCTCCTTCATTATTGATACATAAAATAAGGGATTACTACATATCGCACAAAATCAAGATCAAATGAATAAATAAAAGTTACAGAAACAGCTACTTAAAAATTCACTTCACTGGTTCCTGTGGACCCTACCCATAAATAATAATAATACATATACATTAACTTCTGAAAATAATATTTTTGAATCTATCCAACCAACCATTGGATGCTGTGACATTTTCAATTCCCAATCTTGTGGCGATGTGCAGAGCTTTTTCTCGTACGATGACACCATTTATGGGGACGTTTGAAGACCTAGCACTCAAAAACCACTCTTTAAGTAACCCTTCCATTTCTTCATACTTTTGAGTTCTTAAAATATTTTCTCTTTTTAGACAAATTACCGCACTGGTTGGCTTGTTTCAGAATCCCATCCCGATTTCTCACAATAGTATTTTGTGTAGAAATAGGCAATCGTAATAGGCAGTTTCGCTAGATCAACGCGATTTCCACCATGAGAATCGACTTGTTCTAAAATGTCCATTTTCTCCTTGGTTGAAAATGTCCTTTTTCCTCCTCGCTTTTCCATTGCCAAGCAGGATAAAATTACGTCCCAGTTTAGTTGAGGATGACTTGACAACACATGAGAATCTGATCACCCGTGATGTTTGACTAGTCCAAACAATTGTTCAACTAAAAAAATTTGCAAAAAAAATAAAATTTATGATTCAGTCTAATTAAGGTATGATAAGTTTAATTCATTTGTAGCCTATCATAGTTATAACTCGGGAATCGAGGCAGTGTAAATGATCTGTTGTCCACTAGTATGAGTTCTTTCATTTTTCATCATGTCTGGATAAGAATCCATTTTCATTCTCCAAAGTTTCTACTTAGGTAAAAAATGAATACTCCGCAGGTTTAATTACATAGTTAGCTCCTAGCCTTACAATGGGTGCATTCAGGGGACGTAGCGCTCCGGGAGCGGTGGAGCGGACCGCTACCTAGCCTGTGCTCAGCTCCCCCTGAATAGAAAAAAAAGACAGCGCTACGGAGGAACTTTTGAATCGTAATCTCTCTCCGTCCGCAGATTTCTTATCGGAGATAATTGATGGAAAGGACTCATAGTGGTTTAATAAGGCTCGAAATTACCTTCCTATGATTAGTAAGCACAATTGCAGTTGTGTTAATCAGTGCTATCATCGTCTACAATATTTCTTATTTCCAAAAAGGATGGAAAATTTTCCTCATAGAGCATGCTCTTTAGTTTATCCTTTCCACGAAAAGAAGCAACGGAAGGAGTTGAATAAATAACAATAAACCACGCTTGGATGGGCAACTAACCTTGGTGAGCTCATTGCATTCTCGTAGATACTTCACCGAGGGAAGACACGACGACGGTTAATTTTTTGCTGTGCTGCTCTTGCTTCTAAGTGAACTTCCGAGCATCGATTGCAAGTTAACTGCTATTAATATATTATAAATGACTTGGTTCAAGGGTTATGTACTTCGATAATTTCCTTGCCACATTTTTTGTGTTGCACTACGGTGATATTATACCTTTATATGCATGCTGCATTAAAAGACAAGTGGTTCCAATCCCTCATCATGGAAAATGTGGACGTGTTCGAGGTTTCATTTCTAGAAAGCTCTCCGTTAATTATTTGCGCTCTTGAGCCAAGTATTATTATATATTAAGTATATTAATAATGCCCGCTATGCTTGTTTCATAAGCGTATACTCTCTCGAAACTTATTAAATTATGTCGATCGTTACCTTAGCCCATAGCCCAACAAACTCAGCCCACAAGACATGCATGATTATTTAGGGAACAAACTGTTAAATATTCTTATAATTCTCTCGCAAACAATTCACATTAATAGTTTACTTTCAAAATCGTACACCGTCATTGATAGACACAAATTTATGGGCGTACAATATACATCACTGTCGAGACGTTAAGAAACTCTTACTTTCGCTGATCCTTGTGCATGATTTTCCCAGTCCTTTAATAAGTATAAATAGCACACAAAACGTTGGCAAGGGATATTCGTCTAGTTTATTATATTTGTGGCAAACATCTCAATAATACCATGAGAATTAAGAAGAGTTCTACACTAATTCTAGCCAACTTTTGTGATGAATGAGAGACGGAAAGTAACTAAGTCAACCGCATGCTTGCATCGAAAGTGCATTATATTAATCACATTTGAAGGAAAAAGTGAATCACATTCAGGAATATAATTTATTTAATACATATTTTCATGCACCAGACCAGACAAGCATGCAAGGATGAGTCACGCGAAGACACCACGCCGAGTAGTAGTACAAGCATTCGAAAAATCACGCCCATTCACCGAGCGCTCAATGCATGTAGTGGGCCAAAAGACCGCTCCGTAAATTGGCCGACCGCTCCGTCGGATCGGCCACGTAGCGGCCGCATTCAGGGGGAATTCCTGGAATTTTGGCTGAGTGCTCCCGGAGCGCTCCGTCCCCTGAATGCGCCCAAGGTATTCATTTCTTATGCCTGTTGCTTACGGTAAAATTTTCAATAAAAGAGTGTTATAAAAAATTTTATTGAAACTTTTATGAATCGTACATGAAACGTACTTGCTTGCTCACGGTAAAACTATTCATAAAACCGCAATGTCCTGCCATCTATGAGACGCTTTGCGAACACGTGAAGTGATAAATGCACTCTCTTTTGGATGACTGTTAGGTAAAAAGCTATATGTATTGTTTATTTACTTACATTCTGATCACACTCAATGGTGTTACGGCTATAACGCATTCTTCTAACAAGAAGGATACTGCCTCAACGTTCCATGAAATTCCAGCCATGTTTGTTTATGTTTTCCTTGTTTGGCTTCCCATGGATACGAGATTATTATCAACGCGATGAGCAGAACGTCTCATTGGTTGTTGCATAAAACGGTTTTATGGAAATAGAACCTGTCCTATTCCGTAAAACGTTTTATAAAACTCTGTTTTATAAAACGGTTTTATCGTTAGCAAGGTCATTTTTATAAAATTAGTCTGTTTTATAAAATGTTTTACCGAAAATTTTACCGTGAGCAACAGGCATTAGCTTGAATCATTTCCTGGCAGATTACGAGTTGAAGTAGTTCCAATTTCTGGTACGAATGGCGCTATAAACTATCCCCGCCAAATTCAAATTCTTTCTTCAAACAGGTCATATTACTGCTCTCTTTCGTATTTTTTCCGCAAATATGTGCAAGATAAAGTCAAAAAGTGTTTAACAAAGGATTATATGCATGAGTAATGGGCTTTGAAAGATAAATTTTATTTTGATTGAGCGCGTTGTGGTGCAAATTGCGGGAAAACTGAAAAATGTAGTCTAAATTCGGGGTTTTGCATACATTAAACATAGGAAATTGAATGGGACTTCGTAAAAGTGGTGTAAATTGCGGGAAAACGTAATTTCCGATATCGCAAATACGGGGTTTCACTGTATATTGTTCAGCCCAATAAGCAAAATTCTAAACGCTAGTTGAGGTAAACAAACAAAAACAAATTCAGGTAAACATGTTTTTTTGTTGGGGGGGGGGTTTGACCCTAAAACCCCATCCGTCCGTACACCACTGATGACTACCATATTGAAATTCATACAATTCTGAGTGCTGGAAGCATGAAAACTAGCAAAATTGAAGAAAGCATGGTGGAGAAGTAATTTGTTTTGAAAGTAAAGTCAAACAGCAAGGTAGCTCGGATTCCCATGCATTGTTAAGTTTTCCTCAATTTATCCAGAATGTAAATTGTATGTTACTTTCCAAAGGAAAAACGAGGTTAAAAAAAGAACATTTTAAATGGAGAACGAAATAAAAGTTTAGAACATTTGATTCCCATGTTGGAATGTCCGTTGTTCTGGCAAAACATCAAAGATTGCTGGTCTCTACAGTGCAAAATCGAATACAGGTAGTCCCCGGGTTGTGGACAAGATAGGTTCCTGAGAATGTCCATGAGTCGGATTTTTACATAACTCAGATTCTAATGGATAGCAAACAAGAGTAATAGTTAGAGATACGTGTAAATAGCACTTTCATTTTTATTTTATAGCACTTTCAATTTCAGTTTATAGCATTTTGTAGCATCTATTTTGTGCACCGGAATATTTGCCATTGACAGAGTGTCATGTATGAAATTGTGTTTCTCTGTTTTTGTCTTCTTGGCATTTTCATTCGCCTCAAATAAAGTGGTTTGCCTCTTGTTGCTTGCCTGCAGATCTTGAGCAACAGACACTTTCTTAGCCAAATGTGAACTAGTTAAAATATGCTTGTCTAAGGTATCTTTTTTATTCCAGTCCAATCTTAGGTTACATATCCCACACATGAGAATATTGGATTCACTTACATAAAACTTTTCGTTTTTGTAAGCTTCCGCACGTTGCTTAATTGTTATTTTAACTCGCCGCATTTTTCCGGTAACATGTGTCGAGATCAGCTGAGTATAAATGACCGCCAGTAAAATCAAAACAAGTAGGCGAGATAAAACTCTGTACGCTTGTAACGGCGGTACTCACGCAAAAGTCTCCCGCGAGACTTCCACACTCGCGGCGAGCACCGAACGAACTCTCTGTGTCCCGGTTCACGCGGTGCCGACTGGCCTCCTCCCGCGCGCTGCCGCCCCAAACCACCGGAGCCGTATCTACATTGTCACCTTCCCGCCACTATCACACTCGGCCACTCCCGCGCTCCGCCAACGTGTCGCCGCTCCCACCCAATATCGCTCTCCGCCAACGCTTCACCGCCACAACGCTATTTGTAAGACAGCACGTAAAATCGTAAGACAGATACCACGTTACGGCTTTTGGAGCATTTCCTTATGCCATTAGAAAGCTCCGCCTTGTGTAAATGCTAACAACGCAAGTCAGGCGGTCGGGTGGTGGGGGAACAGGGTGGTGCGTACTCAGATCGACGAGTTTGAGTCAGACGTGGGTGCCAACGACATTTTAGTCGGTTGCACCCGCGGCACCCTCTTCCGACCCGGCGGCGGCACATGCGGCGTGGATCTGATAAAATGTAACAACATACTTTCCAGGAGCGGATTTTTTTCATGACGATGCAATCTCTGTGTGATGACGTCATGAAGGAACCCAATTCAATGTCAAATGCAAATGACATAAAGGCAAAACACAAAATGTCACTATCGTTAGATATAGGTCGCTAACGATCTTTGTTAGCGTTGTAATAACCGTAGTCAAGGTCATAGTTTGAAAAAACACCATTCCCAGGAAGAAATGGAAAGAGAGGGAAGCGTTTTCAGCCTTCCGGCAGCTATCTCCTAGGTTGGTGAACTCGCCGATTTCGCGTCTTTTATGAGTTTGGCGGCGGCAGCGTGCGAAAATGGGCCGGTGGCGGCGGTGTAGCTTGCCGGCGCCCACGTCTAGTTTGAGTCCCAGCCAGCGAGCAGCTGGCCAGACGCTCACAAGCTATAAGCGGTGAGCGTCGGCGGAGAATTTCAATTGCGCTCGGCACTAAATTTACGAATTTTGCCATCAAAAAGGCAAATTTGCTGTAAAAATATCAAAAAAGTCCAGTCATCGTGCCTATGTCGCATTTATTCACGTGCATCGCGGAAATATAGCATTTATCACATATGCGATTTTCACGTATCTCAAGTAATAGTAATATTAGCAGTAGATTGCCTAAAAGCTCTTCAATGTAATTTATACAATCAATATAAAAGCAGTCTAGTAGAAAAGGTTTGACAAGATAAAGTTTTGAGAAGGATAACAGGTGAACAGTTATACAGTGTTGTATCCATGTCTTGCTTACTGGAAGGGCATTTTTGAGCCTAGGAGGTAGGTTAACATTCGGAAGATGATGAAGGAGATGTGGTGGAGATCAGATTCTGGTGCTAGAGGGAATGGGCCTGGTGCTGGTGAATCTAGATTTGATTCTTATGCTGCGGAAGTGGAGTCTAACACTGACTTTGGTTTCTTTTGGAAGACATCAAGGGTTTGTGCACAGCTATTTTTTTAATCATAAATATCCTTGTAGTAGATGATATTCTCACAAACAGTAAAACTTTGTAAACCACTCATTGTTGGGATCCTCAAGCTTAGTAAATCCAGCTTCAATGAGATGAAAAGCTTCTGCTAATTTTTTTTATGTAAAGTTTCTTTGCCCAGGATCTTCTGGTTCGCCATGATCTTGTGTTTCTTCCAGCTGCTTCTCTATCTCCATTAGGTCTTCTTTAGTTAACTGTTGAGAATCAGAATATAGTGAGCCAGTGACATCAGTTTCATTGATGCAGTGTGTCACCACAATACACTACAGCTTTTATGGCTTCTGCAATGTCTTCTTCTGTGAAGACACAAAAATTGTCACTCAATGGAAGACACAATTTGTTCCTTTCGTTGTTGATTTCATCACTTCCTCCCAAGAATCAGCAATGTTTTGAATGGCATTTTAGATGTTATAATTCTTCCAAAACTCTGTTTCACCACTAGAGCCCTGCAAAGCGGCCTCCATACTCGCCCACGTTCACTCGGTTGCCGGCTGAATCGAATTCACATACTCAAGAGTGCCGAGTCAACCGAGTCTAGATTTACTCGGCCGATCACTCGCCCCGAGTCTACCAACAACCGACGAGTATAAACACACTCAACGGCGGCTTGGATTTCTGACAAGACTAGCTGGAGCGCAGCGACTCGGATTCGTAGTTCGGTGTCCGTCATATGACAAAAAATACATTACATATGGCGACTTATATTCAGTTCATCATTAAAAAATGATATCGCCCTTCATATTCATCATCCACCAAAATAATTCATCGTCTCTAAACATTCCATGGTACACCGATTTGGAATAAGATTTCGTCCTGTAAGAAATTCTGAGTAATTGGCTCAAAATTGTTGGATACGTTTTATGGATTCATCTGCCTGTGGGAAAAATAAAATTGTCGCAATAGAGGGAAATCGAAAAAGGGTAAGTATTTTGGTGATGTTGTACGGATCCCCTTTGCTGGGAAAAAATATACATTTGATAAATATAGTCAGCAACTCCCTGATGTAGCCGTTAAAGTCTCTGCTGAGTCCTATGATAGTGTGACTGTAATCTGGAAGGTGTTTTGTACATATATGAAAATATTGCTTGGAAAGTTAGGCAGTTTTAAAAATTATACATCTAGGCAACTTGGCTACAACTTGACCCTGCTTTTTATTGTAGCACTCATCTTCCATCTGAAATTTTATCAATAACATCTTTTTTTGCATATTGCACACATGCCGGAGTACTCATCGCTGCAAAAGTCATCGTAGTGAGCCGAGTCAGAATCTAATACTGCGAGCGACTTCCCGGTGGCAAAGGCGAGGAACGATTACTAGCGGTGGCTGGGCAAATATAATTGCACTCAGCGACATCGAGTATAGCCATACTCGGGATCAGATTTCCGAATACTCTGCCAGGGTACGGGATCCCCACCTGTTTCTCCATCAAAAACGTAACTGAGCTGGTGACTCATAACCAGCCGACCGATTATAGCTGAGTACGGAGGCCGTTTTGCAGGGCTCTAGTCACCACATCATATTCCATAGCCCTGACTGCTTGCATGAACGTATGCCATAAGTAATATGCCTTGAATGCGGAAATGACTCCCTGGTCCATTAGCTGCAGCAACGACACAGTGTTAGGTGGTAAAAATATGGCCTTCACATTAAGATGAAGGTCGTCAAAAGACTTAGGGTGTCCAGGAGCATTGTCCAGCAAAAACAGAATTTTGAAGGGAATTTTCTTTTCTGAACAGTATTCCACAATAGGAATAAAGCAATTCAAGAACTATTCCTCAAAAATGGAAAGTGTGACAATGGGAAGAACTGCTTTAATAATGTTTTGCATAATGCTCTTGGATTTTTGGAGTGGTACACAAACAAAGGCTTCAGCTTATAATCTCCGGATGCATTACCCCCAAACATTAAATTTAATCTATCCTTAGCTGTTTTATGCCCAGGAGAATTTTTCTCTTTGTTCGAGATATAATTTCTTTTAGGTATTTTTTCCAAAACACTTATGTTTTATCTACATTAAATATTTGTTCTGGCAAATATCCTTCCTTCTCGATAATCTTCTTCCAGTTTTTGGAAATTCAGTTGCTGCAACTACATCAGCGCTAGCTGCCTCCCCTTACACTTTAAATGTTATACACATTGGCCCTTATTTTGAAATGATTAAACCAACCTTTACTTGCAATTAAGTTTTCGTCACGATTACCTTCACATTTTACCCATGCAGCTTTTAAACTGTTGAAAATGCTATGGACTTTTTCATGCACTACCTAATGCTAGGCTAATAGGAATGTTACGCAAGTTTAATAGCCTTTCACCAATAACCTTTCCATCTCAATAATTAATCCACTTAGGAGCACTGCCTTTATCATGTTCCGCTATTTCACTTTATCCTTTATGTTGCTCCAACAGTTGAGCGACTGATACCCAATGCTTTCCTAATGGATGATTGCATTTAGCCTCCCTCTGACGCTTAATTATTTCCACTTTATTTTCCATCGTTATCACTTTTCTCCCCTTGCTGCTATGGACTTTTGCTTTGAAGACATGGTGATATATGGATAATCACCGATTCACAAAATCTCATGAAGTGTGCAAAACCAACATGATTGAAACATGCACACACGATTGTATACACACCTAGGCTAGTCACTAAAGTAAATTTGCAAGCAAGTAGAGTTGTGCCCTATTTCCACAACAGCCGTAAGGACTGTCGTAAACACCCTACATGCATTCCCATTACATTGAGGTTACAGCTATAACTCTGTGCTGCCATCTCCAGGAATTGCAGTGAACAAGTGAAATGCAAGCAGTTAATTTAAAATATAATTGGAATTCCTGCATCCATGATACCTTACGTAACATGCGGATTGGTTTCCAAAGCAAATATAACTCTTCTATCTATCGAGCACTGTAATATCATGCCATTATCCATTTTGTGTTCCTTTACCGATTATCGTGCTTTATATTTCTGGTTCCTCCCCTGCAATGCCAGCACCATTTGATGTAAGGTTAGCAGTAGGAACTATGTGATCCAGCTCTACGGACGTACATTCCCTTGACGATTTGGTCCGTTTGGCTGTTGTTGAAAGAGGGCATTGATGAGTACTGGATGATAAAAGAACTTTGATAATCGCACGGGCAATGTTTTTTATATTGATTTTCAGTAAAGGCATCATGGATAATGTAAAGTTTTTAACTACCATGAGGTAAAAATTTTAATTTTTAAATATGCATTTTGAAAGATAGATAGGTATATTTATTGCTCATGTACAGATAGAGAATAGATGAGAGAATTAATTCGATAACTATGCGAAAAACATTCAGATGTGACTTTTATGAATCCACTTCTACGTACTACCTTGTCAATTCCTTCAATGCCTTTCGAGTCAGTGAGCCTCGGAGTAGCAGGACGGGACCCCCAGATGATCCCGGCTAGTGTCAAGGAATCACCCAAGCCAAAATATTAGCCAAGAGAAGAGGAGGAAAGTGTCTGCCTCTTCTCATCACAGAATGATTTACCACCGACCTCATGAAGCGAATCCGAAAAAAGTATCTGGTGTCGGAAGAGGTGGGGGGAGAGAGCAAAGACGAAGAAGTCGGCTGAATTCGGAGGCCCAGGATGGCCTTGGCACTGCCATCGCAGAAAAGCGTAACATGGTTCACACTTTACACCATTGCTTCAATTGTATCATAAATATTCTTAATATAAAGGTCTGAATTGAAAGAGAAAGGATCATTTCAGGTTATTGACTTGTTTTGCCCATATACACCCATCTCATGGCCAAGAAATACACTGGGAAAATGGTTGATTTAGGCTTAATATGCACATTTATTTCTTCAATATGGTTAAAATCACGCATGTTTAAAATAACTTCCGACATATCCCTATATCTTTACTGTATCGAATCGAGAAAACCATAGTATTTATCTGCCAGCAATCCATCATAGCAGTGTAAATGCCGACGGTCCGCTAATGCATTTTTTAGCGAGGTATCCTGCCCTCTTAAGCATCAGCGGACAAAACCTTTGCCTGTATACCTACCACGAGAAAGTGAGGAAAAGCAGGGAAAACTCCACGGTATGTCAGAAAATGTTGTATTCCACTCTGGTTGAAAATTTTTCCAAAGACAGAAGCCTACTTTTGCATTTAAGAGCATGCACACTGGCTAATATTCCTGATGACCTTGTTTGGATTCGTCGATTTTAGATCCCCCTAGCCTTTGTCTAGTATAGTAGATAACAAGTTATAAAAATATGAACTTGTAGGCTTCCGCAGAGTCGTTCAGATGGCAGTGAAGGTTTTTCAGGCTTTCTTCCGCGTGCTTCCATTGTCGTTGACGACATTTTCGATAGCATTGCAGCTATCTTCTTCAGGTCAGAACGTGAAGAAGTTATAAAATTCTCCAATGGCCGTAATAAATTGGCACCACTCATCAAAATTACACAAAAATTGCTGTGTTGGTTTGCGGGGGAAAAAGGGAAATCCCACGGCAGTGACCAACCACAACCTCTCGACCAGAAAACCCCTGTGGTGGTTTACGGGAATTATACTTCCTTGACAGTGACTCAACCACAGACACACACACTCAACCCAAATAGGGATCCTGCACTAGGGCTGATGTGACCCCCTCTAAGGATGCCTGGGTTATGACCAGAAACACGCTCACAAGCACTCAGGAAATCACTCACTCAACACTTGAATGGGCCCAACTTCTGGGAGAATCTAGCTCAAAATGAGCTAGTCTTTTCCAGTCTTTGTGTCATGTTTTGACTACGTTCATTTGAGCTAGATTCTCCCAGAAGTTGGGCCCGTTCAAGTGTTGAGTGAGTGATTTGCTGAGTGCTTGTGAGCGTGTTTGAGGTCATAACCCAGGCATCCTTAGCAGGGTCACATCAGCCCTAGTGCAGGATCCCTATTTGGGTTGAGTGTGTGTGTCTGTGGTTGAGTCACTGTCAAGGAAGTAACATTCCCATAAACCACCACAGGGGTTTTCTGGTCGAGAGGTTGTGGTTGGTCACTGCCTTCGGATTTCCCTTTTTTCCCGCAAACCAACAGCGTAATTTAGACCATTGGTGCCAATTTATTAAAGCAATTTGAGATTTTTATAACTTATTAACTTGAAGAGGCTGTGGAGGTCAAGTTCCCTAGATTTTATTAAAGTAGATAGTATTCGTCATTATCTATTCCATCAGCCTCATCCACGGCTCTTAAGAGTTCTCAAAGATGTGTTCATGTATGCAGCCTAGTTTAATAACACTGTTTTCTAGCATACTGGTAAAAATACACTAGGATCTGAAAATATCCGAAGGATCTGAGATTTGAAGTAAAGGATCCAGTCCTGATCTGGATCCGAAAAAAAATCCTGTATCTGTCC
This sequence comes from Pyrrhosoma nymphula, assembly GCA_963573305.1. Lineage (NCBI taxonomy): Eukaryota > Metazoa > Arthropoda > Insecta > Odonata > Coenagrionidae > Pyrrhosoma > Pyrrhosoma nymphula. The sequence continues at coordinate 2,575,053 of OY754337.1, forward strand.
ATCCCTAAAAATAATAATTGGAATGAACCACCTCACGTTATTCATTATCACTAGCTTACTACAAGTGAAATAGGAGAATAATGTTCAAGAAGTTGAAGCTTGCCGACTCCAGTCTAGTACACAATGAAACACTTGGAAATAATTTCACTCAGCATTACCTGTAGACTTTTTGGGACACACAATAATAATAATGATAAGCTAATCGATTAGAACCTTCAACGGTACTTGAATCATTTGTGAAACAACTTCAAAAGTCATACCTAATCACTCTCAAAGTTCGTAACTGACTGATGTTTTCGAATTGTGGTGGAACAGCGGTTGGCATTGTGAATTGTTTCTCTTGAAAACTGTGGTATGCTTATTGTTAATTGTGGAGACAAAGTTATTCAAGGAAATGCAGAAAATTGCTATTAATACCATGTTCAACAGATAAGACTTTCTGAGCTTTGAGAATTTTCATAGGGGATTATTGATGCATGTTTACCAGAGCTTACAGACTCTGAAATACAATTGTGAGTTCAGCCATTGAAAATATCCTATACCTCGCAATGTTAACTATACACATGTGACATCATCAATATGGCTGCTGCAGTCCTGCTGTTTCTGGGCTTTTTCAAAAGAACTTAACATTTAAATTTTCATTAAATTTTATTTTAAACTTGGATTTATGTATTAATTAAAATTATTTGCGTAAACAAAATGAGTAAATCTATGGTGGGCCACAAATTGAAATAAGCGATTTCTGTTTTTTTTGACGAAGGAAACTACCCTATTAAAAATTATTCAGGATTTAGTTTGCTTAATTAAGGTTTAGGTTTGTTGGGGTAATTTGGTGGGTAACGTGCCTGTACTGTCCATTTGCGTTAACTTGGCCGATGACAACTCCCATGAGGAGAAATAAGTGGAGGAGAGGGGGAACACTGGAGGCGTATCAGCCTACCATACGTCATGCGTAGCAAGCGATTTTGGTTCGGACTAGCCCAAGTTCTTACAATTTCGCCCATCAAGGGGTAGGGTTTTCAAGCCTCACGTGGTTTACCTCGCCTGCACTGGACAACATGCATGCGTAAACATGTCAGCCCATTCGACTTCAGATTTGAATGGGAACCATCCACCCCTACTTCCCCCCTCCGTTTCCACTGCGGGAAAACTGTTCGCGCATGGCTCCCTTCTCAGTAAGTGCTGCATCCCCTATTTTCTGAGTTGGACTAGGCCCACCTGCACAGTAGACTACTGAGTGTCGGCCAAGTTATCGCGAATGAACTGTACCATAATTTAGAGGTTGTTGGTTTGAGTCTTGCCACGGGCGTGGAAGAAAGTAATCTGTGGTGTTTTGGCTTCAGGGATTTCAGCCGAGTCCAACCCTTTTTTGCAAGAGCAGATCGTTGCTACATGCTGAGGATGATCCCCAGGAAATTATTTCGCTGCAAAAATGCTACTGAAAATTTCCAAAACTTATCTTTTTTCAAACAGAAGTATCCAAAAAGGGAGCAAGATTTTGGAAAACAATTTTTGCCAGATTTGTACATAATTTACTCGGAAGGTATCAGGAACTCTATATTTAGTCTCAAAAAGATTAGTAGAGTAAAAACTCTTGGTTGCTAATATTGAAAGAGTGTGGAATGCACAAAATACTAATGTATGGAGTAAAAAAATTGATTGTTTGAGTTTTTATTGGCAGATGTGTGTTTTTTGAGATGTTCCTTGATATAATTTAGGTTCTTCAATACAACTACAGATGCTACATAAAGGTAGAGTGGGTATCATCATTTAACCATATGCATTCGTAACTTATAATTCAGCAATTAGGTTGTTTACTGACTATAGAGTCATTTGTGAGAATTAGTAATTCTGTCTTCAAACTCTCCTGTGATCCACATAGCCCCTATCAATAGATGTTGAATGACGTCCATTTTTGTCCTTTTCTTATTTTTCCAAATTAAAAATGAACTAATGGTATTTTTTTTGTGTTAAAAATTCATCCTCTGCTTTGTTATCAGTGAAAAGTTTAAGTTGAGGTGAGGAGGTTTCAGGCCTTATTTTTTCATTGTTCAAAGTCTTTTTTATGCCTTGAATAGTCATTGGTTTTATAAATCTGCTCAGTGTTTTCTCCTAGCCAACTACTTATTATTTATTCGTCTCATTGGATAGTAGGTTCTTAGAACTCTCATATTTTCAGTAACCAATTACTAACACATCTCTGTAGCTCATGCAGTGATCATTGCAAATGCATGTTGAAAGGGTAACATTAATATGAATAATACTGAATATTATTAGGCTAATGTAATGTGTCTTTGATTTTTTGGAAGTGCTGAAGATTCCTTGAATGTTAGTTTTGTTGATGAATTTTATTTTGTGTTTCCATTTTGCCCTTGTGCTGTCTTGCTGTGAGTTACATTATCAGTGTTTAGTGTGCTAAAGTAGTTGTTTTAATTAGGGTTTCTTGCTAATGAGTCTTGTAATACAAATTCCAATGTAGACTTTTCCATTGAATTTTTTTATTTCTCTTATATTTGCATTGATTATGATTGTACTTATTCAATGTGTACAGAAACTTCATCCTCCCAACATTTCCATGTATTTATTGGAGAAGGACAGTTGAATAGTTTTTTTTATACCAGTGAGATGGGCATGTTTCTAATTCACATGTTTCTTCTTCTGCCATCATTCTAGAAACTAGGCTCTTGTTTGTAGATCAATACATCATTATCAAATTATGGGCCATTTGAAGTTTTTTATCATTATTTAATGATTGTTTTATTGTGAACTAAAATTCATGGAGCACAAATCATGAACAAAATATGTGTGGTAAAGCTTTAGGAAAAATTTACAATACAAGAAGAACACTGTAGATGCTTGTTTTGTATTACAGCTTAACGCTTTGATTGTTTACAAAAGTCAAAGCTTTACTATTTTATTAATCATTAAAATGCATGACTTATGAATTAGGACGAAAATTAATAAGACATAAGACAAAGTATGCTCTTGTATGCTCATTGATAAAGTTAGTTGCTTCATCTTACAAAGAGATCTGGGGCCCAAGTCTGTAACTTGGGGCGCCGGATACAGGAGAAGCGAGATTCCTCCCGAAAATGTCACCCGACCGTAGTCTGTGGTAGTCTGTAACTGGGTGGAGAAACTTCAGCCGGCTGTACCGTAAGGAGAAAAGTGAGGGTATGAAAATTTCTGAAGCCAAAGCTGACTATTGGACATATTTCAGTGACCTACTTTTGAGAGCCAATGAAATCCACTGTACCTTTTCACAGCTGTAGGAGCGAAGAATTAGTCTGCTTTGTTTACAATATTTCTGAGGGCGAATATTCGTGATATTGTTTAATTTCCGTGATTTCAGAGTATGTACCAGTCAGATAATTAATACCATTATACTCTCGAGTTTCCGTTACACTTCATCCTATTTTAAAACTCACCGAAAGGGCAATTATTAAATCTTCCCGACAGAAAGACATCCCGTATCAACAAACTTCATTGGAATTAAATTTGTTCAAACAGCGATATATGGATATTAAACTGAATAATTATCTAACATGTGATTCGATAAATGACCACATTTAATGAATGGGCTACTGACATGATAAATGGATGATTGACAAGATTGAAAACAGAGTAATAGCCAACTGTTAACTGACGTTACAATTGCACGACGTTTCACTAACTGAAATTTCTGAAGACGAATATTCACGATATTGATTAATTTACGCTATTGCAAAGTATGTACCAGTCAGATAATTAATACCATTGTTCTTTCGAGTATTCGTTACACTTCATCCTAGTTTAAATCACTCCTAAAGTGTAGGTATATAGTATTGACATATCACATCGGCTGGGCAAACTTCATTGGAATAACATTTGTTGAAATTGATACATGGATATTAAACTGAATAATTTTCTAATATGTAATTTTATTAATGAACACATTTATTTAATGAGCTACTTACATGATCAATGGACGATTGACAAGATTGAAAACAGTAACAGCCGTCAGTTGCACAATCGTTAAACACGTGTACTGTCAGTATACTGACATTAATCAGCTAAACCACTCGACAACACACGTCATTATTACAAGGCATTTAAAAAGTAGCATCCAAAGTTCAAGTAAACGCCGAATATACCACAAAACTTGTTTGAAATATATCCAATGCTTGGCGACAGTAACACATTATAAAACACAACGATTTTTTTAAGGAAGTTGCCGATGATTTTCACTTATATTTTCAGGATAACATACGTATCACAAGAGCAATACTCCAAATGTAAAATATCAAACACCAAGGGAGAGTTCCTTCATTGTGGGGAAACGTATCAGCATACATACAATCCATGAATCGAGTGATATATGCCGTGGTATATACTCAAGTCGTTCTAGTCGATAGAGTGTAGTTTAGGATTATATCAGCATCCCAAACACTTCTATAGCGGTGTTCAATCTGGAATTTGAGTTCAATCAAAATAAATCTCGGAATATAAGCGTAGAGAGAACAGCTAAAAAAAAATGCCGAAATCCTTTGTCAGTGGAGCAAGTTAACGGATGACTTCTTACCCTTGTGTCACTGGTGTAAAATAATACATGGGAAGTATACTAGAAGACTATAGTCACACACATGGATGAATTAGAATATACGAACAAATACAAGACAGAACATATTCGCTAGCGTTTACAGCTGATATTCATGCACAGCTGTAATGCCCGTTCTTCCGTGTACACAGCATGACATCCAACTGACAACCGATATGCGTCCACATTAAATCATATGTGCAACCCGTACGACTACGGTGGATTGGAACGGCGATTGGAAATGATACGATTAATCGTCATAATGTAAACAAAAATATGATGTTTCATTGAATTAGTACCCAAGTGAGATTAAGTACGATACGTATAAGGTAATTGAAAACTCAAATGCCCTTAAAACTGTCGATCAGCGTGAAGCTCACAAAAATAATGGAGTGAAATTTGTATAAGTCATTTTAGTAACCTAGATAATAATACGGGACTTAAACTTTAATTCAACGTGTGCTTCGTGCACATTATTACTCGTCAAACTCTTCTTTGATGTAATCGGAGCAGCAGATTTTCATTTGTTGTGAACTATTAAAGGTGGAAGTTTAAACTTCAAACATCAAATTTGAAGACTCCGCTTCTCATTATGCTTACATGCCGATATTTACGTAGTCTAAAATTGAGATTTCAGATCGTAATTGAGAAACGCTTCGTTTATAATAATTAATGTGGATGAGGTCTATGCTAATGTTCCGGTCCTCATTGCTTTTTCAATTGGAAACTGACAGAATGTATATACTATACTCATGTACGTGTAAATACGCGAAAAGTACAGACTTTATTCTTATGAACGGTGGATTTGTTGTTTTCCAAGCAGAAGTAAATCATCGTGAACTCTCTTATGCCATTGGTCAAAACTTAAAATCACTGTCGTAATGCGCACATTTCTCCTGTGGAGAAAACTTACGTCGGTCTAGCAAGGCCGACGTAACTTGTCTCCCATCTGGGGCCGCCGGAAGTCGCTTCGCCGAGTTACAGACTTGGGTCGGGCGACAAGTTGTCTACGGGCGTTTCGTGTTCCTCCTTTCTCCCGGAGAAACCCGTTACAGACTACCAACGGGAGAAAAGGCTCTTTTTATCGCCCGGCGGATCTGTTATCTCCCGTTTTCGGGAGAAATCCAAGTTACAGACTTGGGCCCCTGTGTATGTAGTTATTCAGCTCACAGAAAGTCCTCCTACAATGAGATGTTGATAAATTGCTTGCTTTCTTCCAAAAGAAAGTCGACTCAAGAAAGACTTAAGGCTTTCCTGGTAAATGATTGTGGTAAATTCTTCTTGTGTTTCTGTCTGGGTTAATGTCTCCATAATGGCCATCAGCCATCCAGGAATTAGCCCAGTGGGAAACCCAAGAAGAATTTACCAGGAGCTGATTATTCAATCCTCTGTGATCTCATCAAAAGGTGCAGACTAAATTTCGTGCAGAAGTTTATTTTTTAGCATTGTTTATTGAAGCACTTAATTTTGTGGACACCCTAGCCTATAAATGCAATCTGTAGTATTTCAATTATTCATTGAAGAACAAACTTCTTTTATGAAAAAGGGTATTTCGATTAAATTGGATGCTTTTCCAAATAAAAAAGGAATAATGTTTGGTTAAAACGTACAACTACAAAATTATTTCATACAGTACTGGGTTATTGAATAACCATAAAATGTCATGCAGAATCAAACATAAGGCGTTGAGATAGAAGAACGATACTCTGAATTCTCTATCTTATATTTGTTTCACATAGTGTGATTTTACAAGATGCAACGATTTCAAGGAACCTAACCTTGCATTATGTGAGGTTTACTGTACACCCAGTCCCTGAATAGCGTTGACTTGATTAGCAATTTCGTACTAACACTTTAAAAAATTTGATATCATTTTGTTTTCATTAACGCTCGCGCTTGACATTACCAAACAAACTCTCCAAAACTTTCATGGCACTTCGTTCAAATTCACAGCGATCGCTGCACACAATGGGGAAGACATCAGAAACTGCGGTAATTAGATTATCTGCAGCTATTAGTCCTCGAAGAAGACTACAGTCTCTAAACTTTTTCCTTAATTTCCTGCGGAAGCCTTAGTTGTTATTGTAGCTGCCGGAATTAGGGCATTCTGCTGAGCTTATGATGCCGTGAAGTTCCATTGAAGTCCTAATTTTTGGGACAGCATTGATGTGGTCAGAAAAGCAGCATTTCTTCAGCAACAATTAACTAATAATAATAGATGTTGTTGCAGAAGAGATAATTTGTGTCCTATCTCTGTTCATAGTTAAGGGATCGTCATTCTTTGTGTTAAAGCGGAGATTAAATGGGCATTAAACTCGTATAAGTAGTGCATGTGCAGAGTGCACTGATAACTGCAACAAAGTGGCACATGCATTACAGTCCATTATGTTTCAGGGGCGGCTCCAGACCAAAGGTTTGGGGAGGGGCACCAGCGGCTCCTGGGGTATGGAGCACCCCCCAGAAAAAGGGAGGTTCGTGGGTATCGCCCCGGAAATTTGCAGCACACTATGTGCAAAATGGCATGTTATAAGTGGTTTGGAAGCAAAAGTTTGCCTTTTAAGAAGAGCAAGTTTTTACTAAATGCATATTTCCCTTTTAGATTATCACCAAGTCTCGACTAATTCCAAAATTATTTTGATTTACATTGGGGATGGACGGATCCAGGATTTTTTTGGATCTGGATCGGACCGGACCCTTGATTTCAGATGTCGGATCCTTAAGATATTTTCGGATCCTAGTGTATCTTTAATAGTAAGCTAGAAAACAATGTTATTTAAGTAGTTTGCTCATGTAAGCACATCTTTTAGAATTCTTAATAGCGCATTTACACATTCGCGCTCGTGATTCGCCTCGTCACTCGCCGACATTCGCGAGTGGCATTCGTGCGTTCGTCCCCACAACGCGAATGACCGTTTACACACTCGCCGAGTGTTCGCCTCGTCCCCACAAGTCTTTGACTCGTCCCCAAAGACCGCTTCCAGCGCGAGCGCTACGAGCGGCGAGGCGAGCGACGAGGCGAATGACGAGTGAACCGACTACACATTCGCCTCGCCACTCGCCTCGCGATTCGTCTCGCCACTCGTGCGAATGTGTAAACGCAGTATAAGAGCCGTGGATGAGGCTGATGAAATAGATATGGCAAAGACATTGGGCTAAGGGGATTTAAAATAGAAGAATCTAAAGAGTCTAATTCATCAGTACCTTCGCAGTCAGCGTGCATGGTCTTAAACGTGAAAGTAGGCTTCTGAAAAATTTTGAACTGGAATGGAATTCAACATTCAATGACATACCGTGGAGTTAGCCTCGCTTTTCATTGCTTTTTCATGATAGATATGCGGACGAAGGTTTTGTCCACAGATGCTTAAGGGGACAGGATACCTAGTTAAAAATGTGTGCCGACCATCAGCATTTACACTGTTAAGGTGGATTGCTGGTAGATAAAAACTATGGTTTTCACAATTCGATGTAGTAAAGATAGGGCTATATTGGAATTATTTCAAACATTCGTGATTTTAACCAAATTGAAGAGATTAATGCATAAATTAAGCCTAAATCAACCATTTTCACCGGCGCATTTCTTGGCCATGAGATGGAATAAATGATTAAAAAATCGTCAATAACCTGAAATGATCTCTTTGAAATCTGTCCTTGCTCATTAGAATTTTCGATACAACTGAAGCAATCGTGTGTATGAAGCAAGTGTGAGCCATGTTGCACTTCTTCATTGGCACTTTGCCGTGGTGGTTTGCACCAAGGCCAACCTGCACCTCCGATTCAGCCGATTTCTTCGTCTTCACCGCGTAGCTCACTCTTCCCTCACCCCCGGCGACAAGGCTGTCATTCTCTCCCCCCTCTCGTCTCATATTTCGACTTGGGTGATTCCTTGACACCTCCCGGTATCATGCCGGGGTCCCATACTGCTGCTCGGAGGCTCGCTGGAGGGGTTCGCGGCGTGACGTACGTAAAACAGTACGCGGCCGATTAGCAGGAGTGAAGTTTTTGAGCGGGCAGTTGTTCATATTGCACGTTTTGTGATCGTAAGGGCAGTTAAAATGGAAAGCAAACGAGTTGTGAAGCAGATTACAACTGTAGAAAAAGTTAGAATCCATTCTCCTTAAGTGGTGGAAACAAGCACGAAGTTCAAACGTGCCGTTTGATGGCTCCATCATCAAAGAAAATGGGTTGCATTTGGCTGTAAAAATGGGCATTGAAAATTTCCATGCCTCCAATGGTTGGATCGATAGATTCAAAAACAGACATGGATTAGTGTGTGCGTGGTGAGGCAGCCAGTATGTTAACCTTGATGTGGTTGAAACTTTGAAGAAAACGACCCTGCCCAAGCTGCTTGAAGGGTACAGCCCGGATGATATTTACATTGCCGATAAGACTGGTTTAATTTTAAAACTTATTACTAGATCGAACGTATGCATTTATATGGGAAAAATTTTATGGGGGAAAATTAAGCAAGGAGAGTTCTGTTGTGCTGCAACGAGAGTGGAACTGACAAGCTAATGCCGCTTGTGATAGGGAAATCAAAACACCCGAGGTGTTTCAAGAACATTAAAACCTTTCCCTGTCAATACACAGCCAACCCTGCAGCATGGATGACAGCATCAATTTTTAAAACCTTTCTGCGTGGGTTAGATGCCAAACTGGGAGGCAATAACAGAAAAATTATACTTTTTGTCGACCACTGTGCTGTACATCCCGTCGATACAAGCTACCTTAGAAACATCCGGGTTGAATTCTTCCCAGCAAACACAACAAGTGACCTTCAACCCCTTGACCAAGGCATCATCCGATGTTTTAAGCACAAATATAGAAGACTGCTGGTACAAAAGAGACTGCATGCATGCGATGCACTTCGTCAAATACGCATGGGATTCCGTGAATAGAGAAAACGTCGCCAGTTGCTTAAAGGCAGCAGGATTTAAACATTTGGAGCCTGGCATTACGGATGACACGACACGAGGCAGAACCGACTCATTTTCTTTTAGAGGAGTGGCGTCAGATTGCTGGAGAGGTGAATTTCGACGAGTGTACCTACTGCAAGTGCGACGATGATCATGGTGTTTGTCAGACCATGTCAATTGATGGGATTCACGAGCAGGAGTTGGTGGAAATAGATGATGAAGATGATGCCGAGGAAGGAACTGAGTCTGATTCATCTCCTACGTCTCCAACTCTGACCAAAACACTCGAGGCTATGGAGTACGTGCGCCGTTATTTGACGATTGTTGTGGGAGCAGACGACGCTTTGACTCTCCACGCGAAGCTTGATGCGAGAATATTAGAGCTCGATGCGAGAATATTAGCGCTCGGTACAAAAAATATTAAGCATAGAGTACCTTGTGCAATTTTTTCAAGTGAATATAAACCATTGAATTTTAAAAATCTGTACGTAGTAAAACATGTCAATTTAACTTATAAATCGATGTATCTATTGATCTTACAATCGATCTAATGGTATTATGCGAAGAATGGATGTTGCAGGAAAATACAATCATGATACAATGTTTCTCAATTTTTTGATCAGTTTTAAAACATTTTAAATTTTAAAAACTTTTAATTAACATTATATTTAGGGCTAATTGACCTTAGAAACGCTATATGACTTGGCAAAACATCTCTTTTTATAAATTCACAGCTTCAGGCTCTACTTTGTAGAAACTTTTAATATTCATTATAATAAACTTTGGTACTTTTCTACACATTTTATTTTTTTAAAGGCCGTTTTACACGGTACATTTATTTGTACAATCTATCGTGCGAACGCATGTACAGTCAAGTGTGCAAGAAAATATTGTATGAACGACTGAATCAGACTAAATGTCGTTTTACACGATGAGTGCAAACACACAATTTTCCGTGCAATTTAGCGGTAGAAATCGATCGGAATTCGCGAGTCTTTTGTTTATCATGTATATGTTTCACTCGAGAACATATGTTTCACTCACGTATTTGACACCTTGAAAAGCTGATCACCTGAAATTCGGAACCTCGTCTCGACCATCTACCTACAGATAATTCTCCCGGTTCAGAAAAAGCTCTCGTGGACTCTTCTCTCTCTGGCTTTATATTCGACCTTTGCATCGTTTCGTTTTTTCCCCTCTGGATTTTAGTGCGACAATTCATTCACGTTTCTCGCCGGATCTCCACACTTGATAGAGTCATTTCGTAGGTTTATTTTGTGTGTGTGTGACAAACTTATTACTAATTGTAAGTGGTATAGCGGAACATGGGACACGTTTCTTTAGTCCCTCCAAATTTCCCTCCCTTGCATTTGTACTAGGTAGTGTTGTAATGCCTTTTTTTGACGATTTCTATGTTACTTGCTAACCAACAGAAAGAAAATTATTATATATCACGCGGGATATAAAGAACTCTACTTCAGAGCGCGACCAGTCATAATTTTGGGGGAAAAGGACACAAACCCAAAGATCGCGATTACACTGAAAAACCAGAACACCAAATAACACGATGAAACGACGATGGAGCAACTTTGAGTTAACTCTTCTCGGGTTCTAAACTGCTTCAAACTATTCATAATTGTCGACGTAATTAATTCTTAAGAATGAGTGACGAGTCGTCTCTCGAAACGTCAACAATAATGAATAGTTAAAACCGGTGGAGAACCCGAGAATAGTTTACTCATTAAAGATTATATACACAGGATAATATTTACACTGAATATTCGACGGGAAAGTGTTAATCCTATTTATAAACAACTTTATTTTCAATCGTAACACAGGCACCACAGTTTTCTAAAGCGCTTGATTGCTATCCTTGATTGATCCTATCAAGAGCTTTACAGTTTTCGCCACATCTGCGCCATCTGTTGAATACTAACGATACTAACTGATCGAAATTGTATGATTGTCGGAATGGAATTAGAACAGGTTCTATTTTCCTTTCAGTCATTCATACATTCGCACAAGCGTTCGCACAATTTTCCGCTTTATACGGTACAATTTCCTGATACATGCGTTCGCACGATAGATTGTACAAACAAATGTACCGTGTAAAACGGCCTTAATACACTACGCGTTTCACCAATTTTATGGCATCGTCTGTTGTGGTCTGGTGTTGTAGTTTGTTTACATATATTATATTGTTGTCGTTGTTAGATACAGAATATTAAATTTGATTTTAAAGAAAAGTTTACATTAAAAAATTACAAAAAGGAAATGAAACAAAAATGAAAAGGAGGGTAAAAAAATATATTCACATGAAATTTATCAATGAATTAAGGCGATGTCGTTTTCATGTATTTATATTTCTGGGAAAGCTATGAAACGTAGTTATCATTCAGTTTGCATTCGCTTGGAAAATTAGCGCTCATTTTGTTACCTTTATGCTTGAAAATAGTTACGGAAGGTGAGAATATGAGAAATTACGCAAGTGATGGTAATTATTTTGACTTCTCCTCAAATTGGAATTTCCTGAATTAGAATATTTACTTTCCTGGTTTGTACGTTCATTTTTTGTGTCCCCTTCAAAATCGTCCTAACCAGGTTACACTGTATTTATTGTCACAATAATAGTTCATATAAATGGGTAAGATTGGAACAATCACATCCCTTGAGTTCAGAAATTGTGATTTCAGTTCACTCAACACTCATTCCCAGAACACAGCTCTCTCCTCTCTAAAGCCAATGTCAGGAAACCAATTGATCACCGTGATATCTCACACAATTAGTCATTAGGTCAGTACATGTTGTACGCACTTCTATGCACCACCATTTTATTATTTTAAGTTTCATTTGCGATTGTGAGAACCAGTCAACCCTAAGGTAATGATGTCCAATTCTCATGCATATGTCCATTACTGGGAGCATCCAGCCCTCATTATTTCATGCTATCCCTAAATGCATCTCTCTTCCAATTATCCAACATTGAACAGTCACTGTTACATCACGCATCCCTGCTTTAATTTCAATCCAGTCAGTCAAGATCCCATTAACTCTCACACTATTTTTGTAAATTGTCTTCATAGCATTCAATAATTGCTCATTCACTCCATAGCCCTTTGAAACTTTCCAACTGATTATTTCTATTTACCCTGTCGTATACCTTCTTCAATGCCACAAATGCACACTATACTTCCTTTCAGGTGCCAATATGGAAATTTTTCTAGCACTTACTGAATTGCAAGCAGCTGGTCACTACATCTCCTCCCAGGCATACATCCATAATGTAGGTCCCAGATCATATCAATAGAAATAATCTTTACTCTTTCAATTTATATTTTAGTGAACAATTTTTCCAGAATACTCAATAAATTATTGCTCTATAATTTATACTTTTGGTCTTCCCACCCTTCCCTTTGTTCAATGCAACTGTTACCACATTCTTCCATCTGTTTGAACAACTGAGGCTTTTAAATATAAACTATGCAATTCACACTAGTGACTTATAAGTAACTTTTTATTTATTATCTCTCATAATTCCAGTCTCTTACGTATTATACATTATTCACTCACTTTCTTTAAAGATTTGTTTAGAAAAGGAGGCATTTAAAATCTTTGGTATTCAAGTCAGTCACATTTTAAGCTGCAAATAAATCCTTCTGAGCTAAATAGCCTTTTGCTGGACACAGTAGATAGCAGTATGGCGAGAAACTTTTTGGCTAAGACTTTCAGCCTGGGATTAGATGAGCTAGCTTCCCAGTACAGTCCGTGGGAAGAATTTGGTGGGGCATGAATCTTAGCCTCTATTGTAGCTTCAACTCTGTTTGCTATTGTATCCCATGGTTCCTTTCGAAACACATAACTCTGCCTCAGTCATATTCTTTTTACTAGCATGGTTCATCATTGTTCCATATGTGGGGAAGTGCAGTTACAATGAGAATTGATATATCATATTTTGAAGTAGTTGATCCTGATTCTTCGCTTAGAATCGAGGAATGAAATAATTGAATCTCCCAATCACTATAGTAGTTCTAAATCAGTGAAAAACTTACTACAAGATGATGATTAGTGATTTTTAATCATCACTGTTTCATTTTAGTATTCATCCTTCTGATATATATTATTATTGGAACCTGAGTGATATTATTTCTTTTGTTAAAGAACACTTAATTCCTGTTTTCAATAAATGTGTAATGTAATAGTCTGGATGTTTTTTTATTATCTTGCATAATGTGCATAACTCAAATTTATAATTTTTAATATTGATTTTGGAGGTCAATGGAGGCTACATAACAAAGTTTCTTGTGCTTTGTAAGATGTCTCCATGATATGAATATCACAGTAATGTATGTATGTACCACGAGTAACCCTATAATGATGAATATTCCTTGAGTAATAGATATTTAATGGCAGTTGAGCACCTTTAATCCGGCACCGTCTGGACTCGAGCGATGCCGGAATAGGGGTATTGCCGGACTACGGGTGCTGTGGTAGTAACCAGTATAGTCATAGGGTCCGCGATGTTTTGTATGAGGGAATTCGATAAATTATAGCAAATTCAATGAAATTTGAATAAATTCTGTATAATTTAACATATCATTTGACAAAAATAAGAAATAAACTGTTTCTAAATTCACAAACACAAAATCAGTCAACCGGTAGTATCGCAAAACGGCAGAGTGAAATGAATGCGTAGAACATATAAACATATTACTGCACATCAAACGGTATAATTGTATTAGTTGATAAATAATATAAATATATAACAATTTATCATTGGTTCCAATGTTCCTTGCAATCCTTATGCCACCGTGTTTAATACGATATCAGCTGATTCAATGAGCTGTCTACGCCGCGCCGTCAACGCTCGCTGCTACCGGTGCTTCCATCTGTGCGGCTATCCATCGATACATAGGGGGCGATTGAGGAGGAAGCCTTGGAGGAAGATTCTTGTCCATCCTTGGCTGCCTTTTTGAACATATCTACAATTTATCAAATCCTATAAAATATTTTAGCCTGCACTTTTAACATTTGGTTTGAAATACTGTGCCCTTCACTTCGATGCAGTCGAAACCACTGCATAATTACGCGATCTAAAACGGCACTAAAAACCATGAAAGAAGGGTCTACAGACCCTTCTTTTATGGTTATTTTTTATCGCTATCCCTTTCTTAGTGTCACTTTCACAGAAAAATTTGAAGATCTTCTCTTTCTGCTTCTTAATTGAAAATCTTCCAATATTCGCTCTTTAATGGGAGAAATTTTGTTAAGAGTGGGTTACAGTTTGAATAAATACGAAGCATGCTTCATCAAAAAAGTTTCTGTTTTCCGCCAAGTACCTACGCCGTTGAAATATTGCCGGATTACGGGTGTTCCCGGAATATGGATTTCCGGATTAGGGGTGCTCAACTGTATTGGCAAGTCCTGGAATTGTTATCTTTCCTCTTGAGGCTTCATTTCACTTTACTGCGGCCTTGATTATTGATTATTAGTAGGAGTTTTCCCCTTTTTTAAATAGTTAAGTTTAGTAGTAGTTTTTCGTGTGTTTATAGTTACTTGATCAGTGAATTCTTTAATCTGTGCTTATATTTTGTGGTTGTAATTTTTAATATATTAACTTGAAAAATCTGACTGTGGCTATGGTTGGGGCATTGCTGTGGATTTTAAGTGAAAATGTCTGCATCAGTGGGTAATACTTAGTGGCAGTTAGGGTTCTTGGCCAGTAGTTGTGTTTCATTCCATGTCAAGTTTCGGACTAACTCAAAACCATCTCACCCATTCTGCTAGTCATAGTAGTACATACTGATCAGTGGCTAATAAGGCAGCCTTTCTGATAAGATTTGTACTTGAAATTTCAGTTGTGAGATATACTGCACTGAAATTCTCTCCCATGCCCAAAATGGCCACCAGTTGACAAATACCTCTACCACTGTCTCGCATGTTTGCAGAGCCAATTCAAAGTCATGCTCGTGTTGTACATATAGCCTAATCATATGAGGCAACATTTATTTCAATTGTGTTGTTAGCACTTAATTATGGTATGAGTAAGTCACCCTGCAAACATTTCATCATAGTTTCCATTCCAATTCCTCTATGGCCATCTGAAGTTGAAAACATCCAGAAGTTTTTGAATTCATGAATCAGGGGGGCCACTCAACCATGAATAAACTGTAAATTAGCCATGAATTTTGTGTGCAAACCTTTAATTTGAGTACTTGTGGTCCCTTAATCGTTCTATCAGATTTAGAGGTTGTATAAAAGTTATTTTATTTTGTCCTGGAAACAGGGGTGCCTCCTGCCCTCTTTTAGAGAGGAAATCCTCTTTTTACCACTTCAAAAGAGGACACAAAAGAAATTTGGTAAAAATGGTTAGTTAAAAAAAATTAAAGCTAAAAATCTGTTCTTTTTCATTAATTATTCAACCTCTCATTTTGTTATTGGTATTTAGTAATCAGTAATCAGAAGTTATTCAGATGTTCATTTTTTTATTGTTGAAAATTCGAGATATGAAGACCAGAAACAAAAAAGTTTGAGTTTTAACAAATAAAAAACTAAATAATATTGTAAAAATGGGCAATAATTTCCATCTAAATGTTTAATTTTAATGGTATGATTTTACATTGGGGCGGGCACGGGCAACCCCCAGTAGTACAAAAAAAATTGATGGCCCCCCCGCTCTGCTCAGAATTACATATAGATCATGGTCATGCACCCTATTAAGATTGACGAGTTCTCTTTTTCTTTATTGTATGGAAATAAAAATGCATTAAAAATCGTTTTGCCACGCCCCTTTTTAAAAAAATGTGCAGGCTTTTCTCTAGAACACTCCGGTAAGGTAGTTCAGCCTGGCGTCCTTTTTTAACATTTTGAAAAGGTGGCAATCCTGCCTGGAAATGAATCTGGGTTGTCCATTGGAGATGTTATACTATGTGCTGTTTCTGGCCCTTAAATTATTCTCTTGTTGACTTTTCTTCATATATCCTTTGGGGCGATAACTTTGCAAATTCTGGGTGATGAAAATGCCTATCAGAAACTATGTTACAGCTTAAGAAACATCAATCTACCATTTCTAATGCTTTCATTTCTGCCAAAGAGAGATGTCATTGCAATTCGGGTTTGCTGAGAGCTACAATGAAATGAGGCAGAAAGCTCACTTCTCAAAAGAAAAATATTCAATTCAATCAGTAAACAATCGTTTGAGTTTTAATGATATCGATCATGAAAACGTTCTGCAAAAATGTGTATTCTATTCCTTTCTATCCTTCAATTAAAATAATGTTGCCTCATTGTTACATAAGTGATTCATCTATTGCATTCTTCTATTAAATAATGAATCATCATATATTACAAACATATGGTTTTGAACGGCTCTGCATTTTACTTGCATTTAACCATGAAAATAGTGATTTTTGACGTGAAAGTAATGAATAATTATGATTTTACCTTCATTGAACGAATGGCCACCCATGAATGTGAGCAGACTTAATTTTACAGAAGTAAGAATTTTGGAATTATTACATAATGATCTTAATAATTTGCTTCAAATCCTCTGTTCATGCTTAATATTTTTCAGAATATGTGTTTTGGTTTCTACACGAAATTTTTACCCTTAGGTACTATTTAATTTAAAATATCCTGACTTGGTTAAACATTCCATCAATATTTCATTAGTCATTGGAGTTATAAGATCAAAATTTCTTACTGTCAAAAATTATTGTAAACTCTTTGTGTTGTAAGTCCAAAACTTCAGGGAATTTTAAAAATACATTATTCCCACTAATTTCCATGTGAAGAAGCAATATCCACTTGAAATCAACATCCAAAGTTAACCTAGAACAGCCTAAACTAGCATACTTGCTGATTCTTTGTACTTTGTTTCCTTGCCAATTTGATTTTTGTTCTTTGCTAGTTCAATAGCTGAAAATGGGATGGCATACCCTTAGAAGGTAATATCTATGTGTTCCACTCCTTCAAATCCTCCTTTCAAATTTTCATTAGGATAAAATGACTTCTTAGGATTAATCTCCACTGATGACAAATTGAAAGTTGTCCTCTCTTGAGCATGCTGGTTTTCAATTATTCAGAGCACCAGTTGATGCATGGATTAGAGTGAATTGACTTTGCACAACGTGATACTTGTTTGGAATTTTTATCAGTTTTTTTATTTTGAAATACTTCTACCCGTGTACCTACTTTTATGGTCTGTGTATCAGTTCTCTCTCTGTCTTGAAATTTACTCACTCCCCTTTTTTTTGCAGTGTAATTAAAACTGTTGTAAAAAAGAGCGCCCCCGAGGAACGGCCCCCCTCTGCGGGAAGCAATGAGTCCTCGTCCAAAAGAGCACCCTCTCCAGAGCTTGCCAAATTCTCAGCCCTCATCACAAGGCCCCCCAAGCAGAAGGGCTCCTCATCCAAAGTGCCCCACTCGGAGTCCGAGTCCTCTTCGCTCCACCACCAGCCCACCACGATGGACGACGTCCAGCCCCCCACCCCCCACCACCACGTAGCGCCCGCCCCTCCCCCCACCACCCCCCAGCCGGTCGCCGCCACCTTGCCCCCACCACCACCACCACTCCCTGAGCAGCCCCCTCCCCTCCCGCCCCACAACCCCCTTCTGCCTCACTCGTCAGCCCATCACCCCCCACCGGCCACCATCCCTCCACCCCCCCTGCCCATCCCACCCGCACCGCCCAGCTCCACTGCCACATCCTCATCCACGCCTCTGGCCGCCGGCCTCCTGGCAACGACCAAGGCCAAGAAGGGCCTGACAAAGCCGTTCTCCAAAGTGAAGCAGCCCAAGGACAGCAGCAAAAGGCCATTGCCGCCAGAGGCAGATGCACCTAAGGCCTTCTACTTTGTGAGTTACACTTTTGCTTGTATTTCAGGAGCTGGTGGCATGAACTTGAAATATTTTAACTCTGGAAGTTTTGTGAAAATCAGCCAAAAATCTGTAAATATTTTTGAAGGAATCTGGTTTTTCTTTGAAAGTTATGGTGGATGTTCTCAATGATCTTAACCAATTGGCACATTTCAAATTATTTCTAGTTGAGAATTTTTTGGCTCTTGTATTAGTCTATGTAAATTGGTCTTAGTCACATTTCTTGCTTCTGCCGCTCTGTGTGAGGTTCTGAGAGAGCTTGATATTCAAATGGTTCCTACATTTCGCAGTTCTCATTGGTTATCTTAATGCATTGGATAAATTGCCCCAGTGATTCAAGAAAGTATGTGACTTATGTGGGTTGTTAGTTCCTGTGTTGTCTGTACATCATTTCATCTACAGATAGTCAAAGTTTCACAGTACTTTTGACATTTATGAAAATTGTACCAACGTAATGCCTATTTCTCGATTTTGTGTAGTGACATTTACCTCTCAAGCCGTTTTGACGTACACGTGTACGGACCCTATTTTCTGGGGTTGGGGTGAAGGTGCGCCCGGGAAGCATGGGGTACTTCAATGGCAAATGCTTCATTTTACATAGTTTCTAGATTTGACATAGGTTTTTTTGTTTTTATGCAGTCATACCTCGGTCACTACGATTAAATTTTTATCATTTTTAGGTAGTTTTGCAATACTTTTTACTAATTGGGAGTAAAGTATTGCAAAACTACCTAAAAATGATAAAAATTTAATCGTAGTGACAGAGGTATGACTGCATAAAAACAAAATAACCTATGTCAAATCTAGAAACTACGTAAAATGAAGCATTTGCCATTGAAGTACCACATGCTTCCCGGGCGCACCTTCACCCCTCAAGCAGGGATTTAATATTTGAGTATTTAACTCCTCAGGGAGTACATACTCCATTGTCCATACTCCATTATCCTGCAGCAACAAGTGCAGAAAATACGACACCAAATGCTTGGTCTTCCAAGGTACATAACATTATTTGGGCAGTAATTAGAAGTACATATGTCATAATTCATGCCGGAATAATAAGCCTTAAATTTAGAGACTTTGTATTGTTGTATTTGTTTGTCATTAGAGTAATGGGAGGAATCAGCATGTCAACTAAAAGTAGACCAGTTCGATCAATCTTCCCTAACATGACCTATAGGTCGAAGACTTGGACGATCACAGCCACCATACGCAAGAAGATTGAGGCATTTGAACTGTATTGCTATTGAAGAATGATGCGTATATCATGGACTGAGCGAAGAACTAACGCCTCCATTTTAGCCCAATTGAAAATTTCATACAGGGACCGACTGCTGCCAACAATTCTGCGCAATTGTCTAAAATTCTTTAGTCACGTCATAAGGCGCAATGGGTTAGAGAAGATAGTACTCGAAGGCAAGGTCTGGGGAAAAAGGCCACTAGGACGCCCACCGTTAAGGTTGATGGATCAAATTAAGACCCTCACCAACCTGAAGCTGAGCGAAGCAGTCCACGTGGCCCAAGATAGAGAGAACTGGCATCACATTGTATGTAATGTACATAGTACCTGAGTCCATTTGGGTCACGACGCTCGATATCGAGGTGATGACTGAGAGAGAGATTTGTTTGTCTGGTTTTAACATAGAGGCATGGTATTACAGAGTCATATGGAGAAAATATGACCTTCAAATATGATGCTCTTCAATATGGCAGGAGCCATCAAAATGATGTACCGTACATGTCTGAATATGACCCTCATTTTTGGCCAAATATTGGTAGTCAAAAAGAGGAAGGGGAGCCTTTTTCAAGCATGAAAAGAGAAAACCACTCTGAAATTATGTGACTCATGGCCCAAAATAACTTAGAAAAACTGGGTAGTTATTCACTAATACAACTCATGACAGTGAAAAACGATCTATATTTTGAATAAGTAATGACATTTTTTATTATTTAATTGATCTTTCTTCATGTCGATGATGCTATGCTGTTACAGCTATATAATAACTCATTAAAGGTCTTATGCAACCCGCTATGCACCAGTGCCATAAATATTTGTCTACCTTAACTGAGGTATCCATCGAAAATAGACCAGCAACTTTGCTCTCATAATCAACAATAATTCTAAGAATTTACAAACCTTTTTTTATCATCTCATTAATTTTCCATCATGACAATGTTTCTATAGACCTTAAATGCCACCAGAGAAGTGGAAACGGGGTGGGGGAAAGGAAAGAGAAAAGTAATGTCTTACATGGATGTTTCAGGCTTGTAGGCCCATATTCAGCGGAAGAGTGTAAGGTACTCAAGAAGGGCCTATGAACCAAGGTACTCAAGAAGGGCCTATGAGCTCAAAACGTCCATGTTACACATTACTTCTCTCTTTCCTTTCCCTCACCCCCGTTAAGTATTTTTTTAAATATGGCCACCCTCTTGGCATATCTTGTTTTTTATTATCACTCGAGTGACCATTCACCAAGTTATATGTATTCCGAAATATTCTAAATCCATGTGAGCAAAAAGTTGCAAAAATGGAACATTATCTTATTCGCTCAACGTGCATTAGTATGTGAATTTTAGTAAAATTTAATTTCATTAGAGTAATCTACCAGTTAAAGGTAGGTTCTGTTGAAAGTCATTGAAAATCCCCAAGATTTTTCATGAATGCAGGGCCCTATCTACCTCTAGTATTTCCCTGTTCATCTCAGCTTACGTCCTACCCTTCTTCATCCTGTCCATAAAACCTAATCTTTCCCATCCCCTCCCTTGCTTGCCCAGCATCCTTCCCGGTATCATGTCCTTATGCAACTTATTACTTCTTCATCCTCCTCCACAGCCACATCTCAAATGTGTGCAGCCTATTTTTGTCCTCCTTTCTCAGAGTCTAGGTTTCTGCCCCATACAGCACCACACTCTGTATTAAGCTCCTCACCAGCCTCTTCTTTACGTCCTTACTTAAGATCCCCATTATTATAGGCTACTCTTAATGTCTTTGCTACTATGCCCATTTCTCCGTATTGCTTACTACCCAAGTAATTAAATTGCTCTACTTGCTCCAGTTTGTTCCCTCCTACTTTTGTGACCAGCCTAGCTTTCTTTGTCCAACATAATCTCATTACTTTTGTTTTATTATAATTTATCTTCACTCTGTATTTCCCACACTGCTTTTCCAATTCATCTGTTGAAGCTTGCATTCCCTTCAATGATTGACTAACCAACGCCTGGCCAACTGCGAATCTAACCGACTTTATCAGCTGGCCTCCCAACTTTTATTCCCATGTTTAGTTCTTGCCTCTCTTAGCATTTCCCCCTTCCCTTACATTGTTCTGTAGAGTTCTGGTGTGGCGATCCAGAATATTCTTTTTTCTTTGCCACAAATATAAAATCCCTCTCTCCTGTCACTCAAGGCAGTCTTGTAAGAAGAACTGTTGAATAAACATCTTCTCTCAACGAAAAACGACTCTTCAATCCGTGCTGCCTACGCTACATTTTTGCGGAGCAACATATTATATTTAAGGGAAGCCTGTGCTGTGGGGGAGAGGAAGGTATTAGATTCCAGGACAAAAAAATATCATGTAATGAGAGCACTATTTCTTTTCCCACCTCTTGTTTTTTCTCACCTCATGTTTTCCCACCTCAATTGAAGGAATCTAACTTTTCATTCATGGCGTGGAATTGCATACTTTCGGATGATATTGATCGTAAAAATTTATTCAAAGCCAAGAATATTTCTGCACTGAGCGAATTTGTTTTCTGTCACCAGAACATTTGCTTCTGCTCGAAGGCATATCCTGTCTACAAACTCTAGACCATTTAATTATATGTATTTTCTCATATTGAAACTGAAACATTGCCACTCAATTGCTCTCCCTGAATAGCAATTTCATGAATTCCATGTCGCTGCTTGAATCTCGTCAACCACCCAGGAGAAGCTTTAAAATCCCCTTTTATCCTTAGAGGCTTGTGAAAAAGTTTAGCCTGCTGTGCGCACATGGGGCCTGAGACAGGTTTACCACTTGGCCATTTTTGATTGAACCAAATAAGCATGTAGGAGTCTAAATCTTTAAAGGTTGATCTTTTCATAGTCTTATGCTTTGAGGGTCCCAAACCACTGTCTGAAGTTACAGCGAACTTCATTATCTTACTTTTATTCTTAATTATATCCCGAACAGTTTGTAATCCCACATCATATTATTTTGCCAGTTTAAGTGGAGTCTTTCCTTTTTCATTTCTTTCAATCAATTCGTTTTTTCACGTTGGAAAGGACAATTTTCTTCCGTTTTTCTGCCATTTGCATCAGCTTTGTCGCGGCACTACAGTAAAAAATTCAACTTTGAAATTATCGAGATTTCCACGCGAATGAACTGGCACAATAGTATCTGGGCAAAAACAAATGACTTTTCAATGGTGAATAATGACCTGGGAGAACTAATACTGTTTCGTATTTATTAATTCAGGCCGAAAAGTAAGAACATACGGAACAATAAGTAGTTATTTTTAAGTATAATATAATTTAGTTTATTTACAAGTAGTTTATTTTAAATAATTTCAATTTTATTTTTACTATTCTGCTCGTTTTAGGAAGATAGAGATAGAATATTCAGTGGCAAAGGGCAATGGGAAAGAACGGATAAAATAATTTCAGAAACAGTTGCAGCTGAGTTTTCATTATTCTTAAATGTAGCAAACAATTTCCATAATATTGTTATAGAATTAAAAAGTTAAACTAAAAAGAGACATTTACAAACTTCCAATTCTATTTAGACACATCGAACTTTCAAAGAATTTACTTAATTTTACCATTGGAATATTTTTCAAACTTTCAAGTGTAGGGATGAGAAAATAGCATGGATAATCCGCAAACCAGATAATCGGAAGCCGGATAATCAATTGTTGACAGTATAGTGTTCTTAATCAGTCATTATCAATCAATGATAGTCACTGAATATGTTATAACTATAATTACCTCTTATTTGAAGAAATGTAGGACTATTCAGTCCTATCTTACAACTAAATCAATTCAACATACCCAGTACATACATAGTCAAATTCCCCTCTGCCTTAACATACATACATGTATCACTGTTCCTGCACACTGAAAATTGGGCTACTTTGAATAAATGTAATCAATATTATATTTTTAAAGCTAACCATTATTTGCTCTTCCTTTGCCCTAAGTTCAGACTTTTTTTACCAGAATAATAGGAATGTATCCTTACAAAATACTTTGAAACACTAATTTTGTATCAAAAATTAATATTGTATTCTTGAGAAGTTGGCAGAAAATGGGCTAATAATGCATATCTAAAAGATATAATTACATTAAAATTGTTATTTATTCAAGTAGGTCCAATTACTTTACGACTGTGTTCTGTTCTCCCATGTAATGGACAACGCATCATCTACCAAGCAGATTACATTTTTTGACTTATTTGGGAAGGTCTAACCAGCCAATATAAAGTATTGATGACTTAGGACTATTTACCCATCCATGTATGTAACTGTCTACATCGGGGACTTACTGTACATTGAATAATCAATGAAATATAATGTTTCTACCTTTTTCTTCTGGCTACTGCTGATTTATAGTACGTAATTCAGGGATCACTAAGTGGGGAACCCTGAACTCCAGTGGGGAACTGAGCTGAAATCAATGGGGAGACATAAAAGTTTTTGTTTCGTTGTCACTGAAACGGTGGAATTCCAAGCCTTGATGATCGTGAGGTTTGAATTTTAAAAATCAGAAATTACCTTTTGTCTCAGGATCATCAGGATGATCATTTCTCTAAGTTTACTTTTAGTCTTCTCTTCTGAATCTCTTGAGTATTTTTTTCATATTTGAAGTAAACTATTTGAATTGTAAGTGTATATTATGATGATTATAGTGTAAATTTTCAAAGGAATCTTAATTTTTAAGGAAATTACAGTCAAGCGTCGATAATCCAGATCAATTGTTACCGGACCCAGTCCGTATTTTCGAACAGAACCAAAAATAGGCCGTTTGATGCCTTAATCATAAAGAAACTTTGCTAAAAACAGTAATTCACATTAGTTCTGTAGTTAAATAATTAGAGCAGATAAACAAAACCATTAACTTAACCATAACCGCCACATTGTAGCGGTCGACGACCACGCCGAGTCTTGCATCAACGCTTTTGACAAGTATGTACATTGTACTCACTTCAACTTATTTTTCGCTGGATGTGAATCTGGATTATCGAGGGTCTGGATTTTTGATGTCTGGATTATTGATGCTGTACTGTAGTTGAATTACACCGGAATAACTATCAACATGTTACACCACTGATAGGCTAATAATAATTTCATATTATATAAATAAAGATGAAAAAGGAACATTTTGCAATTATGTGCTGAAGATATCGTAACTGGAAATTGAAATAAAATATATCAGGTCATCAGGATTTCTTCCTGTTACCTTCTGTCCCCACTGTGGTTTTAGGCTCTTAGCATCCTTAAGTCTTGTGAGCAGTCACCTATTTCAAGGGAAGGCATTGATTTCTAATGCTTATGTTGTTCTTGCAGGATACTCATGGGAACAAAATATGGATTTGTCCTGCTTGTGGAGGCCAAGATGATGGAAGTCCTATGATAGGATGTGACGACTGTGATGCGTGGTACCACTGGTAAGTTATTATATAATCTTAATTACTTAAATATGACAGACTCCATTGGTTAATTTTGCCATTCGAGAGGTCACTGTTTTGTTTGCCTTTGGTGATAGCAGGGCGACCTGGAAAACCTTGAAAAAAACCTGGAAAACTCAGGGAAGTATTTTGTCCCGGAAAACTCAGGGAAGTATTTTGTCCCGGAAAACTCAGGGAAGTATTTTGTCCCGGAAAACTCAGGGAATTTTTGTATTTTTCCAAAAAACCCTGGAAAATGCACGGCAGCCAATTTCCATTAAGGCATAGAGAGAGGTTTAACCGGCGCCTTTGATTGCATTATGCTTGGCTCACAATCAGCGTAGCCTTGCGCTCCCTGTTCATTTCACTCTTTTCGTAGCTGTGCACCTGTTCGCAGCTTATGCTTCGTTACCCCTCTCTTCGCTCAATCTAGGGAGCCAATTGCATAACAAGGAAAATTCCATGTGGAATAATTCCCATATCAAATGGCCGCTACGAATGGAATCTGAATTAATGCCGAAATGCGATTGTATATCTCCGTCTCAACGGAAACAGAATTCTGCATGGAAATCTTAATTTCGTTCGAAGAGCTGTACGAATGGAATTCTTGGTGTTGCTAAATTAACGAGAAATGTAAACGTCTGCGCATGCGTGGTGGAATTTCCCACAATTATATGGAAACCATTTGGCATGCAACCTAAATGGATAATTGGGAATTGTTATATAATTGATAATTCTCTCCCAATAATCTCAACCCTCTTCGTTTTAATGTTTGCAGAAATGTTTTTGAGGAGTGGGAAAAGATTTTGTGGTCACTGCATGTTGAAATCACAGCCCTCGGTTTCAAAGTCGACAGGGGCACAGGGACAACCCAAGCTAATTATAATTTGTGTACTGTTCAACAAATACAATGTTGTTCTGCATTTCTGTTTGCAACAAAAGGCATTGTACTGATTATCGGTATCACACTCGAACCAATCGCTTACTTCACTTTCCCATTCCTTACTAGAGATGGGAAAATTACCACAAATTTCATCTGAAGTAAATTACGGTAATTTTTGAAAATTACCGTAATTTTTCTGTATTTTTTAGTTTTAAGTATTAAACAGCAAATAGCAATAGGAAGGGAATAACCATGTTTAAACAATACCTAATATAACATTAATCTTTTAGAAATTTTTCAAATTGTAAAAAGAACTACGGCAGCAACACGCAATCTGGCTTTCTTTTGTCAAAGTATGAGAAATTTTCAAGAAGAATATTCTAATGCTTTAATCTTATAATGATATAATTTAATTATAATATTCCAAAAATGAGTTGTGCATGCCTCAATTTATTATTAAACATGTAGGAAATGTGAATTTGGCTTAAAAGAACATGTTGGGAATTTATCTGTATGAAAAATTATCTCAAACTTAGGTGAACTATCTATAAAATTACAGTAATTTACAAGGGACGCAGAAGATTACGAAAAATACCGCAGTAATTTATGAAAATTACCGAGGTAATTTTCAGAGTGGCCCACCTCTATTAATGTCTACTTGCATTGTATTTTTATAAATTAGGGTTTGCGTTGGGATGCAAGTTCCACCAGATGACAATGAAGACTGGTATTGTCGAGTTTGCATCGTCAAGAAAGAGGAATCTCTCATTGATAAGAAGAAGAAAGCTCGCAAGAAGAAATAATGATATTTGGTTTGTAAATTTGTATAGTTTCATTGATTGTATTTTTGTATATTTAAATTGTATTCAGTTTCAAATTGGATGATTGTTTTATGTTTCACTGTTACTTTTTATTTAGTATGAGCGTGAGTTACAGGAGTTGGAAGTCCATGAGGGAATTCATTTGAATCCTGTCAAAATTAAGTAGAGCTGATTCATTTTGCGTTGGTTAATGGACAAAATTTTTAGCTTAATGGCAATAAATTAATAATTGACATTGAGTCTCTCCAGCTGTCACTGTTCACCCCATTGGAATGTGGGCTATATCCCTTTTTCATGAATACATTAACAAGGCTCTGGAATCTTGAAACTATTTTTCCCTACAAATCGTTATCCATGTCAAAACAGAATAATTCTTATTGCCATTGATTTATTTACAGAGGTTGCATTCTATGTCCAGAAACCTTTTCGAGCTTCAATTCGTGTACCTGTAGGTCGTAAATTTTACACGTGTAACTTATTTGGCATCCCTAAGATGCTCCGTCAGGGGGTCCCGTTTGGCCAATCCATCTGCCTTAGTGCAAGGTGTATGATAATTGGCCATCCCTCGTTCCATGAAATCCTTGAAAACTCCTGGAATTCTCATTGAGTTTGATGTGATTTGGGAATTTCTCAGTTTCAAGAATTCACTACGGCAATGTGTATTTCTTGGGTAATTTCACAGGTTACAGCCTTGAACAGTATACATATAAGCATCATTGGTCAAATTATGGAATAATTGTTTCCGGTGCGATTAGATAACTTAAATCCTACTGATCAATTCCTTACCATACCCATATTTCCTTTATGTTTGCATCCAAGTATCACAGCTGCTTGATATATTTTTTTCCCCAGTTTTTCATGGAAGGACAGGACTCCGGAGACCTACTTGAATCATTTTTTTCTCCCGTTAAAATACTCCCAATTTCATTCACATTGCATTTGAATTCCATGTTCTGGATGCTTTTGGTACATACTGTATCGAACATGTAAACTACAACAACTTACCTTGCATTAAATGGCCTTGAAAATGTGATTTTCAACTTTAAAACCTGGAATGCTCCACTTGGAAAATAGAAATTATGGTCCCCACTAGGTTTTGCATCTGTTTATGGTGATAAGCCAACATGAAAAATATTTTTATGGGGACTTCTCCACTCTCTCAAGTGTCTTATGAAGGCCAAACAATAAACAAAGAGTTGGTTGAAATCTAGATATCCATACTCGATTACCCCAGTGGATTTACCATTAAGCAAGTCATAACACTGGTAATATTGTGCAATTGGTCCGAAAATGCAGCTGTTATAAATAGTTCCTGGATGTAAAGTAATTACTAATGTTTCTTGGAGGAAACATTTTTCTCATTTAGCAAATCTTAAGTTTGCTGATTATCAATTGACTAAGTAATAGGGAATTATAAATTATGTACAATGAATAATAACAATTCCCTAAATGTGAATCCATATAGCTTTACACAATACTGAGGAGCATTCTATCTTCAATTTTTTTGTATGACAAGCAATATCATCAATAAATCTTTCCATGTCCCAAATCATTATTCTTAACTGGGGAATTGTATGTACTCATTGTTTATGATTGAACCTGTATTTTTGCTCTTATTTCAGTGCATCTTTGCCCATCTGTTTAAGATATTGTTTTTTTAATGGCTGGTTGGTTGTAAATAAAATTTTGTTAGGAAAAAGGTTTTTAAAAATGTTTGTTCCATGTTGTAGACCAAGGATTTAATGAATAAGATGCACTCCAGAGCCTTGTAATTTGTTACTTTGATTGGATTACTATAGTGACATAATTATCATTGCAAATGATTACTCACATAAAAATTATTGGGCCTTGGGCTGTTGCTACATTCAAGAGTGACTGAACTGGATTGGCAACGATAGTGAGAATGGAGAAATGCAATTGGAAAAATTACTCGTAGCTTGAAAATAAAACCTGTGACAATACAATCGACAGATTTTGAAGAGTCAAGGTTCATGTTTTGATAAAGGATTTATATTTTGCAGACTTCTCATACTGTTAGCATGTGTGTATAGTGCGGAAGTGAAGCAATGAATGCATTTGAACTTAAATACCAGCTTCAATTCTTGTCACTTTCAATATACGTACTCTTCCTACAAAAATTTTTAATTTCATAACAAATGTGAGCCAGTCAACTGGAAGTGAGGCATTATTAGTATCAGTCTGGCATTCATGAATGAATGGTTTTGAGTTCCCGTTATCTCAGTTCAACTTGCCCGTTTTTAAGTGAATAACCCAACATTTCATGAAATTCAGATATATTTAATTAACTCTAGGTAAATGTGGTTGAGACCTTTAATGTTGCAGCCAGCCAATATTTTTATTACAATGGTGAAAACTTATGGAATCTTGATCAGAAGAAACAATGTTTACAGTGGCAATATAGTCCTACCAACTGGTGATCATGTTTTCAGGCTCAACTAATTGATTACAGAATTGTGAAAGCATTAAGTAATCTGACCAAATCTTTTCTCTTGTATGTGAACTTCTATCAAGCTCCTTTGTTATAGTTTATGTAAATGTTAAATAAAATTTTTTAAACATGTGTAATAAATTTGTATCTTCCAACCATAATTTATTGAGCAGAATAGCTGTTTCCAATTGTGAATACCAATGATGGGATTGTCCAGTGATCACAAAAATTCGTAATTAACTCGCAAAGTAGTATGAACCAGTGCATTCACTTAATGGCATTTCATTCATTGAAGGCAAGAGATTTTGTTCCCTTTCCCCAAGTTTTTTCTTGGCCATCCATTTTCTCCTAACTATTTATTACTGTATTTTCCTGCACAAGGGACAGGCTTTTTTCCTGGAAGCACAAACCCATGAAAAACCACCTTGCAGTCTCATAAGGTCACTGCCAATGTTAGATTTCATAATGACAGTGTTGAAATCTGAGTGATAAAAATCTTAAAATGGGACTCCGTTTAAAATAAGCATGATGACGTTCCGGATCCCACAATGTCACCATATTGTCTGTTTGTGGTGAAAGATCGCTTATCTGTTTCACCATAAATGATATCAAAGGGTAAAAGGTTATTTATATTTTTTCAAATTCTGTGACCAAAACTTGGGTGTACCTAGTAAGCTGCAGAATAAGGTAAACAGTTCATATCCATACATCCATCACAAACTACGAAATAAAATCTTAAACTATGAGGAAATTGTAAACTCGAGTAATGTGTTTAATTTTTAGTAAGCTGCCCATAAAAAGTAGCAAGCTAAATATGAGTTAACTCGTGAGCCACCTGCAATGTGTTATCTATGGAAAATGTAATTCACACTGGGAACCTTTTGGCAGAACGACATAACACCACAGTTGAAACCACTGTTCTCATGATGCTCGTCACTACCAGTAGCTCCAATATTTTGAAGTCACAATAAAAATATAAACTAAAATAAAAGGATTCCCTGGCACAAAGGGTGAACGCTAGCAAATAAAGAGAGAACAAATCGTGGAATTAGCCACAGAAGAAACTAAGTCATTTGCAGAAAAGAAACAGGATTATGAGAGTTCAGAGAAAAAAATCACTAGGACGGATTCACGTTCATATCACTCCATCTGACACTAAAAGCTTAACCTAGTTTCCACCCGGAATTTTGGTGCCATGGTGACCCCTTAACCAAACCAACTGTAAACCTAAGTGTTCATGCTCTAATTTTTTTCCTCTGAACACATCCTGCCAAAGTTGCTTGAATTTTAATATAACTCCTAAAATGTCACATTATTTCCAATTAAACCAAAAACTTAGGTGTGATTTAAGTTAAACCTTCTGTTTTTCCTATTGTGGTAAGGAAAGAAGTCTGATAATAATAAGAGTTTGAAACTATTATTCCCCATTAACATTATTAGCTTTTTACCTTAGTATTCCATTACAATGGTAATTATTGTGAATGCTCAATTGACCCATGATGACTTTTTCTACCTTGGAAACTTACATAGTTGTCTATCTACAATAGTAAAATAGTTTTCTGTCATCCAAATACCTGTTAGTTACAAATGATCAGTTGAAATCATCTGCATGTTACCACATGGTGTACCCTCCTCTGTCTGTTAACACTACAACGGCGGAAGTTCCCTACTACTAATGCACCTAGGATTGTGAGGAGTCATTCAACCCCTAACATTTTCTAATCATTAGCACAGCATTTTACATACGTTATATTCCCTTTGACTCAAGGACCTTACCCCTAAAACAATATGAACATCAATTCCCCAGGTGGGATTCGAACCTAGGACCGAAATGTGTTTTATGCCCATAGCGCCCTGTGACACGATCGTCATGAGGCAGTTAATTCATTATCATCGCCTTGTTTGAGGATATCTCCCTCACCATCCGCCAAGGCTATCATACCCATAGTGTTGACAGTGCAACAATTGGTAGTGCTGAAGGAAAAATGGTAGGTTGGTTACAGGAGATGTGATGTACGCTTGCAGTATAATACCTTGCCATGAAATCAGAATTAACTCGTGTGTGATTTGTATAGGATCAGACATCGTAACATGAAGCAAAGAGGATTAATGATGATTCTTCAGGATGTTTTGCAACACTGACTCCAATAAGCTGCCTGCATTTGACTTATATCCTGATATCTTCGATGCAGATTCTGCCAGAAGAGAAGTGTATCTACAATTATTCTTGACTGAAATAAATACATAAACAGAATTCATGAATTCGTAACTGAGTTGGGCCTCTAAGGGTGTTGTACAGTGGTGGAGGTGCCGGGAAGCATAGAAGCAAGGTGACACCCAATTTCATAATGAGAAGCCCACTTATTCGTATCACCTCATTGAACTCAATATTCTGATTTTGAAAGAACTTTCTCTCCAAGTAATTAAAAAAGGCATGTAATAACATACGCAACATATCTATCAGCACATTTAAGAGGGATTTACGGCCCCAGTATCACCCACAGCTAATCGGCAAACTGTGTTTTGGGTTGGTTACAAAATATTTGTACAATACAATTGGCTATGTTGGATGCATTAATACCACAAAGTGCAAGTACCAAGCATATTTGTCAATGGTAGGTCCTAATACAAAACTTGCATAAATCTAACATATTTATCGGCGAATGTTGTGGCTTATGAGTAACAGAGATGCATATGGTTTTATCCAGCCGATACACTGAAATATTGACTCTGAATGAGTCAACCTATTCAGTGAAAACTAAAATTGAAGGTAGGTCTTCATTGGCTGAAAATAAGTTTCTCCACTTAAACAGTAATAAAAATAATGACCAACAAGTTCCTCGTGCGTAGTGAAAGCTGATTTTCGTACGTTTTGCATTATACCAAGTAAAGGCCACATTTGTTCTGATTCATTTCAGTTGCATAGATGTCAATGCTTACATGGATGGTAGGAGAGGATGAGTTGTTTTCCCCGTACATATTTTATCATAGTTCCAGGAAGAGAAATAATATTCTCTTCCAAAATTTCTGGGTGATGAATTGTTGAAGAGTAAATTTTGTAAGACTATGCTGACTCAAGAAATAAATAAATGCTGTTACCTCAATGTTATGAAATTATTAATTATGAGGGAAAACTATATACCAGCCATTCAATTTGCATTGAAAACTTTTATAGTAGTGTTGAACGATCCCCAAATCTCTTTGCCAAGGAAATGTATTTAAGAGGTACACGTAGAAATTTAGGCCCACATTTAGATTCCTTTTGTTCAACTGTACATTTACAAATTATAAATTGATGTGCCATTATTTTCAATGCAGTTTATGTGGTTACTCCAAACTAAAGTGGGACTACGTATTTATGCTAGAGAACTTATATTAATGATAACATTTCATTTATAAGCTGTAAAAGCATAAGGAAACTTTTAGCATAGGGATTCATTTACGATTTCACATATCTAAGTGGGCCATTTCCATCTCAAATCATGCAGGAGGTGCGGGGTGACCATCATGGATTTTTCTCAAAAAAATATATGATATAGACCAATAAGGGACATTCAAAAATCTGCCTTTTTTTATTTTTATAGATTGATTTTTTATGAACTTACAGCAATTTAAAAAATCACCTATAATGGTCGTTTTAAGAAGCAAGGGGAAAACGGTGAATTTTCAAATGTCTCTGATTTGGCCAATAATGAAGCTAGGATGTTGAAGATTTTTTTGTTTTGCAGTGCTTTCTTTGTATTTGTATTCCATGCTTTGAAAAAAGTTGGAAGTTAAATGGGAAATGGAGTATAAATTTCACAATTGTTTAAAAATCAGAAAATTGTTCCAACTTTAACAATTTTTTTTTACAGCTATGAAATGTGCTACAAGAGTAAAATTCAGTTTTACAGGTATCATTTAGGCATATTAGTGACAACATATTTTTTAATAGCTCTGATAATGTTGCATTTCCATGAAAAATGCCTGCAAAGTATGAACAACTGCAATTTTTGCATAAACAAAAGATGCTATATTTAAAAAAACCCATCTTTAAAAATTATGAAAATTGGCTAAAATATACCAATAATGATGAGCATTAAGCCCATGCAAAAAGAGTGGGCAATATATTTGTTGATAATTAATTATGAATTTTATAAGTTAGTGCATTACGCCCATTAGCCAAGTTGGAACATTTTGCCTGGTTCCCATGATATTTCCAATTTTCAAAAGCAATGAGGTGTCTGAAACACTGAATTAGTCCTAACAAAGTTAAAACTTCATGACTTTATTTTATTTATTACTTATTATGGTTTATTAAGTTGATGTTCATTATATCTCAGATTGAAGCTCTGCGACAATTCATTTGAAAATGAATTGCCTCAATTAAAAAATTAACTTTAAAAAAGTAATAAGGAGTCTGAAGGTTGATTGACACCTCCTGAACTAGTACTAGTTTTATCACTGTAACAATGTTACAAAATTACAATGTAAAAAATCTGCTGCCATGCCTGATTCACCCATCAACAAGAACTCAGGGAAAAAACCTCATTCCCTTTCTGGAACTGGAGGGGATCAGTGGGTTTTATCGGGATAGGTAGCAGAAGCAGCTAAGCGACCTTGAGGAGACATGTCATCATTACAGTACAGCAGTCACAGAGTACGCTGTGTGGATTATGAAAATCGACACAAAAAATCATTTATAAATCGTGTGTAAAGCAGTTTACAGTTATTGGTGATCTGGCTGAACCTCTACAAACAATCCTTGGCCCTAGTACTACTGTATCAGCTAGCCATGACGTATGCAGAAACTGTTTTATTCGCTACCAGAGAAAGGTGCAGGAGTTAAGAACTGGATCGTGTACAGTTGATAGAGATTCAACATTATTTTTACCTGTTTCTGGCTTTGAAGATCCCTATGTCCCTCCAAGTGAAGCAGTGAACATCATAAATGAAACCATAAATGTTTTAAGTCCTCAAATGACTCCTATTAAGCGGCCATGGCAAATTAATCCTGATAGGAGGGTTAATTACATTAAACGGAAATGTGTTGAATTTGAAGGAACTGTCTCAGCTGCCACTGCCAGTATGCTTGGCAGTGCTTTTAATGTCCATTGACCGAGGAAAGAAAGTCGAGAAAAGTGTGAAGGCTGTTTGAATTGCCAGCAGTGGCTAGAAAATTTGAACTCAGCCATGGCAAAAGCTAGATCCTCAGAGAAAATTCAACTTCTCACGTTGGTGCCTGACGGTTACTCAAAAAGTGCAATTCATCAACTTTTACCAGAAAGTTCATTGTACTTAATTGACAAAGCAAGAAAAAGGTGTATGGGCAAACCCAAATCCGTATGAGGAGCATTCAATACCAGCTGATGACATTGAAACTGCTCTGTCATACTTTCTGGATGATGATAAGGATTGCTCTAAGCAAAGTCCAAATAAAAAAGATGTTATTACGGTGAATTTAAATGGAAAAAAGTTTCAATAAGGGAAGCATACCTTCAGATGAAGATTGATTATCCATAATTGAAAATAGGATCCTCCACATTTTATTCCTTGTGTCCAAAGTGGGTAAAATGTCAGCCAGTGAAAGTGGTATGTGCTTGTGTTTACTGCAGCAACTTGAAGCTGATATGTGTAACTTTGAAAAACTTGACAGGCCAGAAAACTGAAGAAAGGAGCTTATTTATGTTGCGTTTATGTGAAAACCACAAAGAAGAATGCTGGTTGCAGGAGTGTGGAGAATGTCCAGGGGGAGAAAGAATTACAACTGAAGCATTACATTTAGAAGACACAGGAGAAGAAATAACTTATGCTCTGTGGGAAGCTGGTGATTTGATAAGAAGGATAGCTAGTGTGACGAAGTTTGTATCTGATGCAAGAGTTTGGATAACAAAAGGAGTCTCCCATAGTTACATTCGGAAAATACAGAGAGATGGAATAGCACAAATAAAGAATTCTACTATCCATGGTAGTACCACCTCGACATTAGTCCTTCATTTTGACTTTGCTGAAAACTGGTCGGTTGTACTTCCAAATGAAGTTCAAAGCCACCACTGGAATGATTCTCAGGTTTCTTTATTAACGTGTGTAGCCTACTTTTCTGAGAAAACAAAGTCATATGCAGTGGTTTGCGATGACTTAATTCATGATAGTGCGCATGCACTCTCTGTGCATTGAATGTGGTAAAGCAAGAAATAATTCAAAGTTACGCAGAGGATTTTAATTCAGTAACATATGTATCAGATGGAGCAGCTTCCCATTTCAAGAATAGGTATCAAATGTATGAATTAAGATCAAATATTCCTGAAAATATGACAAGGAAATGGGTTTTCTCTGCCACCGGTCATGGGAAAAGTGCATGTGATGGTGTAGGAGGCCTTTGCAAGCATTATGCTAAAAAGTTCAACCTGCAAAATGACAGTATTGATGATATCAGAGAAGCAAGAGGGTTTGTCAGATCTGTATCAAACTTGCTTAAAAATACAAGTGTTGTCCTTTTAAATCGTGGCATTGTAGAGAAGTTTCACCAGGAGAAGAAAAAAGAATGGAGTAGAGTCAAAGCTGTAGTGGGAATACAATCAACTCATTACTGGTATGTGGATGAAAGAGATACAATGATAGCCAGAACAGTGACCCACGTGATGCAGAAACTCACTGTTAGTGACAGACAGAGATTAGTGTACAAAATAAGTGATTTTACCATTGGCGACTTTATTTCGTGCATATATGACAATCACTGGTGGATAGGTTGTATAACAGTGGTATCAGATGAACTTGGAGATATCACTGTGTCTTTTATGAGTCCTCATGGTCCAGCCAACGGATATAAATGGCCACTTCAGAAGGATGAGTGCATTATACCACTTAGAAATATTCTTTTAAAGATAACACCACCTTCTCCCTGTGGCCGGTCAGGACGTTTGCACAAATTTGACAAGAACGAAGTGAAGGCAACTGAGAAATATACACACAAAATTAATTTTTAAGCGCGAGTAGTTACATATTTTCTAATGTCTTGATTAAGTGTATAACAAGTGATCAAACAAGTTATGAAGTTAATTTTTTAATTGAGGCAATTCATTTTCAAATGAATTGTCGCAGAGCTTCAATCTGAGATATAATGAACATCAACTTAATAAACCATAATAAGTAATAAATAAAATAAAGTCATGAAGTTTTAACTTTGTTAGGACTAATTCAGTGTTTCAGACTCTTCATTGCTTTTGAAAATTGGAAATATCATGGGAACCAGGCAAAATGTTCCAACTTGGCTAATGGGCGTAATGCACTAACTTATAAAATTCATAATTAATTATCACCAAATATATTGCCCACTCTTTTTGCATGGGCTTAATGCTCATCATTATTGGTATATTTTAGCCAATTTTCATAATTTTTAAAGATGGGTTTTTTTAAATATAGCATCTTTTGTTTATGCAAAAATTGCAGTTGTTCATACTTTGCAGGCATTTTTCATGGAAATGCAACATTATCAGAGCTATTAAAAAATATGTTGTCACTAATATGCCTAAATGATACCTGTAAAACTGAATTTTACTCTTGTAGCACATTTCATAGCTGAAAAAAAAATTGTTAAAGTTGGAACAATTTTCTGATTTTTCAACAATTGTGAAATTTATACTCCATTTCCCATTTAACTTCCAACTTTTTTCAAAGCATGGAATACAAATACAAAGAAAGCACTGCAAAACAAAAAAATCTTCAACATCCTAGCTTCATTATTGGCCAAATCAGAGACATTTGAAAATTCACCGTTTTCCCCTTGCTTCTTAAAACGACCATTATAGGTGATTTTTTAAATTGCTGTAAGTTCATAAAAAATCAATCTATAAAAATAAAAAAAGGCAGATTTTTGAATGTCCCTTATTGGTCTATATCATATATATTTTTTTGAGAAAAATCCATGACAGTCACCCCGCACATTTCATAGTGCTCTGCATGATTTGAGATGGAAATGGCCAGTGCAGAAATAATTATTTTTACAAAACCACTGCATAAACAGTGCATTTCTACCATATGCCATAATGGCCTACCCATGTGGAAAGGGTTTAAGATTATCTCTGCCCAGTGGTCCAGTCACAAGTTGAAACACACCTGAGCTGCACCTCACGACTTGAGAGCTGCTGCAGGGAGCGCAAAGAAAACTTTAGTGGCATTCATGAGAGAGGAGTAGCTTTTTCCAACATGAGAGGCTGAGGCGAAAGGGTTAAGGAGGTTCCTTCGTGATTGTGTGAGTCAAAACAAACACTATATTCCAGTTGTTTATTTGATTTACAAAACAATGAATGATGACACGTGTTACCTGTTGAGAACCAAAATTAAGGTACATATAAGCAGATTTTTCCTCGAATACATTTTTAATCAATATTTTTCCAGCCATAGGAGCAGACTAAATTGCCATTCCTATGGAATTACAGCATTTTGACATCAATTACAGCAGTATTAGCTACATCTCATTCCATATTTAGTTGACACTATGGGCTCTCATCGAGATACGATGACATAATTAAATATCCTCAGGCTGGAGGTTCCAGTAGCAGCAGCAGAAAAATTAACTTATTACTCTTGCTGCGTACTTCCTACACATCCAGAAGTCTACCAATATGCAAATATCATTCCCTAAAGTAACTTCTTGCTTTAAATTTTGCGTGGCATAGATTATGGTTCCAACAGTTGATCACACGGAATGCAACTTTGGCAACAGCATACTCCATTATGCCCATACTGTCAACTAAACGTGGAATGCTCTATCACAACTGAAAAAATAGTGATACTATATACTTATGTTCTATTTATATAGAATTTCTTTGGAGTTATTCTTTCTTATACAGTAGACTCTCGATTAAGCAGGATTGGGTTAACCAGAATGCCCCAAAAAATGGTTATCTTGAGAAAATGAAGTGAAAACAAAAAAATCTCCATGACGCAATGCGTAATGCCTAGTACATTTTGAGTGAATTAACTAGGATTTCCGATTATCCTGGAATATTATTTCTTTTTCGTCCAAGGTAATCTATCATCATCACATCTACTATCACGTCAAGAATTTCACAGGAACACCAAAATGATTATCTGACTACTAAAAATCAACTATCCTACAAACAGGACAGATATCAATGAAAAACTAAGAAAAAGTATTAAGTAGTAAAATATGCTAGTTCTACCTCATTCAAGCTAAAAAAGGGTAGTAAACGACCGTCGGGTGGCAAATTAAGCTCGAAATTTCTGGTTTGGTAGTTCATGATTATTAATTCAATAGGTGGAAGCGAGAAGATTCACCTTAAGTGATTTTTTTGAGAAAAAAGCATTTAAAAAAGCATGTTGCGGTATTTAAACCCTGTGAAATTTTTTCTTCCGATTTGGCGACGATAACCCAGTGGTAAAGGTGGTCAGCTGGCTGCAAGTGGCAAGGTTACGAGATGTTACAAGGGCCCTCCCAAGAAATCCTTTTCACTCTTTTTAAAAATGTTTTTGTTTTAGTCTTCAATTATTGTGCTCTCATCATCATTACTAAAATGAAAAACATTTAAAAAATTATTGATGAGCCATTTACAGGGTATGGATTGGAGCAAAAGCTGAAGTAGCATCATCAAGGGTGGTTAAATATTTATTTTTTATATTAAGATGTTAGAATATTGCTATTGTATAGTATAATATATAGGAGCGTGGACAGAATAATGGTAATATGTGATTGAGGGTGAAATCCACCCCAAACATTGTTCATGCTTCCATTGGGAATGGATCAGCTGTATTGGGAACAAGAGGATGAACGGTGGATAGAAACCCAGGATCAGCATTAATCTGCACTTAACAGATGGTGCCAATGGGACCAGGATTTAACATCCCATCTGACTGTGTACCTCTGATATGGCCACGCCAATAGATTGCGCCATTGGTGTAATCGACATTACACCAAGGATCAGATAGAATTTCGGAATGCTCATGCCAGTGAAATAAAATTTGTACCAGAGAATAGGATTTGGAATGTCAGTACACTACCTAACCACTCCAGTTAAATCTTTATTTATCATTCGCATGTTTAAGGATGATAGTCATCGTAGAAGCAGGCAAAGCCACACATTGAGTGGTGAGATTTGTGGCACTATGAGCAAATGGAGAACACATTCTTTCCACATTATTCAAATGCCATTAGTCTGTCCCCACCCCTCTATGATAATTTACAATATCCTAATATATAAATACATATTTTAATATAAAAAATAAATTTATAACCACCCTTGAAAAGGCTACTTCAGCCCTCACTCCAATCCCTACCCTGTTAATGACATCAATAATTCGTCAGACGTCGTATAGAAGTCAGATGTCACGTCCCACCAATAATAAAAAAATGGCCTAAAAATACTTTTCATTGAAGTAACAATGATAAGAACACATTATGTAAAAATAAAAACATTTGAAAAAAGTAATAAAAGTTTCCTTGAGAGGGCATTGATCTCGTAACCTTTCTACTCACAGCCAGCCGACCACCACCATATTGGGTGAATGAATTTCGCAGGGTTTACAAACAGCAACATGCTTTTTAAATGTTTATAAAATGCTTATTTTCTAATAAAAAATTATGGGAGGTGAATCGTCTCGTTTCGGTATATTGAATAAATAGTCATGATCTACTGGACCTGAAAATTAAAGAGCTTGATTGGCCACCCGACTGTCGTTTACTCCACCTGTAAGTAAATCACCTGGACGTAATGCTGGAAACAAACAGTTGCATGGGTATCATATTTGCTATCCATCATCAGAGGGCAAACAGACATATGGCAACACCAGCTGACTTGAAGATCTTTTTCTCCAATATGATCTGAAAATGCAATAAAATTACCTGAGCACATAGCCACAACAACAGAGGCTGAATTAATCAGCAAACAAAACTTCAGTAGTGGGTAGGTGGTAAGAGGCTTGTCAGCATGTAGATCAGTGCAAATATATCATCACAAAAATTAAAAAAATTAATAACTTCATGAAATAACTCACATTAAAGGCAGGATGTGGCTTGTCAGTTCCCCAGCCATTAATAATCACCAAAAAGCACCAAACATAGTACATTAATGCTGTCGTATGCATATCATTAGTAAGCAAAACTGGGAAGGAAACAATTTCTTTCTTTCGCAGCAAGCTTTTGAGAAATGTCCACAGGGAGATCCTGAAATTACGAAAGATTTACTAGAGCACATAATTACAAATAAAGAGATGAAAGCAATGTGTACACAAACCATCAGAAGTGGGTAGGTGGTAAGAAGCTTGTCAGCATGTAGATCAGTGCAAATAAATCATCACAAAAATTTGAATAAAAAAATAAACAAGTTCATGAAATCACTCACGTAAATAGCAGGATGTGGTATGTTATAGTGTGATAACCTTCAAGAAGCTAAATAGCAGAACAAGGAACACCAGCTCCCATTCAAGAGGTTTCCCCATAAAATCTGAAAATGAAATAAATTCTTGAGCAGATTGTTACAAAAACAAAAATATAAGTGCTTGACACTCACAATTTCAGTAGTGGGTAGGTGGTAAGATGCTTGTCATCATGTAGGTCAGCATAAATGTGTCATCATAAAAGAAATCCAAAAAGTAATGGAACATATCTCCATGAATTTACTCACATCAAGGGTATGATGTGGTATGCCTGGGTAACATGTAAATCTCTCTCAATCAATGGCCCCATTACCAGAAAAATGGTAGACAGAAGGAATTAGATTCACTGTTACATCATAGACCACAACTTCCGTGAAGACCTCACATAGCTTTCTGAAATAACAAAAAAATTACATGATCACAATGTTCACTCTGAGAAATGGAAATTATAGCCACGCTGACTACTCAGTAGTGGGTTGGTGGTAAGACGATGTCAGCATGTTGATCAGTGCAGATTTTTCATCACAGAAATGCAACAATAGGTCAGAGGTTAGTGAAATTACTTACACCAAATGTTGGCAGTTAAGATTCAGAATGCAGTAACAGCATCCTCATATTTTAAGATATTGTCCGGACCATCAAATAAATCCATAAAGAGAGTCCTCCATCGATAAACTCACTGATAGCCATTGAGCAGAAACAGGGACATTCATATCTGAAAGTTCATAAAAAGATACTAATCGAGTGCATTGTAACATAAGATGCAATATACACTCACACATTTTCAGTGGTAGTAGTGTGCTTGTCAGCATGTTGACCACTACAAGACCACAAAAAGTTAATTTAAAATATTAAATAGCTTTAAGAAATAACTTACATCAAAGGCAGATTGTAGCTAAAGGAGTTTTGAGTTATCCACCAGCCATTATTAATCACTGACAAGCACTGAACTTGGTATATTAATGTTTTAATACAGCAACATTACCGAACACAGGGAAACAAATGGCACTTATTCTTCAATCCCAGCACCCATGCCAGAAAATTTCCACTATTAGATTCTGAAATTACAAAATATTTACTAGATCAAATTACTACAATAATAGAAATGAAAGCATTACGTACACCAACCATCAGTAGTGGGTAGGTGGTTAGAAGCTTGTCAGCATGTAGGTCAGTTTGAGTATATCATCACATAGAAATGAAAACAAAGCTGACTGGAATTCACAAATTACTTACACTTAGGGGAAAAGGTAACATCTACAGATCCTTCCAAACTGTTTCGTCAATATCACTGGGAGATTCACTGGATATTCAATTTGTATGGAGTTAATTACTATATTCTTCAAGAAACAACTGCACACAAAGGAACACCGGCTCCCATTCAAGAGGTTTCCCCATAAAATCTGAAAATGAAATAATTTCTTGAGCAAATTATTACAAAAACAAAAATAAAAGTGCTTGAATCTCACAACTTCAGTAGTGGGTAGGTGGTAAGATGCTTGTCATCATGTAGGTCAGCAGAAATGTGTCATCATAAAAAATACAAAAAGTAATGAAACATATCTCCATGAATTTACTCACATCAAGGGTACGCTGTGGTACGCCTGGGTAACATGTTCATCTCTCTCTATCAATGGCCCCATTACCATGAAAATGTTGGACAGAAGGAATTAGATTCACTGTTATATCATAGACCACAACTTCCGTGAAGACCTCACATAGCTTTCTGAAATAACAAAAAAATTACATGATCACAATGTTCACTCAGAGAAATGGAAATTATAGCCACGCTGACTACTCAGTAGTGGGTTGGTGGTAAGACGATGTCAGCATGTTGATCAGTGCAGATTTTTCATCACAGAAATGCAAAAATAGGCCAGATGTTTGTGAAATTACTTACACCAAACGTTGACAGTTAAGATTCAGAATGCAGCAACAGCAGCCTCATATTTTAAGATAATGTCCGGATGAAAAAAATCTGGAATCACTGAGGGTGTCGCCCATCAATATACTAGCTCATAGCCATCTTGTAGAAACAAGGACATTCATACCTGAAAATGCACATAAAGATACTATTTGAGTGCATTGTAATATAAGAAACAGAAGATGCAATATGCTCACACATTTTCAGGAGTGGGTGTGTGGTAAGAAGCTTGTCAGCATGTTGATCAGTGCAAGAATATCATCATAATAATCCTGTCAATCAAAAATGAACTTCATGAATTCACTTACTTAAATTGTAGTAACATCCACAATATACTACTGGCTCTCCCTCTTATAGTATGGAGTTGACACTGGAAAATACACCGGAAGCACAGAACAGGAATTCAGCATAGGCCTGAAAGGGATCAGCTTTTTAGCACAAAAAACACACAATTCTAGGGAAAGATTAGCATTATTTCTCAGGCTTCTATTGTCTTCAAATACATTCAGAGATCTTGGTGATAATACGATAGTCATCATATGAAAACCAAAATGCAGTAATTCTTTAAGTATCCCTTACCTTGCCATCTCCATCACAGGTCAAACGCTAAAAATCAAACCACAGCAAATCAATGGTTCCTTCAGGTTGCAGGCAATTCTCCATCTCATGACATCAGCATAGGCACATATCTGAAGGCACTGAAATATTATGAACAAATTATTTCTAAACTTTTCTAGGAACAATAATACATTCCACAAAGGCATCTTATGCTCGCATCTTTGAGACCACAAACACTACCTCAGCAAATTCAGCCTCCTTGCACATACTCACAGGCAAATAATTTGACTCATCAGAGAAGTTGGTAGCTGAGATGGGATCCTTGGGGCTGTTGACACAATTAATGGATCCACAAGAAAGCAACATTCCAAGTCAATGAGTCCTTACATGTATACATTTACAGCAATAGGACAGTATTTTCTTTACATGCATCAATGAAAGTAGTTGTGTTTACACAAATTGTTGAAGGGTATGGCATGAACTTTAGCAGGTTCATGCATAGGTTTAGTGTGACCTGCAAATAAAAAATAATTAATGAACCAATCATCAAATATCACCAAGCTGTAACTCTTAGTTTTTTGTTTAGGATAACTCACTCTTAACACTTTTGTTTCGGTCCTTTCTCAAGACATTATTCCAACCAATAGAAGCTGCTCCATCTTCGGACTGGATGGTACCATGATCCCTTACCACACCATAAATTTAGACACCTTTGCCATGATCTCATTTAAGCACAATAAAAAAAAGTTTTGCAGACTTTTTCATTATTAAATATATATCTTCACCATGCAACATATCTAGCGAGAATGGGAATTGCAAGGATGACTATTTTCATTTCAAGATCCTCCAAAGTGTATGGTTAGAAAGGCAGGAATTACAAGGGCATTCTAGGGCAAGAAAGGTTCAAGGAAGCCAGAAAAAATAAAATAAAATTATTTATTAATTCCTTTTATTGATATACATTTATTCTGTTTTCTTGGCACGTCCTTTCTTTGCAGGAAGTGGCTTCTGGGATTTTAAGACAGCACTTGCACGACGAAGAGCAATCTGGAATAAACAACAGGCATAATAATTTTATACCCCTGTGA
Source organism: Pyrrhosoma nymphula (assembly GCA_963573305.1). Classification (NCBI taxonomy): domain Eukaryota; kingdom Metazoa; phylum Arthropoda; class Insecta; order Odonata; family Coenagrionidae; genus Pyrrhosoma; species Pyrrhosoma nymphula. The sequence goes on from OY754337.1 coordinate 2,619,150, forward strand.
AGATGAAAGGGAATGATTTCTAAACCTGCAATGAACTGGGTGGGCAGGATTACAAAAAATTTATGCATTTGAATAAAAGGTGGGAGACAATATTCTAGCATAAAAATATGACTATTTTTGCAGGACTGCCTCACAAAATAAAACATTAGTATGATCTTAACACATTCCTCACGTAAGAACTAACCATCCTCATGAATTCTACTACATGAGGACACCGACCATGTACCCATAGGCATACTCACAAATTAAATGCACTCACCTATGTCATAGGAAATAAGGATAAATCAAATCAACATAAAAAGCATTGCCCTGTAAATAGTCACTGCTAGCAGCATCCAGTACAATCCTTACCCAACATTACATAGCTTACGATGCATTCATCTATTCTAGCTTCGCTCCCATGTAGACAAATGTAACCGGGCAACATAAGGTCATGTTTAACAGAATGGCTGAAAGTATCACAAGAATTTATTTAACCTACTCCCTACCCCCAATAGTTAAGTGCTAGTATAAAAAAGATCTGTAGGGTGATTACGTAAAATCCCATGCTTCATAACACCGCGCGCTGGAACTCATGAAAACTTCACACACGGGAATTATGAGAAAAGGAATATTTCATATTTTACTCATCAGACAATTTAATGGATGATAACAAAATTAAAATGAAAATTATGGATTTTACATGAAAAAATTAATGTTTTATCGACACAATAAAGTTCAGTTATCATTTAAGAACTGCTAAAAAATTTACATATTATATAACTACCTGCAACTTGTATATTCGTTGAGTCGGCTAGTATACTCTTTTGTTTAGGCAAAATTTTACTCTTTGCGAAGTTTCCAAATACTGGTATCTGGGCAAGGTCACATATGTAACTAATGTAAGTCACACACAGAATTGCTATTTGATCTAGTATAATTCTTGATGGGTTTCAGCTCGGAAAATAATGGCTATCTTAAGTCTTTTCTTCGATGTTGTAACACTGTACACAGATCATTGTTTTGGTTTCACCAAAACAGAATGTGCAAATCTTTGAGCAATTTCCCTCATGCGTCCTTGCCTTCAGCAATTTGACTCACAATTAATATAAATAAATAATTTAAATATGTATCAATCGAAAGAAAAGAGAAAAGTATAGCTGGAATAGGTATATACCGTGATATTAAATCGACAGAAGTTATAAACGATTAAAAGGCATTTAATGAAAATGTATGTACTGATAATCTGTATCCATAATATCTGATAATACACAGAAAGAGTTTTTTCGCGAATCCCTGTAACGATTATTTTCTTTCGGGTCAAAATATTCGTAGGAAACCGTACAAATGATATTTGAAAAGATTTAATCACTGCAAGCACTTTTGGTTTAAAGTATACCGAAGCTCACCGTGAAAGGCTTCTGTAAAACAATTCAATCACCAAGAGGTACAATGTAATATTTACAGCAAGGTTTCTGGATATGGTTCCGAACTGAGTTATATGAAAATTTCAACATGAATGTTTTTTTATTCCTTATAAGATAATGGAGTTAAAATTTTTCCCAGTGACTCGAGGAAATTCCCGGGTTTACCCGATAGCTAGGGCTCCTAGATAGTGGTGAATAAAAACTTCACTTTGCGGGATAAAAAAAGGCCAAAAATCAGTATACAAAGTCGATAAAAAGACCCATTTAGTGATAAAAGCGGTAAAAAAAATCGTGAAATAAAACAACTTTGCTGAAGAACAAAAAGAATATTTTAATAATCCAAATGTGACTAGCTTCACACATAACCAAGTATGTAGTCATAAACTTGGGCATTCCAAACTCAAAATGAGAAATACTGATCTCAAAGGTAGTGAACAATGTGGATGCTTAAAAAAATAACGTCAAAAATAAAACAAACTTCAAAAATAACTGAGCAACTTTCTGTTCATCAAAATTTTATGACCAATCTGGACATACATGCAACTCAATGGTATGTTATTCTTGTTGCTGATCAAACCATGCTCCCAACATGATTTCCAAGTTTTCTGGCTTCAAAGATGTCCGTAGATCAGAGTAAACATTTCCATACTGTGAAAATGCTCGTTCACAGTCCACATTTGAAGCAGGTATCCACAGAGCTTGCACACTGGCTTCAACAAACTTTGAATGTCTGCCTTTCAACCCTAGAAGCACAGCAACGGTATCAATCTGATGAGACCCTCCTTCCAGCAGCTTGGATACTTGGGCTTGGAATGCCCCATATCCCTCGCACAGCTCCTTCAGGGGAACACGTGACAAAATTGGCACTTTTGCAGCAACAGTACCTAAGGTTTTATCAAGTTTGTTGGACACAACATTTCTCGTGTCAAACAAAGTGCTCATGCTGACCATGAATGCTTTTCCCTGATCTTCATTCATAAGCTTGCACAGCTTAGAGTGGCAATGAAGTGAAACAGCTTTGATTTTCTCGTGAAAGTGGAATCTTTTCCCTCCAGTATCGATTTTTGATATTGATTCCAGTGTTTGGTGACCAAGTACCCCACTGCTGATGGCTTTCAGAGATCGAAGGTGGTCGTGTAAATGTGCATGTACTTAATGGACATAAGGGTAAGAGTTTCCCTCCAGAACAACAATCATATCAATTATGGGTTTGCAATGTTCGAAAAGGAATGTTGCTATTGCTTTTATTACAGATATATCCACACTGGTAAGCTGTTTAAAATAGGTAACAGCATGACTCTCTTCATCTAAAGTTGAACAAAATTCTTGGTATAACCTGTCCTAGGTATAGTTTAGTACTTTCAATAGTCTTCACAGTAATGTTTTACATATTCTGCTGACTTGTCCCAGCTTCACAGGCATAGGGAACAGGATGGCACTTTTTTCTCCATTTGGGTACTTGGATTTCAGGTACGACAGATATCGATGCTTTCTTTTGCGGGTATTCAAGAACAAAAGTTTACATTGTGTGATACAAGTGTTCCTGTAGTTGCGTAGACCATACACTGGCCACAAGGTTCAGCTTGTGGGCCCAACATTGTATATGTACCATGTCTTCGTTGAATGGTATCATTAAAGAGTCAACGCATATACCTTGCAGAATCTGTAGCTATTGCTACTACATTTTCAAATTTGATTTCACAGTCTGTTACAACTGTCAGTATTGCCCTGGCACACTCTGCACCACTCACATTCTCCAAAACCCAAACTCCACCTACATAAATGTGCTGCTTACTTGCACAAGTAAGTGGCTTTATAAGCACGATGAACACACATTTTCCAAATCGGTCAGTAGTTTCGTCGCTCATGATGCAGACTGACTTATCCTTTATTGCTTCTTTTAATATCCTTGCCTGATTCATGCCAAGTGCCAAAACATACTTTGTACGCAAGGTATCGGCATGACACATCCCCTGCGCCTGTAAGAAAGAACTCGCAGTATTACTGACAAGCAAGCTTCAGATAGGCCTATAACCATTAACACATTTAAACAATATGTGTAGCACCTAAACCTAGACTAGTATAAAGCAAGCCTAACCTAGGCCTGGTCTAATACCAAGCTAACCTGTCCTATGTATAGTTTAGTACTTACGTGGGCAATACTTGTTGAGAAAACCTCTTAAGGCAGGGTTTTCTATTTTTTCGAGAGGTATATTGGCCTTAACAAATGCCTCTGTTATGTCGTAGTTAAATTGTTCTTTATCCAATTTGATTTTTTTTTGATTTTTCTCAAGTCTTGCAGAGAAATCTGTCCTGTGGATGGTCCAGCCTCTTGGAAATCTTTTTTGCTTTTGTGTAGGGCTGTGGCTAGGTGCTTCTGACAGGAATCCTTACGAAAACCAGTCTATCCTTGTGTTGCAAAATTTACACATGACAATCTGATTTTGTCTGTCAAACACATAAAACCCATCGCTAGCATACTCGGCGACGCGAGAAAATATATTGACGATTTTCGGCATATTAGTCACCAAAATATCACTCTTCGCGACAAAAGTTTCACTTGAAACCCACGTGCTAACAACCTCAATATCGCAAAGAAAATCTAGAGATAGGCGTAGGACTAAACGTGTACCAAATTGCATGCGCAATGGCGGAATACCAGAAAGGAAGTCAGACGCGCGGCGGCCATCTTGAAAAAGCGAGTTTGAACTTAAATGGTGGTTTATATAAAAAGGGCACTTTTTGGTGGTTTGAAGTATAAAGACTGGCGAAATGATCTAAAAACCATTATAAGTCGTGGAAAAAATTGTAAATAACGCCCAAAACTCTAAAAATCGTGTAAAAACTGAAAACATACATAAAATCGCAAAAATTCGCGGTCGTCAAACAGTTACAAATTGCACCAGCTGTTGATATCTACAATCAAATTTGGCCTAGCCAACAATTTAAAGAAATTCGTAAAAAAAAACGTTCGCGAAAATCGAGGAGCCCTACCGATAGCATTTAATTCCCAGCTTTTTCCAGACTGAGGGGCCACCCTGTTACTACATGATGCTATACATAAAACACTACAGAGAGATAATAATGATGTTTATTGATGTCTCAATTCTCTATTGTAGATATCGGGAACAGATTTATGCGTGAGTGCAAGCATGAACATTGTGTTGTCAAGATGCTGGCGGAAGAGTACATCTTGTAAGAAGCGTGCATTATTTTTCTTGGCTTCACCATCCCAAGTAACTGAAAAACTTTCATTGTTAGAATAGCAGCACCTACATGTATAAATATTTTCTCTAAAGACTGTAATATTATCGCGGACATGACATTTCCCAAATTTGTATGTCTGCTCACCGATGAATTATGATGGATTTGAGCGAAATGAAAATACTTATCGTTGTACAACTGATATCATTCTAGCAAAAAGCCACTAACTTCTGCTGATAAATACGGGAAATTTATTTTATTGATTAGCTCGTTAAGTGGAAGTAGACAGGGTAACACTTAGGCACAGCTTTCGGTTATCCTCTGAGCATAGCTTATTTTCAACAGGTCGGAGCATCATATCAAGAATCTTACATAACATTAATGAAAGCTATAGGATCAGGATCAAACAATTTTAAGGAAAAGATCAAAATATCATGCTACACAATAATTTTATTGTGGCTTATTGCGCACATAATAGGTGTATTTTTGCACTAGGAAACAATTCCAAAGCTTTCACGACGGCATTACTATTTCATCACTTGAGAAACACTTAAGCCAAAGAAGTATTTTACCATAAGTATATAATAGAATAACCACAACACCGCAAAAGGAAAGGCAATCACATTTCAATCCTCTACCCCGAAATATATGTATGTACTTGCAAAATGAACTACCACTTGGCATAGCACTGTGCATAACAATTAATCATGACAATGTAAATAAATCAATTGGCTCTTCACTCGAGTTATCATCACTTCCAAGTATATTGTACATAAATTGTTGTAAAATATTGTGTATAAATGTGACTTGACACCACAATTAGGAATTCCAACACACAATAAGCCTGCATCAAACTGCTATTGGTAACACACGTACCACACAGGAACTTTCTTTGGAACAAAAACATAACACGATCGTAAATAAAACTATCTCCGGCACACAATTTTTGACGTTCAAAGAGACTACACGACTACACTTAGCCATCCAAAGAGACAAACTGGTAAATGTTAGCAGCCTTGGTAACATCCTCAAATTTTTGACGAACATTAAACCGCCTTCTTTCAACAAAATTTCACACATGTGCACTGCAAAATCCAGCCATTATTAATGTGAAGGAATAATGCGATGAAAAGCAAAAATAACATTTCCACAGGAGCTTGAACGTTTGACATGACGTCAAAAAACACTTGTTATATTAATCAAAATTAAAAGTTTCCATTGAAAATCCTTGGATGGCAGCCTCCCAGAGTTCTTATTACATCCAACTGCTGTCATTAAAAGACAAAATATTGGCTCTTATTTGCATATATTTCTACTAGGCGCTATGAAAGAAGACTACCAAACCAGTCATATGAAGCACCTCATTTTTGGCGTTCTGAAGCGTCCTTTCCAGTTACGTGATCGCTTCAAGCGCAGACACATCATGGGTGGACATTACGGAGTGCCGGCAATGTGCAAACAACCGATACGTTTGAAATTACACTGCAGAGAACCACTGCAGCACGGCTGCACGAAGTCTAATTGCGGAAATGGCTTCTCAGAACGTTCCTCCTCGTCCCCTTCGTGAAAAGCAGTGGGTGGCTACGTTGCCAGATGCACACTGGGCCAGTTTAATGATGAATGTGCATGGAGCATCTATTTTCACTTTTGATTCCAGGATCCTTCCGAACTCAAGGTGACAATTGAAAATCAAAATGTGGAATTCGCAAAATGGAAACCTCTAATTAACGGAATGGCACTTTGATCAAATTAGTTATGAAGTAAAATAGTGGCCTGGAAAAGTAGAAGACTGATATTTTAATAATTGTGGCAAAAACAAAGGCTTGGAATGCTTTGGTTAGAATGAACTGCAATCCAATCAACATGGTTGAGTAAATAAGGTAGGTTGAAAATCACATTATGGACATGTATGCTGTGACCCAACAGCCGCAGTTGAGTTCCCTTCAATCCTTGAGTTGTCTGCACTCTGAACTGCCGCAGCCACTTAGAATAACGAACTTCACGATTCAACTGTCGATTTCAGCACCCTCCAGACGGAAGTTGAACTGTAGTGAAAAGATAATTAAGGGAGAATGGCTGTGGATTAACTCTATTGCTCGCTCTCCCTCACTTGCAGGTTGTTTATTGCGAATAATGAAAATGGCTGTACATTGTTGAAATTAATGGTGGCGACCGATACTGAGTGGAATTCCATTGTAGGAAAAAGATTAAATACTTGGCACAATTCCAGTGGAGATATTTGTTTATTGAGTCAACAGACATGGGCCGGGCAGGCTGGGGAACCTAACAGCCGAGCACAAGGACTACGAGAAGGAGGGGAAGTCACAGTTCACGTTTCACCTCCTGGCAGAAGGACATCAGGCTGACTTCATCCCGGAAATGACACAAGGAGAGCAAGGGGACCAAAATACATATTTTGGAACAACTGTACATCATATCAGCCGTGAGGATGAAGGAACGCATCACTAATGACCACGTTTTTCCCTTTCATTCCCCACTCCTCGACCCCCACAGTTAATCCCAAACAAACCCTCCCAGCACCTTTGGTCAGTCATCCTCTCCCCCACCTCCTCCTCTCCTCAGACCCAGCCCAATAACCCCACCCCTACCCTCACCACTAACTCTCTGCCTCCCACCTGCATACTCAAGTTTCATACAATGCCGTCTCCCTCCATCCCCACCCTCCCTTCCCATGTGGCTTTATGTTCAGAATTGGTTATCTTGTATCCAGTCCTGATGACGCTGCAGTGAACATGTTGACTCAATGAACAAATATCTCCAGTGAAATTGTACAAAGTATTTAATCTTTTTCCTGCTGCACATTGTGGTTTCCTGCCATCAGCTGCAAATGAGCTGGACATAAGTAAATAGAATTACGGCTGCTGTGAATGTGTGATTGTTGAAACTAATGAGCTTGCAATTAATATTCCTTGTTGAGCAAGCTTCCTTTGCCTGCTGCACGCACCAGATTATACTGTCTTGCCTATTACGAATCTGTTCTTTTATGTTTCCTGAGTGCACTGCAGTTATCAGATATCGAGTGATGAACATTTCTTTTGAAGTGGGGATGTATGGTGTACCAAGAAGATTTTCCATTATTGACAACAATGAAACTTAGATTAAGCGAGGCCTCACGTTGCTTGGAATAGCACTCATTTTATCGAATTATTGCCTTTGTAAGTGAGAGGAAAACAATCATGCAATGAATAAATAAATACTACTGTCGATTTTCTTACTAAGGGTAAACCTATAATGTCAAGACAGCAGTTGACAAGTAATAATGGGGTTGTACACCTGGGCTAAAAAGGATTTTTTCCTCTTCCCAGTAACAGCTTTACAGTGATAGCTGAAGACTTACAAATTTTTCTCCTCCATAGAAAGTCATTTGTTGCTATAAATGGAATAATTTTATCTGAGTGGATGATATTTTGTGAAAAGTGGAAAACTTTCCATTTTTTTGGTATTCCAAAGGCCAGATTCCGGGATGAGAATTTTCAACCCAATCATGATCTTCCATCCACGCAAACAATCAATAATCATTGATGCTGTTTTTGTATTATGGCTACAGCAAGGGAAATCATTCAAGCTTTCATTGCTCTCTGTACACGTGAATCGAGGAAGCCTGGCGAGTGAACATGCCACTGAAGTAGGTAGCCCAGCAAACCCAGTCCTGCCCCTAGACCTCACCATCCCTCTTCCTTATAAGGGTTTGTGGCACATGGTTGGCTCTTAGCTGCAGAACCAGCACTTTTGGACAGTCCTCTGCTTGCTGAAGGTAATGGAATGCAATTCGTACGATGGAAATAGACAACAAATTTTCTCGGCCTCACGGAGAGTAGCAAAAGCTTTGGAAATTCAGGTACACAAAGAGTATAAAAAGAAGACATCAACAGCAAATTAACAGAGAAATTGCCCTGCATGCTGTTGAAAATACCATTCGGACAGCTTCCTATTCCTCCATTTGATGTTCCTCTATTGGGTGTGCCTTCATCGAGTATGCATGCAATATGGCCATGATTACCTTATCAACCACTTAAAAATTTACTGCCACCTCCAAGTTCCTCACCTAGTATTGTTAAGAATGTGATAAAGTACTAAATGCTAAATTTGGTGACCATCGGACAATAATTGGCCATTCGATAAAACTCTTCTCTTACCAGAAATTCTTGGAATTTGGAAGTACGTAGACAAAACCAATAACTACAATAAGTATACCAGTAAGAACATTCTACAGTGCATTCACGACTCAAAAGCTGGAAAGATACTGACTACGAGGAGGTGCTTTGCTTCATTGCTCATACATTACTGGTGCCAAGGATGAAGAAATTATCCTACAATGAGTATTGGTCAAAGGACTAGTTCATCAGTACACCAAATTTTGGTGACATGTCCAGGACAGAGCTTAATCTGCTTCGCACATGGCATTTCTATCAAGAATAACTTGCCCAATGAAAATGATCAGTTTGCAAAAATAAAGAGGCATAGTCGATACTCTTCAGAAGTCCTTCACAGACTGACTTTACCCATCTCCAGAACCTTAGCATTGACAAGTCTCTCCCGTTGTTCAAGAGGCATTTTGAATGCAGGGGATGCAAACATATCAAAACACTCCACCAAAGAATACAGTACGGGAGGAAAAAATTCTAATGAGTAATTCAGTAGAGGAGCGACTCTGCAACTGAGTGCATTGCAACGAAAGGGTAATATCTTTCAGGGAAGTAAGGTGACACCTTCCCGCTCAACTCACCTTCATTAGATCGGGTCTATACCGGTTTGCTCTGATGAACCTCTTCAGCTTATACAGGGATCGCCTGGGACCAGCCTTCATCTGAGTTCTAACCAAGGACTTTGCCGGATGTCTCTGAAACATACCATACAACACCCATCAACGCCATTCGTTCTCAAATTTCAGGTTAAGAGTAGATCCGGACATTCATCAGCAGAAACACATCCGCGCAAAAAATTAGTTATCAGCCTTCGCAACTTACGGACGATTTCGCCTTCTTGTACACCAAGGTGAATCCCTTGTTGTCCGCAGGCGCCTCAATTCCGATTAACTTTTTATGAATAAGTCCATTATATCTGAAGGAATTCAAGTTGCTTAAATTGTGTGGCTCCTGGAAAGATCAGTCGAAGCAATTAACATTCACAACAATTTCTAACGGGTCTATAGATGACACAAGGAGTTTCAGACATGACGTCTCTTCACAAAGAATCGGAGATCTTGGTGATACTTAAAAAGTCATCATAATGGCAAAAACAAGGCCCGTAAACTCGACGAATGTATTCGCGTGGGTTCATCTGTTAAAACTTGCGCCATCAATAGGATAGGTAGTCTAAATCCTCACCGTCAGTTCATGCACCCCTGCGGTGACAATCGATTTTAGCAGGGACATTCATTCAGTCACGAACCCACGCGGGTACATACAAGTTGACCACAAGCCTTAACGCAAACGAACAATTCATATCTACCTTGCTGAAAGGTTTCCGCAGGTTTCTCTTTTTCACTAGATAGGAGTGATTATTACGGATCACCATCCACACCAAATCCGCCGACATTTTTCTGCAAAAGAAGATTAATCCCTTGAAAAACGAAGGAACTTTTAAATGCAAAAATATACCTTCAACAACGAAAGCAAGTTCTCCCGAGACTACCATAGATAACTTCACCCCAAAAAAACCAACATGGCCTATAGAATCTACAGTACTATTCAATGGAATCCATAGAGTATGTAGCACAAATGCCATTCCCAACAGTTCAAAAGACGATGATCTCGAAATAAACGGCAATACTTGGCTGTGAAACACGTGTACCCAAGTTTATCTCACAGATAACCCCTCTTATTATAAGCGTTCGGATATTAACGAAATAAAAGTTTACATGTAATATTTACAATGGAAAGATTCAAGGAAATAATGATAGACAGCAAAAAACACCAATTAAAACTTGTCTTCACTTACGGTGTGCTCTGATGACCACGTTTCCACGAAAATGGACGCCTGTCAAAATCGATCGAGGAGACATCTGCGGAGAAAACAGGAAAACAGCTCGATTAAATAAAAGCTGAATTACGATAATAACGACCAACGACGAGAAGGCGTTAACTTGAAAGTGTCAAAATGTGAAAAGATATAGTGCATTGTGAAAGAGAATTCCATATATCTATGAAACCTCTAAATGACGTTTTTAGAATGAAATGGTTTAGCCATTCAGATGGTGCCTCGCTGCTGATGAGGTAAATTGTGCTATCTCTTTTTAGACTGCCTCGGATAAAAGTTACTCTTGAGGTCCTTTGTGTTTGTGTGACATTATTTGTTCTCAGTGAGTCCTTTGTTTTATGTTTACAGATATTCTCATTTGCTTGCTAGTCATCCATATGGCGTTTTGCTGTCAGTTACCTTCGCTTTCATCGCCCTTATAATCTTGCCATTTGTTACACACAAATTTCCTGACTTCAGTGATCCACAATTGGTAAAAAGAAGTATTTTCTGTCATATTGTAAAACGCTCATTTTTTATGTTGAAATAGTGTTTTTATTTCATTTTATCCTATGGTTACCTTAATTCACTAGGGATTCGAGTCCAGACAAACGGAGATATCATCGAGATTGACCGCATGGGACAACTTAGTAGAAGCCACTCGGGCCTCAGGACCGTTAACTTTTAATCCCAGCGAACTTTACCACTCCCAGGAGAAGTTCTTTAAGATTCAATTTTCAGATGGGCGAAAGAAGAGTATTACTTCCAAGGTATTTTTAGAAAATATGTCTCTGGTCTGAGTCATGGTACTGGGATAATGATAAGTTTAGTTTAAGTTTTTTTCCATCGAGTAAAACTAGGCGTTTTTTTTCATTGCACTTCTTATAAATATTGAACTTATGTAGGCATTACCTCTCCACGTGAGTTGTTTTATAGATATGTACCATGGGCCAGATTTAAAGCACGCCTTTATCGGCTCTTCGCCCCTACCCATACAGCGCATATCCTGAAGGTACGAATTCATTTTAGATTCCTGGGGGAAGATTCAGTTTCTAATTATACTCACTGAATTTGCCATGTAGTGAAGCTCCATCGGGAGAAGGGAAATAGTTTTTCTCGCCGATAACACCCGTAAAACAAACTCGACTTTCCAAGCTTGGGTGAGACAAATGAGGAAATTGAACGAAAAACAAGTACTATCAATCAATCACTGAACTAGCATTATATTTCACTCAAAACCAAACCAAATTACCAACAGGTCTAGTGCCAGGCGACCATTATGAGAGTTTCCACTCAGAAAATGATTAAAATATACAAGTACGAGAGGTTGAGCTTCTCTCAAAGTACAATTGACTGAAAATCAGCAGGTTCACACTATGATGCTACTTGGTCGCCGTCTCGACCAAAAGACGGCGTTCTCAGGGGTGAGTCAGCTGAGGAGGGGGTTTGTTGGCAAGGACGAGGTGGAATGGGTAGGCTTAGGATATCGGCGATTGGTAGCCTTGGAGGGGAGAATGGGATGGGTGATAGATGGGGTGGAAGTTTTCAATCTGAGCAACTGGAACTGTTTTCTGACTTCGGCCGCAGAATACAGGAGCACTGTCTTTGTGCCTTGGTCAGAATGACCGCATTTTTGGAATTCTTCCTCACATCAGGGGCTATATAAACGATGCAGGACCTGGCAAGGGAAAGGCATGGTGGAAGGCGTGGCAGAAGTTGCTGGCAGGAGACTGCATTTTAGAGTCATAGGCATTTTGGCCATTTTTAGTGCGCATCTGGCAAGTCCTTCGGCTAAGTCCGGAGGGGAAACATTTCCAAAGAAGGGAATTTGAAAAAAAAGGGGGTGGGGGTGTGTAAAAAATGCCACAGTGGTGAATGATGGAGAACTGGAATTTTAGTAAAATGGTAATGTAATGAATTTTCCTCCTCCCCCAACATGTTCTTTATCACCATTACTTCAACTCTTTCCTAATATACAATTACATGCAACGAAGTGCTATTTGTTGATTATAAATGTATAGGTTGTATTTGTGAATATTTGCTAAACAATTTTTATTACCAAAGATTGGAAATTTGCAATTGCAAATGGTAAGATATGATGTTCACAAATCATGAGAAAATACATTCACAGCAACCATTAAGTATTTCAGCGGTGGCAAAACTAAAATAAATATTAATTTTAAGTTCTCAATCGACCCATCTGTCATCATCATTATTAGTATTGATCCATTTGAAAATTGGTTTGCTGCAGCTGTCGACTCCTCACTCCTTCAAGCCAACCGTTTTATTCTTACATCATTTTTCACTTTGACATATAAATTGTGACGGAGCTATGTAGGCATTTTCTAACTTCCAGCTGAATAAAAATGTTATTATTAACATCATTAGTGAAAATATCTATGAGATATTTGTGAGAATTTACCCAGAAATGCCTAAGAAACTGAAACTTTTTAGAAATGTCAGAGGATAGTGTGAGTTTTTATGAGACATATTTTCCCTTTCAAGGATAAATGTGTGAAACATTCCCATTTTGGAAATTTTCTCGAGACAAGAGTGATTTTTATGAGTATGAGACACCAAGGTGGTAGCTCTACCTTGTTGGCATCTCACACTTTTCTCAGGAACTTCCAAGCACTAGCAAGGGCGTAACCAAAGTTACCCACCCCCCACCAACGATGGAGAAAAAGCTCAATTTTAATTTCCTACATTCAAATTTCGATAAATGCAAATCAAGAGCGCATAATCGGTTTTGACGTGTTGTAGGTCAAGTCCTCATTAAAGGTACATTTTCCAAGGAACAGCTGTGGCGATCATCACTGGTAAGATTCGCCGAGGGGAGGGGCACAAATACAAGTTGCCCCCCCAAGAGCTTTCCCTGGTTACGCCCTTGACTAGTGTACTTTAGTCTCGTACTTTTCTCATTGAAATCTCAGGAATGAAAATCTGAAATTTTTGCAGACACATTCAGGCAACCCAAACAATTGTTCTGTAAAAGCATTCTGGATTAAATTACCATAAGGTAGTTTGAAAAATTCCTGAAATAGCATGAAAATTTTAAGAAATATTAATGTGAACGTTTGGACTTCATTTTTTCCTGAGAGAGGATTTAATAGCTGTTGGGCAGACAAATTCTGGTAATAAGTATTCATGAAAGTACTAGGCATGAGAATTTGCAGCTATCCAGTCTAAAGAAGATATGTGACCGAATCACGATAAGCCCCTAAGAGGTGATGGCATAGCATGATTCATAGATTTTCTTGCCAGAAAGTACCTTAAACTGAATGTCAGTGTCAGGCATAGTGGTTGAGTATTTAAATGACAAGGGATTTAAAATTATATTCATAGATAGATGGTATGGGTGGGTGAGGGCCCTCTGGAGCTCTCCTGGCACTCAGATCCCTTTAGGTCCAATGTGCCATCCCACGTTTGACCTGACTGCCACTTGCAGACGGGACAAGAGCAACTCGGTAGAGGTATGGAGGAGGGTCACCCATCCAACCCCTGTCCTGGCCCATCGTTGCTTTACTTTGGTGTTCTGATGGGAACTGTTGTTTTAACATGGCTAGGCCCTTGCCTAAAAATTATACATATAAATAATCCTACTCTACACTTTGAGACAATAGATTAGTTCTCCACCTAGAAATTACATTAAACCCCTCCACCCAGATAATTATTAGATTCACTAAGAGAAATATCTTTGGGCCTCTCATATCAAATTACAACTTGCAGAGTGGAATATAAGATGACCCAAGTCATCCCTGGAAAAATTTTACTTTGACTTGGAAAAGGCATGGAATTGAAAAGCTTGAATTCAGTGGACACCCTGAATCTGCCAATCTATTGGAAGGACTAAAGCTTAATTATACAATTCACGCTAAAGACTAATAATTAACTTACTCCCACACGTCAACATATCACTGGATGAAGGATCTGGTGCTTTACCAGCAAATCACATGGGTAAATTCTTCACAGGTTACCAACCGGTTCATGAGTTCAGGTACCAACGTTCTGATGACCAACTCTGCCATCATTATCAAGATGATTGATAACTATGGCAGAGTTAGTCATTGGAACCTGGACTCCTAACACGGTTGGAAACCCGTGAAGAATTTGCCCATTATACTGGATATCCCATCTGCACCTGCAGCCTTCCCATTTTTTTATTAATCTCACTGTCTTTATGGCATTCTCACTTAAATTTCTTTTTCGGTACTGACAAACATAATTCGGAGGGCTCACCCTTGTTGCCTGTGTTATTATTGTGTAATTCTTCAACATATATACTCCCTCCTACAGTTCCTGACATCACTTTCGTTCCACATGATCTCGCCACTTCTTTTTCTTTATTCATGGTTGCCACAAGCCTGGAAATCCTGGGAAAGTCATGGAAATTGAGCAGTTGGGAAAGTTGCCTTTCGTAGTCAAAATATGATTGTTTTCAATAAGTTAGTGGCACTTTTTAAGGCATTGTTGTCAGTGTGTGTGTTTCTTCTGTAATTGTGCAATTTGTGGCCCTAGTCATGGCCGAGACCTAGGAATAATATACTTTTAAAAAGGAAGCCAATTTTCTTCCAGATTGATAGTGGCAGTGCCAGCTGTGTTTGTTGGGAAACTGTAATACTATCATGGTACTTGCGTTAGTAATGTGTTGTGCTCCTATTCTTGGGCCTTCTTTAAAATCCACTCCAAAAAATGGAATTTTGGAAAGATTAAAATTTTGGCCTAGATTCCAACCTTTTAGAATTCCTGAAATTTCATGATCTCTGCTCTGTAGCAACCCTGGTAAGGCATTGTCAGCGATCTTTCGGGGTTTACACCGGGTAGTCAGGTCCATTGGCCGCTATGGACCTAACTACCTCGTGCAAACCCCGAAAGATCGCTGACATAAATCTTCGCCGGGAAAGCCTAAAATCCTGGTGAGGCATTTATTCCCCTGCCCTCCATTTCCTTGTTTCACCCTTTAAACCCATTTCTGAAACAGATTTTTATTGCCATCAAATCACTCTGCATTCTTGCTTGAATCCTCATCTGTGCAAATTCTTTATTTACTCTCTTTCACAAAAATGTTGCATTCATTCGTTTTCTCTCTGTATTCATCAGCTGCCTTCTTTTGCTCTTCCTCAGATTTGGTTGCAATCAATCTCTTATACGACAGAATCAAAACAAACTTTGTAAATTTTACAATGGATTTTATTCAATACGACGGGTTTCATCGCATAAGTAACATCTTCAGGTGATGATGCACCGCTTATGTGATGAAACCGGTCGTATTGAATAAAATCCATTGTAAAATTTACAAAGTTTGTTTTGATTCTGTCAATATGGAATTTTACAAAGTAACGCCTGAGAGTATCGAGTTCAGCGAATCTCTAATGCACCTCTTCCTTTTCACTCACTGAAATTATATATCCCTCCTTTATTGCATCACCTCTCATTTTTCCTACCATATATTTTCTGTGCATTCTAACATCATTCTTTTCAAACTCTTCCATGCATTTTTCACACTCTCTCTGCTTAGAGAAGGGCATAGCCTCAACCATGCATCCATGCTGTATTCTTACCTCATTGTCCAACGACCTCTTTACTTTCTATCTCAACTGTTTACACACACCACTCTCGGAACCCACTTTCTGCCCAGGTCCACTCCAGAGACCACAGTGGTCAGCCACACATTCGGAACACATCATCTACTACTCACGTTCTTAATCTCTCGTTGTACAAAATGAAATCAAACCTGCTCTTACATTCACCCCTTGCCCATACATATATACTTATGAATTTTCTAATGCAAAAACAACTTATTCAAGACAAGCAATCCTTTTTCCTTGGACACGCTCACCAAGTTTCCACCATTATCATTCACACAAGGGTCACCATTTTCTCAGAAGCATTCTGTCTTATACCAACCCAGCCATTTATGTGACCTAGTACAAATTGTTTGTCATAAATCATTGCCAGTTTATTTTTAATAACCAGCATAATACATAGTTATTGTGCTGTAGTCCTTTTGGGCATTATGTCTAATAGTAATCAGATCACGAAAAAAGTAATTTATGGTAGCTTGCTTGAATTTTAAATGAAATCTAAAATACTTAGATCCTCATTCACTGTAGGATGTGCTGGTTATTAAAACATTTTATGTGGATAGTTCAGATTTTTAAGCGGTTCACAAATATTGATACTTTTTAGTGGGATTTATAATTGAATAATGTAAAGGTGTATACACATAATACGTAGATTACATTCTGATATATTCTTTTATTATTCTGACCATGGTAATGTGCTAGTACAGTGGACCCCCCCCCCCCTTACGATGGATTCACTTTACTGCATGCTAGGAATTTTGAAGTGAGCTGATTTTGGTCGTTTTTTTCGATTTTGGAAACTGATCGTTCCAAATGTGCTTCTGACCTACCCATCTCATCTGATCGTCTAAACAAGTATTTTATAAATTCGATCTCCGAACTTGTCCCCAGTGTTGACTCAATTGACAACACCGCAATGAACTTTCTTAAGAATTTCCCAAGTACTACCCTCTCCTTTAAATGGAAATGGGTGACACCTCACGAGATCAGAATCATCATTAACTCTTTAAAATGTTCCAACAGCACAGATGTTTATGGGTTATCAGTCAACTTGATAAAAAAACTTAGCAATGTAATTGATGAACCCCTTGCTCTAATTTTGAATTCTTGCTTCCAGTCAGGCATTTTCCCTAAATCGCAGAAGATATCTAAAACCATCCCCATCTATAAAAAAGGGGATAAAACCTTGCTTTCCAACTACAGACCTATCTCAATAATTCCTGTCTTTGGGAAAATTTTTGAAAAAGCAATCTATAACCAGTTGTACAATCATTTTGAAACTCATAATTTATTTTCTTCTTCCCAATTTGGTTTCCGTAAAGGCCATTCCACCACTTCAGCAGTAGAGTCTGCCGTTAAATTAATACTAGATGCATTCCAGGGAAAATCACCTATTGCCATAACTGCCTGTGATCTTTCCAAAGCTTTCGATTGTGTCTCACATCCAATTCTTCTACAAAAACTACACTATTATGGTGTCAGTAATCTTGAGCTTCAACTCATGGAGTCATATCTTTCAGATCGCTGTCAATGTGTTTACATCAATGGTAATCTATCGTCACCCCTAAGCATTAGTTATGGTGTCCCCCAAGGCTCAATTCTTGGGCCTCTTTTATTTCTCATCTTGATAAATGACCTACCATCAAATATTTCTTGTAAATCGTTACTCTATGCTGACGACACCACTTTCATCTATAATTCAAATACTCTGCTCAACACCAGCACCGTATCAAAGTTGATTATGTCTGAAGCAACTAAATGGTTCTCTGCCAATGGCCTTGTTTTAAACAATGACAAAACCCAATCACTTGCTTTCTCCTTATGTAATACAGCATGCTCAAATGATACTATCAAGCTGCTCGGCTTTGAACTGGACCACAAATTAAGCTGGGAACCTCATATATTAACCACTTTAGGTAAACTATCAAAGGCAGTGTACATGCTACGCAAAATTCAAGCACTGATCTCAAAAGAATACATTACCCCAGCATATTTTGCCTTATTTCACTGCCATATAAACTATGGCATCGAGCTATGGGGCCATTCTTCATCCTCCTTAAGCCTATTTAAAATCCAAAAAAAGGCAGTTAGAGTAGTTTCTTGTGCCCAGCCCAGGGATCACTGTAAGCCACTCTTCACCAAGCTTGGCATTTTGTCCCTGTACTGTATGTATATAATGAAGTGTCTTTGTGACGTAAAGGCAAATCTTAACTCCTTGGAGACAAGAGGAAATGTGCACAACCATTTCACAAGAAACAGAGATATCCTGAATGTTCCCTATTGCCGACTATCCAAAACTTGTAAATCATTCCACATAATTAAGTTGCACCTGTATAATAGTTTACCTGCCGAAGCCAAACTTGTCAGTCTTGAAAAATTTTAAATAGTTGTGTATGCCTGGCTCATAAAAAAGGCCTTTTACTCCATTGAGGAATTCATAGTTAGCGACAAGGATGATATATTTTTCTTGTAATTTAACATCTTCTGTATTTGTACTAATAATATTTATATTTTTTTCTGTATTTGTAATAAAACGATTGTAATTCTGTATTTTAATATGACGAAGACTAATGCAAATTGTATCTTGTTTTATGTCTAATAAATATATTATTATTATTTGTGTGCGCCCTTTAAAATTTCCCATTTCAATGATTTTTTTGCCCATAATTTTGTGCTATTCATTCAGTATTCTAAGCCTTATTTGTTAACAGACTGCATTTTTTACCATAGCAACATTTGCACATTTAATGGTGTGTGTTATATATCATGAGCTGTTCGCGTGATTAGAGCAAATGTTGAGGTAATTATCGCTGCCACCAATCAGCGCCATTGGGATAATGCAACATTTATTATGTAGTCATGATCATGTATATGATAATTCTTTCATGAGCTAGAGGCTTTCATAAACCATTATAGAGACATCATTTCCTTTACCAACTTGTAAAAATATGAGAACTCCTGCTGGAGAGTAACTTATTGCAAGAGCGCATTACCTACCTACAAAATGATATGATTCCTTAATGGATACAGCTGGTACGAGATAATTAATCACACCGATAAAACGAGCTGAATTACATGGTAACATTTCTCAGTGAATGATGGTGACAAACTGTAATGGCTGCATCAAAATTCACACCATGATACCGAGAACATCTGTGTACCACTGCCATCTAGGTCGCTGATGCACTCAACTGTTATGTAAGTCTTCCACGTTAAGTTTTATTTTCGACGAAGTGTGTAGTTCATACTGTGTTCTTTTCCAACCGCATTAACCATTCGATTACAAAACTTGCCAGAAGTAGGTGGGTTATTGTGGGAAGTTTCTGTAGCGACCATGCATAAAGTGCAGCTCAAGCAGAAAATAACAAATAAAATCAAACAGGAGACAGTGAAGAAACACAATGAGGTTGCTCGAGTTAGCACTTTGTCTTCAGTATTCTTCTTGCGTGTTTTGCATTTTCTTTCTTGATGTGTGGATGCCTCTAACGAGGTTGTCGGCCCATAAAGTAAACAACCAACCCCCAATCAGTCAGCTGTTTCAAGGAAAGGGCTTTGAGTGAAGGATCTCCCTTCTGCTGCTATCTCTTTTGTTATTTGGCTATTCAAGGGATGACCTTGACTGGGAGAATGATATCGATGCTGCTGGGACGAAAAGGAGGAAGATCTTCGGAAGCGGAGACAGGCGAGTGATGACAGCCATGCGCATGTAAATTATTATTCATGGAAAGGTTACTGACTGATCCATCTGTTGTCTATGTATATCTTTATGCTACTTCTCACTGATACTTGGCCCATTGCTGTCACAACTCAATGCCTAATTTTGTGTATTTTACTTAAGTAAGCTTGCAACGTCATTTTCTATGGGCACATTTCTACTGGTATTATTGAGGTAATTGCGACGTAGAGATTATGGCATGAGACCAAAAGAAAGATGCCTATTTTCCAGTGCCAAATAGTAAGCAGAGGTATAATGAGTGTTGAGTAATTTTATTCACGTTTTCTGCCCATTGCTTTAAAATGCTGTTAAATATTAAGTCATTAAGATTGGCTCGTAGTTAGATGGCGAGTATGGGGGCTAGGTGCATCTTGCTGATCCATGCAATGATATTTGATGTGTTGACAATTTAAAACACCTTAATAAAGATTATATATTAGTTAAATAACATTTTAAATAATTTTGTTCCAGCATATTTCGTACCAATACTGCATTGTGTATCACTGAATGCACTGGAAATTATGTAATTAAACCAATCCGTTGTCAGGTTATGTACTGATTCACTTTACGGTGGAATTCACTTTATGATCGGTCCTATGGAACGGATTACCATCGTTAAGCGGGGGTCTACTGTATTATCTAAATGTGTATGATTTATTTTACAATGGAATTGGTGTTAGAAGTAATATATTAAATTTGGTCAAGCCTTAATTCAATATTTTTCACATTTTCAAGGGTTTGGGGAAGAAAAAGGGAAAGGTAAACCAAGAGAATTCAAATGAAAACAATGGAATTACCATACCTCTGGATGGTAAACAAATAGAACATATCTCTATGGATTCTGAAGATCATGTGGACGAAGATGATATGGAGAGTGCTGCACCTAGTTTGGATGGAAGAACTTCCACCTATTATGATGAATTTGAGGATTTCTTCTGTGGTGAACCAAGTATGTGGTGCCATTTTACACAAACATTGAGAATACTTGTTTATAAACACATGGAGTGCATGTAAGATATTGTTGTCATTTCCTGGTTCCTAAAATGTTCAACATTGCTATTTAAATAACTAATTGCCTTCACCCGTGTGAGACACCTGCCAGCCACCTGTGCTGTGTGCGTCACTTATGAGTGATACCCGCACTCAACTTGTTAATTGTGCCCATTCAGGACGAAATAATGATAGGAAATTATCAAGTAGCACTTTGGCCCTCAGTGAATTAAAAGAATAAAAAAACTTTTCTCCAAAGGTTTGTTTAATCAGTAAGGATGAAGCTCGCAGATCATTGGGCCTAATTGTAAGTGAAATTCTCACATCTGGGTTGGGAGGTAGATCCTTTTTGTGCATACAAATTTGTAGGCCAGATTGCATTCAAAAGTGTGAAGAATTTTAAATGGTAAATTCCTTTTTCACATTTTTGGAACACCCTGGAAACAAATTATAAAGATTTTGTGGAGATGGGCTCACTCACTTCCTGGTTTTTTGGGCTATTAGGAAAATATATTTTAATTTTGTTTTTAGCACACATTTTTCTTTGTGAAAA
The DNA here is from genome assembly GCA_963573305.1 of Pyrrhosoma nymphula. Taxonomy (NCBI): domain Eukaryota; kingdom Metazoa; phylum Arthropoda; class Insecta; order Odonata; family Coenagrionidae; genus Pyrrhosoma; species Pyrrhosoma nymphula. The sequence goes on from OY754337.1 coordinate 2,640,582, forward strand.
ACCAGCAGAAACAGGTGTGTGTTATGCATGGTTAAAAGACTAAGAGAAAATGTAATGTTTTTATTTGGGCCATAAGTGACACGTGATGTATAATGTGCAATGTACATTGTATTCTTAATGCATGCATTTACTGTAGACATTACTACACAACTGAGTAATGAAATATTTGCCAAAATATGCTTACTGTCATGCTAAATATTCACCAATGACACCTTCAAATTCAAAGTCACTGACCTCCCGATATTCATTGTTGCCAGTCTTGAAGACTGCTGCAGCACTCTCTGATTGTTCATGGGTTTCTCATCCAAATGTGGGTATGTGGATTCATTAAAAGTAGTTGAACATTGAAGCAGGCTCTCTAAGAGCAACAAGCAAGAGGTTGTTTTTCGACGTCACATATAATAATAATACATAATAATCTTTATTTTTCCAGAGATCATATGTCTGAGCAGTCAATACATAGATGATAATAATAATAATATTTTTTATTGCACCGTTAGCAATAACATGCATGGCTTCATCAAGAATTTAGGACAGGACATATACACACAGAATTACAATATTAAAATGAACAAATACATACATATATACAAAGTTTTTCAAATACGATCACTTTGAAATTCTCTTACATCATAGTGTTATTTCTCCATCAGGAATTCTTTGACTCTCCTTTTGAAAATCACTGGAGAGTTAATGTTTCTAAAGTAGTTTGGCAATTTATTGTACAGTATTGAGGCTGAGTGATAGGTGCTGTTTGCAAAAAGGGAGTATGAATACTGACTGGCATGTAAGATACATATATGATATGACAATAAGTAGTTGTAAAAAAATATATGTACATATTGTGACGGAACGCTTCGCTCCCTCCCCAGTCGTCCGACGATGGCCAATCCCCCCTTCTCTCATTTAATAAAAAGCTGATCCCGAGAAAGGAAATTTGGGAGAATTTCTTTTTCATTCGGAAAAGGGACATCACACCAGACCATAGCCAGCTAGTGGAATGTCGACAGAGCAGTGAAAGATCATCTAGGGAGTGGATTATTTTACTCAGGAGTGCACCCTTTTGACGTAAGGCAGTAGCAAAGTTTTATAGGCTGAGGCATCACACATTAAAAGAGAGACGTCGGACATGCAATTTCTGGAACATCAGCATTTATTCCACTTTTAATGAATGAATCATAAAACACCAAAAATGGAATTGACATAGCAATAACTCTAGCTTAAAAATAATGAACTGTGTGGAGTGATTGTTAGTTGGGGCGATACAGTCATTTCTTAATTTCAATGAATACTGGTGAGGAATGAATGACACAATGAAAATGGAATAATGAATGGGGTCTAGGTTTACAAGCTCCTTGCCAGCCTTCAGGGCGGGAGAAACTGCAACAAGTGTTGATTTGCCACATGGGGCTGAATTAGTTTCTGAATAAACAATCGTTCTTTGGTTCTTTTTGACCTTTTCAATAACGATTCACTGACACACTCAATTCACGGTGTGAAGTACGCGGCTAGGGGGGGCAGTACTGGTGGGTATTTCACTTGAAAGGGAGATTTTTGGACTGTACTTATGTGATGTGTAAAGTTGAAGAATCCTTCCGTACTTTCGGGAAAATATCGGGGCCCTCATTAAACCAGGAAAAATCAACCGTACTGTGGTGCGGAGGGTGGAGAGACTGCAGAGAGAAGGTCAGGAAATACAATTCGATTCACAGGTTGACAGCAACCTAACTAACTCTCAAACTTGGTCCTCACTTTTTTCCATGTCAGGCAGCGCTTCCGCTCCACTTCTGCAATCAATTCACTCTGGTTTTTTTTCACTCTTATCCCACCTTTTTATATTCTCCCATCACTGGCTGGGGACTTGCCTTTAAGGAGAGAAAAAGGGGGTTTGGGCACAGGGGAAGCGGCATGGTAGGGGCTCAGACGTCAATTGCCCTTTTCCTTCAACAGCCGATCAACTAGCCCCTCCACGTCGAAACAGTGACACTTTTGATTTTCATACATCACCTCGTTCGTCTATATGCCGTCCCTGGATGACCCATGCACACACAATTCATCCTCTCCATTCATTCACACCCCCAACCCTCACAAGCCGAGATGGGTACTAAGGGGAGGTTATGGGAAAAGGGAGATAACGGACGTGGTCCGTTATAATACGTCAAAGTGCTTCAACTATATTTTGTTATTGCTGTAAAAATATGTACACCAATTATATCTCTGTTAATGCTTTTTTTTACCCGTCAATAAAATTATTATTATCTGACGGAACTCACCTTTATTCGCTGCATTGTGGCATGTTGTATTTTAGGGACATTGCTTGGTGACTTAAATATGTTTTCATTTGTGATTAGGCGCTGACTATGCAAGAGTGGTCTTATCATCTACCAGTGGGGAGAGTTTGCTCACATATGGCTCCATGAAGGCTATGTGCCTCCTGGAGCATGATATCTTGATTGGCAGTGGAGAAGGAGGTGAAGTTGATGAAATCTACAAGTCCTTGTGCCAATCTTCCAAGTTGGGAGCTTGCTGTAGACCTTGGTCTCTCCCAAATTATGTTGCTCAGCTTACAAATCATTCATCATGCAAGGATATTTCAGTAAGGATTTTAACTCTTCATACATTCTGTATATATCTTCTTAAATTAGCCTGTATCAAATTTTAATTGCCAATTTTTAATGGCAACTTTATTGTGTGCATGTTCAGATGTATGGTAATTTTTTATTAGTATTATGCTCTACAGCAGGGTTTTCCAAACTTTTCCTGCGATGGAACACTTTGCAAATCCTGAAATTTTAACGGAACACCTTGTTTACTTTTCAAGTATTTAACCATTTCTTTTAGGTGGCAGCATATAAGACCATTCTAGGTTCCCCGGAACACCCATTAGCTTTGCAACATATAGTTTGGGAAATCCTGTTCTCTAGAATGAAATTTAAATGTGATGGATTAAGTATTAGGCTTAATTTAGTAATTATCCTCAGTTTTTATGACTTCGCTGGAATTTATATATTTTTAAAAGAAACAACCATGCTGATGAGGTCATTATTTTTATTATATTGAATGTTATGTTTGGTTTTACTTTTAATACATATTTCATATCCTTCCAATTTTAGTATTTGTACCGGCAAAGCTAACTAAAATGTACTAAAATTGTATGGTATATGTATCTGTGTGTTGTTAATGCTCTAAGTCTAGAAATAATTTAACATAGTACTGTTGCCTCTGTCTTCAAGTGCAGAGAGTATGTGCAAAATGACCTTAGCCGTCGAAGCACATTAAACCAAAAAATATCATTTAATAATACTTTGGAGAATTTCAAGTTATCTCCCTGATTTTAAGGCCATGTGAATTATTATTTTTTGTCAACTTAAAGTACAATAAAGTCTATCATCCGATGTGCATGGGATATGGGGGTTGCTAGTTAGATGAACTTGCCGGTTGCATGATAAAAATACATTTGAAAATCAAATTAAATAGGTAAGCTTCTAATTAACCCTAATTAGGTATGTAAATACAGGTCAACCATGAGTTATGTCGTTTCAAGTCCTATGAAAAGGTTTCTTGAAACCTTTTCATAGGACTGTTCATTGCAACCCGAAAGTGTTCATTGTAGAACACCTGAAAATTTATTTGTCCATATTATTGTTTGTTAGCTTTCCAGATAGTATTTCTGTTCTCTTTTTAGATTACATATACTGCTTAAGGATACATTTTGTAACCCAATTTCCACAAACATTTACATATTAATATTTCGTGGTCATCAAGGTTAGATATAATAATTGAATAAAAATAGTATTATAAATAATTATTTTAAAAGTAATAATACAAAAGTAAGAGTTCATTGGTAAATATCAACAACCAAGATAGCAAAACCAAGAGACGGATAAAAATAATAAAACAGGCAACAGAGGGTGTTGGGGAAGATAAGCAAGGGATAAGCACGTAAGGATGATAGACAGGAATAAACATGGAAAAGTACGACACAGAGGGAGAAAAATCAAATCTAAAAGTGTTTCCATGGGAGGAATGCACACGTTCACACATACATTCCTAGGGTTAGGGTTGGAGATAATCAAGGAAGGAGTTAAACACACGAAGAGGAACCAATCTGACCAAAGGCATGGAACGGGGGAGCAGAGGAATTACATCCGGGGGCATTCGCGATAAGTGAAATCACGAAACTTAATATTGAATAATAATTAAAGGAACTCCATCACAAAACAAATATAATCTCACCCAGTGCTGAACTTGTTAATCACTATAAGGGAGGAATCAGGCGAGATACTGTGGAATGTGAACATAATAAGAACTTAAAAGATGCAATTTTCCACTGATAAAAATTTTAATTCGACCCGGGTTTCGATGAACTGCATCATCATCAGGTGCACTGCATCATCAACAGGTTATGATGATGCAGTGCATCAAAACCCGGTTCAAATTACAGTAAGTCCTTGACTTACGCGGTTAATTCGTACCAAAAATTTCCGCGTAAGTTGAAATCCACGGAAGTCGAAACACAACTTATCTATCCATTTTTGAACCATTAGCATTGCCGCTTTTACTGCGATTGTTGGCAATCGGCGATGGTTACAGAAAATGCCATCTTTCGAGAGGCCGTTCAGTTATCATAATACGACAATTGCGAGAGTAACACATCCAATCTTTATTTCACTGGAAATTTAAGGTTAAAATAAGTACAATTACACAAAACATGAATAAATTGAAAATTTGTTAGATTATCATACTCATGTGAATGCCTGTTCATAATTGGAAAAGTTCTTAATAAATACCTACATATTTAGCTGAAACGATTTTAATGTTTTTATGAGACAACTCTCTCAAACTTGATAAATAACGATCCCAATGATCAAGTCACAACGGAAATACAAGTTCGTCTGTTTGCTTCATGATCGAGTTATTTTTTTTGCTGTGATGTAGAACAGACGTCATCTATGGAGTAGATAATTAACTACGAGTTGACTTACACGGTAAGGTCAAAACTACTCCGAAAAAAGACGTTGATGCTGTGTAAAGGCCGAATCACTCTAGCGTTTATCGGAGCGGTTAGCAGGAGCGGGTGTCAGTTCGTCCAATCACATTGTGCGATGCAGTTGTCAGTGCCGCTCCCGTGTACTGCCTTGTACTCCTCTCGGAGAAAGTTCTGATAGAAGGCGTGAACGTTTCGAGTCCATTTGTGAAAGGCAATTGTCACTTGAAATAGACAATGGATACGTTATGGCTAAATCGAAGGAATCAATAAAGGAGAAGGCTGAAGTTGGCCGCTTTGCTCGTAATAATTGCAGAATATTATGACAGCCTACCTGATAGCAGGATCTGAGTGCATCGCTGGGTCGCTAGGCGAAAGGAACAAGGCTGTGATCACAATTTATTCAACCATCAAACATACTTTTTCAAGATAAAAAAACCTTTGTCCTTTTTCAGCCCTATATTCTGATTCACTCATGAACTATTGAAGAGAGCCAGAAGGCGATTTTCGGTTAAACAAAAACGCGCACAACGGCAGCAGATGACGTGGTTAAATCCGAGTCCGTGATTGGGTGCGGTTGCGATTCTCGGTCGGAAAAATAGACAGCTATTCTCACACCCGCACTCGCTCACGCCAACCGCTGCCTTCCAATTGGTTGATGAGTTAACCGCTCCGACAAACGCCAGTGTGATTCGGCCTTAAGGCCGGTGACAGGCTTACGTTTTCTTCCCGATTCTGTCGCCACGACAGCTAATAAAAAGTCAAACACATAGATTCTTATGGAGCCGGCCAGACTTGTGACCAGCGACAGATTATAAAGCAGTGTATGTCGTGTTTATGGCGCTATACGACAAATAGTCGATGTATGCCCCCAATACCGAGGATGAGTCACTGCTTATCGCACCGTGATTGCATGCTTAACAATGATTGGCGGGTCGTCACCTGTTGTATCTGTCGCGGCAACGGAAACGCTGAGAAAATCCAAGCATGTCACCGACCTAACTGAACATCCGCGTAACTCCGGATCCGTGTGACTCGGATCCCCGTAATTCGAGGACTTACTGTAAAATTTTTATCTGTGGAAAATTGCATCTTCTAAGTTCTTTTTTGTTAATCACTGTTTTTTTCTGAACTGAAATTCCGTGCACAAACAACATTCCTGTCTCTAGCCCTCTCCAGTCTCTTTTTCATAAAATTCAGTAATCTTTCTTTTTATTGAGATTTTTATTGCATATGTATTTAAAATTAAAACTGATCAATTCCTTGGTCAGGGACAAAAAAAACAATTGTGTAGTCATCATTTTGTTTGGATGGTTTATGAAAATTTTGTTGGTCTTTTTAAATGGAGGATTCTCTCTAGCTGGTACATTCATTATAGTCATTCTGTTACTTTAATTCTCAGGAAAAGGACGTCAAGTATGCAGTCAACTTATTGAGCCAGTGTGGAACTGTGTACCGTGACCACAAATCATCTGCAGAGTGTAAAGAGGATGATCATCTTGCGGATTGCCATTCTGTTCCTAAGGAATGTTTTTATAACAGTTGGGCTTACAATGTTTTCCATTACCTTGCTGATAAGGAATTACTCATATTGGGTGCTGAGGTATGACGTTTTCTGTATTTATAATTGTGCATGGTGTATTGTTACATTTTAGAGAGCATGAATTAAAGGTTTCCTGTATTGAAGTCAGTCTCACTAGAACAGTAAACACATATTTTTAGAACTAACTTATTGATTTGTAATTGGAAGCTTGAATGTAATTTTTTGGCATTTTTTGACTGCACAAGCTTTGCAGAGAGGCAGGATACTTTACTGAATGACGGGTTTAAGTTCTGCCTAAATAAGTAACTCATGTTTGTGCAGGTACTCATTTTAAAATCACATTCCTTGGGGGTATATTGTCAAAGGGTGACCATTTGTCTGTATGGTCAAATGTATGTTTGGTCTGTATGTCATTTGTCTGTATGGTCAAATGTATGTTTGGTCTGTATGTCACTTGTATGGTCTGGTCTGTATGGTCAAATGGTTTTGCTTAAAATTGTCATTAAGTTACTGATTGTTGTGCAAGTACTCATTTTACAATTCCATATTTTTCATTTCCTTTGAGGTATATTGCCAAAGGGCGACTATTTGTCCATATGGGAGCCTTGTGGTGTGTAGTACAAACCTTATGAGGTTTTTATATCTCTGCTTCAGTCCAGACCTGGTGAAGTGGTACAGAAATCTTGAGGTCTATATTCTGTGACTAATCATTCCAACACTTGTCTCACACTAATAGCTGGTCCAATTTTTTATTTCAAAAGAATGCACTGTAATATCATTGGCCCAGGGAGTGATTTAGCAATGAAGGAGTGCTTTAATAAGCACGTGAGCATTCTTGTTTTGATTTCTTTCTTCGCCATGGGTTGTAAAAGTGTTGAGCATAATATTACTGGAGGTCGAGCGAGTAAGCATATGTGATTGTGTGTGGGGAATGATAGTTGTAGCATGCGAAGGATTGTCTATAATTCATCGTAGCCTACAATTATATAGTTGCTCAATAGCAATAAATTGAGATCTTGTGTGCGATGGATGATTAATCAAAACCACAGTATGAAGAGTTAAAACTGACAAGTCTCTTTTACTTTGGTGTGGAGTACTGTGAATTTATTATTTGTAGTGTATACTTTCAGTGAAGGCTGAGCGTGGATAATTGCCCCAGAGTCTAAAAAGGGTAGGGAAGCACTCAATAATATTTGGAATGCCATAGGTAGTTGTCACTTGTATAAGATTGTATCATAACCCAGGGTTCAACACTTAACCACCTAATATCTTAATAAAAGTGTCACAATAAACAAGAACTATCAGTGAAAAAAGCTAAAGAAGGTGAGCTTGGATGGACGTAAGGAGGAGGAGTATTGTAGAATTACTTTTGTTTTTGGGCAGAAAAACGACCTAGGCTGTGTAGTGAATTTAACCCTTTGTGTAGTGAGTTTTTTTCATGTTGGGTAACCCGTGGGAGTAAGTTTTTAAAATTAAAATTTTATCAGTTACAGTTTTATTACTTAAAATCATGTTTTTGTGGTTACATATCAATGGAAACAAGAAAAACAAACATTTACATTTTTAATAATTTCTTACAAATTTTTTAAATATACATTTTTATTATCCCTTGCAATTCTCCCGTGCCTCCATCTGTAAACAATGAAGTATTGGTATTAGCAGAATCTCAAATATGTAGATGAACAATTTATAGGTATTGGGTCATTCCATATGAAATCAACCAAAATTAAATATTTTTTTTTGGTGACCTTCTCCGATTACTGTGAAATTTGACACAGTCATTCATACCATAGTAAGTAACAAATATGATTTATTTTATATTTTTAGGATGATCGGTTTAGGATTTATGAGGGGGTCAAAATTTGACCTTTCGGTGGCCTTTTCGCGCATGACTTTAGTTTACTGGCAATAAGTCAGCTCCTATCAGAGCCACAAAGTTTGGGTTGGGCTCATTGAAAAGGCAATTGAATTTCCTATTAAAAGGATTGACTTTCAAATACTCATGATTTTAAATCGCATCACAGAGTGGACCTAGATCTAGGTTTGGTCAAAGGTCAAAAGGTCAAATACACCATCTTCGATTTTTTTAAAACTTGGTGTTATCAATCTACATACATGTAGGTACGAGCACACAAAATTTGGAGATGGCTTTTTTGTTAGTTTTTTAGATATTTAATTTTATATGCTAATTACTTCACAGATAAACTAGCACTATTGTAGCATGTTATTTTATATGGCCCCTCAGGAAGGAATGAATTCTGGAACTGAAAAACAAAATTGGTTCTATTTTCTGTTTGTATATCTGGCCTACATACCCTTACACAGACTTGCCCTATCATGCTTCACTTTACCTATCTTAGCCGCTGAGACTTAAGTCTGAAAGGAATTCCCCAATGAAAATTTGGAAAACCAGAAACACAGGATTTCCAATATATACATTGTGTAGAAATTGTATAAAAAAGGTGTACATTGTACCCAAATTTAGCTTTACACACTTGTGCACAATGTACACTTTGTATACAATGTACACAACTGTACACTATAAAACGTGGACATTATATACAATGTACACAATTTATACATTTTTATACAACTGTATTAAAATGTATATAAAAAGTGCACATTGTACACATCCTGTATGGAAATTGTGTAAATTGTATACGTGTATATACAACTGTTTACAAATGTATCTATATAAAATGTGAACTTTGTACACATTCTGTATAGAATTTGATTGCAAATTTTTCATAGGGGTTGTTCAATCCTGTCTGGACATACAATGAATTGTGCTGTTCTGAGCCTGCTGCCATCATATAATTTCAGTTTCTTTCTAGCATCAGACCTAGTAGGTGGCTAAGGTCTTAGGCCGATATATTCTTGAAGTGTTCGTCAAGTTATTTTTTGCAATGTGTTCAATTGGAATTTTCTTAAAAGATACGGCTGTTTCTTGTAAACCTTTCATTGACTTTGGCAAGGAAGAGTGCTACTAATTAACAATTCTTTCTAATTGTGATAAAATTGAGGAAGTGTGTGCACGACATTTAAATACTTATTTGTATAAATTTTCTGTTTGAAAAAAAATGTTGTGATCTGCAAAATGAGCATACTTTTGTATGTAAACGGAAAAATTTACGCGAAATCAACATTGATTTTGTCAGTAAGTTTAAATCAATGGTCCAGTTGATACCAGGGAAGAAACTGTGTTTTGAGTGCCAAATTTCTTTGTCCAAGGCTCTCAAAGAGCATGAGGTAAATGTACACATGTAAGTGCGAGTGCATCGACACCCTGTGAAACCAAAAATAGTGATGTTCAGTCCGAAGACGTACATGACCACTTCCTCCCATCATGTACCGACACCTTAAACAAATCGCTGTTTTTACTTAGTGAATCTCCCATCCACTGTAACAAGTTACGGGGAAAGAATTACCCAAAAAGGAAGTTACACAAAATTAAGGCCAACATAATGAAAAAAATTAAGATTATTTCTCCTGGAGAATCGGAAATTCTAGATTGTACATCTTCATCTGATGAAAGCAATGTGTGCAGCGACATGTCAAATGACTACCAGGCCATGATGACCCAGCTGAAAGAGAAGAACAACCACCCAGACTGTACGAGACGGGAACGATTCATGATTTTGTCCATGCTGCCAAAAAAAATGGAGCTCGAGGAGAGTGAGGGAGGAATTTCCAACTACATGATTAGAAATGTTAAGAAGGCTGTTGAAGAGAATGGTATTCTTACTCCACCCAAACCTAACCCTGGCCCATCATTGCCTGTAGAGACAGCTAAAATAGTCTTTGCTTTCTACGAAAATGATGATGTCAGTCGGTGTATGCCTGGACAGAAAGACTATGTGTCAGTCAGAAAAAATGGTAAGAAAATACACAAACAAAAGCGATTGGTGTTGTCAAACTTAAAAGAAATTTATGCACTCTTCAGGGAGAAGAACCCAGATATTAAAATTGGATTCTCTAAGTTCGCTGAAATGCGATCCAAACATTGAGTTCTTCCCAGTGCATCGGGTACCCATGGAGTTTGTGTATGTATAGTTCACCAGAATTTCAAATTAATGATCGAAGAAGCTAAATTGCCTTCATTGACGATGAATGGAATTCCATTGGCTACATACTATGATGCTTTGAACATGATCATGTGCAATCCACCTCGTCCTGAATGCTCCTTAGGGATGTGTTCCGATTGCCCAGGTATTTACAATATCAAAGTAGAATTGGAGACAGTTTTTGAGGATCTATTGATGAAGTAGTCTATAAGCAATGGCAAACTACAGACCGATGCAATTTAGAAACAGTTCACCAGCCTTCCAAAGACTTCGTCAACACCTTTACCAGTAAACTGATCATGTTACGTGATCATTATTCCATCGCCAGACAACAAGCTGCCTTCCTCCAGGAAGCGAAACGATCACTTCAGCCTGTTGAAATTATAGTCAGCGTAGACTTTGCAGAAAATTAGTTTCGTTCTTCAGGATGCCACCCAGGGCTATCATTGGAATAATACTCAGGCTACACTCCATCCATTTGTTTGTTATTACTTAGAAAGTGGCAAGCTGGAACATTCAAGCTTTGTATTCATCTCTGACTGCCTCACACATGACACTGCTGCCGTCTACTCATTTCAGAAGCAGATAATACCCCTTCTATGGGAAAAAGTGCCAGAACTAAAGAAAATTATTTATTTTTATGATGGTTGTGCTGCACAGTACAAGAATAAAAAAAACTTTATTAACCTGTGCTTGCATGAATCTGACTTTGGGGTGCCTGCTACATGGCACTTTTTCGCCACCTCGCATGGGAAAGGGCCATGTGATGGTGTAGGTGGTTGTGTTAAGAGGTTGGCTGCTAGGGCTAGCTTACAGAGGCCTTACAATAGACAAATCAGAACCTCTAAGGAACTGTTTGATTGGGCTGAAGCTAATCTGAGCTCCTCAACATTTTGGTTAGTGTCTGTAGAAGAGATGGAAGCAACGCGTCAATCTCTTAGTGAAAGGTTTAAAATTCTTCAGCCAGTTGCCGGAATACGAAGTTTCCACTGCTTTGAACCGATATCCACAACAATGATACGAGTGAAATGATACTCTTCGTCTGCTGAAAGCAAAGAGGATTGATGACCTAAGACCTAGTGAGAGACTGGGTGAAAGTGGTTTGGCAGAGAAGACCAAGGGCTCTCCTCAACATGCCGTCAATGCTTGCGCTAGATTCCTTTAAGGGCCATGTTACTGAGAAAGTAAAAAATAATCTCAGGGAAGGATATTCTGACTTGGTTATATGTAATCCCTCGAGGAATCATGAGCCTACTTCAGCCACTTGATGTATCGATAAATAAGCCCTTTAGCCGCTTCCCTGATGATTTTTTTTTTAATGGTAAAAAAGTCATATTTTTTTATTTCAGATTCAGAAGCATTTAAGGGAGGCAAATCCAAAAATATTTTCCTCAATTTTTTATTCCAAATAACTAATGATTTATTCAATAATCTCCGAGTGTTGCCCCTTAACTTAAGAGAAATAGGCTACCTGCCTATCAGTGTAATTTTCCTTCCCATAAACCTTAGCTAGACATCTAATGAGGAATACATTTAGTTTATATTTTACCACTATAATGTTGAAGAAAAATGTAATTGAATGCTCATGAAGAGTGAATGAGGAAATATAAATGAAAATAACTAATTTTAAAATTATTTACTGATATAGGAAGTTTTTCGTCTTGTGAAAACGGAAGTTTTGCATCATAAATTTGCAAAAGGTATCAATAAATGACAAAAATTGAAGTAGTAAATTTCGTAAAAAGTTTGCAAAAGAAACTCCATGCATTAAGTAAATACATGGATGGTTACGAATGAGAATATAGGTGAATAGAATTCCGTATGGGGATAAATTTTCAGTGTGTAAAAGATTATAACACTCGAATTACTAGAAATATTACCAAAAAGTTACCATTGTTTTAACATCAGAGATCACTATTTGAAAAGAGCACCGCTTGCCGCATCGCTGGCTCTGGATCTTCAACAGCACGGGAGGTGGTAGGAACGTAAACTACTAGCATCGGCGGACTATATTCGGGTGCAAAGAAAAAGAGATGGACATTGTGGACTTACCCGACTATATTCGGGCACGTCAGATTTTGCACCATCTCGGGGCCCGAATATATGCGGGCTTGTCAGGGAAGCGGTTAAGGACAGGGTGAAGGAAACTTATGCTGAGTGGATGCTGGAAGAGGAAAAGCATTATATGTCATCCATCAGGAAAAATAAAGAAACTTTCTCCTGCTCTCATCACCCAATGGATGCTAAAGTGTTGGAATACAATTCCTGGAAATATTTTAAGAGTTTAAAAAAATGTTGCATATCTAACGAACTTGACGGTACAGAGGATGAAATTATTTGGATGGACTCAAGTGATGATAGAGACACCGTGTCATCAAGAAGAAAGTAATGTGGCAGGTGATAGTGAATAGAAAATGAACAATCACGGACAAAAATATAAAAATGTGTATTTCACCATATTATTTGTGTTGCATTTAGAAGGAAAATTATAGTTTATTATAAATATTTCTTAGAAAAGGATAGAGGAAAACATTTTTATAAAATACGTGAAGGCTCAAAATTATTAAAAATTTGTAAAATTTCAAAGTGCATGTGTAGTAGTATTCATAGGCGTATCTAGAAGCATCTGAAGGGGGAGGTCACCACCACTGAATGGAGGGAGGGTTTACATGGGGGATATGGGGGTATTCCATACCCCTATGTTAACTTTTTTATCAATATTTAAAAAAATCAAAATAAACAACCCCCAAAAACGCCCCTGGATACGCATGTGGTTGTATTTTGATATTTTAAAAATTCAAGTAAAACTGGAATGTATGTCTCTAATTCAGGCACATATTCTATTTTTGACGTAAATGTATGTTTTACCTGAAAAGGAAGTTGCCAATATGTAGTAGATGTTCAATTTTTTCCAAAAGTGAGACTTGAGAGTTGGGGGGAGGGGCTTATTTTCGCAAGGGGGCTATAATTGGACATTTACAGTAATTGAAGTCGATCATTTATCCCTTTTTACGTTTGGTTTTATTAATTTCTTGATCAATTAACAGAATAAATTTCTCGGGAACTTTAGTGTGTGGCGAACTCTCGCCATTGCCTCGGCGCGGCGCCGGACAGCCCGGCGCGCGGCCTCGGCGTGCTCTCGCCAGCCACTGCCCCAGAGCGGCGCCAGACAGCCCGGCGCGCGGCCTCGGCGAGCTCTCGCCAGCCACTGCCCCAGCCAGGCTGCATCGCCAGCGCAATCGCCAGACAGCATAAAACACAATGTAACAAATTTGATGTAAAGACATCACACCCGCTGGCTCAGTCGTTGGAGTTCAGTTGTTGAGTGAAAGTCGTGCCGAGCGATCGGTGGCATCTCTTGTATTTGTGTGAATACGAAATAAACAACGTACACCAGCATTTGGTGTTGTCATTTCTACCGTGACACCCACATTGGTGACCCCGAGTGCAAACATTAACCCTGAGTGCAAACATTAACCCCGAGTGCAAACATTAACCCCGAGTGCAAACATTAACCCCGAGTTTCAAACATTAAACCCGAGTGCAAACATTAACCCCGAGTGCAAACATTAATCCCAAGTTAAGTGACGCTGAGTGCCTACATTAGTGTCGACGAGTACCAACACGTGTAGGACTTTCGTAACCCATTCCGCGTTTGTGACAGTGAATTTCGAAGTACAGTAACGCGACCATGACGGACCCAGCCATGGCTGCTTTGGAAACTCGCCTTGTGGCTCAACAAGAATTACTGGACGCCCAGTGTGTTCAGCTCGACCAACTGACCACTCTGCTCACGCAAAAACAGCACTGTGAGGACGACGCGCTTCCAGCTCGCCCTTCAACTTCAGAAATACGGGACCTAGATGCTCACCCTTGGGTCGCACGTGTTACGCTGAAGCTTCCTCAATTCTGGCCCGACAAACCAGCACTTTGGTTTGCCCAGGCGGAAAATCAGTTCGCGCTGAGTGGCATCACTCAGGGTACAACGAAATTCAGTCATGTGGTCGCCCAGTTAGATCACAGGTTTGCCGCAGAAGTGGAAGACATCATAACTTGCCCGCCAGATGCAAATCGCTACGAGTACCTCAAGACGGAACTCATTCGCCGCGTTTCTGACAGCCATGAAAAGAAGGTGAGGCTACTCCTTCAGCATGAAGAGATGGGATTGGAAACCATCTCAATTTCTCCGACACCTCCGTCACTTAGCTGGACCTGACTTGCCTGATAAATTTCTTCGCACCCTCTTGGCCAACCGTCTGCCCTCCTACATCCAAGCCATCATCGCGTCGCAGGCTGTAGCACCTCTAGATGGCGTAGCTCAGCTGGCAGACAAGATCATCGAAGTTTCGCCGCCGACTACTGTTATCAACAGTTTCTCCCCCGTACCGTCAACTGAGATCACCGCCTTAACCAAGCAGGTGGCGGAGTTAGCTCACCAGGTAGCAGCTCTCAGGACAAATCGCTCGCGCTCTCGCAGCCGTTCATCCCAACCCAGCAACAGCCGTTCCGGTTTCCACCAAGGTACCCCCGATAGGCACCCGGTGCGAGACGACTCAGCTGATTCCGTCTGCTGGTACCACCAGCATTGGGGTCAAAATGCTCGCAAGTGTCGTCCACCCTGTAGCCATGCCTCAGCGGAAAACCAGCAGGGCAGTCTGTGATGGCGGCCAGCGCCTGCCCGACAAATACCTGCCGTCTTTTCGTCACCGACCAACGCACCAAACATCAGCTGTTGGTGGACACTGGTTCTGACCTATGTGTGTGGCCACGTTCGTATTTACGCGAACACCGTCCAAAGACTGACTATGAACTTTTTGCTGCCAATCAAACAACTATCCACACTTATGGTTTTGTCTCCCTCAGCTTGAGGACTTTGCTGCGAGTTTACTTGGAAATTCGTAGTTGCTGACGTGCATCATCCTATTCTGGGATCGGACTTCCTCTCCCACTACAATCTTCTGGTCGACGTGAGGAACCGACGCCTACTCGACGGGTTAACTCTCCTTTCGGTCCCCGGCACCTTCAAGTGCACACCCTTCATGGAAGTAAAAACCTTGTACACTACTGCAGCTTCACCCTATCATGACCTGCTGATGGAATTTCCTGACATCAGCCGACCTGTCGGCCTACCACGGGAAGTGAAGCATTCCACGGTCCACCACATTAGAACTATGCCTGGACCCCCAGTCGCCAGCCACCCCCGCCGCATGGCACCGGATCGACTGCGCCCCCGCCAAGGACAAATTTGAGAACCTCGCACGCGCCGGCATCGTTCGTCGCTCGGAGAGCTCTTGGAGTTTGCCACTGCACATGGTGCCTAAGAAATCGTCTACTTGGCGTGCCTGTGGTGACTACAGAATGCTCAACGCTCGTACAGTGCCCGACTGCTACCCTGTCAGAAATATTTCGGACTTCACAGCAAATCTCGCCGGCAGCACCATATTCTCTGTGATTGACTTGGTACAGGCTTTTGCACAAATCCCGATGGCTACCGAAGATATCCCGAAGACTGCCATTACTACACCTTTTGGTCTATTTGAATACATCTTTAAGCCCTACGGTCTCCGAAACGCGAGCCAGACCTTCCAGAGATTTATGGACCATGTACTTAGGGGACTGGATTTTGTCGTCTGCCACATAGACGACATTCTAGTTTTCTCAGACTCTCCATCACAACATATTCAACATCTACGACAACTATTCGGCCGTCTTGAAAAGCATGGAATTGTGATCAACCCCGCCAAATGCGTCTTAGGACATTGAAAAGTTTCCTTTCTCGGACATCTGGTCTCGGTCGATGGCATACATCCACTTGAGGAGAAGGTTGCGGCTATTCAGTATTTTCCCACGCCAACAACGGTGAGGCAACTTCGCCGATTTTTAGGTATGTTTAACTTTTATCGTCGCTTCCTTGCGGACGCCGCATCCCTCCAAGCCCCTTTGGACGCCGCCCTTTCCGGACCCCGACTCACCGGTTCTCGACCAGTAGACATGACGCCGGAGTGCCATGCAGCATTTGAAGCCTGCAAATCTGCGCTCGCCCGAGCTACGCTGTTGGCTCACCCCCATCCATCAGTGCAACCCTCTCTGTTCTCGGATCATCAAATAGGAGGGGTAGTACAACAGTGCGTCAACGGAAATTGGCAACCACTTGCTTTCTTTTCCAAGAAACTAACGGATCAGCAAAAGCTTTGGGCACCTTATGACCGAGAACTTTACGCCATCTACAAATCTGTCAAATACTTTGCTTTCGTGCTCGAAGAGCGTGCTTT
Source organism: Pyrrhosoma nymphula (assembly GCA_963573305.1). NCBI lineage: Eukaryota > Metazoa > Arthropoda > Insecta > Odonata > Coenagrionidae > Pyrrhosoma > Pyrrhosoma nymphula. Next base: position 2,657,448 of record OY754337.1, read on the forward strand.
CACCATTTTCAGTGACCATAAGCCACTAGCCTATGCATTTCACCACAGCGATGACAACTCACCACCTCGCCGCCGCAAGTGGCTGGATTTAATTGCTCAGTATTCCACTGATATACAGCATACAGTGGTAAGGACAATGTGGTTGCAGATGCACTCTCTCGCACTAACGCTGTTACCATCATGCTGAACCTGCATCCGCAGCCCGCCTCCCGCCACTCTAATACTTCATTCTTTGTATTTACAGATATTAACACTTGTCCTCAGGTTATGGTCCGAGACGACACCGTCCGAGGGGCGCTGCAACCTCCATACACCAGTCCCTTCCCTGTGGTTCATTGCGACCAGAAGACAGTGACAGTCCGGCACGGTGTCCGTAACGACAGACTCAGCATAGACCGCGTGAAACCCGCCTACGTGGTTTCCGAGGACGTCCCGATTGCATCAGCCACGCCATCGCCCGCGGCTCGCCCTCAGGATCCAACGCCTGCCCGAGACGCCTCTGTCGCCACCAGATCTGGATGTCGTGTGCTGTTGCCTGATTTCTTCCAGGCTGGCACCTGATCAATGGTCTCAGCAGGGGGGTGGTGTGGCGAACTCTCACCATTGCCTCGGCGCGGCGCCGGACAGCCTGGTGCACGGCCTCGGCGAGCTCTCGCCAGCCACTGTCCCAGCGCGGCGCCAGACAGCATAAAACATAATGTAACAAATTTGATATAAAGACATCACACCCGCTGGCTATGTCGTTGGAGTTCAGTTGTTGAGTGAAAGTCGTGCCGAGCGATCGGTGGCCTCTCTTGTATTTGTGTGAATACGAAATAAACACCGTACACCAGCATTTGGTGTTGTCATTTCTACCGTGACACCCACAAGTACATTGAAGTAGAAAATTTCACCAGGTTTGAATGCACAAACACTGCTTTCAGGGTCCAGTATTTAATGAAAGTGGTTTTCGCACCTTGGAATACGGTGGTGGTATTTCATGTCTTCGTTTCCAGTTCTGGTTCCAAGCTCAAGAGCCAGTGGAGCCAAGAAACGCAGGACCAAACCCACCCAACCCCAAAAATTAACAGACTTCGTGGTGGGTTGTATTTTTACAAGGGTCTATCTGAGTCAGAATTGAAGCCATAGAATGTATAGTTTTTTTTTTTAATCCACCTCTCTCGCAAACTTTAATCATTAATTAGGTACGTGGAATGAAGATCCATCCACTGAAAAGCCTGCTGGTCGATTCTAAACAATCTATTCATAATTCGCTCTATTTCTAATTATGTACATATTACATATTAGCATTTACTCAGTGTTTTCTTTGTCCAAAATATTGACATTCATTTATTGGAATACATATGCTTAAAGTGATTTTAACTTTTTCGTTTCCGTAGGAAACAGTGCAAAAGATCCCATTTCTCAAGTATGCCATGATATTTTTACCAATTGCCTGCAGCACTACCTCAATGGCCTACTACTCCGCCGTAAAATCTATGATTCCGTCATCTTATAATGGAATTCAAGTGGAAGCAATGGAACTTGGTAATGATAATTTTTAAATAACATTGTTGCCTAATGTCACAATTGATCTGAAAAATGTGATACTACATAGTAATTTATTTATAAAAAAGATTAAATTCTGGAAGATAAAAATTAATGCTAATGAATACATTGTAAACCATTTGGTGTAAGTATTGGTGAAGGCTTTCACAGAGTGGTACACTAAGCATGGTTAATTTTCTGGGATTTCCTCCGCATTAATGCACCTGAAGAGCCGGCGAAACTGTCGTCTGAGATGTATCGACGCAGAGGAAATCCTGGAAAATTAACAATTTGGTGTAAGGTTTGAATCAATTTTAATTTCAGAAGAAATACATGCATGTATCTCTAGTGAGGCTAATCGGAAATTAATACATATATAATACCCTCCATAGTATTTATTGGGAGTTGGTTTTATTAGTTTTTGTCAGAATTGAATATTCATAATATATGTATTCCTGTTATATTTCCTGGTTTTGTTGGACATAGAAATGATAACAGTAAAAATCACTGTTGATTAAAGAATCATCCCCTAATTACAAGAAAAGTTTCAAAATCAAATAATGTGAGATATTATAATGATTTTTTCTTTTATATTGTTTCTTTCCAGCTAGCATAAATCCGTCTATATTGACTTAAAAATTCCGTCAAAATGACATCATTTTAGAAGCAAAGTGTTGAGCTACTGACGTAAACATGATGTAAATATCATATCAATAACTCGGCAAAAATAGCTTAAACGTCGTAAAGTAAAAGGCAACATGTTGCCATGTCAACGAAAATAGGATGCCATCTATAGGCAATCTTAGAAAACGAATTTATTAAAAAACTTTTACAAACCACAGAGAAATATACGTACAAACACGACCCGGGTTTCGGCGCTAAGCACCATCATCAGGTGATGAAGCAATACAAGCAACCTGTATATATACCACACTGGAGGGAGGGGGGTGGGTTGAGTGGGTGGGGGATTTAGTAGTTAGGGGGTGGACACGGATTGTAGTGGTGGATGATGGGGAGATAAGTGGTGACGTGCAGGGCTGGTAGCGGACCTTGAGTAGAATGAGGGAGGAGCGGAAACAGCGACTGCGTCAAGGATAGGAGAGGAGGCAGGGTACAAATATTCGTTAATAACGGAAACATTCGGGTCATTATATGCTTTTAAAATCTCTAATTGCTCTAGTGAGTTCAACTCCCTTCTGTTGTTAGACAAATGTAAAATTTTAACAATAAAATCACTAGTATGGTCGCAAACTAAAAGATGCTTAGCGAAGTTGCTCTTGTCGTCATTGTTCTGTTTAAAAGCTCTAAAATGTTCTTTACCTCTAGTGTTAAAATTTCTGATGGTTTGGCCCACATACACTCCATCGCATTCACCAAACTGTAGAACATATACCCCACTTCTTTCCTTGGAGTCCACTGGGTCTTTGCACTTAACAAATAATGTTTTTAACGTTACAGGGGTTCTATAGGAGATGTTATACATTTCTGTAGGGAATATTTTAGCCAATCTATGTGTGATGTCACCAAGGTATCTTAACGAGCACCACCGTTTTTTGTTATTTAGCAAGCTTTTGGTGGGATAAATAGACTCGAGTGCCAATTTTTTTGTTTATTAGAAATTAATTTCTCTATTAATCTGTTCGTGTATCCGTTATTCCTAGCGATCTGTTTAATGATACTGACTTCCTTATTGAAGTCGTCTTTTGACATTGGTACGTTTAACAGGCGGTGAATTAGGGTATTGAATGCAGCTATCTTTTGTGGATACCAATGTCTTGAATCGGCCGGAATGACATGGTCAGTGTATGTTGGTTTTCGAAAAATGGAGAATTTGTGACGACCGTTCTCAATGGAAATGGAGAGATCAAGATAATTTAGCGTGCGATTTGACTGCTTTTCACAGGAAAAGGAAATATTCTGATGGAACTGATTCAGGAACACGGTAAAAGAGTCTAATTGACGATCTGTGCCAGTCCAGAGTACTAAAATATCGTTCTACAGTGTGGTGAATGCGATGGAGTGTATGTGGGCCAAACCATCAGAAATTTTAACACTAGAGGTAAAGAACATTTTAGAGCTTTTAAACAGAACAATGACGACAAGAGCAACTTCGCTAAGCATCTTTTAGTTTGTGACCATACTAGTGATTTTATTGTTAAAATTTTACATTTGTCTAACAACAGAAGGGAGTTGAACTCACTAGAGCAATTAGAGATTTTAAAAGCATATAATGACCCGAATGTTTCCGTTATTAACGAATATTTGTACCCTGCCTCCTCTCCTATCCTTGACGCAGTCGCTGTTTCCGCTCCTCCCTCATTCTACTCAAGGTCCGCTACCAGCCCTGCACGTCACCACTTATCTCCCCATCATCCACCACTACAATCCGTGTCCACCCCCTAACTACTAAATCCCCCACCCACTCAACCCACCCCCCTCCCTCCAGTGTGGTATATATACAGGTTGCTTGTATTGCTTCATCACCTGATGATGGTGCTTAGCGCCGAAACCCGGGTCGTGTTTGTACGTATATTTCTCTGTGGTTTGTAAAAGTTTTTTAATAAATTCGTTTTACAGAATGGAATACCACCAAGTTACCAGTGAGCTTATTTTATTTAATCTTAGAAAAGATCGAATATTCGACCGAAAAAAAATTTGCTGTGGGGGAGCCGCAAAACGAAGGTCTTCACTCCCACCCTCGTACCTTAATCCAACCCTCCTACTCACTCCGCCTTGACCCACTCTGCCACAGTGATATTTGGGTAAAGGGAGGCAAAGAACTAACATCCCCTTCCCTCGGCTGCAAACGTTGCGTGCACTTGCAAACTACCTCCAACCGATGTTATCATGAATCAAAACGCAGATGATTCAAATGAATTAATGATGAAAGAAAAATAGAATGGATGAAAAAAAGGGTGACGTTACGTACGAGATGATCTGATGGGAAAGAATACCGTTCAAAACACTATATAATCAAAATAATGAAGAAGTGCCTATCGATGGCATTGAAGAATCATCGTTTTTGGTAAAAAATATATTCACCCTTAGTACACTAAATAAGGTTTTTGCGATGATCAGGGTTACAGAATAGACTAAAGTAGATGCATCTTGAAGTACATAAGATCTCCTCCTAATGGAATAATGAAGCTCATCTCTAATAAGTGTAGTTTTTCCCATGGAAATATGAAAAAATCTGCCAAGTGGAATACATTGGAATACATTTGAATAAGCATAATTTGTAACATTGGACTCGTTTTAGGCTGAAATTTACATCATAAGAATGTATGTTATTCATTATAATAAAGTTGTGGTACTTTTCTACACTTTTTATTTTAAACTTTATTATAATGAATATTAAAAGTTTCTACAAAGTAGACCCTGAAGCTGTGAATTTTGATGTATGTTAATTAAATGAGTGAATTTTGGACTTATTCCTTACCCCATATTTTGATCAATGGTTACACGATCAGTATATTTCGCCCCGTGCTGTATGGGATGGTAGTCAACTATGCAGATATAATTATGTAGAAATCTATTAATGATCTAACACTGCGAATCCCCTCTTAAACTTATGCTGCAAAATTTACGGAGTACAAAACTGAGTCAGTCTACCAAGCTAGGGCTGAAAAAAGAGTACTCATGTCCGCAAATAACTGGCAATTGTTGTTGGGCATGCTTGAGGATATAATTTCTGCAAAGCAGAATGAATGGGATGAGCAGTGGGAGTGGTGCATTGTGGGAGTTTGATGGTGGAATGATAGCAGAATGTGTGTGTGTGGTGGAGATAATGAAATATGATGCTTGGTGAAGTAAAGAAGTAAAATTAATGTGAATATGAAGAGAAAAAGACCCATAATAGATTGGCAGGAAGACCGAATGTAAACATTATAAAGCAATTAGTTTATTGGGTATTCCTGGAAAAGTGTTCAGTATAATATTGATCAAAAGAGTGAGGAAGATAACTATTGACAGAATCTGGGGTGTACAGTGTGGTTTTATGCCTGGGAGGGGATGTATTGATCAGCTGTTTGCATTTCAGTGCGTGTTAGAAAAATGTTAGGGCGTCGAGAAGAAAGTGTAATGTGGTCTTTTGGATTTAGAAAAGCATATGTGGGCAATTTGGGCCTACAGGCGTAACTACTTCGGTCCGTGTGTCTGTCGTGGGAAGGGGGCACTGATGAGCGCCAGACAAAAACAGAACTACGATAATCACATTGGGGATGATTTTTTTCCATAAAGGCATCATATCCCATGTAGCACAGACGGTTGGGCCAACGTTGGGGAACGGTTATTTGCGACGGTTGGTCAACTGTTATTCATGTCCATTTTGCCAACCGTTATCCAACTGTAATGGCCCAACTGTTCCCCAACCGTTGGCATGACTGTTCCCCAACCGTTGGCTCCATTTATGTAGTGCCGATTTATGTTGCGTATCCTCGAAGTTCACGACGCGATTATTTCAAATCATTGCATTATACCCAAATAATCGGCAAATAATCGTGTGCGTAAGTCTACTGTAATCCTACTGTTTACAGTAGGTCTACTGCACTGCTACTGTTTATACTACAAAAAAAATAATTTGCCATTAATCAATTTAAAGCTATTGCGTAGTGGTATCATTTATTTCGTCGTGATGTGCTACCTTGCATCTACCTAACATTTCATTCCCTGCATATCTAACAACTTAACGACGCACCTATGCTCGCACCCATTACTAATGTATCCTTGTTAAAAAAGACGTATACATGTAGTCACTTCCGTGGATAAATGTGACTTTGAGAACTATAATCATTAAATGAAAATTCCGTGATAGTTTGAGGAAATACCATAAAATCTTGATAAAAGGTATTTGCCATTAATTAATGCCAGATAACTGTTATTCCATATTGCCACATAGTATGAATGTAAATGCAATATTACTGCGAATAAACAAAATTTTTCCAATTCCTGCACATTAGCTTCAGCGTCGTAGCTAGGGGCTGGCCAGGCAGGCGGCTGCTTGAGGCGCAACCCTCAGGGGGCGCACATTGCAAACCCACAGCCTGTGGGCCTTAAATCGTAATATTACCTCGATTTATGTGGTATCAACCAGTAACTGTCATTTCGGGGCAAATTGATTCTTCTTGAATCTCCTTGTCTTACCTAGAGAGGAATCGGTTGTTTCATCTTGTATTGTATGGTTTCAGCTAGTAACACACTACCTCATTTTACATTGTATAAACTCGTTTCAAATGTGCAAGAATCAACTCGTATTATGGCGTAATATAGGCGAACGAAGGCAGTAAGTGGAGTAATATCGCGGGGTACATCGTGCACGCTACTTCATCAGACAATGAACCGTACACGAAGCGACAGGAAGCGGTCGCGTAGAGCACCACTTCCGTACGTTTCGTGTACGCTACTTCAACAGTCAAAGAACCGTACCTACACCAATAAACGTTGATTCCCTTCCTTCCGTATACACCATCTCCCAACGTTGGCCCAACGGATCACAAATAACCGTGCGAATGGCACCGTTTCCCAACGTTGGCCCAACGGATCACAAATAACCGTGCGAATGGCACCGTTTCCCAACGTTGGCCCAACGGATCACAAATAACCGTGCGAATGGCACCGTTTCCCAACGTTGGCCCAACGGATCACAAATAACCGTGCGAATGGCACCGTTTCCCAACGTTGGCCCAACGGATCACAAATAACCGTGCGAATGGCACCGTTTCCCAACGCTGGCCCAACGGATCACAAATAACCATGCGAATGGCACCGTTTCCCAACGTTGGCCCAACCATCTGTGCTACATGGGATACATGGATAATGTCAAGTTTTTAGCTAGTATGTGGTAAAAAACTTATATTTTTAAATGCGCATGTTGAATTCGATAATGATACTCTTTGCATTTGGCCATGACTTTTGTTACTACGGCTTACCACCTTCCGGCTGGTTACCAAACGTTTCGACTGTGTGCATCGCTCCATTCATTGCCATTCACGTTCGATTGTGTGTTCTAATCTGCACTTGTACTTCTTTGTCTTAATTTCTTTTTCATTTTTTTATTGTAACTTTCTTTGAATTATTTTTTTAAAACATTTTTTTATTTAATTTCAATATGATTTCGTATATTTTTATTATTTTTTCAGTTTTAGTACTTTCGTCCGAACTCCTTAACCTTTATCTGCCGAGTGGTTCATAAAAGGACCACCAAATGTTTTTGTGAATGGCCAGGTGGTTCCCTTAGGAACCACTCGAACCATTAATTTCAAACCTTGGACATTTAAATGCCCGGCCACCGATAAATTCAACTGGGATTTAATCCTGTCTTTTAAAGGTTAATGTTGACGTATCTGTGGGATTGACATAACTTAAAAATGACGTAAGCCGAGGTATAGCATTTAGTTGTGGAAAGTTGTGAAGGACCTTGGAGTGGATGTGAAGTTTCGGAATGTTATAAAGGTGATATTAGTAAGACAAGTGTTAGTGCTAATTGGGTCTCGAGTGTCTGGTTTGAAATAAAATAGGGTAAAAGGCAAGGATGCGTTATAACTATGTTCTTTCACTTGCTTACCCTGAAAAGGAACAGTGGAATGGTATGCATGTAATTTCTATATAAATTTGCTTTTGTATTCCTCCATGAGTTACCATCTGTATTATGATTTCTTTTCTTTTGCAAGAATTAAGGAAGCTAATGTAACATTGCATTGTGAGGAAAACATTTGAGCTATGCTTGGAATAAAATAAGGTGACCTTGAAATAGGCAGTGAAGTAGTCAAATTTATGTCAGCAGTATAATTTGCTCTTTTGAGCTTGAAAATATTTTGCACATTGCACAGTATGAAGTAGCTCCATATCTTCCCTGAAAACCCAAAGTAGGTACATACCCTGTACATACCTTTTCAAACAACTATCGATTAACTTTCATGTGTCGCCTCTATTGTCTGGCTGAAATGAGTGTCTTTTCACAGGTTTGAGAGACAGTTTGTTTGATCATCACCTCATTCAAGATTCGTGGATGTTGATTGGAGTTGCTGTGGCAGTAGGCTCTGTCATGTGGATGTACAGTGGCTCTCTCTTCATGGCAGTGGCTTCAATTCTGTCCATACCTCTCTCCCTTGGGCTGTCGTACTGTGCCTATAAATATGTATTTCGCCTTTCGTTCTTCCCCTTCCTCAACTTGGTGGCTGCAGTTATCTCTCTGGGTCAGTACCTATTTTTAAGATTATATTAATGTGTACATTTTATTCAATAGTTAATATAGCCTATGCTGTGGATTATTTTAGTAGAGGAAAATTTGGCTGAATGTTATAATCCCCATTAAAAAAATATCCTATTTCTTACCAAATTATTGTCTGCCAATCTTAATAATAATAATAATAATAATGGTTTTTATTTGCCCAATGACCAAGGTACATTTGTCCGATGATATAAGGCACGTCAATCATAAACAGAAGTTACATTAACAATACATATTAAATCAGTCAATTTCAGTCAAAACATATATCACAAATAGTTTACATCCAATACCCAAAAATACACAAAAAACACATTGAAAATACTTCGTCAAGTCCTTCCTTTACTCACATAAGTATTCCTCCAAAGAATAATAGGACCCTTGTAGAAGTAACCTTTTTAATTGTATTTTAAAGGTATTATACAGGCAGTCCTCGACTTTCGTACACAATGCGTTCCTGAAGACGTGTGCGAAAGTTGAACAATAGAGCCCCATACTAATTAGGGGTTACGTTCCCGGAGAGTTAAATATACATAGTAAAACCTCATATCAATTGTAAGGAAATTTTATTTTTAATACAAAAGTTTAAAATACATTAATTATAATTCAAACAATACGTAGTTACTTTTAAAACTACGTAGTCTTGATAAACGGTTCTAAAAGAATATCGTTGTGTACTGAGTAAACTATGCGCATTTTAATTTTTCCCAATCAGAAATTAACATTTCACTGATAATGTCCACTATCACTATAAATACACAAAACAAGAAGCATCACAACATTTAATTTTTGGAACCTTAAACTCGAATTCATTTAGTTTATTACAATTAAAGAAGCAACAAAATTTCGCAATTTCCTAAACCGGACAAAAGACAAATGAAAATAGAATGACGTTTCATAGTTACAGGCCATAAAAAATTCGTGAATTTCGCATCCACTTCCCACCATTTCGTACATGATCTATAATTTAATATTTCCCCTTAACTATTGAACACACAGTAGAACAGCTTCAGTTCAATGATAGTCCGATCGCAGCAAAAGATCCTCCCAGTTCAGCACGTCTAATAATTCCCAACTCTCTCTTCAGGAACATCATATTTACGTTTTCCACTCATTCTACTCATACGATATTAATTGAATTCAGTAAATAAACAAGTTATACCTTGCTCTAAGTCTACACTGCCCATAATCGCGTATAATAGCAAGCGAGAACGCCAGATGTAACAATTGAATGCCATGATGCGCCATGCACCATCGCAGGAAATTCAAAAATTTGCGGGAAATTAAGAAATTCTGTCCGAAAGTTCGAATTTAGTGTCCGAAAGTCAAATATAAGGTATCAATTAGGAGCGTACGAAAGTGCGAATTGTAGAAAGTCGAGGACCGCATGTAATTTTTAATATTTTTTTATTTTAGGAGGAAGTTTGTTGTATAGTCGCATCCCCATTTCCCTGGGGTCAAATTTGTTGACGTTTGTTCTTATATATTTGTGTAGTGTGTATATCGTGTTTGCATCTCGTGATGTGATGGTCACTATTAAGGAGGAAGCGGCCAATATTCGATTTGACGTTCAGCACTGCGATCATTATGTAAATGCAAGGAAGTGGTCGAATTGGCTCAGCTCCTTGAATAAAGGGTCTGCATGAATGTCTGTAGGGTTTTTTGGGCTATGATTCTGACAGCCTTTTTTTGAAGTCTGAAAATGCACAATGTGTTAAGATGAGATAATGTACATACATACAGTAAAGCTTGAAGAACTTTTGCTTTGGGGTGATGTTTGCACAGCCTTGCTGCATATGACAGGAATCTACATTGGATGAATCATTACCTTATGGAAGTACAAGGTTTCTGTTCCTAAGATGAATAAAAAAATACACATGTAAATCATTTGTTCAAAAAGTGTTGTATTTGTTCATATTCCTTTGGAAAGATAGCTTAATACTTTTAGCAATACTGTTTGATATACAGAAAAATAGTGAATTTCTGTACCTATTGATTTTGCTCAGGGACATAAAAGTTCCAGCCAATAAGCATAGGGAATATTCAATGACAAATTAATGATTTTGTGCAGTTTCTTGTTTTTATGTAGTTATACTTCAGTCCCTCAGGTCATTATTTCCTCATTTTTACAAAGTATTTTCAATAATTTATACTTGTTGCAAGCGGAACTGTTGAATACAACAGCCATCCCCAAGATGTATACAAACATATCCAACTATCTACTTCATTTTCCTGCGACCTGCGCCGAAAATCTGGCAGGTGTTGCAGGAGGATCAATGCATGGATATGGCATTTCTTCATGACATCTCTGAGTACGTGACAGACTTGTCAAATAGTCTGTGGATTGTTTTTTTTCCAATTATTGAAGATTTCAGTGAGTTGAAAGCAGTCAATTAAATGCATTTCAAACCACACTATCATAATAACATCGTAAATTCTGAGTTTGGTTGCCATGCAAATATTGAAAGGATTTGGGGATCAGCGAAGTGGGGAAATAGAAAACATGATCATTGTACCACCAGACACCATCAGTAATTTGACCTTGCTGAGTTACTATGGTGTAGAAACTTAATGGACTGATTCAATTAATGTGGAAGGTAGATGTATGTACTTATAATATAGACACTCAATGGTGCACAAATATTAGAAAGTGAGGCTCGTAAATTTATTTAACACCAGTGTCAAAAAAAATTACCTGAAGGTTGGGTGTTGAGAAATTATGTAGTTGCAGTTAAGTACCAATGTTGTGCATTAAAAAATATGGGGAGAGACCCATCTCGATAAAAATTGAAAGTGACAAATATGTAATCACATCATCTTTGATTCTCTGATAGTTGTCACCTTCATGGTCGTACTATCGTGGAGTCTCCTATTAACCAATTTTAGGAATTTCTAGGAATGTTCGAGTAGTACTTTTTGATCTGAAGTCGAGTTGTAGGTATTCGCGAGTATCGAGTTGAGCCGTATGAACTATGGCAATTGCAACCCAATATCCCAACCAGGCAATAAAATAATGCATGCACCAACATATTCTCGTTTTCCCAATCCCCTAGTGCATTTTATCTTCTGAACATATTTTGAAGGGAAAAGGTGATAAGGAATGTTTATTGTAATCATGACTGAATTAGGAGATGAATTAATATTCATGTGTCTTGAACAGTTCCAATAGTACAATTGAAATGAACTAACATCTTGTAATTTGTCAATACATAGTTTTATTTAGGGATGGACGGATCCAGGATTTTTTCCGGATCGGATTGGATAATTTATCTCAGGTGTCAGATCCTTCGGATATTTTTGGATCCTAGTGTATCTTTAATAGTAAGCTAGAAAACAATGTTATTGCACATGTAAACACATCTTTCAGAACTCTTAAGAGCCGTGGATGAGGGTGATGAAATAGATGACGGTGAAGACATTGGGCTAAGGGGATCTAAATTAGAAGAATCCAAAGAGTCATAGTCATCAGGATCATCAGTCAGCATCCATGCTCTTAAACGTGAAAGTAGGCTTCGGAAAAATTTTATACTGAAGTGGAATTCAACTTTTATGACATACCGTGGAGTTATCCTCGCTTTTCGTTGCTTTTTCATGGTAGATGTACGGACAAAGGTATTGTCCGCAGATGCTTAAGGGGGCAGGATACCTAGTTAAAAAATGTGTTTGCAGACCGTCAGCATTTACACTGTTACGATGGATTGCTGGCAGGTAAAAACTATGATTTCACACATTTGATGTAGTAAAGATAGGGCTATGTGGGAATTTATTTCAAAAATACGTGATTTTAACATATTTTTAGTGAAGGATTTTAGGCTTTGCCGGCAAAAATTTATGTCAGTGATCTTTCGGGGTTTATACCGGGTCCATGGCGGCCAATGTTTCGATGCTCGAGTCGAGTATCATTATGTCACGTCTTCCTGTTGCCAACATCACTGGGTTGGAGGGTTCGGTAAATTAAAGGCTACGTGGTTTTATTGCTAACTTATTTACAAACCAATTGCATGGTGGTCTCAGTCCCAGTCAGAGGAGAGGTCAGAATTTGCGAGGGGTAATTGGCGTGATAGGTGGGAATTGGTTTCGATTCGATTTCTATACACGACCCGGCTGTCCAATAGGATAGGTAGAGCTGTTCCATGGGATAGGTAGGACTAGGATTCAGGTCGAATTGAATACACGGCTGTACAAGAGGTAGGTGGGAACTCCTCGCCATCCTCAGTTTCTCGTTCTCCTCCGTCTCCACCTCCGTCTCCCTCTTGGTCCAGAAACGCGCACCTTATATACGGTTTATAGGGGATCGAGTGAGGGAAGCTTCCGGGTAAAGGAACATTCTATAAGCACTCTCCTCCCAACCTTCGGGGGGAAAAGATGCTTCGAGAAGGATCCTCATTCCACAGCTACCGGAGCATAGAAGGCTCTAGAAGACCTTCACCCAACGGTCCCTTTTGCCAAAACCCCCACTCCTTTGCCACCTCTGGACTTCGGAGAGAGATGGGTGGGGGACTGCAGCAAGTGCAAGTTCAAGGCTCCGATTGGCTTTTTCAATACCCTCAACAAAGTCAGAGTAAAGGATACGTCTGGGAGCAGGTGCAAAGTTTAGTTCTTTAGTCAGAATGGAGTTAGTCGGTTCGTCGATCTCGTAGTCAAAAGGTTGACTACCAGTCGGCCGTGGTCTCCAGAGTCTCTGGGTGCCTTATTCTTCTGTAGACGTGCAAACTTGTTCTTATGCTTGTCCCCTACACTCCTCTCCAGAAGCGGTAGTGGCGCGGTCAATGTACTCCCAGTGACATGGTGTTAGTGCAGTGGCAAGGCAAAGGTGTAGTGACATCAGATGCTTGGCGTTGGTGTCTAAGGCTCTCCGTTTGTGTCTTATGTGTTCACGCACTAGGGCATGCCCATGATGCGTTCGGCTCCCGATGACTTCACCGATGACCGGACAATTTTGCACGGAGTGCTTTATCCGGGATCCGGGTTCGAATCCCGGTCAAGGCGAATGATTTTTCCTCTGTGGAATATCGCACTTATGTGCACTTGCGGGTGACTCCGTAAAGGTAACTACCGTGGCTAGTCCCGGTATCCTCAAAATTAGTTAAAATAGTAAACACCTCATTGTGTTCCATGTATGGCTTTATCCTCGCGGCCTGTGGTGCATAGCACACAATTTGGACTGCTAATGGCATAATACGTCTAGCAGTGCTGACCACCATGCTCCTTTTAAGCCACCAATAATCCACAGGGGAGAAGGGCGCCTCGGTAGCTTAACTGGTTAAAGCACCCGGCTGTTGGAAGAGTTAGGGGCAAAGGTGACAAAGGAGATTTACAGAAAATTACGTCGTGGCCAAGTTATTGAGCACCCCCCGTACCCTGGGCCATGTCAATTGCTGATGGTAATTAGCATCAGTGTGCTCCCGACCAGAGGAGAAGAAGTCTCCCCTCATCAACAACGCACTCCAGAATTTGCTGCCATCGTACCAGAATCACCCAACTGATAAGTACAGTCATATTCCTGACCACAGCACATCCCCTTTTCCCATCGAGATTTATTTATTCCACAAGAAGAAAGAGCAAAAGTGCAAAGTGAAGCCCCACCATCAATCATATCACTTAACTCCAATTCTCGTATGCATGTGATTAGTATTACGAGGACGAGTGTGAAAAGAGGGTCCATCATTTGAATGTTAGTCCAGCTTATATCAAAGCTCATTTTCGTATCACTTGTTATAGCCGAGGAACATTTCCGCGAAATCGATTTTAGGCACGTTTACTATGATAGTGCTGGGTCATTCCATATGAAATCTACCAAAATTAAATATTTTTTTGTGACCTTCTCCGATTACTTTGAAATTTGACACAGTTATTCATGCCATAGTAAGTAACAAATATGATTTATTTTATATTTTTAGGATGATCGGCTCAGGATTTATGAGGGGGTCAAAATTTGACCTTTCGGTGGCTTTTTCACGCATGACTTTAGTTTACTGGCAATAAGGCAGCTCCTATCGGAGCCACAAAGTTGGGGTGGGGTTATTGAAAAGGCAATTAAATTTCCTATTAAAAGGATTGACTTTCAAATACTCATGATTTTAAATTGCATCACGGAGTGGACTTAAATCTAGGTTTGGTCAAAGGTCAAAAGGTCAAATAAGCCATCTTCGATTTTTTTAAAACTTGGTGTTATCAATCTGCATATATGTAGGTACGAGCACACTAAATTTGGAGATGACTTTTTTGTTAGTTTCTTAGACAGGTATGCAATTTTATATGCTAATTACTTCACAGATAAACTAGCACTATTGTAGCATGCTATTTTATATGGCCCCTCAGGAAGGAATGAATTCTGGAACTGAGAAACAAAATTGGTTCTATTTTCTGTTTGTATATCTGGCCTACATACCCTCACACAGACTAGCCCTATCATGCTTAATTTTACCTATCTTAGCCGCTGAGACTTCCCCAATGAAAATTTGGAAAAACAGAAACACAGGATTTCCAATATATACATTGTGTACAAAGTGTATAAAAATGTGCACATTGTATACAAATTTGGCTTTACACATTTGTGCACAAATGTACACTTTGTATACAATGTACACTATAAAACGTGTACATTGTATAAGGAAGCACTTCCTGTCGGCAGATTTCTGAACATATTTGGCTCGGCAGCTCTGTCGACTCTACTCGACTTTCGTAAAAATACTCGAAGTACTCATGTCAAGTACCAACTACTCGGCTCGAATTTTCAAGTACTTGCACATCCCTAGGAATTTCTCATTCTTATCCATCATTTTTTATTTGACTTATTGTTTACTTATGTTTTATTCTTATTATACATTAATGATCTGCCAGGGATATACTCCAACATTGATAATATCACCCCAATTCTCTATGCTGATGATACCAATTTTATAGTCTCCTCTGATAACTATTGCAGTTTCCTACAGCAATGCAACTTAGCTGCCCAAACACTAAGCGATTGGTGTAAATACAACTTCTTGCACCTTAATGTTAACAAATCACAAATTATGTACATCATGAACAGAGGCAAACAACAGAAAGATATACATGTGAATATTAACCAGAGCAATGTTCTCCAGGTCACCCGGGCTGAATTTCTTGGACTTCATCTCGACTCTTATATGACCTGGGAACCTCATATTTGTGAATTAGCTAGTAAGCTTAGTTCAAAATGTTATATGATTAGATTTATAAGACATACTGTTTCTATCGATGTTCTGCTTTCTCTGTATTTTGGAGAGTTTTACTCTCGCATGGTATATGGTATTTTGTTTTGGGGTTCTTCCTCCCGTGCTAGTGTGATATTTAAACTGCAGAAGAAAGCTGTTCGACTAATTGTAAATGCTCCAATCATTGCTCCATGTCGACCTATCTTCAAGGCATTGGGATTACTGCCTTTACCTTGCATTTATATATATAATGTTTTAATGTATGTACAGATTAATATTGCTGAATTTGAAAAGAACTCAAATGTACATAATTATTCGACAAGATCGAGGAATAACCTACATATTCAATTTGTAAGGACGAGTAATACTTCCCATGGTCCTAGAGCTATGGGGATTCACCTCTATAATATACTCCCAACAAAATACAAAGACATTGAAAAAATTGTTATTTTTAAGTGTAAAATTAAAGAAATGCTTCTAAAAAAATTGTACTACTCAGTAAACGAATACCTCATAGATGAGGACTTATGATTGTACAGAGTTTAAATGTTTTTTTATGTGAATAACTGACGTGTCCTATATCATGTATAATGATCCTTGGACAAATAAAATTCTATTCTATTCTATTCTTATGTCACCAAAATATTGTAGGCATCTGTCTATTGTTGAAGCAGTGGGATGGTTGTCTTACATGTTAGTTCCTCTTCTGCAATGACAGTTTCACTGGCATACTGTTTTCAAGCAGCCAATGTTTGATGTTTGGGACAAACCTTTGGGAATTGGGTGTGAAATGATGGTAGAGGGGCCCAGTCTCCACCCTAATGGCACATTTGAAATGAAGACAAGACGATATTATTTCTATTCTATCAGCCCTCAAGATGGATATCCCTTCCATTGGCACACTACACAATTACACTGATTAATGAAAAGTAAAGTTATGCTCAGTCTTCTGCCCGAGCCTTTCGTACCACGAGACTGAGTGAGAGATGGGAGGATAAAGGAAAACTGAATCTCTGCAAAGGCGCATAGCGTTAGAGAATTCTCAAAATTTCACATATTGTATTTTTTAAATGATAATTTTTAAAAACACACACTAAGTAAGAATATGGGGAAGGTTACATATTTTCTTCGCACAGTTACGTGACAGCAGAACAAATACATTGCGTACTCAGTTATCCATGGAAGGTATTGGAACGTACATATTTACTGTGGATACAGGGGTCCTACTGTACATTGCTGTGTAGTTACATATTAGTGTACCTTACAGAGAAATATCATCGAACACAAACCATCTTTTGGTAGAGTTGTGAATAACTCTGGAGCAATATCCTCAGTTTTTCTCTCAATACAGTAGCGTATACATGGGGGGTCCCAGGCGGCCTGGGCCCATCCCCTGAAATAAGGCCACGGCGAGAAGCGCATGTGTAGATACCCAAACTTCAGCTGGTCGCCACTGGGTAGCTGGTCTTGGCCACCCCTGAAGTTATAACCTACATTCGCCACTGTCTCAATATCAGTCCATGGGCTAGAAATAATATTCATTAAAGGATTTGCTTATGAAAGACTTCTAGTTGATTGAAAAATTAATGTCATTTTCCTGTGAAAGTTTTGTAAAGTTTTCACTTTCTTGTTCTGTGGAACCAAATATGTATGTCACAAGGCAATGCTCGTCTTGACCATATCACCATGAAGCCCTAGTCGAGCTACTTTTACATAGTTACTGGTGGTGTACCCCTTTGCTACGGAGGCATTTTTTTGTTGTTGTTTAGCTGATTAGAGCTTGGAAACATTTACAAGTGGGAAAATACCTTTCTCTATGTATTTTAAACTCAAATATAATAAAGTTTTGAATGAATCATTTTTCTCTCCTCTGAGTATGTCATGGGAATCCTTATTTTGTACTTCAAATGTAGCACCTTTGAAGTTTTTTTTAACATTTCTTCACAGGGATTGGTGTTGATGATGCATTCATATTCTGCAAAATGTGGACATTGCTCAAGCAGGGAGAATCCCTGATGGAGGTTGAGCGGTTGGATGAAGGTGCAAAGGAATCGACTTTTGAGCTCAAAAATGCAGTCTCATTTGCCAGTGCAATTCATTCTAGGGGGCCTCAAGGTGCTGATGCTGTTGAGTCAGGCCAAGGCAGTGAATCCAATGCGGACCAGTGTCGCAGGTCTGAGCAATGCCGCTGTGAGGTTCGTGAGGAGTCATCTTCATCTCAGGTTTCCTCTGGCCATAACGTGGAATGTCCTCTGGAGAGTATTCTTGACACTTCCAAGGAAGATGGCCATAAAGTTGAAGGAAGTGACATTGTAGTTGACTCTAAAGTTGTTTCCTTTGGATCCATGGATTTGCTTGTGTGCCGAACTTTAAAAAGTGCCTTCCAGTCCATGTTTGTCACATCATTGACAACTGCGGTGGCATTTTACCTTTCATACCTTAGTAAAGTTACCGCCATCCGTTGTTTCAGGTAAATATATTATGATTTGAATAGTGATATTATTTCCATGTACAGTGAAACTTAAGATTTTGCACTCGCCGATTTTGCACTTTACCCAAATTACCACGAGGGCATTTATAGTCTTTTTTGAATTGCTATGTTGTTCCTAAAGTGTCAAATTTGCCATCAAAACTTGAAACATTGAAAAATTAAATCAGGCCTATTTTGGATGAGGCAACAAAGTTGCGTTACATTTAGGTGACACTGGGAATTTATGGGTTAAAGTCTTTGCCTTCATTAATGCACAATTAGTGTGTGTGCTTGATAGGAATAAAAATGAGAAATGGCTGACATATATACATATATGACACAAGAGGGGAAACATAGGGGGGCATAGGGGAGTGGTAGAAGCAAGAGTGCCTTGACCTAGGTATTCCAGTCGAGCCAATGCGTGGAGATAAGGAAGCTTTTTCTTGGGGGGGGTGAGATGAAGGTGAGATGAGCTCACATAGCTTCCACCCACTCACTCACACCACTTATAAGTACATTAAACATACAAAACAGAGGATTTTCGTCTTCTTCACTGCCCATTCCTCGTACATAAGTGCGATGTTCCACAGAGGAAAAATCATTCGCCTTGACTGGGATTCGAACCCGGATCCCTCGATTTTGCGCCGAGTGCTTTAACCAGTTAAGCTACCGAGGCTTCCTTCTCCCCTGTGGATAATTTGGTGGCTTTATAGGAGCATGGTGGTCAGCACTGCTTGACATATTATGCCATTAGCAGTCCAAATCATGTGCTAAGTGCTACAGTCCACGAGGATAAAGCCATTCATGGAACACGATGAGGTGTTCGCTCTTTTGACTAATTTTGAGGATACCGGGACTAGCCACGGTAGTTACCTTTACGGAGTCACTCGCAAGTGCACATAAGTGCGATATTCCACTGAGGAAAAATCATTCTCCTTGACCGGGATTCGAACCCGGATCCTGGTTAAAGCACTCGGCGTGAAATTGTCCGGTCATCGGGAGCCGAATGCATCATGGAACGCACTGGGCACGCCCTATTGCGTAAACACATAAGACCCAAACAGAGAGCCTTAGACACCAACGCCAAGCAGCTGATGTCACTACACCTTTGCCTTGCCACTGCACTAACACCATGTCACTGGGAGTACATTGACCGCGCCACTACCGCTTCTGGAGAGGAGTGTAGGGGACAAGCATAAGAACAAGTTTGGACGTCTACAGAAGAATAAGGCACCCAGAGACTCTGGAGACCACGGCCGACTGGTAGTCAACCTTTTGACTACGAGATCGACGAACCGACTAACTCCATTCTGACTAAAGAACTAAACTTTGCACCTGCTCCCAGACGTATCCTTTACTCTGACTTTGTTGAGGGTATTGAAAAAGCCAATCGGAGCCTTCCGGCTGAGGAAACAACGGAATTGAGGGGTGAAGCCTTAATGGTCCTTAAAAGGGCCATGCCACCGAAGCCAAACATTTCGAAGGACGAAAGGGATGCTTTACGCGCCCTGAGGAGTAATCCATCCATAATTGTTCTTCCGGCCAACAAAGGGAAGGCCCCCGTGATTATGAAGAAGGAGGACTATCACACCAAGATCACGGAGATACTTCAAGACGAACCCTACATGCCTCTAAAACGGGATCAACCGATGCCATCATTAGGAAGACTATCGCCCTAATCAAGGAAACGGGGATCCCAGCCGAGACAACCCGTGGTTTGAGTCCTGAAGCGCCTGCACCACCGAGGCTTTACAGTCTGCCCAAAGTGCACAAGACGGGCATCCCACTTAAGCCGATCGTAAGCGCAATAGCCTCACCCACGTACAAAATACCTTGCAAAATATCTCACAGGACTCCTGTCACCCTTCGTCGGCTCCTGTGAACATCACGTCAAGAACTCCACAGAATTCGTGCAGACATTGAAAAGCATCCATATTGACAACAACGACCTTTTGGTGAGCCTCGACATCGTGTCTTTATTTACACAAGTACCACTGACTGATACACTGAGCCTCCTGGAGAAGAGATTTGACGACAAGACAGTGGTGTTATTTCGCCACGTATTGACTTCCTCATACTTCCAGTATGACGGGTAATTCTTCGAGCAGAAGGATGGAGTACCGATGGGATCGCCCTTGTCTCCGACCATTGCTAACTTCTTTATGGTAGACTTTGAAGAAAAAGCATTGAATTCGGCCCCTCTTCACCCGAAGTGTTTCCTCCGATAGATTGATGACAAGTTCGTGGTTTGGCAACATGGAAGTGATACGCCCAGTTCCTGACCCACATGAATGGCCAACATCTCAAAATCTGCTTCACGATGGAAATGGAGGTCAATGGTCAACTGCCATTTCATGACATACTCGTACGGCGAAAGACTGACGGCACTTTGGGTCACAGCGTCTACCGGAAACCGACCCATACGGACCTATACCTGAACGGAAGAAGTCACCACCATCCGGTGCAACGACGAGTAGTGCTGTCCACTCTTCTCCATCGAGCCGTATCTATTGCAGACGAGGAAAGCTTACCCCAAGAGATTAGGCACCTTAAGAAGACATTTCGACGCAATGGATACGGGGGACGGGACATAACGTTGGCCCTCTAAAGGACCTTTTAGCAAGTGGATTTGAAGACACAGACCGCAAAGGTAAAACCTTCTCCCAGAGCTTACTTGCCATACGTCTCCTCGATATCTGTCAAAATATCGAGGATTTCAGCCAGACATGACATTGACACAATTCTCTGACTGCCATCCAAACTGAGGGAGCTCATAGTCAGAGCGAAGGACCCTATTGGCCTGAAGACCCCAGGAGTATACGGCGTTCCGTGTGAATGCGGGGAAGTGTATGTGGGTGAGAGAAGTCAGATGGTGGAGACGAGAATTAAGGAACACCAACATCACCTTCGATTGGGCCAACCTGAAAAATCGGCTGTTGCAGAGCTCAGCATCAAGATGGACCATGCCATCCATTTTGAGAAGACCAAAGTAATTGCCCGCTATTTTGGCTACAGGGACTGGCTCATAAAGGAGGCCATCGAGATCCAGAGAGAAAGACGATACTTTTCCCGTGACTCCGGTTACAACCTGAGTCACACTTGGAAACCCATCCTCAAGATTATGGGAGAGTCAAGACCACCGGATGTTACCTAATATTCCCGCCAAATTTCGGGCCTGACCTTCCCATGAGGTATATATTGATTTCCACCTCTAGTCAAGGCACTCACATCTGCCCTGAGGACGATGCTCGACTCGAGTATCGAAATATTGGCCGCTATGGACCTAACTACCCGGTGTGTAAACCCCAAAAGATCGCTGACATAAATCTTCGTCGGGAAAGCCTGAAATCCTTCACTAAAAATATGCACTACAAGGAATCAAAGAATAATATTTTCTCCTCAGCTAACTTCACTCTCTTTATCCTTCAATAATGAGAAATAATCTACATCGTGCTGTCTACTTTATTGGTTGAACATTGTATGTAAATAAAGTGGACAGTACAATATTGATTACTTTTCATTATTGATAATGTATCTCCACCACCTCTCGCCTGACACTGTTGATCTCTTTATCCTTTTCGGCAGATTTAAGGAAATCTGATTGTACTCAAAATCACCCTTAGGATTAATACTTCATTGCACGGCAATATTTTTCACAACAAGTGTACATCATTTCTACCAACTGTGGCACCATTAACACTATGGGTGTGGTAGCCTTGACGGATGATACGTAATATGTTGATACCCTCAATCAAGGTGACGACAATGACGTGACTACCTTATCACGCAATACCTACCAATGACAACCATGTAGGACGCTGCACACTTCTACACGGCTGATTTTGTGGCAGCTATCGTCAAATTTATGGAAAGTTTGTCTTCCTTTTTTTTCAATGTTTGTTGCTCTTTGCTTCAATATTCATCTATGCACCTTTAATGATTCGCTTTTTAATCGTATTTTTAGGCTGTACTTCTCTTTTATATTAAGCTATACCTCCTGTTTCATTTTGGTACGGGGCTTGGTAATTACTAATTTTTTTACATATAGAAAATCCTGACCCATTCATGGGTGTGCACTCCTTTTGATCAAGTTGGTGTGAAGCTGTGCATAAGACTGAAATATTTTCTTAAGTATCAAGCTGGAGTAATTTGTTATTCAATGGGCTCTTTAGAAAATGACTATTTCCACCATGTGTGCATACATAGGTATGCAGGAGAGCCATCTTCCACTAGTATTGTGAAGCTATCTCTTCACCGTCATTAAAAGACTATCTTGGATATAATTTTAATGATGGTACATATTAGGAAACCAACTAAGTTTCCTATTCTGTGATAAACCATGAATTTCTTCATTCAGTCAAATGGAAAGAGTTAACCTTAAGTCTTGGTTACTCTAGCAGATAGAGGTTTGCATGGCAATATCTGATCTATTTAGGTAGTTTGTGTGGAATAATATTCACAATCTGAGCAGTTCCTATCTCTAGTATATTTGCAGGTACTGCAGTTATTACCAATTTTTTACTCATGCTGACTTGGTTTCCTGCTGCTGTGATAATTGCTGAAAGAATGATGACACACAGTTACTCAGAACGATGTGGTTGTTATTGGTGCAGTCAAAGAACTCCTAACAATAATTTCCTCATCTTATCCCGTGTGCTTTCTGAAAAGTTAACTGCAGTGAAGAAGAACTGTGATAAAATATTCAATATTCCCAAATGCTGGGCATGGATATTTGTAATTAGTCTGGGAGTGATTGCATTGTTGTCAGTTGTTATTGCATCGTATTATCCTGGACTACATCCCCCGAATGAACTCCAATTTCAACTTCTTCACTCGTCCCATTTATTTGAGAGGTATCACCTTGTTTTTCGGTGAGTAAAATTCAATATTTGTATTCTTTTCTATGTTATCTTCCAATTATTATTAGTTAACCAGAGAGTTTTTACTTATGTCTTTATTTTTTTGCTATGAAGTCATAATTATGCATGCATAGTTGGCCTGTGAGAACCCTTCTAAATCCTAAGCTAAGGTTAAACTACAGGTAATTCGTGGTCATGCATTATCCCAGGGGAACAGACTTTATGATTTATAAATGAATACAATACATCACTGAAGACACACTACAGTAGGAACTCAATATTACGAAGTCAGGGGGACCGAAAAATCGGCACATCGTATCATCGAGCTTCGTAACATCGAACCTTTTAAAGAAATAGTGAAAAAAATAGTTATTTCCCCCCCCCATAACTTTTGTAGTATTTGGCAACATTTTAAAACCATATTTGGTCCTTATTAGTCAAAGAATTCTTAAAACAATGCCTTTATATCATAAACTTTAACTCATAAAGGGTCGTAAAATAACCTCAATCACCTCAACAAGGTATCTCTATGCAAATATTTGAAGTCGGCAAGTAAGAATTTAAATTCATGATCGCAACATGTTACTCTCATTGTGAAGAATCTGAGATCGGCCAAATCACGTAATTGAACTTCTGAGACTCACGTCAAGGTAGCTAATGCACACTAGTACAACAAATGCTCCTGGGAGTCCGTAGAGACCTGCAGGCGGTTGGCAAATACAAACTACCCTCGCCTGGCTGTGTGCGAGAGATAGCAAGTTCCCACTTCCAAGCGGTGGTAAGGGCAAAATGGGAAGGGGCGCGCACTGCTCTTGAGCCGATCCTTCAGTGGGTGGACGAGCGACCGTCTTCCAAATTGCAGAAATCACTGTTTTCCTGAGGCCAACTACGCAGACCTTTTTCCGAAGGATACCTCTTCCCTTCCCTCGCAAGTTCAGTGCGCGAGGTGGCCGCCCAGCTGGAGGACGGGTGACCATGCAAACAGGCACACATGGGCATCTATGCCACTTGGGCAGGCACGAACACGGGCATGGGCAATAAACACACTGGCTAGAGTTGCCCGGGTTTTCCGACCGCCTGCATTTCCGATCCCTCCAACCCAATTAATAGCAAACTCATCGCGTTTGGTCTTCAGTGATTTATAGTCGCCCCTCGGGAGTTCCCGAATCCCCTACCTCCCTGCTCACTCAGCCCTTTTTCGAAGAAAACGAGGCAAGGTCACCAACCACCCCGATGCCCGAACAGATGATGCTTACCTCCTCTACGCTTGCAGTGGCGTGCTTACCAATGAATTCTTCCGATTTTGAAGCATAGCGTAATAACTTGGCTTGGTTTTGCATTACATCTCGTACTGAGTAGATGACAACACCAGAGCCCACAGCTATATTAGCCACTGGGTCTCCCTTGGATGCCCTTTCAATAATTTTCAGATTCTGCGAAATGTCTAACACGACGCGCTTTCTATTTTTTGAAGAATTTGACATTTTCAAACAGTTGTATTACTGAAGAAAGATTAGATTAGATTGTTGTTGGGGGGGGGCCTTCGTCAGGAGCCCGGGCACTTAGACCTTTCTTGGTCCATTGTGCCAACCCCATGCCTGTCTGCCACTTGCAGACAGGGGACAAGAGCACCTCGGTAGAGGTATGGAGGATTGGCCTCCCCCTGCCTCAGCCCAGTACCAGGTTTAGAGGATGTCCTCCCTCCAACCGGCCCAGTTTGGCCTGGCCCCTCCGGCCTGCCGGTATAGGTATGGAGGGAGTATCATCTCTCCATCCATGCCTGGTTGAGGTATGGAGGAGGGACACCCATCCAACCACTGTTCGGGCCCAACGTTGCTTAACTTCGGTGTTCTGATGGGAACTGGTGTTTCAACGTGGCTAGGCCCTTGCCTCATTACTGAAGAAAACTAAGCAAATATAAAACACCCACGGAAGCCCAAGTCGTGCAAACACAGTGATTCAGGGGGCTCAAGGTAATTGATTGACGACGAATGGGGCGTGATTCGGCATATTTTCCATATCGCAGTCAGTTTGTGATTTACTAAGCTTTCAATTCTAAAGAGCAAGATTTTTTTGTTCGGTGGAGTAATAATGTGGAGGTCGTGGCGAATGATACCGAAGAAAATATTACCACCGTTAACGGCTATCTATATCAATCCTTTAGTTTACAAGGACGACGATTAACCTCCCCCCCCAGTAAATGCCTTTGTTTTCAATGTCGGCAGTTCGCCTATCCAGTTCTTAGCGATGATTAGAGGTACGTGTAAATAGCACTTTCATTTTTATTTTATAGCACTTTCAATTTCAGTTTATAGCATTTTGTAGCATCTATTTTTTCCTTTATTTTCATACTGTATCATTAGTTGGTGATGACAAAATGCGGTGAAACACAGTTATATGACAAAATACGGAATAATTGAAATAATTACGAGGTAGATCAATAATAAAGTAAGGAATAAGATACATATATAGTAAATAATTAAATATGAGATTAGTAGTCTGAATATCATTTAAACTAGTTGAACATCAACATAGAACAAGTTTCAGCACTTTCTTCCTTCAGCCGGTTGAGTCTGTCAGTCACAACTAGATTGTACTGGCTGAAAAACCTCTCAGCATCCACACTGCTTACTGGTGCCCAGATTGTGTGGAGTGCAGCATTTCCAAACTC
This sequence comes from Pyrrhosoma nymphula, assembly GCA_963573305.1. Classification (NCBI taxonomy): domain Eukaryota; kingdom Metazoa; phylum Arthropoda; class Insecta; order Odonata; family Coenagrionidae; genus Pyrrhosoma; species Pyrrhosoma nymphula. The sequence continues at coordinate 2,683,381 of OY754337.1, forward strand.
AGTTTTTTCTTGGCAGATGGCAAGAAATATTTGTTTAACATCGCAGAAGCTACCAGGGTTCTCTCTTAACCTCTCTAGTAGCTACCGATGAAAATACATGTAACCATCTATGACGCAGTCAGGCCCAACGTCTCAGAAGGCTGGTAGCTTTGCTTTTAAGGCTAGCTTACTTTGAAAGGTAGTCCCTCACTGCCGGATGGTCTAATTTGTGCACCGGAATATTTGCCTTGAGGCACATTGACAGTGTCATACGTATGAAATCGTGTTTCTCTGTTTTTGTCTTCTTGGCATTTTCATTCGCCTCAAATAAAGTGGTTTGCCTCTTGTTGCTTGCCTGCAGATCTTGAGCAACAGACACTTTCTTAGCCAAATGTGAACTAGTTAAAATATGCTTGTCTAAGGTATCTTTTTTATTCCAGTCCAATCTGAGGTTACATATCCCACACATGAGAATATTGGATTCACTTACATAAAACTTTTCGTTTTTGTAAGCTTCCGCACGTTGCTTAATTGTTATTTTAACTCGCGGCATTTTTCCGGTAAAACGTGTCGAGATCAGCTGAGTATAAATGACCGCCAGTAAAATCAAAACAAGTAGGCGAGATAAAACTCTGTACGCTTGTAACGGCGGTACTCATGCAAAAGTCTCCCGCGAGACTTCCACACTCGCGGTGAACACCGAACGAACTCTCTGTGTTCCGGTCCCGGTTCACGCGGTGCCGACTGGCCTCCTCCCGCACGCTGCCGCCCCAAACCGCCGGAGCCGCGCTGTATCTACATTGTCGCCTTGTGTAAATGCAAGTCGGGCGATCGGGTGGTGGGGGAACAGGGTGGTGCGTACTCCGATCGACGAGTTTGAGTCAGACGAGGCTGCTGACGACATTTTTGTCGGTGGCAGCGGCTGACCCTCTTCCGACCCAGCGGCGGCGGCACATGTGGCGTGGATCTGATAAAATGTAACAACATACTTTCCAGGAGTGGATTTTTTCATGGCGACGCAATCTCGGCGTGATGACGTCATGAAGGAACCCAATTCAATGTCAAATGCAAATGACATTAAGGCAAAACACAAAATGTCACTATCGTTAGATATAGATCGCTAACGATCTTCGGTAGCGTTGTAATAACCGTAGTCAAGGTCATAGTTTGAAAAAAACACCATTCCCAGGAAGAAATGAAAAGAGAGGGAAGCGTTTCTGCCTTCCGGCAGCTATCGCCTAGGTTGGTGAACTCGCCAATTTCGCGCCTTTTATGAGTTCGGCGGCGGCAGCGTGCGAAAATGGGCCGGTGGCGACGGTGTAGCTTGGCGGCGCCCACGTCTAGTTTGAGTCCCATCCAGCGATCAGCTGGCCAGACGCTCACAAGCTATAAGCGGTGAGCGTCGGCGGAGCATTTCAACTGCGCTCGGCACTAAATTTACGAATTTTGCCTTCGAAAAGGCAAATTTGCTGTAAAAATATCAAAAAAGTCCAGTCATCGCGCCTATGTCGCATTTATTCACGTGCATCGCGGAAATATCGCATTTATCGCATATGCGATTTTCATGTATCTCTAGCAATGATTCATTGCTGATTGAAGTACGTGAACGAATCACTAACTCATTCCCAAGTCTCTTTTCACTTTGATGATTTGTGCTTAGGGCTAAAGGTGGTTGGTAAGCAGTGTGAATCTCTCCTGCTGAGATGGCGACACGGTCGATGGCTATCAGCGCCCCTTTGAAGAACTAACTTTCCCGAGTCCTGAGTCTTTCCCAGTCACCCACTCCACCTGCGATGAAATAAGACACCAGTGCACTGGTGCCAGACCCACTCCACTGCAGTGGAGGGTCTGGTGTGGGGATACTGACGGTATGTAACCAGATACTTTTTTGTGGAGGGGTGGGGTTGATGATCCTGAGACTAGTCATTTTTCAGTGTCATATCACATATCGTTCTTGCGGTGGTTTTACTCCTCATCAAGTGAACGTGGGTGGGGTTTACAGTGGGTGCTATAGTGGGAGTAAAATACATAAAGACACTTAAGAAATTCCGCTTTTAAAAAAATTGTCCACTAATACCCTAAGGCAGTGGTCGGCAAACTCATTAGTGAAGAGAGCCAATTATGAACAGTACAACGATTGACATTTCTTTTGAGAGCCAAATTTATACTTGAACTATATAGGTAGGTACATTGCTATAAACTTAATTAGGGTACTCCTAAGCTGACCTTTGCTAAAAACTTCCTCAATCTGATTGAGGTACAGTCGCCGCATAAAGTCTGGCGACATCGACAACAGCGCCGAATAAGCAAAACTACGATTTTGTGTGGCTCGACTGATTCAAAAGCGAGGGAAGGGAGGGGAGAATGAGTGGAGGGAGGTGAAAAAGTGGCCAGAGTAGTCGTGAATCGGGACCTCGTCTTGGGAACAAGTAAAAGAAGAGGACTCATGTCGTCCCATCGAACTGAGGGACTAGCTTATTTTCTGTAAGGAGTGTAAACAGGGCTGAATGAACGTTTTGGAAGGGGCTTAGAGGCTATCATGGTCGCAGAAGTAAGTCTGTGCATACATTCAACGCATTTCTAAAAGTAAAAAATATAAAAATCGTATTATGTCGGAATTCCTTCAAAACGAAGCTGTGGAAAAAACATCGTACCACAGAGAAAATTGATACGAATCAGACAATATTATTAATTGTTTCGAATTCTGTTTACAATTCAAAATTATGAAAAATGTTATATAAAGTAATTATATAAGTAGCAACTCGGTCCTAAATGCAAGATTTTTTTCCGAAAGATTCGCATTTTTAGAAGAAAACAGCATTTTTATGATAGCGAACATTTTATTCAATATTTGTTGGTTTCTCATCCAGCATCAATGACTTCTTGGAGCTGATTACGCATGTATTTCAATGAATTATCACATCTTGAAGGTCGCTGCTTGACCGATTACCATGTGTCCAACGCGTGATTCTGCAATGCCTCATCCGTTCTTGCAGCGCATCCCTTCCATTCTGAAACCATGATGCCCAGATTTTCAATTGGATTTAAATCCGGTGATCTTGCTGGCCAAGGAAGGACATCGATCTCCAGGTGCCGACTGAAAAATTGCTACACAACGCGAGCGGTGTGGACAGGCGCATTGTCCTGAATAAGGATTACACTCTCTCCCTCAGGCACAGCATCCTTGCAGTAGGGAACCAGATGGTCCTCTAAAATCTATGCAGACATAATAGCTTTCATCCTTCGTGGTGTCCTCACCAGAGGCCTGTTGATATTGCACCCCAAAAACTCATAGATATACGCTCGGATTTTGTAGATTTTAGTATGTATAGCAGAGAAAACCCGCAAAACATTAATTTTTTTCTTGGCACTAAATTGCGAAATGAACTAATCCTAATAGGATTACCATGAGGAAGTCTGATTTAATTACATGTTTGAAATCTCTCCACAAAGAAATCTCAACTCCCTATTTTGAGCTAATTTAAAGCATGGAATTCAAACCCTTGATTTTGCTGTGCCTTTAAATTCTAACCCTTAGTTTAGAAGTTGAAGGCCCCGTACCATTAGCGGGAAGTACGAACAAAATTTAATAATCAAAGCACTATTAATATGGCACCATCAATGAATGAACGCAAATTTGCAAACGTTATGATAAATATTTGTCAATAGTATTCTTAAAAATGTCAATGACTTTTATTTACTTGGATCAAGGCGGACCCCACAGTGTCATTCTGACTAATTTTGAAATAATTCCTTGCAAACTGCAATCGTATTTCCTTATCTTATTCGCATATGGCAGGCTTACGAGCTGCGCGATGATGAAATATTACACGCTCAACCATATGATTTATAAGAGTCGTGTATCTACACTGTATTTCCATAGATCTTCCTGCTGATGCTAGCCCACCACTTGTTAGAGGATTATTGCTCATGTGATTAACCATCGCCTCGTCTCCTTCTCTAGTTCTGCACCGAGGTCTCCCGGTCCGTGTCCTACTGTTCAGTACATCCGCAGCACACTCTCGAGCGCGTTTTACCCATCGCCATACCATGCTCCTACGGACTCCCAAATCCCCAGCCACCTCCGCAACTGGATGTCCAGCTTCCATTAGTTAAACCATTACTTCTCTGTCTGCAAGAGGTTTCCCTTTTCGCAGTGGTTCGCAGTCCGGTGCACTCTTGTGTTCCTTCAACTGGCTAACGCTCTTCAAATTCCTGACTCTCAGCCATGCGTCGAATGGATGCACTGAGACTTCTGCGGCCATTTCCAAATCTTTCGTTCACTCCTGTTTACACTCCTTAAGTCCCTCAGTTCGATGGGACGACATAAGTCTACCCTCTTTCTCCCCTCCTCACCCCTCACTTTTAAATCAGTGGAGCCACACAAAATCGCAGTTCCGCTTATTCGGTGCTGTTGTCGATGTCGCCAGACTTTATGCGGCGACTGTACGTTTGCTGAGGTCGACCTCTTCCAACTCTCCCATCCACACTCTTATATCCTTGTTATCTCCTTTTGTTCAACCTCTCCATATGTCCAAACGATCTCAATATACCTTTCTCAACCCTTGACACTACATCTTTCACTCCACAATGCTCCCTAAAATTAGCTTAATAAACTTTACTTAAAGTTTTAAGTCTTAGTTAAACTATAGTTGTAGTCATATATATGTTTCCTCATCATAAAGTGGTACAGTCAAACCTCTTTAGAACGAAATGCTAGGGACCAAGAAAATTTTTTGTTGTATAGAGGTTTTTGTTATACAGAGATTTCCCTTGTACAGAAGTTATGACCCATTTTACTGCACTAAAAAGCTCTTTCGCAATTAAAGGACTGATATCTATTTATGAATTCACTTAACACTTCTTGATCCGGTGCCCTTTAAATTTGACTTGCCTTTGGGGCCTGCCATTTTTTGCATTTTTGTTGGGAAGGTACATGCATACAATTAAATTCACACAACTCCAGAACTAATGTATATTTTTTAATGAAACTTTCAGGCCTTGCATATTATATAACAGAGTAATTAACTAAGGTATGGTATTGTTCAAAACATGATCCCCTATGGAGTGGAACACAACAGAATGCACAAATATACCGGGTTTCACTTTTTTTTTGGCTGCACACACCCTACACTGTCTTTGTGGATTTTTCTTCTTGCCGATCCCAACTATCTTCTCAACTTGATGTTTTTTCATGTCCATTGAAAGCCTTCCTGGAGGGTCTGTCTTAGGTGTACGGCCTGTAGGTGAGATAGAAGTGTTTTTCTCTTGTTTGTTTGAGACGGGGTCTTCTGAACTACTGTCCGTTATCCAGCTGCTTGCGACTTTGTGAAGGAACTTTTTGTACATAATTTTCTTCCCATTGAGTTCCTCGTACACCCTAAAAGAATTAAAGAGTGCACAGTTCAGCAAGTACAATACAGTTTTTTTTGACCACTTTTTGGTCCGTCTCACCATTGGGCAATAAGATAGGTATTGGTCTGCACGGTCTACCCCCTTCATATACTTATTGTATTCCAACATTGTCTCAGGCTTCTTTATTTTCTGCCCAGTTTTTCTGTCTCTCTTTTCGCTTTCTATCAGCCTTGAAGAATGAACCGTAGAGATCATGCGAACTTCCCGTTTGTCTTTCCATATATGTAGGAGAACATCTCTTTTTCTTCGGAATATGGACTCACCTTTCCGCAGTTTCACATGTTTCAGACAATCAGGAAGACCTCTGTTCACTCGGATAGTTCCACAAACCCTTGTTTTTCTTTCGAGAAGTTTTTCTGCAATGTTCACACTATTGTAATAATTATCCATGTAAACATGATGCCACAAGCCTAAATTTGAGCCAATAACTGACAAAATTGTATCAACAAGCTTATGTCCTTCACTGGTATAGATCTTCAAATTGCAGATATATCCAGTTGCCGCTTCACACACCATACGCACTAATAGGCTATATTTTGTCAACTTGGCAGGGTTGTAAGTCCGAAATGATAGTCGCCCTCGCCACGGTATCATACCCTCATCCAGTGAGAGTTCCTGCCTGGGTTTGTACTCAGTTGCAAATTTTTTTAGTAGATAGTTCAAAACAGGTGAAACCGTGTACATCCTTTCATTTTCTTGGTGGCCTTCATTATTCGAAAAATGCCATGCCTGCCATATTTGCCGGAACCTGTTTCTACTCATTATTTTAGAAAAAATAGGAGTTTCTGTAAGAGGATCCAATGTCCAGTAATCATTTATTCGATCTTTACGCACCTGACCCATAAGTAGAATCAACCCTAAAAATTTCTTCATTTCACTGAGAGTAACATCATGCCACTTCAAACTTTTTGGGGACTCTTTGTAATTATGAGCATTTTGAGCGTGATATCTATTTGATTCCTCCACCATCATTGTGAATAGGTCATCACCAATATACAAACTAACCACATCACTCACACTTTCTGGATTAGGCGGAGTAATTTTTACGCCTTGTGTACCAGCAAATACTTCTAAAACAGGAGTAAAGTCGTTATCCGACCACAGAGACACATTTTCAACTGTAATATTATTGATATCATCGCTCACTACAAAGCCATCATCTTCAGAATCACTGGAGTACTGCAACGGTATAGATCGTAGAGTTTTTTTTGCGAATATTGTTTCTTTGTCACTGCCGATGAAGGTTTCAGAATCAATTTCGTATGAGCTTGCATCACTCTCAATACCACTTGGAATATCAGACAAATTATCGGTGAATAATTCATTTATAATATCGTTATTGCTGATCCCTCTACTACCTATGTCCAGCAGCCATGGCTGCTCAATGGGCCACAATATGTGTTCAAAACAATACAAGTGATATAAAATAGCCCTAAACGCCAAACAAATTCACCAAGAACAATCAGGAAAGTTACATGAAGCTGCAGAACAAGAACTAGGTCCTAATAGTTCAAAATAAATCCGTAGAGGGGTGCCACTGGACACAATGCAAAAAACACGTAAAAAAACGTGACCGGACCATTACCGCTGGTGGCGGAAACACGTACTTTTACGTGAGCGGACTATGATGTGTTAAATAAGATATGTTACCCACATAATTATGGTAAATTTTGTCAAATCTACTTTAAAAATGTAAAATTTTGATATGGCAGAGGTTTCATAGTTAGGGAACAAGAAACCCTTTTCAAATGTCTAATTTGGTCTGCTTTGTTTTATGGTTGCAATTACATGTTTGGATACAGGCAAATGAAACCTAATAATTTATCATTCTTACAAATAACTCTACAAATGTAAGCATGTTCATGTTACCAAGAAAGAAACAATGTGCATTTGCATTCCTGAAATTTGGTAAGATATATTACCAAAGTTAAATTTCTTCTTCTAATAGTCAGCATTCTTGGCACTTTACCAGCAGGGCTTACAATTAGTTTCAATTAATGCTTGGCACATTTTGTATCGATGTTTATTGCCTGTTCATGTTCTACAAACAAGCACCAACTAATGCAGGATTATTGCTTACTAAAACATCTGGTGTGATTAATAGGTAATTTTTTCCTTTACCAAACAGTTTTCTTCTAAAATAGAATATCACTAGACATGAACAGATCTAACTGAAAATAGTTTAGAGGTTCTATTAAATATCAGAAAGCAATTGGTATTAGAAGTTATATACATATCGTATTCATTCAGCTATTTTGAAATTATAAATTTACTCTGATTTTTCGTCATCTAAAGAGTGCAAACCCCCAAAAAATGATTTTAAATTGTGGATTTTTGACTTTTCGAAAAAGCGACCTCGGGTTCCCGTGCCGTAATTTTTTAACGGTGCGTCCGATCTGGAATCTGACAAAACATTCAGAGCAGATAATTGAATTTCCTACAAGATGCCACCCACCAGCCTTTAATGGTAGCAAAAGGAATTCGTCAGAATGGAAAAAGAACCGACCGTTCGAAAGCAACGGACGGAAAACCAGAGGCCTGCGCGACCGCTGGGGGAAAAATCGGCCATTTTTAATTATTTTTTTCGGTGGTTTTTTGAAAAAAAAATCGCTTTTTCGCGACGGAAAACCACAGGCCTGCGCCGGTCAAAAAATCCGCCTTTTGGCCTTTCTACGCCTCATAGTTTCCTCACCAGAGGGCCTCAAACTCGAAATTTGGCGAAAAATTTCCTGTTTATTGTGGTTTTTTGACTCTAGCTCCTAAACTAAGAGTTCGACCTCAATTTTGACTAGCAGAGATTTTCATCCCTTCATGAGGTCTACAGCTTCTTGCTTTCCGTTTTTTTCTAACCCTCATAGATATCTGGCAAAATGGCTCCTTTCGTAAGATTCTCAACTGTTTCATTCCCTCATGGAATGAAACAGTACTCATTCATCTCTACTAATGGAGATATGACATTAAAAGTTGACAAGCGTGTGCGCATTGACATGCACTTCAGGAATAAGTAGCGAAAACGTGGACTTCTTATCCTAAAACCACCGAAATAAAATTTAAAATGGCGGATTTTTCGTCCGGTGCCGGCGCAGGCCTGTGGTTTTCCGTCGCAAAAACGCGATTATTTTCAAAAACCACCTAAAAAAATTAAAAATGGCCAATTTTTCGTCCAGTGGTCGCGCAGGCCTGTGGTTTTCCGTCGCGAAAACGCGATTTATTTTTCAAAAACCACCTAAAAAATTAAAAATGGCCGATTTTTCGTCCAGTGTTTGCGCAGGACTCTGGTTTTCCGTCCGTTGCTTCCAAACGGTCGGTTATTTTTTCTTTCTGATGAATTCCTTTTGCTACCATTAAAATTGCCTAAAGATTGATACCTTTTGCATTTTCCTTACTCTCACGATAAACTCACAACAGTCCCTCAAAGTCGGAATTTATGAAGCTCCGTAGGTGAGTTTACTCGCTGATAAGTCATATAAGTCAGGAATCTCCGACCATCGGACTGGAAAAAACGGTTTATAACGGAGTTCGTCGTATAAATGAAAAGTTTCATAAGGGAGGTTGAAAGTACATGGGATCTTATGGGGTTATTTACCGGACCAAAAAAAAACTGTGTATAAATGAGGACGTCGTATAAGAGGGTCGTATATCCGAGGTTCTACTGTACTCCCTTTTAAAAAAATTGAAAGCATCTTTTTCGAGCGCAAATGATATCAATGAAATGGAGGATAGGAAATCACAAACTTCATTATTTCTTTCTAAAGAGGTAAAAAATTGACTGGGCCAAAAATTTATTTCGTTATAGAGAGAATTTTCGCTGTACAGAGGTTCGTTGTACAGAGGACGAAAATACACATAACTTATGGGAAGAAAATCGGGACCGTAACTTTTTTTCGTTGTATAGAGAACTTGTCTTCTATAGAGGTTCGTTCTATAGAGGTTTTGACTGCATGTCGTTTTGTAGTATACATGTAGTCGAATAAAACTTTATATCATACTTAATAACGATATTATTTATTGATAACATTAAATTGTAAGGTATCCATAGAATTAAATCATGACAATGACTGACAAACACTAATGTGAACAATGGTATTTGCATCTCCTTGGAAAGTTTAGGTAAATTAGCTTCGTATGTTGTTGTTTTTAATTGTAGGCACGACTCCAGGTTCTCATCAGTAAGAAGGCTTCTCAATTTTCTCTTGATAAGGTTCATGTTTGGAAAAAATTGTTCGCATGTATATGCAGACCCGAATAAGGAAAGAACAGCAAACGCTAGATTTTTCATCTGATTATATGAGTCAGGAATACTATTCCAGGTATTAAAAATCAACATATCTTCCTTCTCCTGGTCTTTCACTGCAGACCACTTGTGCTGTGAACTAATATAAGTTCACATTTGTTTTTCTCCTATATTTCTATATCAGCACAAAGGCTTTCAAATTTCTAGCTCTATAATTCTTTGTTTATTAAATCCAACAATTGCATTTCAAAGTTGCTAATGTCAATGTTAAAGGGAGAAAAATTTAATTCTGTTACAGTAGCACAAAGGCTCTCTTTGCTGTTTCTGAATTCCTGAAAACTGTTGAAAAAAGCTTCCCTCATATTTAGAAGCGTTCTTTTGAAAAAGCAAATGTAAATATCAGAATTATTTTCTGGCGATGTTTCAACAGGCTTGGAAAATGAATCAAAACCTTTGCGTGCTGCGCGGGTAAGCTGATTGAGATGAGACGTAACGTCTATCATGAAATAAAAATTTTGGATCCACTGATCGTGCGTTAGTTCTGCGGAGTGAAAACCCTTCTAAAGGAGAAATGCTTTAATTTCTCTTAATATGGAAGCGAAACGTTTCAAAACGTTTCTTCTTGATAACCAATGTACCTTGTTATGCAACGGAAGATCTGCGTACTCACTCTCCATTTCAACTGAAAATTCTTTAAATTGTTGATGATTAAGAGCTTTAGCTGTAATGGAGTTGATACTCTTAATCACCAATTTTATAACTTTGCAAATTTCTCTTGGAAATGTCTGCGCACAAAGCGCTTCTTGATGAATCATGCAATGGTAAGTGAGTATCTCATGATTAATTTTTTCTTTCAAATAGCAATAAACCCGTTTCCTATGCCGGTTATACTTTTTGCCCCGTCGGTTGAAAATGAGACAATTTTATCGATTGGAATATGATGTTTTTCAATGCACTCAATTACAGCATTTGCTATATCCTCTCTACGTGTTTCACCTTTGAGTGGCAATAATCCTAAAAGTTCTTCCTTAGAACCTGTAGTTGAAGTAAATGGTACAAAAAGTGAAAATTGCACTGTATCGTTTATGTCACAGTGCTTCAGACAGAAGATGGTGGAATTGCCATCCACAGGGGTGTGGATTTTAACTATAATTCTAGTATTTCCTGCAGGGACACATGATCGGAAATACATAATACATTGTAGAGCATGATGCAAATATACGACTTGACGATACGGGTTGACATTTTATCTTTCTGGAATTTTTTTCTAAATAAGTCGCTTCAGAGCACTCGCCTAAAGATTAAGACACATATATACCAACTAAGTATGTAAAAAAATAAATAAAGAAACCAGTCATCACGAAGTTTCAATCGCACTGTATGTGCGCTCGTGGTACTCTGTGGAAGAGTCACTCTCAAGGGGCCAAAGAGCCACATGTGGCTCGCGAGCCACGGTTTGACGACCATTGCCCTAAGGCATGCATTAAATATCAAATTCATTGAAAAACACTAAAACTCCATTTCTCTTAAGAGATTTTTCTATTTATATTTGAGGAGATATGTACAGACATTTATTTGTGTGACGAAGAAACTTTTTATGGAGCATGTGGAAGATGCTGGAGGACTCTGTCTGATCATAGAGACGTCAATAAAGATGTCGTATTACGTAACTCTCTGACTCTCCCAGTGTTGAATGTGAGGCACGCATTTGTGAATCATAGTGTTGGGTAATCTTATTTTTGTGTCTCATTAGATATTATGATTCAATGTTGATTGATGAGATTATAAATGAACACATTATTTGATATGCTTATAGATAGCAAGTAAATGCAGCATAACACAAGGTCCATGAAGTGATCTGAACTAACTAAAGGTTATGGTACAGCTAGTTATGGAGAAATTATAAAAAATATCACTTATTGAAGACATGAAAAAATGGCATAAAGTACATTACCCAAATGCAGGTGAATGGCAATCCTAGTATTGATTTTAAATTTCTTTTCTTTTCCAGCCCCCGTTTCAGTTTTGAACAGAGTGAGAGTGGCAGAAATGAAGAAGAGCCTGGCATGGCTTTGCGTTTTGTGTTTGGAGTCCTGCCGCTGGACACTGGAGACCCATTGGACCCAACATCTCGAGTGCCTCGAGGTCTTCAAGCAGCAAACTTACATTTTGATGACGACTTTGACATAGCGTCACACGAATCACAAATATGGTTCCTGAAATTTTGCCAGTCTGTCCGTTTGCAGTCTTTCTTCGGATTAAACTCGGGTCCTCTTCTCAACAACTGCTTCATGGAAACTTTCAAAAAGTGGATGTCACGCCGTTGTATTGAACCTATTGACATGTTAGATAGGTAAGATTTTATGTGGAATTCTTTGGTAAAATATGTATTATAATTAGTTTTCCATGGGTGCATAATGAATAAGGTTAACATTTATTTCTAAAATGAATTAGGAAAGATGATAAAATATATTCTCAGTAAAGTAAGTGTTATCAAGATATTATGTTCATAATGAGTATTTCACTTGATCCTCTTCAGTAGTTTCGCTCTGTATCATAACAGTTGGCTAATATTCGGCTAATTTCAAGCGTAAAAATAGTCGCACCACTGCCCACTTCCTCAAACTATCACGGCATTGACATAAAGAAGTTCAGTGATTTTCTTTGATCTCTGCGCTACAATACCAGCTGTTAGCTAACACAACATGTATTTTCCTTGTATGTATTTTTATTTAGCATTAAGTAACTTGATATTTGTATAAAGTAATAGCAGATAATTTGTTCAACTAATTAAAGTTGATAATATCTTATTTTGTCTCCTCTGATTCTCTAAATGAGGTAGGACAAAGATTCCACTCCCTCTTGCCTTGTGAACTGTTGCACTGTTAACGGTTGAGCACAGTGGCTGGATATATTGTATTGACTGAAGCAGCCAAAAAAATCTATGTAAATCGGTTTGTTGTTTAAAATAAGCAATTCTTATTGGTATACGTATATTATATTAAGGTGCTCAAAGTGGTAATCCTGATTTACACAAGTGAACAGATCAAGATCATAAATTACTAAATCACCTTAGTGTCTGAGTGACAGGCACCCTAAAATATTTTTTTTAGAACTTGATTGATTAATAGAATTTTGTAGAAGAGGGCAAATGACTTTTTAAATGTTGATAAAACTATGTATCTGCAAATGTGCATATACTGCAGTAAACCAATTATGTATATTCAGTATTGAAAAAGTGGGAATTGGCTCAGTTAGACCTCGGCTTAAAAGGTCAACCCATATAACACCAATATATACAGCACCAAGTTTTTAGGTGTGACTATTGACGAATCCATAAATTGGGAGATCCATACTAATGTTATGTGTTCCACTTTGGCAACAAGTGGATATATTCAGTTTACTCTTGTTGAAGTTGTAGATTTAAATGTACTGAAAATGGTATATTTTGGTAACTTGTAATCTCATATGAGCCATGGAATTATTTTCAAACATTATCACCTGGTTTTTTTTTCTGGGGCTGGGAGTTCATTTTGTTTTTTTATTGGTTGAATTAATTTTGTTAGTTAATGTTATTGCCAAGGCTTTTATGTGCAAGCTTACTGTTGTCTTGAAAAGCCTTGATATAGCCTCTCTCAATTGGTTGTTTTAAATTTAGTTCAGTTGTACTAATATGTAGTCCATTTATTTTTCAGGACACCATGTTGTGAAACATCTAAATTTCCATACGGTCGTAGGGTGTTCAGGAAGTGCCTGTTACGGGCATTGGCTCAGCTCTATAAAACACCCCACTTACTGGGCCTCCACCGCGGTGAATCTGCTGGACCTAGATTTCTGAAAACCAAGCCTCATAAGGTACGAGTGGTTAATTGCGGTGTGCCACAATATCTTTTGAATACTGAGCTGGAATAATGCGCATGGTGGAGAGCATTCATAAAATCTCATTGAAATTATGCTAATCTCATAAAAATGGGAGTTACTGTGGGTGATTGGCACTCTAAAATACACGCATGAATTCCATGAATTTAAGATAAAGGGGAGCATTCTGTAGACTACATAGTAATACAGTAGAAACTCGAAATTACGAAGTCGATGAGACCAGAAAAATCGGCACTTCGTAATATCAAATTTCGAATGAACGATTATCTTTCAAAAAACATCACGATGAAGCTCTTTTTTTTTGTTTCCTTAAATTAAGATATACTCTATGTACTTGCATGATTTACGAAGTTATAACTCATGAAACTATGTATTTAAATGTGTATTCATGCCCACAGGGTGCACGCAGTTGTACAAAACTAATTTGTTGGAGGTTGATTCTTCCGATTTCTGGGATTTCCACCGCGTTGTTCCAGCTTTTCGCGGCAGAAATCCCGGAAATCGGAAGAATCAACCTCTATCCAAGCCCCGCAGAAATTTACATCACGACAACTAACTTGTCGTTCTTTTTTTCCAATGAATGATTAGGCAAAGAAGCGTCTTTGCACAGCTTTTGTGCAGTTTGGACTAAGCCTATGAAGCTTCTTAGCGCATTTTTCTATATTATTTCCTAACTGGAGAACTCGTAACTTAGGCGTGAGCGATGTATAATCATCAGTTATGTCAATCAATTGTATGCATACACTAAGGAAGTGTGTGATTTGCACGATCATTTGCACTGGATATTGAAGAGAGTGAAAATAAGATTCTCTCGCGGATAATATGCCCTGGATGCATATTATATATTTTGTACAAATACTGATATGCCCATTAATTTCACAAAATAACAATCGTTGTTCTCCCTTTGGTTTATCTTATTTCTGCATGGTTATTTCCGATACGATGAAACTTATAGAAGAGTGCAGCTAAATGTGTACCTCCTTTCAAAAGTAGATTGTACTTACAAGCCGTGCACTTCAACGGTGAATGCGATATAACTCCCTTTACACTTCATCGGCTACTAATGATGCTATCACTGTAAATCAATAATTTTAATTTGCCACTCAAAGCTTCATTTGTGACTCTATTCAGATGAGGTTGTCTGCTCTTCATTCATTAAATCTAAGGCTTCATTTAAAGATTCGATATTGAACTAAAATTCGGGATATTTTTGGTTTTCCTTTTTCCTCTGCTTTTGTTCAAGCAAGGAGATTTTCGTCCGAGCACGGCAGCTCCAGGTCAGGCCATGCACCAGGCCGGAAACAGCTGTCTCCCCCTCCTTTCCCCGTCACTGCGGGGGTTACTCTATTCACCCTCTCACAAGAACAGTTACGAGATACGTGGTCTCGGAGTATCGTGCATCACTTGGGAGGTAGATATACCTGGGAGTCAAGGCCAAGGGATGAGCGCGAGGAATAAACATCAGCTTTATGCCGAATAGTCACATCTCATCTTCCTGTCACATCTTATCTTCCTCCTCCCTTACCTCAACTGGCTGCGTCAGCGGAGAGGGAGGACATGCCTCTGGAGAGAGGGGGCTTTTACACCCAGTGTTGAGGTGGTGGGACGGAGGGGGCACATGAAGGGGCCTGATCTGGAAGGCCGGCACGGGGTGTGAAGATGATGGCTCGTGCCCACCCATAGAGCAGGGAGGGGCGACAAGGAGGGTTACTTGAGGGGGAGATATGGCCAGTATGGGAGAGAAGGGAAGCGTTTGATAGGTTCGCCGGAAGTGAGAAAGAAGTTGATGGAGGAGAGTAAGCCGAGGTTTTGGAGCAACAGAGATGGAAAGCTGGGTGAATTTTCCTGGTGAGGATTATGGGGTGGGGGAAAATATAGGAATGTGCGGTCTTTTCGCATTTCCTTCATTTCCGATCCATTCAGGCAGTCTCAGAAAATGGAATCAGTGAATAATAATTCAAGAAGAAGTACGAAAAACAAATGAATGTATTTTATAAAAAATACTTCAGCTCTTCTGTCGAAATAATCACTCATTTAGCAAAAAAAATCAGTTATTTGTTTTTGCGCTTTGCTTCACTCCATCGTCGCTCCCACCTCCATGGCCTCTTATTTGGATAAATGCAAACCGAACTGGGAGTCGACATCATTACACAATTTGGAATCTGTGTAATGTATCGAGAGTGAGCAAAACTTCATTCTTATTAGTAGAAATCAGGACGTGGTCATTTTCGTTATAAGCCTGGAGATGGTGATCTATCGATTTAAATTGCTGGGGGTTACAGCCAATAAACTGGCAACTTGTGACAAGTAATGCCTCAACCCTAAGATCCTGGCCAATCCGGTGGCCTGCTTCCGCACTGGCTAGGTTACAACTAACTCCCATCCCTGATATCCTCCGGGGGGTATCGTCTGATAACCCAAGGAAGAGATGAAAGTGCTTCCAATTGGGCTACGATGCTGACGAGGTATTCTGATCAGTCTTCGACGGTGTGACATTCGGTATCTCATAGGATGTTTCCACTTATCCTCTTCTTGTTTATATATCTAATAAGGATTAAACTACGAAACCCTTATCTGATTCTTTATCAATCTGCAGGAACGCAGCTGATCTCTCTTTTAGGATATTTTTTTCAATTACTGGGTTGGAACAAAAAGGGAGAAAGGTACACCATTTTTCGATACAAATATATATAAGTGCTTGAGTATTTTTTCCCGTTGATTATGCATGCGCTCAGAAATAGTCATACTTTAGAATTAATATGCATCAAAGTAATTGGTCGTACGAACCAAGCAAACTCGTATTTTTTCCGGTTATCTTGGCTGTTGGTGATGGAAGAAGGAAAGGGCAATACCTTGCTCGATGTTTTCATCAAAACGCTCAATTAGGGCAGTAAATTAAACCAGATTCTTTCGATGATAGCTATTGCCAGCCGGAATAATAATGCCTTGGAGCAAGGTTGAGTGCAATCAGTATGAAATAGTGAGAAAAAATGCTTTCTTGGATTATATTCACAACTGAATCTACGGCTCGAACAACATGGCACCATCTCCGATGTACGTCAAAGTTTTTGAGCACACGCGCACATCATACTATTTCTATATTAGGAATACTCATCATGGATTTATGTTTGGAAAAAAACCGGCTGCAAAAAATGCCAGGGATCATGACAGGAAAATGCTGGTTATAGAAATTAATCTCTCGCCGGCGAGTATATCCGTTCACGACTAATTTATGTTTTTTTACTCGTTGGTAACTCTGCGGACCCGTGGTAACGAAGCTGAGTGCATTTTTTAAGTTTGGTTTCACTGGGGCGTCCAGCGGCCACGTTCAACCACCGCGTCTGGACGTCGTGGCTGGACAACGTGGCTGGGTGGTTTCATTCAGGTGTCTACGTCCCGATTCCGCAGCTTAGCGATGTGGGAGAATGTGTATTTAGTTTAGTTACGAATTTATTATCGGTTTGTGTTTCCTGAGAGTGAGTTGATGTTGAGCAGAAATGGATAGTGATGATTTAGTTTTGTTGCTTTTATTGGAAGACAAAGAAGAAGACGACCAACTGTTGCAAGTACCATTGTTTCAGGCTCAACTAGGTGGAAGTTGAATTTCATAAATGAAATACTAACTTTGTTTCCTTCCACAGATTTATTTTCTTGGTACAACATGTTTCGACACATCGGTGTCATCATCAGGTACAAATTCAAACATAGTTTTCACGTGTATATATATCATGAGGGTAGTAGGTTATCAGGAGGGGAAAAAACCCAGGGTGGGGAGAGGTAAGGGGTGACGTCATACTCCAACCGTCACCCCTTACCTCTCCCCACCATGGGTTTTTTCCCCTCCTGATAACCTACTACCCTCATGATATATATACACGTGAAAACTATGTTTGAATTTGTACCTGATGATGACACCGATGTGTCGAAACATGTTGTACCAAGAAAATAAATCTGTGGAAGGAAACAAAGTTAGTATTTCATTTACAACTGTTGCAAGTAGTTTTAGAGAAAGAGCTGGAAAGGACACTTTATATAAAACGCGGAGAGAGGGTAGCAGAAAAATCACTGGAAATCGGGACTGCCCGACTAGGCTTCCGCATCTTGACTGCTCTCGAAGCAGTCGAGATGCAGACATCGGGCGTCAGCAGTCGAACGCGACGGCTGAGATGTCTCAGCAAAATAGAGCCCATTTGATATATATTGAATGAGTACGGTAGTGACTTCCTACTGCTGGACGTGGACGCGGGACGCCCCAGCGAAACCACGCTTTTACTACTGTAGCATTGAAAAATGAGTTATCGTTCAGGTAATTCACATTGTGTATAATGTATTCGGCAACGATGATTAATTAGATGTCTTACTCTGACAAGGAGCGCCTAAAAACGTTGCTGTGACCCGTCATTTTTCGTATAAACGAGTAAATTTTTCATGTCGGGACCCAGACCCAAGGTTCGTAATTTCAAAACTTTGTTATTTCATAATATCGTGTACTGTGACATGCACTTAGATACCCTTTTGATTGGGACCGAAGATTTTGTTTCGTAAAATCATAATTTCGTAATTTCGAGTTTCATATTTTTGAGTTACTAATGTATTAAATTCAGATACCCCGCCAAATGCATTCCAACCAATTTTTGTTACATGAGTGAGACTTTTCTTCATTTTCTCATGGCTATCATTAATTTGATATCCCTTCATGTGTGTTCTTAGATTGAGTCGCATTCAAATATGGCTACTGAAATGTAAATGCACTCAGTAAATTTCACTCTCTGTGTTCCATATAGATGGTTGCTGCTGTTGTTGAATATGAGAGTGCGATTCCATTTACCACATCCTTCACTGCCATGAATCATTTTTACAATGATGTTGAAACATGGATGAAAGAGCAGCTGAAGTTTGCACCCCAAGGATTAAAGTGTGGCTGGTTCATCAGCAACCTGCATTTTTATGACCTTCAGGTAAGGAGGACACAGATTCAGGTTCTCTTCACCAATTATTCCATATATTTCCTTTGCTGACATAAAATATTTTTCAATTTCCTGTAATTTTTGCTTTTTTCAGTGATGTACTTGTCTTGTCTTGCATTTGGTATAGATAATACAATGGGTCCCTGTAATTGTATTTCTATCGCTATGTCAATATGTTCCTTCAGAAGGGAAATGTCCAGGGGCGAAACCTGGGTTTTAACATTAGGTTAGCTGAGAGGGACCATCAGTATGTAGTGATTATTGCATAATTACTGATAATTTGGAATCAGCTACAGTTACTTTTTTAGAAACTGGAACTAACATGAGTTGTTGCAGGAAAATCAAATTGCTGGAATTATGATGGATACGATACATATTTGATCATTTGTCACTATTTTACAAGGATCTTTATCTCTTGATGACATGCCGTTTTGATGCTTGAAACGTCCTTCATTTTAGAATCAGTGTAAAATATTATAAACTTGTTTAAATTTTCATTCTCAGTCCACACTGTCCACTGGAGTACTGAGTGGTGTTTGCATATCATTGGGAGTCAGTGCAGTCACCATGCTTGTTTTCACATGCAACATTGTCAAGTCATTGCTGACTTCATTGTCCATTGCCTCTGCTACATCAGTTGCCCTGGCCACCCTCTCTCTGCTGGGTTGGACTTTGGGTCCAGTGGAGTCTCTAACCCTTTCTCTTGCTGTTGGCTTATCTGCCGACTTTGCTCTCCATTATGCAGTTTGCCACCAGCAGAAGTCAAAAGGAAACTGTGGCTGCGTTAGGGAATGCAAGTCCTCAAAGTGCATCATTGATCTCTGTGAGTATTTTCGTGGAAAAACTGAGTGTGACAGCTGTGGGCCTATTCAAGAGATTGCAAGGAATAGGGGCTCAGGTTGTGAAGTATGTTCTTGTGAAGGTGATGTTGTTTCTCAGACGAAGCCTTTTGTTGGCGTGCCTGCCACCCTGGCGGCTCTCACAACAATGGTTGCGGGGCTGATGATGCTACCATCATCAATTGTAGCTTATAATCAGGTGGGAATTTTCCTCATTGTCCTCATTCCCACTTCTTGGTTTTACTCTACCTTTTTCCTTCTTCCTCTCCTTAAAATATTTCAGACTTACTAATTTTATGTAAAATAATCTACCAATGAAAATTATGTACACATGACATTGTGATAATCACATAAGTATTTGATTGATGCTCTGCTCTCAAGGAAGGTGGTGTGAAAGTTTTGTATAATTTTTTTGAACGTAATTTTATATGTTTATTTTATGATGTATTTGTATTTATTTTATGTTCTTCAAAAAATATACAAATATTTTGCCCGTTAATGTTTCCTTAAGTAGATACTTACGTTGAAGGATAGAGGACTAATTGTATTGTCGACACACCATTAGCCCTCTCCCTCTTGTGCTCCAATTAAAGGGAGTACCACCACTCAATGCTGTCACCAAATAATAATGCTGACACTTTAATTAACACTGGATTTATTGGAACTTCCAATACACGGGACCTCTCCAGGTCTGGCCGCCTCTGCGGAACTTCTCACACTCTCTATCTCTCCGCGCTTTACTTCGCGTCGTCACACCATCACTCTCCTGACGGAGTTCCTTACGCCCTCGCCTGGGGGCAGTACCTCCCAGGGCTGCAGAGCCGCCTGGCTCCGTAACACTTACATTCTTGAGAAGTATTTTATCAGTTGGTATGGCATAAATATCTTCACGTGCATACAGAGGTTAAATGTCCTCTTAAATGATAAAAAGATTTTCCAGTCCATTGTGCCATCCACTTGGTGAATCTACTTCATACAAGAGGTTAAGTTGCTGGTTGATGTGATAAGAGGCCAGTCCGGAAGACCCAGACCGGTACTGGGAAGGTTGGGGGTGTCCCCTTTTCCATACCTCTACCGTGGTGCTCTTGACCCCAGCCTGCAAGTGACAGGCAGGTTAAATGTGGGATGGCACAATGGATCAAGAGGCCTGAGTGCCAGGAGGGCTCCAGAAGGCCCTTGCCCACCCTTACAATCTGAAATCTATACACAAAGGTACGCAGATGATGTAGTGGTTCTCATCACTGGAAAGTACCTCGACACGGTCTCTGGAGTCATGCAGAAAGCCCTGAACAAGACAATATCATTGTGCACTGAAACAGGGCTGACAGTGAACCCAGAAAAGCCCAAACTCATATTGTTTACCAATGAGAGGAAAAGAGAAGGTTTCACATTTTCCTCTCTGCAAGGAAAGATCCTACAGCCTTCAACAACTGGGTAATACCTAGGAGCCATTTTGGACTCCAAGCTAAACTGGAAAGAACATCTTGAGGCCAAAACTAGGAAAGCCTGTGCCTCTCGATGGACCTGGAGGAAGGCTCACGGTAAAACGTGGGGACTTCAGCCGAAAGCCATATACTGGATATACGCTGCACTAGTGAAACCTAGCTTCATGTACTGCTCACTAGTGTGGTGGAGAAGGACCCAGCAAATAGGTGCTAGGAATAGACTTAACCACCTTCAGAGAATGGCCTGTATGGGTAGGTATCTCATGGGCAATGAGAACCACCCCAACTTTGGCACTGGAAACCCTCCTGACTCTCAAACCACTTAATGTGGAGGTGGAAACTCAAGAGAGGACTGCGGCCTATAATCTTAAATGCTTGGGACAGTGGTGCGACAAGGGAAGCATCTCCGGTCATAGAAAAATATGGACAGAGCTAAAAAAGTCAAGCCTCATTGTTGAAATGGGCTCTGATGCAGTGTTCAACAACTCACCCCTACTTTTCAAAACTCACTTTCCAGATAGAGAACAGTGGGCCAGGGAAGGAGGGAAAACACTTCACTCTGGGGGCTATGTATGTTATACTGATGGCTCCAGAAAAGATAAAAGAGCGGGAGCTGGAATCTATTGTTGCAGCCCAGCTAAGAAGCTCTCAATTCCTTTGGAAAATATGCTACTGTATTCCAGGGAGAAGTATACACCCTTCGGACCTGTGCCTACATTGTTAGAGAGGCGGGACTGCAGGACAGACCAACCCATATATGCACCGATAGCCAAGCGGCTCCAAGAGCTTTTACATCACCATGGTGCAGGTCAGGGCTGCTGCATGAGTGCCGTCAAGCACTCAACTGAATAGGTAGATGTGGTAAAGTGGAACTTTTCTGGGTACCAGGCCATGCAGACTTAATCGGAAATGAGATGGCAGATGAACTCACGAAAGCAGGGACCAACCACAATCCGATCGGTCTGGAACCAATTGTTGCCATCGGACCTTCAGTAGGGATGGCCGAGATCAGAATGTGGGGCTTAGCTCAATACTCAGAGATCTGGCGTACTACACTGGAGCTACGGCAGGTCAAACTACACATAGAGGGACCTAGGCCAGGCCTTGCAAAGAGACTCCTTCTATTAAATTGGGGTCAAATATGAACGATAGTGGGTCTATTTATGGAACACTATCAAGTGATGAGGCACCTCCATCTCTTGAAGTCACTGACACATCCAGTTGTAGGTGGTACGAAGAAGAGGATGAAACCACATCCCACAAACACTGCAAGTGCCCTGCTGTAATGAGAAGATGAAACCAATCCCACATACTCTGCAAGTGCCCCGCTGTAATGAGAACTCGAAATAGACATTTGGGATCACCATTTCTGGAACCCAACGAAATTAGGGATGTGATGTAGATTTTCCGGGTTTCCATCTGGGTGATGTTGGTGAGTTAACTTGACGTTTCACCCCGAGGACGATGGACGAAGACTATGCCGTCGAAACATCGGTGCAACTCACTAACATTACCGGGATGGAAACCCAAGAAATCTACATCACAAGTATTCACCGGGAAAGCCTTAAATCTGAAATAGGGATATTCCGTTAGGGGACCTGCTGTCCTTCAGTGAGGCCATAGGACTCTATGGGTGATCACACTTAGGGTGGCTGGCTCAATGGAGCAAATGGTCTAAGTGTCCCAGGGACTCTTTTGGAGGAACTCCACTGAAAAATTCCTATCCATCTATCCGGCACATTACATGGGAAGCAATTGAAATAAGCAAGTGATAACTTTCACAGAGGTGACAGTTACTCACCGTCCAATGCTTGGAAATGCGTGCTGCAGGGGAAAATAAACATAAATGACAACAACCAATCACAATGGACCAAACCCCAATGGATGATGTCATGAAATGGTCAAACTGCATTTTCACTTCACCGACCTGAAGAAGCTGACTGCAATAATAATAATAATATTTTTTATTACACCGTTAGCTATTACATGCATGGCTTCATCAAGAATTTCGGACAGGACATGTACACACAGAATTACAATATTAAAATGATCATATATATATATATATATATATATATATAATAATTTGAACAGAAGGTGAAAGAAAGAGATAGGAAACATGTAACTAAAATTGGACGAAGACACTGGTGATGTGGAAGATGGTACAGCCGAGAAATCAGAGGGTAAAAATGTGCCGTGGCCGGGACTCGAACCCGGAACCTCCCGATGTCGCGCCGAGTGCTCTACCAGTTGAGCTACCAGGACACTTAGGTTTACCATGATTTTGGCTGGGGCTTATAACAGAGAATGCCCCTTCAAGCTTGAGCCCGTAGCCGTGGCCTCTGGATGGCAAACAAGGGCAGCTATTCCATCAAAGTTGTTTGAATACGATCACTTTTAAATTGATGCAATAATTAAAACTTTGTAATATTCCACACTGTTTTTATTATTAGTACAAGCCTAACCGGTTTCAATGTTAACACATTATCATCAGAGGCCAAAATTACGAAGTACAGAGGTGGTGGCTTGAAATATATATATATACTGGGTTCCTGGGGAAGGAAGTGAGGAGGAGGAGGTTGGGATGTGGGGGGGGGGGGAAGATATTAGTAAAGAGATGGGGCAAGGTTTGTACTTTGCAATTTTGGCCTCTGATGATGATGTGTTAAAATTGAAACTGGTCAGGATTGTAGGCTTGTACTACATAATAATAAAAACTGGAATATTACAAAGTTTTAATTATTGCATCATGTTGAAGTTCCACAAAGTCAACCCTTCAACCATCTTGTATACACTTTGAAATTCTCTTACATCATAGTAGCATTTCTTCATTAGGAATTCTTTGACTCTCCTTTTGAAAATCACTGGAGAGGTAATTGTTTTAAAGTTGTTTGGCAATTTATTGTACAATATTGAGGCTGAGTGATTGGTGCCTTTTGCAAAAAGGGAGTATGAATACTGACTGGCATGTATGCTATTGCTAGAACGGGTCGAGTAGTCATGAAATACAGAGTTTATTGGGAATTTATCGGGATTTTCTTTAACGAAGCAAACACGTGACAAGATGTAAATAGAGGGCAATGTTAGTATATTTGCTTCAGTGAAAAGTGGTTTTCCAGGAGTACGGATAGGGACTTGGAACATGGCTTTAACCGCTTGTTTCTGGGCAGAGAAGGCTTTACTAGCTATGCTTGAATTACCCCAGAACATAATTCCATACAAAATATATGAATGCACTTTGGCATAATATATCATGTTTAGAATGTTGGTGAAACTGTAGTCTCAGCACATTGGAAGCCCTACATGGAAAGAAACCCGGATGACATACATCTTCAAATACATAACATACCTACTTTTTCACCGAGGGCTGTGAGAAAACCTTTAGTGTATGCCTGACCCTCCCTTGCCTTTTCATCGTAACCTCTTCCATAAATTTAATACTGGAAGGGTCAGTAGAGTGTTTATCTTTGGGCCCAAACTAATCAAGAAGGTATGTACTAGAGTTGGGTCGATCAGTCACGAGTCGTTCAAATGAACGAGTCACTGAGGTGAGTGTGATGACTCGAGTCAATAGGTCTGGGAGAAACAACTCTTTAGTGAACGTTTAGGCCGGCTGAGCCGCTGAGTGCAGCGCTGACTCATAAAGGAGAGCATGGTATTACTAATACATTAGTAGTATTAGTAGTACCATGAAAGGAGAGAGTCGCAGAGTCCCCATGATTCTCAAAGATTTAAAGGACTAGCTGACTCGAAAGACGAGCTGACTCAAAAGACGAGATGACTCGAAAGACTCACACACTCAAAGGACCACAAATGACACACTGACTCGGAGACGTGAGGGCGTGACTGACTGAATTGCTGAGTCAAAAGACTCTTCCCCATTCATTGAATCCCAGCGACTCGTTGAGTGGCAAGACTGACTATTCATTAGACTCTCAAAAGAAGAGTCACCGTAAAATCAGCAACTTCGCTAGATTTGAGGAGTAAATTAAGTCTTTATTTTAACATCACGTAAATGATATGATGACTTTCAACTTAAATCGTTGGTTCATTAAAAAGCTCTTAGTTATTGCTTGAAATCCACCGTTTTAGACACTGTATTAGCAGTTCGGAAACTCTAATTTTACCCTCAGATGAATATTGTAGGCAGATATTATTTTTACAATTAACGATACTGATATAGGTGGTATCCGGTAAATGTCTTTTGCATTTACTAACACATTTTACAAAATTAACTCAGTTTACAAAGAGTTAACACTTATCGGAATCATGATCAGTTAATTGGAGATAGATGACCAATACTATATGAAACAACAATTATTTTACATCGATAAAACTTGTAGCTAATTATTTTAGAATGCAGAAACTCTAAACTTAACTACTTTATAACAAAAAATACATTTAACCTTCCCAATTATGATTTAAGAAAATCATCATTGATAGTTTGTTTGTGCCCAGTCTACTTCTTTTTTCAGTAAGAAACTGTCCTCCCTTCGAAAAAACACACTCACTACGCACTGAAGTGGCCATTACACACAACCTTCTTTTCATTAGTGTATAGAGCCTAGGGAAGACCTGTTTCCTGCTCCTCCACCAAACAAGTGGGTCAGAGGTCCTCTCCAAGTATTCCTCCTGTAAGTACTTGTCCACCTCCACAATTGCTGCAGATGTTGGAGTTCCTTTCTTCTGGGGTAATGGGATTTATTGCATAAGGCATGGTAGGCTGCCTTATAACTTGTATCTTCGAAGAAAGCGTATTCTTTGAATCATGGATCCAGTAAACATGCTTCTCTCAGTATGGGATTAAACTCAACATCTTTAAATATCTTCTGGTGTCTCTCCAGCATTTTCTCAGCCATTACATTTACTTCACGTGACTCATCATTCAAATAAGGGGGGAGCAAGGATTTTGAGTGGGCAGAGGAGGGATAGACTTAAGAAACGGCGGTTGCAGGGATTAGGGACAGGGTGGTGACGGATGCAAGGGTTATGTGAGGACCTGGGTGGCGGGGGAGAGAGGGGAGAGGTTTAAATATCAAGTGCATTGCCCGGGCTTTGGAGGAGGCATCTTTCATGCTCCCTGGCGCCAGACTGGTCGAGCGCTTAAAACAAGAGCGCTCTTGTTTAAAGCGTTCCACTATAATATTATGCGTCAAACGATGTAATTATTAATTACGAAATTGAAGGATTTTGTGCCTTCACATATTTAAAAAATCTATAATTATTGACAGTGTAATGCCTTTGGTGTGTATTTAATGCATCAGTAATTAGATATGGCCAAGAATTAACGAAATAATAATAAATTCGTCGTTATAAATTATTGGACCGACCAAAGTTGATAATTGGTTGCATGTCGGCCGCGAGTTGACGGTCACAATGTGACGTGCCTGCAACGTCACATTGTGACCGCAACCTTAGCACGACGTTTGCTACGTCGCTGCAACGTTGCGGCAACCAACTCTGCTACTGGGGTAGTCTGGCCGATGTACACCGAAGTCCATCCCGGCCATCTATACTCTAGCTTGTGCACGCCAGACTGTTCGAAAACTTCCTTCTGGTCTTTATAGTAGTTTTTAATTTATACATACTTTAATACTCTCACTAGGGTGTTTCGAGGGGTATATATTTGCGTGTAATGCCTTAGTGTGAGAGAAGGATTTCTGGTGGGTTACTCTTCCCACCCCGCCGACAGCCCACTATCACAGGCTCTTTGAAAGAGCGAGCAATATAGTATATTATATGTAATTACTGTTATTTAAAGGTACTGTTACTAGTAAATCATATGAGATGGCTGTTTTAAATAGTGTTATAGGCCCTTAGGTTCAGAAAATTGGACACATACCCTGGCGAAAAATTAGTGAATAAATATGTGTATAAATATGGTACATTATGTAAAGTTACACATTTACTACACTTTTCTACTCACAAAGTTACACAAATCGTACAGTTGTTACACCCTGTACATTATTGATACCACAGCCGTACTCAATTTGTTGTATCAGATGTTACACAGATTATACCACTAAGTTACCAGTCCATTGAGACACCAGAATTGTACACAATATGTACACAGCAATAACCATTTTTGGGTACACAAATGTCATCACAATTGTACCACCCAATAAGCGCCAAGGTGCATTGAATGCGCATAAAACCACCTCGTTCCGGAATCTGCATTAGTTTTCCGTAATTTACTTCAGTAAAAAAGTTTTGTATTGCTTTGGTTTTTTAAGTCGTAAAAGCAATTGGAGATGCTCTTTATTGTATCCTGCGCATTATTTGTTCCCTGCCATGCCTCGCTAGCTATGCTAACTTCCTAAGCGCCATTCCGCTGCCACCAATGGACGATGTAAACAAGAGTTGTCGGTGATTTAAGAGTCAAGAAAATGTTCTACTTAAATTGTTTTTGGAGATTATTATGCTTTCGTATATTGTGACTACAGTGATATAGGAGAAATTTGGCCTTACGTTGTTGTTATCAACGCTAATGTACGAAGGATAAAGTACCATTAAATGCCGAAAGCGTGATAAAGACCGATGCAATAATTAGTTGTCGGTGATTTAGGGTCAAGCAAATGTTCTTCTTAAATTGTGTTCAGTGATTATTATGCTTTGATTCATTGTGAGTGCAGTGATAAACGAGAAATTTGGCTTTAGGTGGTGATAATATCATAGTAGTAGTTCAACGGCTTTTGTGGCTATTGTTGTGCTCATGAAAGTAAGTGTTTACCCTAAAAGTATTGCATAAATGCGAAAGGTTTGCATGATAAGTGAAGTGAATTTTATTGTGATACTGATCTGTTAACAATTGCAAGTGGGTGAAAGTTGCGTTTCAGCTGGCAAGACGAAAGCTCACCTTAACTAATGTTCTTGTCGGTGTTTAAATAATTCTTGTGAATGAGCTATATAAAACGATGAGGGACGAATATTGAGAACTTAGCAAAATTGCATTGAAGTCTCACCTTTTACTTAGGTATTTGATGTGTTTCTACTTTGGTTGAAAAAATTGTACCAAATGAATTTTAATAAATGTCACCATACTCGAGCAAAGAGAGTTTTATCTTCTTCGGAGCATTTAATCATTCCCTTTAGTTGTAATCCACGGCAGAAGTGTACATACGTAATATGTATTTCCATTATGCTCTTCCTTTTCTAGTTCATGTCAACGTGCAGGAATTGGAAAAATTTTGTTTATTCGCAGTAATATTGCATTTATATTCATACTATGTGGCAAAATATGATAACAGTTATCTGGCATTAATTAATGGTGAAAAACTTTTATCAAGATTTTATTGCATTTCCTCAAACTATCATGGAATAATCATTTAATGATTATAGTTCTCCAAGATACATTTATCCACGGAAGTGACTACATATATACGTCTTTCTCAACACCTTTATTTCTATTGTGGGTGCGTAATTAGGTGTGTTGAGTCGTAGGTTAGATGAATATTCGATACAGGTAGGCATTATGTAGTTACGAGGTATCTTAATACGACGACTTATATCATGCCATTGCACAATAGAACAGTGAAATTGATTGATTGCAATGTATATTTTTTTATATTGCGAGAGCAGCGAAGTCAGTGGGGAGAGAATACGATATTCGGGCTTTTTTAAATTATACTTTTTTATGTGCTTCCGAGGCGCCTTCAAGGCACATTTTCGTGGCAGTGTGCTACGTGGGTTGTGTACATTATGTACACATCATGTACCACAGCAGACTCACAATCAGTACACACTGTACACAATTCAGCACCAATTGTTACACAAGGTACACACAAAACCTACACAGATTGGGCCACTTTACCACAAAGTTACACAGATTGTACACTGGAGTTATAACTGTGTACACTATAGTTACACACAGAGCCTACACAGAGTTTACCATTTTCCTACATTAATGGTACACTCCAAAGTTACCATTAGGTTACACAAACGTTACCATTCTTTTCTTCCAGGGTAGAGTTAATATTATAGAAGCCACCGTTAATTTAAAAGGCAAAGACTTACGATCAGTGAATAACGACAAGAAGTTAATTAATGTTAAAGAAGTAAGTAATTATGTACATTATATGATTTTGGCATTTAAACTCTCGGCTTTATTATTTTCATTTGACAGCACTATTTGTACAATGCTTGACGTGGAGTGTGTCTTTCCTAAGAACGAATATCATAACCGCACAGTTAGAGATATCAACGAGATTATTGTTTTTTTTCCTCTGTCATCGTGCATAAAGGTGATTTAAAGATCTGATTCTAGGTAGAGTGGCCTTGGTCACATTAACCAAAGATAATTAGTTTGCCCGTTTATTCTATAAATCTTTAAAGCCATCATTACTCATTCACAATTCAGCTTTACTTTTAAACGTAAGCCTCGTCATTTATGTACCCCGCAGTACTCCAAAGTAATTCTAAAGACTCACTCAAGTGAACGAGTCATTGAAGTGACATGATCCAAATGACTCGAGTCAATAAAAAGAATCATTTGGCTCACCTCTAGTATGTACATCCTTGGGTCCATTCAAGGATTACATAACACGTTTTTGGGGCTGGGGATTTGGGCTCTTCATGCATTGTCTTAATTGGGAATGGGGGCTTGGGAACAAAGGAGTATGAGATTATCTTACCTAAGATATTTATTACGTGTGAGATTATATCTGTATCACTGTCTGGATAATAGTAGGATGAAAATTTGTAGTTTGTAGCACTGAATACAGTGCAGACTTATTTTGTTATCTCTATAGATGCAATATTCTATTTGTATGTTACGTGGAGAGCACAAGCAATATCCAATGATAGTATCTGGCGTATGTCTCAACATATCATGACTTAGCATTCTCTCAATTAATGAAAACTATGACCATGCTAAATTATTCACTTTGTATTTTTTTACAGTTTTAATTAGTGGTACAACGAGTTTTGCCGTTCTACGGCATCATCAGGTACAAATTATAAGATTGTTTGTTTATTGACCATTTTTAAGTTGTCAAATTTACGGGGTTGGTTTGAGTGAGGGAGGGAGGAGGGAGGGCAGTTATACCGAGGAAAAATCAACCATTCAAGCCACCTGTCTGTGCCCACACTTTTAAGCCACGGTATAAGCGCCACCACCTCCCTCACTAAAACCAACCCCGTAACTATGACAACTTAACAACAGTCAATAAACAAACTATCTTAGAATTTGTACCTGATGATGCCGTAGATCAGCGAAACTCGTTGCACTGCTATTTTAAAACTGTATAGGAAAAAACAAAGTGTATAATTTAGTATGGATACTAATAATTTCTACAAAGTAAAGTCTAAAACCATAGAGTGTAAAACTATGACGTTGAAAAAAGTTTTTCTAGCTCCAGTTTATTTTATAAAACTGTCTACAAAACCAAATTCTGTCAGCGGAATTAATTTAAATGCACAATCCCAGCTGCAGAATTTTTCCGTGGTAGTAGATGGTGAACATTGGCTTCCTTGCCACAAAGCTCAAAAAAAAAGAAAACAACATTTAACATCTTCAGCTCAGTATTCTCATGGGTAGCGGAGTGTGCGCATAACATCGTTCATCAAAAGGTTCCCTGTGGATGTTTACCAATATCTGTGACAACGTAGGATTGGGAGGGAAGGGAGGTTTTATGGAACCTTGGGATGGCTGCCTTACACAGGGTGGAGAAGGGAGGGGGGTGGGGGGGGCAAAAACGCCATATGTAGTCCTTGAAAGGCCGTAAACAGTAAAGTTCATTCTCCCTAGATGCTAATTAGGGAATGGCCCAGACAGCACACCGGTAACCGTATATATATACTGAAAGTATACCACATGTATACTGTTTCCTTGAGAATCTCTATACTTGTTTTAGATGCTAAGTATACATAAACAGTATACAGAAGCGTATACGTAAACAGTATACAAAAGGTATACATAAGCCTTTAGTATACAAAGTGTATAATGTATACAGGAAAAGAAACGTGCTGTAACCTCGATTTATTAATAATATTAATATTATTTATTATTATTAATATTATTAATTATAGTAATATTACCTCGATTTATGGCCCGTAGGCTGTGGGTCTGCAAAGTGCGCCCCTAGCAGCCGCCCGCCTGGCCAGCCCCTAGCTGAAGCTAACGTGCGTGAATTCGAAAAATCTTGTTTATTAGCAGTAATATTGCATTTATATGCATACTATGTGGCAATATAGAATAACAGTTATCTGGCATTACATAATGGCAAATAACTTATATCAAGATTTTATGGCATTTCCTCAAACTATCACGGATTTATCATTTAATTATTATAGTTCTCAAAGTCACATTTATCCACGGAAGTGACTACATATGTACGAATTTCTCATTTCCTATAATTTAGCAATAGATGCGAGATTGGGAGCGTAGGAACGAAACGTATATAATTGTGCGATACAGGTAGCATTACAATAGGTAGATACGAGGTTATTAAATATGGCTTGTTACATCATGCCTTTGCTCGATAGCAATTTCAAAATGAATGATGACAAGCTATCTTTTTTTTCACTGGACATCCAGTGAATGTCCATCTGATATCCAATATCTACTATATGGATATCCATTGGATGTTTAATGTTTATCCATGGTATGTCGAGAAAGAGGACATTTGGATATCCATTAGATATACATTAGACATCTATGGATGTCCAATGGACATTTGCTACATTATATACATCTGGTAGATGGGGGGTAGAAGGTGTTTATACGTATACGGTATACGTGTACCTTCTACTGTATACACATGTTATACACTACATATATGTATATTTAACATATACAGTAGCATGTGTGCTGTCTGGGGGGTCCTTTCTTCCATCATATGTAGTTACCTTTTTCTCTTACATATGCCATTCTTCTCATATGCTTGCTTTAATGTTTTCTTGGTTGTCTTGAAGCTGTGCTTGATTAGTGACTAATGTGAACGTAAATTCTTCTCTGGCCTCCCACCAGGTGATGCCCTCTATGTCTGCTGATGTTTCAAAAAGACTTTCCTTTGTTATCAGGGCTGTCCATACCTGTCCTAGGATGTCAGACATTTACACCTTCCCCTCAAGTCAGGTCACAGACATAGGGAAGATCAACTAGTGGGAAGCCTGAGAAGAGTTGACATCCATAATCTGCTGGTAAAGCATGGAATCCTTCGGATAATTTAAGTTTTTAATTAACTGATCCATGTGATCCTCACCCCTTTCCCGTCACAGGAGTGACCAGAAAGAGAGGCGCGACTGTAATGTGACCATATTACCACCATTGTAAGTGGTGAATGAACTGGTGAAGTCAAGGTATGGCAGGTTAGGGAGTAAAAAACTGCGCATGGGTCTGACCCATCTTATGATAATATCTTGACGTCATTTACTGATTGTGTTAAGAAATGAACATCTAATTTTCGCTTGTAAAATGTTGTAATAACGAAGTTTTTCTATGCTTTAACATGTAAATTTTTCCAGGACCAGAGAAAACTGCTTGCTCTTGAAAAATTTCTTCCAATCCATTCAAATTTAAGTTCTGCCTATCGGCATTCAAAATTGATTTCACCTCGGCTGACTCGATGCAAAAAGTCACATGGGAGGACATTGTGAGCTAAAGCCAGACAAACTCTGTGGGTAACGTACATTAAGGAGCACACACACACTTTTTAAAAACCCTCTTACAGATTCCCAAATTTTGTGATGCAAACGGATTCTCGGCACCACTACAGCACTTGATCGCCATCAAGTAAAAATTGTGTTGAAATTGAAAAAAAATTATAAAATACATTCTACATGTTCACTTAATATTTATGACCCTGAAATACATGTTAAAGAGTTATATTGTATTAAAACAATGAATGAACAAATATACTGGCAAATACATAGCAAAAAAAATTTTTTTAAACAATTTTTTGAGCATGCATCACAATTGTAATTAATCTTTGTAATTTTTTTTCTTATTATTCATGGCATGCCATATACAATGTATGTACAGTACTTGTCGTCTGGCAAATAAAATATATTATTATTATTACATTGATATGTTCTTTGTAAGTGTTGTGGTAACAAATGTCACATAATTGGATTTTTTTTTATCATGTACTAGT
This sequence comes from Pyrrhosoma nymphula, assembly GCA_963573305.1. NCBI lineage: Eukaryota > Metazoa > Arthropoda > Insecta > Odonata > Coenagrionidae > Pyrrhosoma > Pyrrhosoma nymphula. The sequence goes on from OY754337.1 coordinate 2,716,231, forward strand.
GACATTGCGATTGCTTTAGTTTTTTTTGCTCAAGTTCCCTGTCAACTTGTTCTTCTAGTGGTGTACCCTGAATACTATAATTGCACCTTTTTACCCTTTTTTGTTCGCACCTTAGTCCTTTTGTCGCAGTTCATTGTTTTCTCACCATATTTTCCTGCCAATATTTCCAGGAAACTATGTTGGCCATCCAGCTAATTCACTTGGGAACAATTCCACTGGGGATTTATTTTAGTATGAATCACAGAGGCTGCAATTTCACACACATCTAAAAAATTCATAAAAATGCACACTTCCATCTGTTTGTTTTTCTCTTGCATGTGTAAGACTGAGCCTTTTAGCCCATGAAATTTTTGTCATCCGTAGCATTGTAGTAAAATATTATTTCTGGTTTACTTTGTTTCCAAAGCATTTGTTTTATCATGGTGCATAGACGATGACAGAATTACTGACTTTCTCTTTTTAGGAACATTAGGTACCAATGTCACAGCTTTGGTGAATCCAATAATTGATGAATACCAGAATGAACAGGAAGAAAATTCACTGGTATGAATTTTTTTTATTTTTTCGCAGTCCCCACCATTATCATTCATTATTTATTAAAGTTTTGAGCCAGCTGAAGAGTTATACAAATTTTTGGAAGTAGCATTACGTTTGCTCCCATAATAAGGACGACAGACTCCCTGTACGATTCCCTCTCCTCAATTCGAGAGCGCTCTTTCCCCGTTTACTTTACCCAAATATGGAATGCCTTGAATAAGATACCCTGTAGAATAGGGTGGGCCAAAATAAGTTTTTTTTTACCGAATAAAATATGTTATATGTAGGAAAGTTTTGTACCAATGTGAGGATCTCACATGCAAAATATTTCAAAAATTGGATAATATTAACCACTGCCGCCCAAGCCCTAAAGTTTAAAATTTTGCGAAAATACATGTGCATACTTTTCAAGATTCTGATCTTCATTACAAATGAAGTGTTTTCGCTGAGAGATATGGATTTAATCACTCCAATCGGAAGAAATAATAATAATAAGTTTTACTGGTCAAAAGTATTCAGAAAATACACAGACCTCGTCAGGAAAAATTTCAAGTGTACATAAATATACAAGAAAAAGTACTCATAATTACAGTTTATCAGACATGTCAGAATACAATATTACAAGTGTTATGCGGGAAAAACTCACCAACAGAATACAATGCACGTGAGGCTAGCCATCAATGAATCACGCTCTTGAATTTAGTCAAGCTAGTCATTCTGGCTGAAATTGGTAGATGATTAAAAAGTCTGATACCTAAATTAGGCAGAGAATATTGAATTTTCGTTAACCTCAATTGGTTTAGGGATAAGAGATTATTATTTCTTGTGCTGTAGTTGTGAGGGTGCACATCTTGTAGGGAAGAGATCAAGATTTTCTTTCACATAAATCAAAACTTTGTACACATGCATACTGTAAACAGTTAAAATTTTCAATTTTATGAACAGTGGGCGACAGTGTTCCCGAGATGGGGATTTTGTAAGTATTCTCAGAGCCTTTTTTTGCAAAATAAATACAGATTTTATGTCAGGGGCATTCCCCCATAGTTCCAAGACATACTCCAAGTGGCTGTTAAAAAAAGCAAAATATATACGTTCATCAAGAAGGTGGATCTCATTGTGAAAGAAAGGTGAGTGGATTCCATTGCATATATGTAGAAAATTGAGCTAATTTTTAAGCCTTGATGCACGCAATTTCATGCTTGTGACTTTTATGTGTTGTCTTTCAATACAACATGAACGTGAGTTACATTTCAAAACTGATTAATACATCATTCAATTTTTCGTGTTTGTCTGACCAACATAAGCAATCATTATGATGCCATCAGAGTAGCATATTTTCTTACTGACGTCCCCTATATACCCCCTCTACGTTTAAGATATGTTGCCCATGAAATTTTGGATGCAGTTCGGATTAGCATTTTTAATAATGCCAATCAAGTCAGCACAAAACCTTTTTACCGAGTACTTCAAAACGATAATTTGGCCTAGACTAAAGGTGGGTTAAAGCAATGTTAATAGTGCTGATGTGGATTTTGAGTTTCGCTGCAATGGGAGCAGCACTAAGTTCTACACTTATGAGGACTCAATATTCAAATGCTGATTTCAGCACTGAATTCCAAATCTGACATCATGTCTGTTTATGAGAGAGCTCCCTTGCCATACAATTGCCCTGTGTATTCAAGGTGGCATGCTACGTGGCCCTGGCTTGGCCCTCTACTGCTACGTGTAGTGGTTGGAGGTTCAAATGTCTCTCCCAAGCAAGAGTTGGGAGTAGTTTGCATGGTGCAGGTGATTCTCAGACTGACCATTCTCTGAATGTGGTTGAGTTTGTTAACATCCCCCGCAATCTGACCGTCTCTCCTCCACCACACTATCAAGGTTTGACTGGGTCTAACCACTGCAGTGTTGAGCTAGTGAATCAACTTGGATATGAGTCCCCAAGTTTTTCAGAAGGCTCGCCGACATGTCCAGAGAGTTACACATGCTTTGCTGATTGAATAAGACCCTCTTTCTTATTCATGAAACGTACCAGAATTGAAGTTGCAAGTATGCAGTAAAGAAGTAGTTAATGGCATTTTGTCCCTGGTATGATCCCTAAGGACTCCTTATCACAAATGCAACCAACTAGGACAATTAAAGGGGTAAAACAGGAAGGACAACACGAATAGGATGATGGAAGCCGACAGTAAATACAAGAGGATGCCTGTGTACACTGGAATGAATGTAGATTGCGGAGTCATTCATTGGGTGGAGGGAGTATACTCAGTCGTCAATGAAGAAGAGGTTTAAAAACTCCTGAGGATATCAGGAATTTCCCTCTTGCTATATGTGTAAAATGGTTAATAAGGAGAGAGACCCAGCTGTGAATGTCCTTCTCAGTGATGAGAGGGCAAGGGGATGGGTTATATTTTGGTTTAGCAATGGAATGGATTAATCAGTATACATGACTCTTAATGTGCTTCCGGAAGAACAAGTGTGTGAATGATTTTGAATTATTCTACAAAACTCCACTGGGCAATGACTATGACCTCATTCGGCCGAAAACATTAGACTCAGCTGTTGTCAAACATATACCCTAAAAATTCTTGCAGAATTTACTAGTCTCCCTCCCAAAGCAGAATGTGTTTTATCTTTCTGCAACGGTTGATGCTAAGGCGAAAAACTTTCTGCAAATGCAGGCGTTTTAGTAGTATATCTTCCTTATCTTTCTGCAGCCCTCATTTTCGTTCAACGACAATGTCGCACCGTCGCCTAATGTTCTGCTTTGGGGTCTCCCCTCATATAGTGGCTCTACCTACTCAGACAACCTTCAGTTATACAACCAGCAGACATACAACCTTCAGTCGCGGGGTAAAGTTTGGGAGTTTTTATTGTTAACAAATTATTTGCACCCCAGAGATAAAAATATTTCCTGCAATAACTTGAATATTTGATGTTGACAACTTGGAGGATGAGAAGTTGGCGCTGCAAGAAGGCAGTGAATAAATGTATGTTAATGGCAGAGTTCAATCGGTGAGCTTGGTTATCTGAATAGTTTATACCTGCCCTACCTCAATACAGTTTAATCGGTTGTATTAAGTATCAAGGATACTACATTTCCCATTCAAGGTGATTATTCTGGTGTCATATTGCCATGAGTGATACTTCTCCCATTGCGAATCCACAGCAATAAAAATCTGTGAATCCTATCGATTGAATAAGAAAGATGAAGGATGGCATTTAAAGTGTATACACATATGAGACCATTAACTAAATACACAAGGATGAAACTGCGATAATTAATTCTACGGGTAAACATACAACCTTCACATCGAATGTCCTGACCTTAATAACCCAAACGGCAACGATAAGCTTATGGGAGCAATGGCTTCCATCAAAGTCACTTCGTAATTATGGGATAAATGGTAGCCAGCTATCAACCCACCATATTGATGTCTAAATTTAGAAAAATCTATATTTTTCGGATGGTGATCATAAGATACTGGAACTGGTTCAAGGTCTTATGCTTTGCGTTTCGAAGACAACTGATACTATCTCACCCACGAGCTGATCCAATGTTTTAGCCTCAGTATTCCTTCTTATCCACCCACCGCTTTAAATTTCAGACCTTAATTCTTCCGTCAAAGTCATGGCAGAACATCATTTTTATTACCAAATAACGCTACGTGAAACCACACTGTCACGCTAGAGAGTTGCTCGTTAATGACTAAACGATTAACAGCAACCACTTACGTTACCAATAACGCTGTTGTCTGACTGAAAATTTTGACAGAAGGTTTTGATGACATTCGGGAGGCACAGCACAGGTATTGATTCTGTGTTTGCACTTTACGACCGGGAGTGTACTTAAACTATATGTTTAATTTAGGTTGCCCGCAAAAATATCTAATATTACGTGTTATTTTCTTATTTATTTACGCTCGATGATGACGACACTTCGGGTTTTTACGTTTGAACAACTGAGGAGTCGGTAGCGAATTTTGCGTTGGAAATCCTGTAAATTAATTAAGTTCCATATATATGCTTATATAAGCACAGATGAAAATTTCAAAATTTATTATTTGCTTCTTCTTTCCAGAAAATTTCTCATATACTTTTACAATAAGGTAATTTCGCTTTCGATCGAGGTGGCCTTGTTACGAATATATCAAATCGGCAACACTGTACAGTTGTCACTTGCACCCTTGGTTGAATGAAGAATTTCATGGAGTTAAAAAACGTAGTTTATTGACCGTTGCATAGCCCTTAGATGTACAAATTCATGTATTTGATAAATAGGAATTCAAATGCAACAGATATCTGTTTACAAAAAATGCGTGAACGTGACTGTGTGCCAGGAATACCCGAGGAAGAAATGTTTGGCCATCGTTGACGTCGTCAGATTTTGAAGTGTATTTTACTATCGGAGTTCTCAGGGCAAATTGTAAATATTTCATCATTATGCAATATTGACAATACGTCTGTATTTGAACGAAGTGGCTAATGTCAGTGTCGCGCTTTAAGGTTTATGTGAGGTAACCCCCAACTTCCTCATAATGTCCCAGCATGGAAGAGACTTTGAAAAACAAGGTAAATGCGTAAAGAGCTCAGATGGTTGAGTAACTAATATTAAACCGTTTGCAGTGGCAAGTTACTGGTTTTTTTAAATACTGTTAAATGAATTGACATGTATATGCGTTATTTGTTTAAGGGTTTTCGTATATGGATGGGGTCCCTGTCAAAATTGGAGAAAAATATAAGCCCCCAAAGAAGTATAATTTGCCCCTTGGGTTTTTGCAGAAATTGCCAACGGAAACTATAACGGAAGAGGTAAGTCATATTGTGAAAATTTTCTATTGCCATTATCATTGGAAACAATTCTATTTACTGTATATCAGTATTGTTTTCCATTCATTAAAGGCCTTTGAATTATTTAATTTGTTTACCGATTTCTGCTTGTCATACTGTGCAAGCAAGTTAAATATCGCTTGTTTCGAAGAGTTGTTCATAGTGTTATCGATGGTTATTCGGCATGTAAATTAGTTACCATTCCCTGAAAATATACCTCTATACTTCTCATTTTTAGTGATTTTTACTAATCGTTTGTGATAATTGTGGTCAATAAGATGTAGCAATTTAAACGTTGTTTTGATATTGTTGAAATCAAATTCTTTTGCCTTTCAGTATGACTTTCAATTGGAGAGGAGTGTATTAGAAAAGATAAACCAGTGGCGCAAAATAAGATGTGATGCAATAGAAGCTAGACGGAAAAGAATTGAAGCTGATGATAAAATACTGCTGGAAAAAGCGGAGAAATTAAAAGAACTCGTTATCAGTTCACCTACCAAAGCGGACAATTCAGCCGAAGATTCTAGTACAGCCCAGTCTTCAGATAATACCTCTAATGCTGATTCCCCGGAAACAGTATCTCAAAATTCTGCTGACGTGCCTAGTGCAGATAGTGCATCAGTTCAATGTTCAGAAGAGGCCTTAAATGGCCAAAAATCAGTGGTCACTGTCCAAGGACGAATGGTCCCTACCCAGTCTAACCAGTACGCAACTCCCAATAGTATTCTGACACCAACTCCATATGGCCCTTTTATGAACCAGAAAAAAGACTACCAGCAATCCCCTTTCAATTTCTCTGATTTTGAAGCCGATACGTCAAGTCCCTTCGATAATATGGAACTAAAGACGTTAAATGACATGGAAGAATTGGCACATGTTTTACAGCCCATGTCAAATGCATTGAAGTCCAAGGAATCTTCTGGTAGTAATCCTCTTCATTTCTCTTACTATGCACCCAATATGCCAGTTCATCAGAGCAGTGGTCAAGTTTCAAATTCTCTTTCCTCAGTTCACCAACTTGTTAATTCAGATGTAAAACCACTTCCCCAAGTCAATGGTATAAATAGTTACAGCTTATATGGTACTGTTCCTCGAACGCAGATACAGCCAGTTAGTCAAATGAAGAATTCTGATTTGCATAATGTATCATATGGTGCATTTGACGGCAGAAATTATCAGTATCCTGTGACCTCCATTCAGAATAGTACTTTTGCTCGAGGGAGTGTTTATGACTATTATTGTGGGCATCCTTGGGAACCAAAGACTGCTGTTGTGTCCGCAAATGGTATGAGAATTAGTCAGGGTTTCCCAGTTAGTAAGGAAAACACATCTGTGTCTGGAAGCAGTGGTGCGACGACTGGTGGCCCTTCATACTCTGGACCAGTTGAGAATATGGACAACAATAATATGTACCATTTCCCTCCTACTTCGTACTTCACCCCACAAATACTAGCTTCACATTCCAGCAATGATAAGGTGGTAGCCATGACAAGTAGTGAGAGTGGAGGCCTAAGAGCATCCAAAAGTGTTCCTGACATAATGAAAGAATTGGAATCAGAGTTGAACAAGCAGCCTGCTCTGCAGAGGCGACACAACTCCAACGCCACTCCATCCGGCCAATCCATTCCAAAGGAACTGGAGGTTAGTTGATTTTTTATGTTGTTCACCCAATTTGCCGAGCCGGTCCTGGGGACCAATGACTTGAGGTATGAAGACTGGTTGTCAGTCGAATCGTGCTTGCCTCAGCACAACTGATGTGGACTTAGATCCAGGTTTCCAAAGGCAAAACAGGGGTAACGCAAAAAAAATCAATCCTGAATTTTCTGTCTCTTGCTGAAATAGCTGATGTAATTCAAACCAGTTCTTATGGGAGGGGTGAGTGCCGTTTTTGGTCATTGGCTTGATATCAAATAACAACTTTTGTAGCCTTTGACAGGAGCACTGGTGAGTTGAGTGTTTGCCTTTTTTTAGAGAAAAATTGTGGGGACGGTAGTGCGTCCAAGGTAATAGCACAGTTGACAGGAATGCAGCCAATCAGTGAACACGTCCAATGCTGTTAAAAGGGCTGGGAATCACATGAGTGAAGAATCCATGATGATGGCCTTTGTTTAAATAATACGTTTGTGAAAAAATTGTTTAATTTTCCTTTCTAAGGCAAATCAGTTTATTGTGAGCTATTATCTTGGATGGACTCTGTCTGTATAGGCATAAACTACTTTCTTTGCCAGAATACTCCAGAAGGTTCCAGTGATGACAATGGTAGGCTTTATGACAAAACGAACAATGTGAGGGGTAACTTTGCAATTTTTTTTCTATGATGGAAAAAGAACAAACTTTGCGAATTACACTATTTAGTTTTTTATTCACGACCCGGGTATTGACAGTTCGTGTCATCGTTAGGTGCAAAATACAAAGTTTCAGTCCAATATTCAGTTCAAAGGGTGGGAAAGGGAGAGGACGCAAGGGAGGGGAGGGAGGAGGGTGTGTATGTTGGAGAAGAGAGGTGGGTCGGGGAGGAAGGGAGAGGTGGGGGAAGAATCGTTGCATCGCCGGGAATTCCACTGCATCCATGCCCGTCATCGCTCGGGCGGTGGCTCCCTGGTGTCATCACCACTACCTGACAATCCGAGGGTCACTGCTTAATCTTCCGGCGGTGGGAGGGTTGGGGGGAGGCGTCCATGTCCATCATCGCTCGGGTCGTGGCTCCCTGGTGTCGTCACCACTACCTGACAATCCAAGGGTCACTGCTTATTCCTCCTCAGGGAAGATCTGCGGTGGGAGGGTGGGGGGGGGGGGAGGAAGAAGAATCATTCCTGTTTGCCTGCGAGGCCTGGTCACTGTCCCAGCAGATTACCTAAGGGAGTCGAAAGAAAGGGAGGGGAGTGGGAGGGGAGCACTTGCTCGTTGACTAATAAGGCCTTTTTTCGGGTATGCTGAATAATCTCCAGTGCTTCGAAGGCGTCTAATCTTGGTTCCCTATCTTCAAAGTGTAGAATTTCCAGAGAGAAATCACTGCTATGACCGCTATCTAGGAGATTCCTGGCAAACAATGAGTAATCTTTCCCTGTTTCCCTTTTGTGTTTCGTGGTTCTCATGGCTAGGTTGTGTCCTGTTCTACTGATGTATTGTGCGGGGAAGTCTTCACATTTTAACGAATAAATGCATTTTTGTAGGTTGGGTATATTATCTTTGGTGTTGATCAAGTGGTTGCCAAGCATGGAGGTGACTGAGTAGGCTATCCGGTACTTACCTCTTGGTATTTTCTTGGCCGCTGCGTAAGAGATGCTTCCTAGGAATGACACTTTACACCAATTTCTCGGTTTGTCCTGCAGCTCTGGGTTTTAAATATCGGAGATGGCACGTTTGCTGAGGATATTGTCAACCAGCTTGGTTGAGTATTGGTTCCTAGAAGCCATGCACTCAATTAACTGGAGTTCACGTTTATAATCTTCTTTTTTCATGGGAATTCTAATGAGTCAATTGATTGGTGCGTAGAAGGAAGTGGTCTTCTGGGCAAAAGGATGGCAGGAGTCGGCCGAGATAATTTCATCAGTGCAAGTGGGTTTACAGTACACAGAGAACTGGTGCATTCCATTAGTTATTTCAATGGTGAGATCTAGGAAATTGATGCGGTTTCCGTTGTTGACTTACACAGTGAATTTAATTCTTCTATGAATGGAGATGAGTGCATTAAGAAAAACTTCTGTCTTGTGGTGCCCGTCCAGCAGTGAAGGACATCATCCGCATACCTGAACCAGTAGAAAATGTTGCTCAACAGTTTATTACCAGAACTGAATAATTTCTTCTCGTCGTTGGCCATAAATATTTCGGCTAAGAGGGGAGATAATGTTGATCCCATTGCTAATCCCTCTTTTTGAGCGAGTGAATTTCTTCAGTTAGCACTGTGTTGAATTTCGCTTTCTCCAGGTGATCTCTCATGAACTGTAGGGTTTCCTGTTTCGAAACACTAGTGAGCAAGTTCTTTACGTCAAAAGAAATTAACTTGGAATTAGAAGGCACAGAGATGTCTTTCAGATTCTCTGCAAGTTCAATAGAATTCTCGATGCCGTGGGTTGAGGAGGAGGCTGTGTATTCCCTGATGACCTGGTTGAGCTTGAAGGCCAGCTTGTGGGTGGGTGAAGACAGGAAGGAAACCACAGGTCATATCGGCATATTGGTCTTATGAGTTTTAATCAAGCCGTAGAGTTGTGGTGGAAGGGGGTTCCTCTGGATCAATCATCCAGAGGAACTCCTTTTTTCCCTTTCACTCAGTAGACCGTTGCAAGAGTTAATCGCAACTCGTGCAGTTGTTAGAAATGTTTTGGTGGGGTCTTAGCAAACTTCTTGAATTCATTCTCATGTGAAATCAAAGCATTTTTGGATGCAAATGTTTGATGTTTTTTGAATGTTTGAATTTTGGTGTGGTAGGCTTTTTGTTGGTGTTAAGTTCATTGCATGGCTACTTTTGGGAGAGAACTCTGTTTATTCCATGTTGAATAAGAATTAAAATACGCGCATCCCTTACGCAATTCTTTAGGAGCAAGGTATTTGTAATACAGGGTGATCATCCATTTCTGAGCCACCATAATGGGAATTGCCTGAGACAACCCACCTCTCAATATTGCCTCTGGTTATATAAATGAAGCCCCTATCTCCCAATCTGGTTGAATGAGCGATGTTGCCGTTCCTTAGGGCAGAAAGTATTTTTTCCCTGACTGGGGTTCCCAGGTTTGAAGATGAAGTTGTGCTCTATGGGACACCAATTTGAGAAATCCAACGAGATAGTAGAACTTGGTGGGGCAGTCACCAGAGTGGTACAAAGGGTAAGGATCAGCCCCCTCCCCATCTCATATTGGTATAGGAATCACAAAACTTGGGGACACTAGCCTTCGTTGAGTATGATGTGATGGAGGGAGGGCATGTGAGACAAGGAGACAGAGTCATTCCATTTATTGGCTGACTGCTCTTCTCTTTTTATATTTTACACTATCCCATGATATTTCTGTTGAAATTCACTGGTTTTAGTTTGAGAAAGGCTTAAGTTCGTCAATTGCAACCACCATTTAATTTTCTCTCAACACTCACATCGTAATGACAGAAGTGAAATCCAATATCTGCAACGTCCACATGTGTGCTTAAGTGTGGCCCATTTGATCTCAGGACTTCGAAAAACAGTTTTGATTCCTGTCCTGAAGAAGGAGAAAGTAGAGAACTGTAAAGATTATTGGATGGAAAATTTAATATGTCACGTGGCAAAGGTTGCAAGACCTCGAAGAGTTATTATCAAATGAAAGAGAAAGGGCAAATGACCTACCTACCGGGTGAAATTAGTTTAGGAACGGGAAAGCAATTAATGATGCCAATGCATTAATGAGAATAGAAGAGCAGAGGAATCTTAGGTAAAATCAGGATGTGTACACTTGTTTTGATGACTAGAATAAAAGAAATTCTATAAATATATTTTCTTGCATGTAAATATTTGTGCTTTGTTACTTCATGTCAGTTGTAATTTCTTGATGATATGCCTCTTATGGAATTAAGTTTAACTTTTTATATTGACACGAGTGTGGATGTTAATACATATTTAAATATGATGGTAAAATAATGAATGCATTGATTTTACTTAACACCATCAATTGAACGTCTGAGTAGAACAACAGTAATATTCCAAAAAATACAAAAAAAAGTTAAGATAGCCATTTTGTAGTTTGAATGTAGTGCTATCGTTTAGCGGAAGAACAGTAATATTCCCGTCCTACCTGTCGTTGAAATAATGCTTAAAAGTTTGCAATGAGTGGAAGAAAAATAACATTCCAGGAATGTTACTCTTCTTCCACTCAGACGCCGCGCCGTGCCTTGCTCGCCTAGTACCCGTTTCTACTACCCAGGGCGCTGTCCTCTCACAACTGACAGTACAATAATATTGTGATTTTCGTTGAGTTTGTTGTTGCGAGGTTATATTGTGGTGAAAGCTGTGTTTAAGTTCAAGAATTATTTTAAGTCCTAATAAACTCTTTATGGTACAGATTGCCGAGAAACGAAAGAACCAAAACTATTATTATTACATAATCAGTAAATGGACTCACATTTAAAAGATACTCTTTCTTCTATATTTAAAAAAATATGTTTACTTCTCCCTAAACATTATTATTTTCCCTTTTTCATGCTAAATAAAAGAGTTATGTCTCAAAAAGTAATTAAATAAGCTGTTATTTATTCCTATTTTTGATAAAAACTGTTTTGAGTGGAAGAAAGATAATATTCCATGGCACATTATAGTAAATATATATAAAACTAAAATTTTGTGTTTTTTCCCATTTTCAGACAGTATTTAGTGTCCAAATATCTACATATTTTCAATGGTAGGTTTTTTTGTAAAACTTCAAATTTCTTAGTTATAAAGTTTTTTTTAATTTCCCGAAAAATGAGATTTTGGAATAATACTGTTCTTCCACTCAGACGTTCAATTCTCACCAGTACGTCGTTTACGTAAAATCCCGTGCTTAATAACGCCGCACTCCGAAATGCCCAAAAACTTTGCACCTTGCGATGATGTATCTTAAGGTGAAGTTCTCAATGTCGACATTATCGGGGCGCTACTGAAAGTATGAGAAAGTTATGTTGCGAATTCATTCCACTCGGCCCGTCCCTTGTTCGAATCTTTCCATCTAATCTGAATTAGAGAAAATGGTTACGTGACTGCACTTTGGAAGCAGAACACAATAAAGGAACTCGGCTGAGGAAGAATGCACTCGTACAATATTTTAAATAAATGCTGGTTCATAACATTCTGAATTAAAATATATAAGACATTGAATAAACGATAGAGAAACGGGAATGCATTTAATAGAGTATAGAAATGAGAAAAGTGGCAGGCAGATGATTATTTTGAGGTCTTTCTCAGTGAAATCAATCAATTTACCTGTGAATTATTCTTGGGTTTCCAACTGGGTTATACTCTCCATTATGGCCGACGTTTCAATGCACGAGTCGGGCATCGAAACGTCGGCCATAATGGAGAGTCTAACCTGGCTGGAAACCTGAGAAGAATTCATTCATCAACTACGCTGGGAAAGTACAAGATCATACAATTGACCTATGACTGTGCAGAATCAGTTATTATTATTAATTCCAACCTACCTTACCACGTGATGTTAAACGTAAAACACTACAGCAAGATGATAATGATGTTTATTGATGCCTCAATGCTCTCTTATAGATCTAGGGAACATAGATTTACGCGTAAGTGCGGATATGAGCATTGTGTTGTCGAGAGGCTGGCAGCAACGGAAGGGTATATCTTGTATGAAGTATGCATTATTTTTCTAGGCTTCACCATCCCAAGTAACTGACAAACTTTCATTGATAGAATAGCAGCACCGTCATTCACAAATATTTTCTCTAATACTGTAATTTTATGGTGGGCATGACATTTCCCAAATTTGTATGTCTGGAGCGTGCATGTGAAGGGTAAAAATGTCGCTCACTGCAATCACGAAAACGTAGGAAATCAATTAAAATAGAGATTGAAGTAGGGAATTCCGGCGCTGTGTAAAAATGTTTCGTTATTTCCTAACAATTTTTCAGGAACAGTATCACCCTCGACGATTTACTGCAACTTTTAGAACTTTAGGGTTTAGAAAACTTCCTCTTACACACTAATTTCAGACGAAAAACATGTTTTCGATTCACCTCAAACAGCAGTGAATCAACTTTTTCTACCTTATGGCAGCACGGGATTTTCAGGTATTTTTTCACGTAGATATCTGCCCCTGGATCTACCATTCAGAATGGTATACTTACATTGGTTTGAGTTTTAAATCACCCGATGCATTGACCCCCAATAAAAGCGTAATAAATAATAAGCAAATATAACAGAAATAAAACAAAAAACGCAATTATTATTTGCTCAGGCGAATCTTTTACTGACGTTATGGAGAGTAACGCCAAACTTTTCCACCGAATGGAAATTACACATCAGACGCGCCAAAGTCCTATTCGTTATTCATTTTTTTTGGTCGCGCATAATTTGAACAACGTTATCGTGAAGCACTGACGACGTTGAACGATTAAGGGTTTGAACAACGTTATCGCGAAACAACGTTAAGCGGGACAACGTTACTCTAGGACACACTGTATGTATTGATCATTACCCACGTACCACACATTCTCTTCAGAACAAAAACAACAACACAACAAAACACGATCGTAAATAAATCTCCGGCGCACAATTTTTGCTATCTGAAGAGACTATACTTTGCCATCTGAAGAGACAAACTGGAAAATGTTTGCCTTACTGCCTTGTAACATCCTCGATCCTCCATCCAATTTTTTACGAATATTAAAATTTGCCTACTTTCAACGAAATTTCACACGTGCACAATGCCAAATTCAGCCATTATTATTGTGAAGGAATAATGCGATGAAGTGCAAAAATAACATTTCAGCAGGAGCTTGAACATTTTATGTAACGTCAAAAAAGACATATTAATAAAAAATAAAATTTTCCATTGAAATTGCATGGATGGCAGCTTCCCTGAGTTCTTATTTCATCTGAAAGCTGTCGTTAAATGTTGAAATGTTCGGCAACTGGCTCTTAAATGCATACTTATGCTTCTACTAAACATTATGAAAGAGACTGCCTAGCCAGTCTTATGAAGTGCCTCGTCTTTGGTGTTCTGTAGCGCTCTTTCCAGCGTTAAACTTCACGGGTAGACGTTGTGAAGTGCAAACAACCGATACATGATCGCGAGGGGCGTTGTGCTCCTCTCGGGCAAATTCAAAATTCTCGGGCAAGTCAAAATTGGGGTGTTATGTGTTAGGTAATCACCCTACAGTTATTTATTTTATTATGTGTGTCCTTAAGGGTTGGTGAATAATCTGAAAGAAAGACAGCCTTAGGCTGGTAACCGATTCCACGGCTGTCAAAACTCTCCATTCTCTCTCTTGAATTCTAATCAACATCTATTTTCATCATGAACAAGTTGTGCTGGTGCAATGGATTAATTATCATATTTACTTAGCCATTTTCTTGGTTTGTTCATTTGGACTAAATTTATTTAGAGGTGGTCTTATGAAGACAAAAACTTGGTGGTAAAATGAAAAGGTGTTGCAGCATTCCGTAAAGTTGGGGAGTCTGATTTGCTGTTTTAAGTGTAATAAATTATTTTTCTTTCTTTGTGTTTACAAATTATGTGGTACGCAGTCACATGCACGGGTACGAATACACCAAAGACTGAAATTCGCCATGAATAAATCATTTGACTTGAATGGGATTCGAACCTTGATCCAGGTTCGAATCCCAGTCAAGTCAAATGATTTTTTCATGACAAATTTCACCGTCTTCAGTGTAACAAATCATATTTGACATCTTGTTCGCATTACATGTTCTTATATCTATGTATTTTCATTATTTGATCAGTACCTTTTGTATGCATAATGAGCACACTTTTTGGGTCACATCCTTAATCTTATTGCACTTAAAGCTTGGTTTTTCTTACACCTTTCTTCTTTTTTCAGAATTGGAGTCCTTGGCCTACTCTTGACAGTCCTGATAATTCTCCTCAGTCACCTCCGGGAAATTCTTTATCGAAGCCTGAATCTGGAAGTTCTGCCGATACCAAGAAAACCAGTTTGAAGTGCACATCTTCATTGCCAAATCCATTCCTTGAACTCAGTCCAAGTGCCCAAAGATTGGTTGAACACATTAGTGAAATGGGTTTCTCAATTGCAAGAGTTGCTCGAGCTTGTCAGATGTTTGGGGAAGATGATAAGAAAGTGAGTATTCTTGAAAAGAATGAGGTTATCTGTCGTATTTTTTCATGTTTTGTTAATTATATTTTTTTTTCAGATTGTTGAATTCCTATTGCAAGTTCAATCTTTGGAAGAAAAAAGCTATCCTGGTGATCTCGTTGAACGATCTCTCATATCAAGTAATTACAATGAGGAGGAATGTGTAAACTATCTGAAATTAGTGACCCAGTTAAAGGATTTGGGATTCACTGAGAGTCAAGTCATCCAAGCTCTTAAAATAACTGAAAATGATGGTGATAAGGCCTTGGATTATTTAGTTTCCTAGCAAGAATGTGTCTAGTCAAAATGGTGGCATCAACTGATGTCCCACTTACTACCATATTTATTATACACAAATTGTTTTGTAACATCACTGAATAAATGCTTATATTCAATGCCTTTCACTTGTGTGTTGACACGGGAAATTTGTAACATTGTGATATTACAAATTACTGAAAAAATCATGTACAGCTTTTAAAATAGATTTTTGTGATAAAGTTTCTATTTTTTTGCTTTTAATCATCTCACATTTTGTATTCAATGTATGGTTATGAATTGAAATTAATCGCATTTCTATTGCTCACAATTGCATTTGTGTACGTCTGAAAAACTGAACAGCCAGGAAAAAAGAAAAGTACAGTAGTTCAGTATTAATTGACTGGTTGATGGATGAAGATGGATTTTCCAGCTTCTGTGATGCTTAAGTGTGAAAATCCTGGGCCATCTTCACGCTAATGAAGAGTTGTATTTACCTACATTATTTTAATAAAGCAGGCAATTGAAAGCAAAGTCTCGATTTAAATTACATTGGGAAAAATACCCAGGGTGTCCACTGACCTGGAATAGCGGGAAAAATTCATGGAATTTTATGGATTCACTGGGAAATACTTTGAATTGACAGCAAAAGTTTACATTTGCCTAGGAAATTCAGAGCAATTGCTGTAAAGAAGAGGATTGTGGGTGGAAACAAAATCAGTCATAATGCATGTAGCTTAGTATAGTTTGGTTGTACAATGGTTTCTCATTTTGGTGAATTAACTTGATGAAGAATTTAGAAAGGGAATTCTTAATTTACTTTGGAGAACTTAAGCATGCAGTATTTTCTACAGTCTTAACTGTTCTCTACGGCTTTACTTCCCACCTGTATGGACTGGTTAAATTAGAAGTGTCATTACTTGATGCAATCCTTCATTTTTTGTGTTAATTTTGTAATTAATGGTGCTACCTACCCTCGACACTAACAAGAGCACCTATTAGTTCGTGGTCCTCTGGGTTGTACTTGAAAATCTCCACCCCAAAAAAAAAAAGAAATAAATAAGAGGGCCATGTCACCTCTCTTTGATTCTAAATACTTGAAGAATTTTATGGGGGCTCTGAATATATGCTGTGGAGTTACTCATTCTAAGTAAAATAATACTTATGTGGTGTTGACTGGGACTGAGAAATATTTCTGACTACTCCCATGAATTGTTGAAGCAGTAAACCCTAATTAGGAGATGATAGTGGACGAACTCTTTACACCTCCAAACGTATACATTATCTTGATTTTTCTTAATAAATGGCACATACAGTAGACTCTTGTTATTACGAAGTTCACGGGACCAAAAAATTGGTGGTTTGTGATAACGAACTTCGTAAGAACGTTTTTTTTTAATCGCAAAAAATACAGTAAAAACTTCCCCGAACGCTGGGGTTACGTTCCACGATTATGCCATGTTGCACAAATCTGCATTGGAGAAAGCATTAGCCTCATGGAAATAAGGGGGTTATGTTCCAAGGTGGAAAAAATAATATGTTAGGACCTTTTTTTCTATAAATATGACGGGCCTGCTTTTATTTTTTTTTTAACTGTAGGGCACCACTTAAACTATTACAACTATCCTCTCATATACAAAAGAAACTTTAAGCTATAAATTAGAATCACTAGTTCGTGAGTTCTACACTTCGTCGACTCATTTTTATAAATGTGTACAACATTTTTTGCCACTCATAAATACTAATGAACATACGCTGTATTAATTCAAATTATCTTCATAGAACCGAAAAAATAATATTACAATTAGTAAAAAACAAGAATTAAATTAAAAACTTTCTGATTCTCACTAATGTTATATCCAACGATCGGCTCCTGTGAGCTCCCGCATGCGGCCGTTAGGCTGGTAACCGGCAGTATGTTTGCAATCACTGTGAGGGTACGTGCCTGCATTTATTTTTCGTGCCTTCTTTTGGTTATATTTGTTTGGGTCATTCCTTTGTGATTTTCTTAACATCATGACGAAGTGAGATCTTAGCACTGAAATGTGCTTCGTATGTATATCCAACCAGATGGGTATACAAAATCCTGTATTCATTGTTCCACAAAGCAACTGGTGTAGCACCAAATGCTAAGATAAAATGCAAGAGTGATGAAAATAGTGGAGCATCATGCCACGGACACAATTTCACTCCGACGAGGACCCGGATTCAGTGCAGGAAAGGAAATTTGATTAGGATTGAGGAGGGAGCGCTAACAATAACTAATTTTCATGTTGGGATTATGGAATTTCCTGAATCGTTTTCCCCATTTCTTCCCACAAATATAAAAAAGATTAATTTTATTCAAGAACTGAACTAACAATAATATAGGCTACTTGAATAATTGGAAAGGGTAAACAATGTGTACCTACCGATTCAGTGTAGGTAGTACTTTACAAGTCTCCTCCAGTATGACTTTTAAGTTTTGAATAATACCCTCATCCAATGGTTTAGCTTTAATTATATTTAGAGGAAGGAAGACAATCATATATTGGGTAAACGTAGGTTGTCAAGATGTTTGTGGGAGCTTGCATTGTCTAGCAGTGGGAGAATCTTCCTATTTTCTCCTGCCATTCTTCTTTGCAATTGCATGAGTTTTATGGAAACTCTATTTCCATCCAGCTGTTCATATTAAAATCATAGAAAACAGGAAGGTTTTCCTGTTGAACATTTTTTAGGCACTGAGGCTTCTCATACTTCCCGATAAAAATTGTTTCTGTCTGGTTTATGCAAAGACCCACCGTCACTCTAATTTTTCGTTTCTTCGCCACAAATTGCTGAAACGTGCTTTAAACTTTGTCACCCAACCTGCTGAGGCTTTGAAATCCTGGCTTTTTTTCTCTAGGGAAATTTTTTCCGCTTTCTGCAGTAAAATAGGGCCACTGACTGGTAGGTTTTCTCGATGGCATTTGCCAAAAAAGAGAACACTTAATTTTCAATGTCAGCAAATTTAGCGCCACGGAGGGTCTTGATCTTTAGCAACACTCATTTTGCCACTTGAATTAAAATTTTTCACGGGTGGATAGCGTAGATAGAGAAACTCCAAATTCTTGGCAAATTATGTTTTGCTAATTTTGGTTTCTTAAATTTCATTTGATCATCTTTAATTTATCATCCAAAGATTTACATTTCTTGGATTTCTTCGGTTTTGACGGATCCGTATTCCACAGATTTCACACAACTTGTCACATTTGTAATGCGCTTCTTGCAGCACCCATCTCAGGATCTCCGAGCGAACTTGCGAGGATGCCTTCACACTGGTTGAGTAAAGACTAACTTATGTCAGAGCAGTCCCCAAATGTCCTCTAAGACGCTGACTCTTGTTTACTTTGTGTCGAGGGGAACTAGCTTATGGGGATATTCGTGGCTGCTTTCAGAAAACAATCTCAATCGCCGGGGAACAGTCACACAGCATCAAAAGTAATACAATATAGTGAAGTGAGAACCCTGAGTCATGTCCTCAAGTCAAGTGGTGCTGTTCGGAGAAAAGGGAAGTGGGAGAGGCAATGAAAGGGAAAGAAACTACCTCACAAGGGAAGTCTTTTTGAAGGTCTGATCCCAATCATTCATACGGTTTGTTTGTGACACACTCCTTTGTTTGAATTAACTGAACGTTTCATATTAATGAGGTTTATCTCCAATATTAACGATGAGTATGGATGATGAAAAAGAAAAGAGGCGTAATTAATTCCCTGCTTCAATTCTTTCATGTCAAAGTCAACCCCTCCAATAATGTTAATAAGGAACATTCAATAAGATATAATACTTCGTTCGAAATTCATAGTGCAACCCTTGTCAGTACTTTCTTTTAGAGAAAAATTACTTCCAGGGATTGCTTGGTCCAAAATTCGACCTATTTCTAGAGAAAATTGGCCAAAAACTCCGAACCCACTCCGTAGTAAATAAACAGAGGAATTTTTCGTGCACTTTATTACACCTCTCGTAATTGGGGGGGGAGGATTTGAAAGGGGGTTGGGGACGGAAAAAGGAAGCGGGTGGGGGGGGAGAGGGCCAAAGTCAGGCAGGGAAGGAGGATTGGCTAGGTTGAAGGTATAGGACCCACATTGGGGAAGTGTCCTTAAAAGGGACAATGGAAACATTGGAGAGGTAGGGGTGGGGTGAAAAGGAAAGAGGCAAGCCCTTTTCTTTTGTTTCTCCCCTTTCACCCCCCCCCCCTTATGCTTCCAGTGTCCCTCTCGGAAGTTCACTAACCAATGTGAGTCCTGTACCCTCAATTCAGCTAAGTAGGTAATGCAAAGACTCAATTGTTACGTGGTAGTTCTTCGGCAAAGTACGTGAGGCAATGCTTCACAATTTATGATGCAATGTTGAGGATGCCCGCATGAATGCCCTTGTTTATGCGTCAAAATTCAGAATAAATATTTTTAGTTTCTATCGGGACTGGGACTAAGGTTCATAACTTCGTAATAACGATAATTTCATAATATAGTTTTTTTCACCATGCATTTGGATAGCCTTTTGGTCGGGACCAACGATTTGCTCTGTAAAAACGAAAACTTCGTAATAATGTTGTTCGTAAGAACAAGAGTCTACTGTATTATGCACAATTATCATAACACCCGATTCCCTGTTATTTGCTCTGTTCTGTAGTATTTAAGGATGACATGTGTATATATAAATATATATGTCAGTAACTTTCACACAAGTACCTAATACGCTGAATCTTCATTTGGCTGCAGACCTTTTTTTAATTGCAAAATTAAATTAGAAATAGTGGTTTTCTGTTATCGAGAAAGGTACCAATGGAATAGAAAATAAAATAAACATTCTTATTCCTTCAATCGAATTTTGTATTCCGGTCAAAATTTCGAAATGTTTGCTAAGACGTAACGATTTGTAGCAATGTTTTAGTGTTATTATCATCCCCATGACGACCATACACATTGTTTAAGTCGAGATTCCGTGTGTACATCCATTAACTCAATGATTCTTTACACAAAATAAGATATGAATGGTTTATTACAATCAATGTAAATGATAATATTCTTCCCATTGATATTCAACGGGTACCTCTCTAGTTTCACATAAATATGTAAACAATTTATATGCATATAAGTAATATCCAAAAGTTAAAACTGGGAGGGAAAAATTCTCTCCAAAGAATGTAAACAGCAGATCAATTCCTAAATGCTCATTGCCTAAAATAAGCAGTTGGTCTCCTGAGACACAAAATCTGGCTTTTCAACCTTTGCACTGAAAGTAATCCTCCAGCTAATGCTTTAATATCGAGACAGATGTTACACTCATTGCATAGAGGTAGATATTTCGTGTCGTAAAAGACATTCAGATCTACATTTGACCTCATTCCCATCTCTTCTTGCTAATAATAGACACTCAAATCCCCAGAAGGATCATAGGACACCTAGTCATGGATAGTAGTTGAAGATACTAGCCCACAATGCCATACCTTTATTGGTGATGATGTTGTAGCAATTATTCACTTTATGACTTGGACCAAAATAACGATTGATGAACCACTTTAATATGGTACAGAACGAATACAAGCAACCAAAAACTGAACTAAGGAAAACTGGCAAGGGATGGAGGTAGTACACACAGGTGGCAGCACCACAAAGTTGTATGTAGGCGCACTAGATGGCGCTATGATGGTGAAGGTTATTCTAACTTCAATAGATGAATACTCATTCCAATTGAAGATGTCATCACATTAGTTTCAATTTTCCTTTAAGTGACTCCAGAGAGAGAGGAAAGAAAAATTTTCCTTAATATAAAAAAAAAGCATTTATCCTTTCATAATATAATATGTACATATGTAGCATTGGAGGATCTAGTCAGTGGAACCTGGAAGACACTTTTTGAATCTTATTTGCATAAATATTCTCTCAATTGATGGAATTCATCTGTCATCCTAAGACTACCGACACCCACATTCCACAATATAGGCACTTGGTTGTTTCAAATAAGAACTGCCAAGTACTTCCATGTTCCATGGATGAATTTATTTCAATATATGTACATTGAAACACATTAATACAAAATATAATTAATAGCACACCATTCATTTGAGTGTTTCATAATGCCATTTTCACAACCTGATAAAAAGTTGATTTTCTGAAAGGCTCTTCATCTGCTTTCGTACGAAGCAGAAAAAAAAGGAGCCAAACCAGAAAGGCATTAAGTAACGAGTGGTTACATAAATATCATCAAAGACTAGAAAAATAGTAACAGCTCCTCATTACATGGAAGGAATGTCACATTGTAATCCATTTCAGAGCTTCTTGGAGTGATCTTTATTTTGGCGGGAGAAATACATGACGGAACATTTTCTCCAAATACTTTCAGTTGTAGTCCAAAATCAATAATTATGCCAGAAAAATATGTTCATTTTATATCTGACAGTACATAACTACATTCATAATTCTCATTATAGAGCAGTAGAAATAGAATAACATCCATCTATTGTATTATTGTTGTATTATCTCCTGCAATTCCTTAAGAGTGAAGTCCGGGTACGTACCACCTTTTCCAGCCAGGATATGATAAATTTCCTCAGCCATAGAGTCATCAAATTCCAAGAAGGCGAGGTTATCTAAAATTTCATTTTTGCTCATGGTAAGGTTTTTATCAATAATAACTACTGAAGAAGAATTTCTTATTTCACCACAGGGGAACTGTTTTCTAGACCATATATTTTGATCACCGTCTGCCTCATTTTCTAAACTAGATTTGGGATTGAATTGCTTTCCGACTACACCATTTGCCACTGACTTGCGATTCTCCAATGCCACAGGCCATACAGATCCGGTATTTCCCTGTTTTTCAATTGCTGAAGTTGGCTGTTTGGCAGTCCTTCTGTCAAACAACTTATCCTCTCCAATATTAATTACTGGCATTCCAAGGTCTTCCCCTAACTTCCTGATCATCACATGAAGATGATTCTGCAAAAGTGAAAATGTTAAGGATTAGAGTGGAAATAAATATTACATGGACACAACCATTTTCAGGTGTTATCACACATCATTACATGCATTAACCCATAATGGACAACCATTACCATATGAAATAACTAGTAAGACAAGCTCAAAAATATTTTCTGGGCATAATACTTCATACATTTCTCAAATCTTGACAAATTTAATTGCAAACTAGGGAATGTAGAATTTTTCCAAAAGTTGCACCAAGATAAACGACTTCAATAGGTAGCCTTTCTTCGAAATCTGCCTGAATGCACCTGTTTGGGGCCACACTCATTTTAATGAGCTCTTGGACCTTATCACAGCTTTAAAGTTTCAATACATATATTTGTGTGTGTACATAGCATTATCCAAAATAAGCAATATTCTACGACCACGGGCGGACTCCCTTTGGGGGCCTGGGGACTTTCTAATATAGCCTTCATCATCCCCAGGGCTATTACACCACCGCACATGCAAAATGGTAAAATAATGGGTTCATCATATCATTCATTATGAGTCAACATAGAAAGCAATGGTTTTGGCTCCCAGGGCCTATCAGGGAGCCGCTCTTACTTCTGAGACCTAGTGCATTACTATGATTTAAAAGGTTAAGTACATATATCTCCAACAGTGTGCAAAATCCTTGTGTAGTAATATTCCACAACACCCTGAGCAGGGGTGGATCAAATTCATTGTTTTGGGGGGATTACTACTTTCCGGGAGTCTGGAAAACCTAAAGACCACAATTTTTCCTATTTTAGTAGGAATTAGGTATAGACTAGCCTTAAGGCCATGCCTTAATTATGAGATCACCGGCCGACAAATGAAATGCCGACTTTGTCCTTTGTCTGGCCTCAGAGAGAATTGTAACTACCGAGGTAAAAATATTTGGCCTGAAACTAATCTGCAACTGGTCTGAAAGGATACATTTTGGTCTGTAAGTGGTCTGTAACAGGACTGGATTTCAAAGGAGGTGAAGGAATATGGTCTGTAACCAGTCTGGATTCTGGCCTGTAACTGCACTGCAATATTCGATAGTGAGAAACTGACCTGGATTGCTGCCCGTAACTGTACTGCAATATTCAATGGTCTGCAACTGGTCTGGATTCTATTCTCTAACTGTGATGCAATATTCAATGGTTTTTAACTGGTCTGGATTCGGATATGACACATAGCTCTGATATTTTATTCGATTATCTGCAATCGCTCTTAAATTTTATTTGTAACTGTTCAATGATTAGAATATATTTTATGCATTACTACTTAATGGAATTAGGAATCCCAAGCTTTGAAGTAATCACCTTGAAATCCACATTAGTTTTTTCAAACTTTAGAGGGATATAAAATCAGCCTTCCTAACTAGAGCTAGACTACCACTTGTTAGTATGTATAAAGGAAATTATTCTCTTATTAATTATTATTATTTGTGGTTCATAACCAGTGTTGGTAAGTAATCGAGTAAAAGTAATCGGATTACTTGTAACGATTACTTTTGCAGTAAATTGTACTTGTAACAATTACTTTTTATGAAATGTAATTTTTATTTGTAATTTACTCCTTACGATGAAAGAGGAATCGTTACTTTCGTTGTAATCGTTACTTGCTCGTAATCGACGATTACTTTACTCGCTCCCACGTAAAATTGAATTACTTTCAGGCAGCTTTGCTGGCCGGTATACAAGCTTGAACAGGGAAGTGTTCAAGGTTGCGTATGGCCGCCACCTGCCAGGCCGCTCTCGTGTGTGTGAGAGAACTTAATGCTACATTGTTGTTTGAACGCGTACCGCGGCCACTTGTGGGGTGGCCTTTACTGTTTAGTGTTCGAGTTGGAAATGCTGCTTCAGTGTTGCAACTTTCTAGTTTGGTGTGATCGGTGTTATGTCGTGTGTGGTGCATGTTGCCGTAGTCGACGAGTAAACGAAGGTCCTTGCATCCGTTTAGTTCTGCGTATTTTACTTGTGGTTTGGGATGGATGACGATCGCATGCCAGTCAATTCGAAGGAATTTCAATTTCCTTATTTGGGGAGATATTTTGAGCTTGAAGGTGAACAGACAGATCAAAACATGTCCGTCAAGTGCAAGCTGTGTCCGGGGAAGAAGTACCTGAAGTCACCTTGGAGCACGACGTCCAATTTGAGGAAGCATATACAGGTGAGTAACCTACATTATTTAATTGCAATTTATGTGCTTGGGAAAAAGATGATAGATGGCTCGATCATGTGGGATGTACAGGGCTATTAGCGAAGATGAGGCATGGCAGGATACTGGGGAAAAAGTTCATGCTAAATTTCTGCTTTCTGTGCCTTTTGCTGACATTTGTTTTCACCCACAAGACAGACACGTGGCCAGGCGCTTGCCGTACGGGGCTTCAGCCACTTCTCCCCCCCCCCCCCCTCCCCCCCTGAAATTTTTACACGTGCAGGCATTGAAACATATGCTGGGAAAGGCGAATCTTTGAGCTTCAATATGAGTTATAAAACATGGCAGTAAATGTAGTGGGAGCGGCACCGGAGCGTTAGGAACCGAAAGCAGAAACCTACTTCCCTAGTAAATTTCTAGCCGAAATCTACCGCCTAAAATACCTCCTATAGAATGCTCAAATCGATAAAGAGATAATGCTTTATTTTAGAGAATCCATCCTGCGAAAGTCTTTGAAATGGAGCAGCTTCAGAGTCAGACACGGAAGCGGAAGGCTCACTGTGATGGCAGTGAGGACCAAGAAGGAAAGAAAAAGCAGGCAACTCTTTCGTTTGGTGTGGCGACTCCTGTTACACAATCTACTCTTGACAGGCTCGTGCTAGACTTTGTGTGTTACTCTATCCAGCCATTTTCCGTTGTAGAAGAAGAGTCATTCATCAATCTGGTCAAGACATTGGCTCCCACTAAGGTAGTTATGTGCAGGAGAATCATTGTTGTACGGTTACGAGAGAGGTTTGAGGATATGAAGAGAAAACTGGTGAAGGAGCTGGCTGAGGTTAGTGCTGTTGCCACCACTGCAGACTGCTGGACACACTTCCATAGATCGTATTTGGGTGTCACTGTTCACTGGATTTGTACAGAGAATTTGGAGAGGAAGACAGCTATGTTGGCAGTACAGAGGCTGGAGGGACATCATACATACGATGTCTTAGCTGCCACCATTGAGAAAGTACACCAGGAGTTTGGCATCCACAACAAAGTGACGCTCTGTGTCACAGACAATGGCAGCAACTTTGTCAAAGCTTTCTCGTGAGTACGGTTGCATAAAATGTTCTTATGCTATTGATGTATAATGCTTACATATATATAATACTGAGTGTATTAATAATATCTTCAGGACTTTTGGGGTGGAATTGAACGAAGTAAGAAATGAATCAGAGTCAGAAGAAGAGCTCCAGTACAACTTGCCTCCTCATCAGCGGTGTGCTGCGCACACACTCAATCTCGTGGCAGTGAAGGTAAATCTTATTCACCTGTGTCTTCTGGTTTTGGAGACAAACTTTCATGAATATGCCTGTGTAATTTGCTTCTAAACCTTTTCATCATTTTTACATTTGAAAATAGTCTTCTCGCTTGTGCATGTTACAGGACAGCCAGACTGCAGAAAGTGATGTCACCTTCAAGAAAGTAGCAAGATGTTCGTTTTCCCGCTGCCAGGCTCTGTGGAACAAGCAGAGAAGCACTATTGCAGCTGATCAGATTAGAGAAAAGTTCAAAAGGTTACTTGTGACACCCAGTGCAACAAGGTGGAACAACACGTTCGACAGTGTCAAGTGTCTGCTATCGAAAGCTGCGAAGTTGATGCACTGGATAGACTGATGGATTTGATTGGTCTGCAATGCTTTCGACCAGCAGAGCTGTTAATTTTGAATGAATACGTTGGGGTGAGGAAACAGTCATGTGAAATGACTTTTTACTTTAAGTCATTACTTAGAATCAGACCTGATACAGTGGAAGCCCGGTATAGTGAGTACGGCTTATTGCGAGAATCCCGTTTTAGCGAGTGATTGTCTTTGTACCGCCAAAAGGCCTATGTTTTACATGTAAAATAAAGTGGATATAGCGAGGCCAAAAAGTTCCTTCCACTGTATACGCTCGGTATTACGACAGATATCTCTCGAGGGCGATGCACCACCCAGCAAAAATTAACTATTTTGTTTTGTATTACATATCTGTTAATTAAACTAAATATTCAAGATATGAGCTATATCTGCAACACCTAAAGCCAGTTATGTTCAAACATTATTGATTTACGGCCTTGAGTACGCTGTGCGCGCTCCCATTTTACGTTCTTCTTTTGTTAGGGCCAGTCATCAGTGAGAGGGGAGTGGGCGGACGACAAGCAAGTTGAGAGTAGAAGAGGGAACATTCAGCAGAATGAGAGCGATCTGTCGGAGCGATTGAAAAACTCAAACCATTCCGTCAACTCGATGCGGTCGGAGGGGCAGAGTTTACTCGGTCGGAGGGGCGGAGTTCTCTCATGTGGTTTGTGCGGCAGCATCATGTCTGCGAAACGTAAATCTTTGGACCTAAAAACCAAAATTAAAATTATAGACCAGTGCGAAAGTAAAAGGTCTTCAAAGACTGATATTGGGAGGTGGGTTGGTGTGTCGTCATCTACGTTGTTCACAATATTAAAGAACAAAGATAAAATTCATGCAGCAGTGACCGAACTAGGACGACCTAGCAGCCAAAAACATTTGCGGCATGGGGAACATCCTCAAATGGAATCTGCACTATTCAAGTGGTTTTGTCAGCAAAGGTCTGCAGGACTGCCCGTAAACGGTCCGATGTTAAAGGCGAAAGCTGACTACACTTGCACGAAACATGATGTGCTAGCCAATCGACTGAGGTATTTTCTTTTCTAGTGTAAATAAATACTCGATGACACTAATTTGCGGTAGATAATTGAATTTGAATCATAGAAACTGCTAGGAATAGGTGACTGTGCGAGAAATATCTTCGACCACCGGTACATGCCGTATTTCAGTGAACCTTCAGGCCAATTTTCCCAACTGATGGACGTACTGGTTAACATTCGAAAACTCGACAAAGTTGATATTATCGTCATGACATACTCGCAAAATTACCCAAAAACTACGGTATACCTAATATTTTAATTCCGATTAGTTACGGTGTCTTTACAGCTTTCTTCGGCGATCGAAAAATAGAAGAACTGGAAGAAAAACACCGAAACTGGAGGAATTAATATTTTATGTAATGGAAAATGTCCTGTATCTTTCTTAAAATTAGTTGATATTCCACCAGATTGTGCCTGAAACGACTTTTATTGCTGTTTAGCTTCGTCAAATACCATGGAAACAAAAGAAAAATGGTAAATACGAATGACTATGAGAATTAGG
The DNA here is from genome assembly GCA_963573305.1 of Pyrrhosoma nymphula. Taxonomy (NCBI): domain Eukaryota; kingdom Metazoa; phylum Arthropoda; class Insecta; order Odonata; family Coenagrionidae; genus Pyrrhosoma; species Pyrrhosoma nymphula. The sequence continues at coordinate 2,743,961 of OY754337.1, forward strand.
TGGCTTTATTCAACACTTTCGGATACAACGAGCGCTCGATTTAGCGAGTGATTTCCGAGGGATTATGAGCACTCGTTAAACTGGGCTTCCACTGTATATTTTAAACATAAAAATATGTATGGTAAATATAAATACATGAGTAAAAATGTGTGTATTAATACTTTTAAAAACAATACAATTTAATCCAAGCTCCATTTCTTCATGAGACCATAAAAATAACTAGTCTGTGGTGTTTTGTGGACTCATACCTAAACATTGTGATAATCTCATTACAGGTGATGAAACCTGTTGCTGTGCTCTGAACATCCTGCAGGCGGAGAAGAACATGTACCTTGGGTATTTACTGCCAACTGTCAGCTGCTACAGAGAGAGCTTTTAAAGAAAGCTAATGACACTAGCCAGAGCTTTTGCAGACCCTTAGCCAAGGCATTAATGGAAGGTCTAGAAAAGAGGTTCAAAAGCACACTGGAAGAAAAAAAACTTATGATTGCGGCAGGCCTTATACCTTCACTTAAGTTTTCATGTCTTGTTGGGAATGCGAAGCAGTAGCTGTATTTAAGGAAGTTGTTTGCAACTCCAGCCTACCAGTAACTGGTGAAGCTTCCGTCGAGAATTTGAGTGCAGAGGCAGGCAGCGATGAGGAAGCGTTATTTTTCAATCTTCCCTCACAGGAGAATTTGGTGTCTCCAGCCATGGAGGAGACACTTTCGTATTTGTCTTGCGTTAATACCGATCTGTCATTGCTATTGAAATTTCCTTCTCTGAAGTCTCTATTTGTGAAATATAACACAGGTGCTCCAGTTGAAAGACTTTTTAGTGTGTGCAAGGAGGTGCTATCACCAAAGAGATCAAGACTGAGGGATTAAAAAATTAATATGTAACTATTCTGTAAGGTAAACAAAGAATATCATTTCATAATTTTTAGGTTTGTTTCTAGTTAATAATTATTTTCTCCTTGTCATGTATTTCTTATGTTGTGCATATTAAAGTTGCATAATTTACTTCATCGTATTTACTTATTCACTGATTTACCTAGGTCTACAGATAACTTCAAATCCCTGAGTACCATAATTTGCTTGTTTAGGTTCAGCCACCCTAATGTTGTAGCCTACTTATGATGTGTACAAAATATAACACCTCTTGTGTTGTTACAGCAGTTATAATTGTAAATATCGCAAGTGAAATTGCAACTTTAGCAATTTCTATGACTCAATTATTCCACATACTGCACTAATTTTACTGCACTATTCGACAGTTGCCAGATGGTCTTTAGAGTGGACAATCTTACAAGAAGTAATTGAAATTTTACTGATTACTAAAAGAAAGAAATAGAAATACTTTGCTTATTTTCTACAATTTTACTTTAATTGTCGACTAGTTTCGATAAACTGTATCATCTTCAACGGACTAGTGGTACAAAAAACATAGGGACATAGTTATATACTGAATGGGTTGGGAAGGGGCGGGGAAGGATATGGAAGCGGTTGGTAGGAACATGTCAAATTAGTGAATAGGCGGGGTGGGGAAGCGAAGGAAAGGAAAGTATGGGGGGGGGGAGGTTAGGAGTGGAGCGTGGGTTGACGTCATAGGGAAGGGGAACTAGGGTTGGGGGGGGGAGAGGGTTGGGGAAGGGTATGGAAGGTAGGAAACTGTAGAAATTAGGGAATAGGCGCGGTAGGGAAGCGAAGGAAAGGAAAGTAGGGGGGGGGGGGGGGAGTTAAGAGTGGAGCGTGGGTTGACGTCATAGGGAAGGGGAACTTTGGTTGTCTGGGGATTTTTTGGGGTGTAATTGTGGGATGTCTAGGAGGGGGGAGTGGAAAGGGAAAAGGTGGTCATTAGTAATCAGTTCTTTTCTTTTCACACATTTCAAAATTTCCAACTGCTCGCGGATGTCCATCTCTGTTCCTTTCTTAACTTTGTGCAGTAACTCAGGGGTGAAATCAGATTGGTGGCCTTTTTCCAGGAGATGGGTTGCAAATTGGGACATCCCGGTGTTCTTCACGTAATCCCGTCGGTGTTCTGCTGCACGTACCCTTAGACTCCTCCCACTCTGGCCGACGTATTTAGCATCGCAGTCATTACACTTCAGCTGGTAAACCCCGCTCTGGAGGGCTGGTTCTATGGGATCTTTGACCGAAGGCAGCATGCTGTTAAGATTTCTGTTGTTGTAAAAGGCTGGTTTAATGTTCAACTCATTTAATAAATTTCCTATTTTAATGGAGGGTTGCCCTAAATATTTAACTCGTCGCCATGAAAGTTGGTCACTGGGAGGGGGATTGTAAATTTCTCTTAATAAAAAACTTTTCTTTTGCTTTCTAGCGGGGTTTACCAGCTGAAGTGTAATGACTGCGATGCTAAATACGTCGGCCAGAGTGGGAGGAGTCTAAGGGTACGTGCAGCAGAACACCGACGGGATTACGTGAAGAACACCGGGATGTCCCAATTTGCAACCCATCTCCTGGAAAAAGGCCACCAATCTGATTTCACCCCTGAGTTACTGCACAAAGTTAAGAAAGGAACAGAGATGGACATCCGCGAGCAGTTGGAAATTTTGAAATGTGTGAAAAGAAAAGAACTGATTACTAATGACCACCTTTTCCCTTTCCACTCCCCCCTCCTAGACATCCCACAATTACATCCCAAAAAATCCCCAGACAACCAAAGTTCCCCTTCCCTATGACGTCAACCCACGCTCCACTCTTAACTCCCCCCCCCCCCTACTTTCCTTTCCTTCGCTTCCCTACCGCGCCTATTCCCTAATTTCTACAGTTTCCTACCTTCCATACCCTTCCCCAACCCTCTCCCCCCCCCAACCCTAGTTCCCCTTCCCTATGACGTCAACCCACGCTCCACTCCTAACCTCCTCCCCCCATACTTTCCTTTCCTTCGCTTCCCCACCCCGCCTATTCACTAATTTGACATGTTCCTACCAACCGCTTCCATATCCTTCCCCACCCCTTCCAAACCCATTCAGTATATAACTATGTCCCTATGTTTTTTGTACCACTAGTCCGTTGAAGATGATACAGTGTATCGAAACTAGTCGACAATTAAAGTAAAATTGTAGAAAATAAGCAAAGTATTTCTATTTCTTTCTTTTAATATGGATTTCTACAAAGTAAAGGCCTCAACCATGAAGTGTATTGCTGATTACTTTTTAAAATCAGTAATTTGTACTCGTAATTGATTACTTTTTTGACAAAGTAACTGTGATTGAGCCCAGTTACTTTTTCTCAGTACTTTTACCAACACTGTTCATAACCAATTGCTCCATTTAATAGCCAACAAATTTTAAGAAGCATCTACCCAGTATGTTTAGCCCGTGTTCATCCTTCGCCCGAAATTTTGGCAAAAATGGGAAGCTTGCAAACAATTCAGAGAGACTTTAGTTCAGCCAGTAAACACTTCACTGAGAGCTTTGTGAAATTAATTTCCGTTATGCATTATTTATTTCTATGTGTTTATTGGTACACTCGGCAATTTTCTCCTTTCAACATTTCCGCAAGTTAGTTACGCATTGATTGAAATGTGAGCAAACGTGAGGGAATTGAAAAAATCTAGTTTATTCTCAGTAATACATATAGCATTTATATTCATACTATGTGGCAATATAGGTTTCAAATAATTAATGCCAAATAACTGTTATCGTGATGTAATGGTATTTCATCAAACTATCACGGAATGGCCATTTAATAATTAGTTCTTGAAGTTAAATTAATGCATGGAAGTGGCCACATGTATAAGACTCTGGTTAGTTAATATTAACTAATTGAAAAAATCACTCCACAACCTAATTTAATGTTAATTTAGCTAATACTGTGGGTATTTAGGGTGAGTGGCCAAAATATTCCATTGAGATAGCTATTAAAAATAATATTTTTGTACACTTCATTTACCCATGGTTGTATTTACTTCCAATAACATTAAATTTCATGTCATACGCATTTTGTTGGAATATTAAACACGGACTTTTCACACATAGGGCATGGTGTATTACCATATTGTGATGGTAGTTTTTGTTTGGAGTTCCAAACATGTGGCAGCTGCAGGTAATGGCAATGCGACACACTATTAATGGTAAAAACTTCGGAAACCAGAAATATTGTCATACCTATTACATTACCTATTATGTAAAAAGTGTAAAAAAAATTTGGTTCAGAGAAAGTTCTATTTATTAAAATTTGCAAGAATGCTACTTATCGGCATGTCGAAGATATTTCCCTGTTAGTTGCACACAAGCACTGGCTGGTGGCATTCTCGAGGATAACGGTGGAAATTAAAGAGGCCACTTTCAATTGCTATAAATTCACCTCAGAAAACAGCTGGCTTAAAGTTGTCGGAACCATAGAGCTCAATATATTCAGCATCGACAAGTATAAGCATAATGCATTGTGATTGACAGCAATAATTGCGTGTGGAAATTGTTCTCTTGAATATATGAAAGCATAATTGTTACAAGCAAGGCCAGACACAAGCAGTTGTAAGTTCATAATTGAATTTCATAGAGATACACAAAATCTTCCACCTTACTGACATCCGGCACCCGCAACGGGAACTTTTTCACAATGAATCACACCGGGAGTCAACCTAGGGCAAGAGGGGCCTGGCAGATTGGTACAGGGGGGATGCAAACTGGGGACAGGTACCACATTGTCACCACAGCCATCTGACATCATCCAATGACTCGCTGCCAGCAGCGTATTTGAAATTTTCTGACCCAGAAATGTCTTCTGTTCTGGCGTAGTAAGTATTTTGCTGTGATTTGCATGAAAAATTATCAATTTCCAGTGAAGTCACGTTGGTTTCAAGGGAACTATTTTCTCTGAGTTCATTGGTAACTGGTGATTTTCACATGTGTTCTAATTATGCGTAAGTAGTGTATAATAATGTGTTCTCCTGTCTTCATTTTGCCACTATCTGTGTGCTAAATCAGTTATTAATGCAGTCGGTGAGACTTTGTGATATTTAACAGCAGTGAATACTGTGAACATGTAGATTCATTGTTTGATTTTAAATCACAGTGGCGTTGCATTATCTTTTGTTGGTGATTTTGATTGAACAAGGATAATGTTTTCTCGCTAAGTTTTAATAGTCACCTGAAGCTTTATTTGCATGATCTGTGATGAAAGTGGCTCGAAGATTGTGTACGTTTGGCTTTCATTTTGCTATACAGGCGGGCCTCGACTTTCATACACTCGACTTTCGTACAATTCACACTTTCGTACGCTCCAAATTGATACCTTTTACTTGACTTTCGGACACAAAATTCGGACTTTCTGACACTCGTCGTACAATATTGTTGAATTTCCCGCGGTGGTGCATCCCGGCATTCAACTGTCCAACTGGCATTCTCGCTCGCTAGTATATGCGACTGTGGGCAGTGTTAACTCAGAGCAAGGTATAACTTGTTGATTTACTGAATTTAAGTAATGTCGTATAATAAGAATGAGTAGAAAACGTAAATATGATGTGACTGAGACCAACGAAAATACGCGTAGGTCGCATAAACTTAATACTGTCGAGCAAAAGTTAGGAATTATTAGACGTGCTGAACTAGGAGGATCATTTGCTGCTGAACTTAAGCTGTTCAACTGTGTGTTCAATAGTAAAGGGGAAAGATAAAATTATAGACCATGTACGAAATGCTGGGAAGTGCAACGCAAAATTCACGAAGTTGTGTATGGCATGTAATAATAATAATAATAATAATGATTTTATTTCTGTTGGTTACAAGGTAACATAGAAATCGTCAAAACAGTGGTACATTAAGATAGCATTAAGGTTAAAAAATAAAGACACAACATGACTTACAATCAGTAAAAAAAAAATATAAAAAATAAATAAGTTCAAGTATGACAGCAATCACACTTAGATGCCATGAACTCAGAAATGAAATAATAAGCTTTTTCAAGAAGTAAATTCTTTACACGGTTCTTGAACACTGGCATAGAGGAAAGTGATTTAATATCGGATGGTAATTTGTTATAAATTATTGAGGCTGCATGATGAGGACCATGCAGAGAAAGGGAAGTGGAGGCTTGGGACAAGTGTATGTTAGTACTGTTTCGTGTGTGGTAGGAGTGCACATCATGGTGAGAGGAGAATATTTGGGGGTTTTGTTTGACAAATAAGGCACAGTTAAGTATATATAAAGGGATGGAAGTGTGAGGATGGTGTGGTTCTTAAATAAAGGTCTGCCGGGAGTACGTAGGGGGAGATGAAGCATTGCCTTAATGGCCTGCTTTTGGAGGATGGATGTACCTAAGAAACATCATTCTATTTTCGTTTGTCTTTTGTCCAGTTTAGGAAATTGCGAAATTTTGTTGTTTCTTTAATTTTCATATATTAAATGACATCGAGTTTAAGGTTCCAAAAATTAAATGTCGTGATGCTTCTTGTTTTGTGTCTTTATAGTGATAGTAGACATTATCAGTGAAACGGTAATTCCTGCTTGGGAAAAATTAGAAATGCGTACGTTTACTCAGTACACAACGGTATTCTTTTAGAACCGTTTATCTAGACTGCATATTTTAAAGTAATTACATATTGTTTTAAATATAATTAATGTATTTTAAACTTTTGTATTAAAAATAAAATTTCCTTACAATTGATATGAGGTTTTACTATGTTTTTTTAACTCTCCGGGAACGTAACCCCTAATTAGTATGGGACTCAATTGTTCGACTTTCGCACACATCTTCAGGAACGCATTGTGTACGAAAGTCGAGGACTGCCTGTACGTAGCATTAGCATGCTTAAAGCACTGCCGCGCTAGCATTCTTGAAGCACTGCCGCATGAATTTTTTCCTTAGTCTTTAGAATAGTGAATAAGGTCGAGGAAGATACACCAAATTGCCTCCCAATAATGATTTTGGAACACCCGCCACTTTTGCATTCATAAATTATGTGTAGTTTGGTTTTTGGATCCAAGGACTTACGTTTCCCAGCCATGATTTTGGCTTAGTCGGACAAAACTAGAAACAGAAGTGGGAGGATGACAAAAGAACAATGAAAAGCACGGGCTATTGAGAAATTCATAAGTGTGCACATGGGAATGCCATGAATGTTGGAAATATATTCTTGAACATAAAAATGGGTGGAAAAATGTATGTTTTCCATTTTTATGCAAATGATTGACATAATTAGCATAAGATTCTGCACACGCACTGTGTTTTATATTACTTGTAATATCGAACGACCCCTGTACAAGCAACTAGTTGTTCTCATTATATCTGATTTAGTTACATGCAAATTATAGGGTAATAAATGATCCTTTGGACATCCCTCACTATTTCGAACCTCTCGTTATATGGGGCTTCCGCAGCAGTTCCTTCTGAAATGCAATTCCTGCAATGAAAAACTACGCTTCCCACCAGTCTCTCATTGACGAGCAATTTTCTAGTACAATTTTCTTGGTTTTAGAAAAAGCATGCTATCACAATGATTGAGATGACTACAGAACAGGAAATAACTCACCAAATCCAAAGAGTATATATTATTATTAATATGCTCTTGAAACAGCCCCTCTAGAGCCTCATTGGTGAATAGGCCTTGAACTAATATATCATCGGTAACATCTTGTAGGAACTTCATATACAATTCACTCTTGAAACTGCAAGATTAAATTTGAAACAAAAATTACATTAGTCACACAGTAACTTTCAAGCATAAATATTTATCTCATATGATATAGCCACAATTTTCACCAGAACTGAGGTTCTTCCTGGGGTAATGGACAGCTCATGCTGTCTCCTTTGGACCCGTTGCCAAAATGTAAACCAACACATTGGCAAATTCTCTCATCTACATGATCTGGAGAAGTCCTTTCTTTTTCCGTCGAGGACATCCCTTCCCCGCCCTCATAGGCGGAATCCCTGCTTGAAATCTCACTCGCTGGAAATTTCTTAGCCTTCTCTACTGCAGGGATGCAGAGGCATGGCTTGCTCGTCCTCTTGTTCATGGCTTTCTTGAAAACAGGGCCAGAGTCAGGGGAGGCAACTTTTCTGCCGGAGAGTTTGGGATTTTCACTGCCACTAAGATTGGAGTCATCATAGGAAGACGATGGAGCTCCATCCTAGAAAGAGAAATGGATTTCTCCTCAGCAAAGCCCCGTATATTAATTCTAAACTTAATGCATAAATACACTACATGCATATATGTACATACAGAGCATTTAATTAAGAATGAGAGCAAAATAACATAGTCGATTATCATACTATGTAATAATATACAAATGTAATGGTGTCTGTCTGTCTCTATGTCTGTCTGTTGCTCAATCACGCAAAAACTACAGAACCTATTGAGCTGAAATTTGGCATGAGGAGATAAAATGTATATGGGTGTAACATAGGCTATAATAAAAAGCCCCCAGTGGTCCTTGGTGGACCATACTAAGCATTGGGTTCGGTGCAGTGATTTAATTTTTTGCTTTTAAAAAGCACATACTGTCACTCACGATAGAGGGCTGGGATTATTTTTATCGGATGGTTAAATAAATGAAGTTTCTAATTCTTTCAATCGATTTTCTTTTACGCTTCGTAATTGTCTGAAAATCATGTTTTTTTCTGAAAAATCACATGTTTTTATCTGAAATGAACGATAGCATATTTCTTTGACAACCAGAGATTTGATTTGCAAAGGATATTCACGGCTCTAGCATAAGTTTTCCTGCAGGCCCATGATAGCACGTAGACAGAAAATCTGTAAAAGAAGGGCCCTGAGTCCCAAGGGCCCATGATTGATTGCTTCAGGGGGTAATCAATAAATTCAATGCATATTTACAAAAAGTACCTATACTCTTCAATGTCTATTCTCAAAGTAGCTCTCAAAGGGGCACTGCATGTATATAAGAGAACACTTACGTAGTAAACGATACACATAAAGGAATTAAACGTGCAATAATATTTACGTGCAGTGAATAGTAATGGTAATAATGCCTCTGTTGCTACAACAAACACAGCGTTGTTTATTATCGTTTAATACTCAGATGCATTACATGTAGTGGAACCATCTGCCTCTCATTACGATTGCGAACTGTTTTTTAGACCAATTCCCACATCATACGAACAAACGTCAACATACATCATACGGACATCAACGAATACACGATACAAGATAGGTTACGAACACCTCAAATGACTATGCTGACAGTACTCTTCAGGCTTTGTGGTTTTCTTATAAAATACGTTCAATTTTTTCACACCGGTTGAATTCCATTAAGATTGCGAACACTTTTTTGACCAATTCCCACATAATAAATGCTACGAGTTATTTATATATGTTTAAAAGTGTAAAAGTGCAGTTAACTTAAATTCACTCAATCATCGAGTTGCCTATTCAAGAATCTCACCCGCCACTGTTTACCCTCCTTGGACTTAAAATTATATCCATCAACATGCCTAATAGAAAAAAGAGTAGCCTTTTGAATAAATCTTCTAAAGCAAGAGGACTGTGTTCTTTGTGAGAAAATGAGCCCTTGCAAGAAAAACGACAAAGGTTAGACTTGGATGCTCAAAGACATGCCCACCATCGATCTCATGGTCATCTCCTCGTGGTGTTTCTCTGGTTACGATAAGAACAGCACAAATTTCATCCAAACCCAATCTACGGACGGGTAACCAGCTATCTGGTTCAAATATAGACCCATCTGTTCCGAAACTTCAATCTGTTTAAAGATGGCGGAAATTATAATGACATCACTGCATGCTTCTTACCCGAAAGAAGAACTGAAATTCTGCAAAATGAACGGCATCTGTGAATTAAAATCGGCAAGTGCACTAAGAATCACCATAGATTTTTTATTTAGTAACTGAAACCAATGATTATGGCTACCCTTTATGTCGAAGGCGCAGTCCGGGTGATGGAGGATTCATAGGTTAAATAAATATGGCTGCTGCTGAAAATGCTGCTTTTGACGCTGTCAAGCGCTGGATTGTACCCTACTCTCCAATCCTGATTAAGATACTCAACACACATATCGATGTTGAATTGCGCAACTCAATTGAGTCATTGAATGCAAATATATTTATTTACACAAGGAAAACCATCATGCTGTTATTCACTCAGAAGACGGCTCATGAGAACTGGAGGGACAAGGTGACCATATATCAACCTGGGTGCTATTTAAGTAGTAATGAGTCTGCGTGACCCATTTTTGGATTTCCTGTGCATGAAAGAGGACCAACAGTCACTCATCTCTCCGTGCACCTGGAAAAAAGTCAGCGTGTCTACTACAACAAACACAACATATAAGATAGGCAGGGCTGGATTTAGACTTGATAAAGCCCTAAGCTATTTGAGATATGGGGCAAGTCCAGATATTCTATGTCAGTGCCAAATATGATTTTCGGATACCTGAGGGTTAAACTGAAATACAATTAAGAAGTATATACATAGTGAAATAATAAATCTGCAGTACATATATTTAAGTATAGATGACAATTGCTCACTCGGACAATTTTTTTTGGGGCCCCCAAGAAAGTGGGGGCCCTAAGCTATAGCTTGTTTAGCTTATACGTAAATCCTGCACTGAAGATAAGTTACGAACTCCTCCATTGACTAAGCTGACAGTATTCTTCAGGCTTTGTGGTTTTCTTATAAAATACGTTCAATGTTTATCACACCCGTTGAATTTCAACGGGCACTAATGATAATACTAATGTTTTGACGAGCATAGAAAATTGAACCATGTTAGCTGAATATTCTCAAAATAGAAATCTTATTAGCAGGGGTGAACCCAGGAATTTATTTCGGGGAGAGACACTACCATTAAATTGTGTATATGTGTTACGCGAAAATGTGGGGCGCCGTGTGACGTGCAGTATGGCCCGTAAGGCGGAGTGCGAAAGGGGGAGCCACGGAGGGGAAGCGGTGGACATGGCGGGAGAGGGGTGAGAATGCGGACTTGAGGGGAAGGACGGTGGCGGGGAGGGAACGGATGAAGAGGGGAGTGTGGACTTGAGGGGAAAGAGGGGGACGGAGAGGGGACTTGAGGGGAGGACAGTGTGAGACGGCATGTGGTGGAAAGAGGTTGTAGCAAGTGTTGGTGAATAAAAGATAGAAGATATAGAGTGTTCTTTTTGTGTTTTGTTACATATGTATCGTGTGTATTTTCTTCGATTGAGTGTATGTATATATATATAATTTTTGGGTGGGGCATGTATCCCCTTTATCCCCCCCGCAGGGTTCATCCCTGCATATGTATGTATGTACTAGGCTATTTCCATAACAGGAATTTGGTGCATTTCGAACTAAACAACCATGTATCAGTTACCTATGTTGATTTTGGGAGACACACAGGAATTGATTAAAAATAATCAAAGCACTAATTCTATTCTATATTATTGTTATCCATTATTTCATAGAATAGACACCATTATATGAGAACAGTAAATAAGAAAAATTAGAAAGCGATATGTGAATGTTTCAGTTTATCAGGCAATGCAGATGCAACAATAAGTACATTATACAGAGGGATAGATAGGTAGAGGTTTCAATGAGACTGCAATGGAAATACATATACATACATAAGGATGTCACCAGATTTCTATTTTCAAATTCAAGTGATGCGTATCCCACGTATTCCTGGAGGAAAATTATATTTTTCTTTGAAAATGTAACATTTTCAGGTTGGTTGTCAACATTTCTTATTTTTTTCTCATGTAACTGCCTTCCTGTAACACTCATGGCATTGCAATCTTATTCAGTGTTAATTAATGCAGTGTGGAGACATAGTTATATAAAAGAAGGGAAGTACATAATGTAAAAATCATATCCTCAAAAAATGGAGAAGGGAAGATTATTTTGATACCCATGAATTGCCAGTCATACATGTTCTAATGGAACATATGGATGTCTATGCATGGCTTGTGAAGAGATGTTAACCAACAAGCAGCTGAAAGGTTTGGATAGAAACATGAGGAAAAATAACCAATTCTTAAGTAGAGATAAATCAGGTGAGAATTCCAAAATATCATGTCAAGGTGCCACTTGATGACTTCAATGAGCCTCCAATTGGGAAAGAAGGAATTTACAAAAAATAGTAGGGGATTTCTCAGCACACAATAGGACAAATAAAAATGGAATAAGGCTGTGTGATGCCTTTAATTTGAAATTGATGTCCATCAACTTAAAAAAAAACAGAGTAGAAAACAGAAAACCTGGATATCCCCACATCCAAATTTAAGGGAATTCCAAATTGACCCCGTGGTCATCTCTTAAAGGAACAGGAAAGATATTAAAAATGTAAAGGTGAAGAAAGGTGCCATTACTGAGAGTGAGCATTACCACAAGACTATCGAAATGAAATTTATTCCTCAAAATAAAGTCAAGAAGACAGCAACTAAGAAAACTAGAAGGTACCTGAAGATGACGCCGCTGCGTCGAAACTAGTTGTACCTGAGAATAAATTGGTGGAATATAACAAAGTTTTCCTTTTCATTTACGATAAAATGAACTTCCACAAGGTTGAGCCTGAGACGATGGAGATAAACTAGAAACGATGTTGAAAAACTGCAAAACAACTCTGAGATAAATAAAAAATTCAAGGAAAAGCTATAAAATAACGAAACAGAAAACTGGGAAGACTTGAAAGGATAAAAATTGTTCATTTAGCTCAGAAACTTTGCCCCATAAAAAAATAATAAATAAAAATAAAAAAACAGATGGTGGAACCAAGAATTTGAGGAAGCCACCACGGAAAGGGTGAAAGCCTGGAAAAGATGGTATTCCTCTAAAATCATTGAAGACTTCATTACATTTGAGATTATCAGCAAGAAAACCTCAAAAACTATAAGAAATGCTAAGAGAAAGTATGGAAAAAGCAGACCTATCCAAATTGAAGATTTCACTAAAAACAACACAATAAATTTTTTATAAATCATTCAAAGAAGAAATCACAAGATACCAAACACCTAATCTTGTACATATTTAAAGATGAAAAGGGGAAAGTTGGACTCAATAATTACGACAATTGCAAAGTTTTAGCCAGATATGTACTAATAAAAATTATTGAACAGTGAAGGACCTGAAGAAAGAATACCATTCAATCAACCACAGATGAAAAATAGAGACTTGGATCCACCCGATGAAAAAGATATACGTGAAGTAATCTGCAACTTGAAGAACAACAAAGCCTCAGGTGAGGGTTAAACTGATAGTTGCAGAAATGTGGAAGGAATCTGGTAATTGAGAAAGACAGGAATTAAGAGGTATACTGAAAGAGATTTGGCAGACAAAAATCCCAGGATTGCAAATGCAGTGATAAACCCAGGACATAAAAAATGTGACAAAACGAATGTAAATACATAACTACCGAGGAATCTCCCATCAGGCAGCCACACATAAGATCTTATATTGAACGCTCTCCAAAATATGATAGAGCCCACAGTGGACAAAAAATAGGAGATTAGCAGCAATATGGGTTCCAGAAAGACATCCTGCTAAGAGCAAATATTTAATTTGAAAACAACATTACGAGATAATAACAAGAACTACATAAGTCTTTGTTGATTTTAAGAAAGTTGACTCAGTAGATCGATTCTCCCTATTTAACCCTTTCACGCTGGTGAACTTTCCACGAAAATATCTTTGGCATCCTGAGCTTCATGGGAGACTCAGCTCATCTCTGTACGGAGGTATTTTGAAGGGAATATCTTCTCTGGCGTACCGACCCCACCCTTCCGTCCCTACCCTCCGTCTGATTAGCAGACCCTCTCACAGCATGGGGTTGCGGTCATTGTTTTGTATGTGCAGTGGTTTTTTTAAACAATCAGTTATTGCAAACGTGAAGGAATTGATGTCTGAAATGAATTCTTTGTGTTTACTTGATTGTTTTAAAATTTTAAAAGAATTTCAAGCTGTTATATTAACGATTTTAGGATATAAATCAGAAAGTAATGATAGAAAGAGAGCAGAAGACAACTTTGTTAATATAAGAGCAAGACTTTGCTTAAAATATGAAATAAACACAACACAAAACACAAAGAGTTCATTTCAATGGTTAATATTTTGGGATAGCCAACGAATATTTATTTAGAAAATCCACTGCACGCACAATTAGTGACCGTGGACACATACTGATAGAATGACCACTAAAGGTTTCAAGGGTGGAGCGAAGTTGCGGAGGGAAGGGTCTTGCCACCCACTGAGTAGGGACTCGAAGGGTCGAAAGAACACCCTTCTCAAATGCTTCAGCGGCGGTCACTTTCTCACCCTCCATGACATCTATAGGAGACGTCTGTTCTTTTGCGTAAGGAAACACCCCGGCACTTATGGTAGACGTCCGGTCTTTTGCGCAAAGAAAACCCCTACTCCTATATGTGACGTCCGGTGCAAAAGGGTTAACATCAAAGAAAATTTCGGAGTTGATACAAAGATAATTATCATAACCAAACAACTCTCGCAGATACCAAGTCCAAAGTTAAATTCCTGGGAGAGATCTTGGATGAATTCAATATTAAGACTGGTGTCAGACAGGTAGATGGACTTTCTCCAATTCTTTTCAACTGTGTCCTGGAGAAGATAAAAAGGGTGTGAGGGAAGAAAGCCATAGAAAGGGAACTCAATCATAAGATCAGACTGGGGTCAATATTTAAGGGGGCATGTATTATAAATTGTTTGGCCTTTGCAGATGACAATGCAATTTTCTCTGAAAATGTAAATACTTACAGCATGTGAAAAAATAATCATTCAGAAAATAACCTCGGAGAAAGTTGGACTTCAACTAACATTTGAGATGACCAAATTCATGACCAACATAGTAAATGCACCTGAGGTGTCAATGGGGAGAATAAAATGAATGGAGAAGAAGCGATAAAGTTGAGAAATTTAATTGCCAAGGTGAAATAATGCCAACCAATGGGCTAGACAAAGCAAGATCGAGAAAATTAGAAATAGCATAACAACTGACTAAAGATACCTACAACAAGAAAAATCTCTCCACTAAAACCAAAAATAGACGCTACAATACAGTAATAAAGTCAGAAAGTCTCTACGCCACACAACATGCATGTTCTTAATGAGATATGGAGAAATAGAAGGGGTAGAAAAGAAGGAAAGAAATATTCTCAGAGAAATCCTAGGACCACCAAAAACAGAGAAAGGCAAGTTGAGGATCAGGAAGAACAATGACTTCCACAAGAATGAAGAATGTAAAAAAAATGTCAGATGAGATTAGGAAAAGGAGAGTTGAATTCTTAGGCCACGGAAAGAGGATGGACAAAAGCCTAACTAAACTAAAAACTAACAAAACGAATTTTTAACCATGTTTATAAGAGTAGGAATGGAACCTGTGGGTATAAAGAAAGACATGAATAAGTGGAGATTATGGAAGAAATTATACAGGATAAAAATTAATTTAGAAGATTGACATGGAATGACAAGGGTTTCTGGAAGAGGGAAAATAGGCCAGGAAATAGCACGTGGGCAGAAAAGATGGGGAGAAAGCAAAGCAAAAAGATGAAAAATCACTGAAGAGCAAGAAAAGGGGGGGAAGATAAGAAACAAAAATGAATGCGTTGAGTTATTTTACGATGTCCCTAGAAGGCCAAAGCCGATGAAGAAATAAAAGTGATTAACATGTTCACTGCCCCTGCATTTGATTTTTGTGCCCTATCATTAAATTTGTTATTATTTTTCCTATGAAATATATAATAAAAGTTATTTTATTAAGAAACCAAACACTTTCCTCGTCAGATATAACCCTCCTCTGTGCCCCTTGAACGGTAATATAACTGTGCAGCTGCTCTACAGAAGGAGATAGCATAATGTGAACGTGCTGGGCATGTTAGGGGCACGGGACAATAGACATTCTAAATCGTGCCAGGTGCATTGTGGTTAGTGACCATGTTAAATACTGGACGGAGTAATGATTTCATGATTTGAAGTGAAAGAGCATGATGCCCTGAAACATAAATGGGACTAATTTTGCTTTAATACAAAATTATGTGAGCATCATTCTACATTATTCAAACTCCATATAATAATTCTCATACTAGGCTACATAAGATTTTATTACTCCACACTGTGGTGAATTCCAATGATGTAAATCGAATTACTTATTGTAACGATAAAAAAATCATCACAAATATAATATCACAAACATAAATAAATCAAAATCACATGAACAGGCATCATGAATAATTAAAAAAAAAACGTACCTCATCATCACCAGCATTCCCTTCACTGCCACTGCTTACACAAACTTTTTCTCCTTGAAAGAGAAGTCGTCGAGACTGTGAAGAGTGATACAACCGTGGTTTACTCATTTGCCGAGGAATGTTATTTCTCACAACATCTTGAGGATTTTCCAAATGTTTTATAGGACTAGTATTCCACTTGTGTCCACCGGCCACTCTTTTGACCCAAGGTTGTTTCACAAAATCTCTAAACTGTGTCACTTGTTTCACTTTCTTGGAGGATATATTCAAAGAAGGGACACCATCTATACTTTGACATTGGCATAAATCTTTCGAGTCAATTCTGTAATCTTCCACTTGCTCAAGTTTGTTTTTTGAGGATTCATTCATGAATTGCCTGTGAGTAACACACTCATTAAGATATGCACTTGGAGGTAATTTGGTGTCATATAAAATTCTGTCAATTAATAACTGGTTTTGCAAATCCACTTCTGCCCTATGTGGTGCCTTTGTTCTGTTTGATCTTACAGGGTACTTATTTAACTTCTTCTTTGAACAATCAGAACGACCCTTGTAATGTCTTGGAGGAGAGGAATCCACTTTACTCTTGGCATTATACATCATCCGATAATGATACGTCATATGACAATGCAGCATGTGTTGCTGAACAACACTGGTGGATGTTGGTGCATAACCTGAAAAAATTTTAATTTCGATTACTAAGAAATTCACAGTATACCAGAATAATAATGAGTTTGACACTTCGGAAGCAACAATACACCAATAAAGCAAAATAACACTGACATGATGAAGACTTACCATTGCTCTTGACTGCTGTATAGCGACGCATTTTCAAGGGATTTCCACATAGATCAAAAAGCCCTAGTAATCAATAAATGGTAATTTAGAGATAGAAAACAAATACTGTGATCTATTTTACCAGCATATTGACCCAATTATCTCTATATTACCCAAGATACGTCAAAATATCAAGGAATCCCTGTGGGTAAAATGTGAAAACATAACATGTATTAAACAAAATGTAGCAGATAAATAACACAATCACCTTCTATAATTTACTTGATCCACTATTGGTTATCCACAAAATGACAAGGAAAGACAACCACAATATTTTTTTCTAGATTCACGAAAAACATGATTTCTGATGAACAAAAAACTTTTTCAATATTTTAAACTAGCCATTAATTAAATAAAGGTCAGATGAAGTTGCCATCCAAAAACTGATTTCATTATTGTTCAAGTTTAAAGAACAATGGAAAACAAGGTGCAGCCAAGTGATGAAAAGGAATGGCATAGTCTGCAGTAAGTATTGCTGTAAGTAGGATTTGACCGATTGAAAAATAATCATAAAGTATCTCTATATTAACAGCTGTGGAAAGGCAGAACTAAACTTTGATGCACATTTAACGCCCAATGATAGTGGGAAAAAATAGAAAAAAAAATAAGGAAGCATCTCAAAGATATAAAGGAGAAGATCTCTCTCATCTGTATAGCGGTATCTCAAAGTATCTGGTTTCAAAGGTTCTGGAGGTATCTCAAAGTGTGCAGCAGTGAGGACCATGGATAAGTTACACAGCTTAATTTGCGGCACCAACTATACCAGGCTAATGCCAATGGACTTTAAAAAGAATGTAATCATCCCTATCCCAAAGAAGAAAAAAGCTCTGAGATGCAATGATTCCAGAGCATCTCAGTGATGCCTTACTGCCCATGCATAAAAAATTGTCCCAAATTATCTAAAGGAAATAAAAGAAAAATTCACACATCAAAGTTACAAGTCTCTCCTAGTACTATAAGTTGTCTTGATAATGACGCTCATGCATTGAAACCGTGGTCGACCAATTAAATGGTGTGGAAATACCAAGTGTTTTCTTTCATTTTACCATTAACTTCCACGTAAAGTAGAACCTCCAGCCTTTGATTATATCTAATGGAAGATGAAAGAATTGCTGGATGAAAACCAATTTGGTTTCAGGAAAAGTAAGGGATTAAGAGATACTATTTTAGCCCAGAGACTTATCACACAGAAAAGGATGCAAATGACCAGCCAATATATATTTACTTAAATAAAAGAAAATTGCCAATTTTCCACAATATAAACTTTAATGCGACCGGTTTCGATGCACTGCATCATCAGGTGACCTGATGCTCAGAAAACCAAGATTAAGGTTTATGAAAGAAATACAGTAGATAGGGCAGCAAGAGAAGAATTTTGCTATCTGGGAAGCAGCATCACCAGCAAAGGAAGAAGCAAGAAAGATGTTAAGCAGGATAGCCCAAGCAATGAAGGCATTATATCAGAAGGGGAGTCTGCTGACAGCTGGTAACTCAAGCCTGGGAGTAAGGAAGCACTTCATAAATCATACATTTGGAGCATGTTCTTACATGGAAGTGAAGCCAGGACAGTAACAGCTGTAGAGCAAAAGAGATTGGAAGCAATGGAGATGTGGTGCTATCGAATAATGTTGAAGACTAAATGGACGGAGAGAACCACCAATGAAGAAATCCTACGAAGAGTTGGAGAGAAAAGAAGTACATATAATGATAACTCTAAGAAGAAGCAGAGACAAATTTACTGGAATATTTTGCGATACAGTAGCTTATTGAAAACATTTATGGAAGGAAAATATACGGTAAGAATTACAGAGAACCAAGAATTATGACGGACGTCAAAGTTAAAAATTATGAAGGAATTAAGTGGTTAGCTGATAGGAGAGGAGTGGAGAGCGGCAGCAAACCAGTCTTCGGACTGAATACTGCTGATGCTAATGGAGATAGCGAAAAGACGCAATGTTAATGTGCAACGTTAATTTCTTAGTTTACAACAGGAGACATAGCCTTGAGTGTAAATACACATAATTTGTCAAAGTTTCGCATTTTAACACATTTACAAACAGTTTATAGAATCAATTGGTTCAACAGAAAACGTACAGACAACACAAATAAGAACCTAAATTAGCAAAGCTTGCTATTAATGAAGAAAACTGTAACTTGTAAATACGAAAATATAATCACAAATACAACCTAAACAGGGGATCAATTTTCACCGAGTGCATTTTTATATCCAAGAACTAGCAATCAGTCAGGGACTAGACAGTAGCGCAGAAACCTTTATTTAATGAATCATTGGACAATGTCAGATTAACCCAGCAACATTTTACAAATATTAACTCCCAATCATTCTCAAACTAACCTCGCTGAAATTGGAAGTATGAATTAAATCATGGCGCTCCTACGAAAATCCTTTTCCACATACATATTTACTCGGAACTTACAATTCATGCTTCTCACTTTAATTAAGAATTTTGGATGAAAATACTCACCGCCAATAGTACATTAAATTTGCTGACATGCAAAGAGCTGTAGAAATTCTACCGTCCACTAACTAAAATTCTGGTTAGTGCCAAACTCCGCTTTTGTTGACAAACTTCCATTCCGTTTTGTTCCTATCGTTCCTGCCTACTATTGTTTACTTCCCATCGACTGCTTCGATCGGCCAACTGTTTTTCAACAATACAAAAGTTCATATTTAAAGGAAAAATATTATTATTGCAACGTAATCCGATAAAATTACGTAAATAGGGAAGATATCGAGTCTTTGGTCAAACAACAATTTATAAATTGCTTCAAGATCAAGTTTCCTACTTCATTCCTGCTTCATTCCGTTCATTCCTACGTTCAATTCCAAATCGAGTTTCAGCTGTTCCATTACGTTCCACCCTGTTCCACCCGTTCCACCGGTTCCACCCGTTCTCGTCAATTATTTTTAGGTTGCAAACTCCTTGGTTGTTATTTAAGTAATTTATCTATCATGAATTACCGCAGATTTCAACTTGTGTAAGCAAATGGAAATCATCGTTGTGTATTTCAAAACTGAAGGCTAACGAGGTTTACAGTGACAATTTCCAATGAAAATTGAAACAATTACTTGGAGAATGATACCTCGATGTTAGAGTCTTTTCTTGCAGCTCCGTTTGAGGGACACATATATTTTTGCTAAGGAGTGTCAGTGTACATGGTTATATTTGGTTGTCTGGCTGTTATCCCTCAAAAAATGAATTCATCATTTAGTCGCCTCACATTGGCGATTAATCTCAACCGGAATGGACCGTCTATAGGTAGTGTCTGCCAAAGGTTTTGTACCAGTGATAGTGCTGTAGCTGTGAAGTATCCCCCTATCTTAAATCAGTCGTACGC
The DNA here is from genome assembly GCA_963573305.1 of Pyrrhosoma nymphula. Lineage (NCBI taxonomy): Eukaryota > Metazoa > Arthropoda > Insecta > Odonata > Coenagrionidae > Pyrrhosoma > Pyrrhosoma nymphula. The sequence continues at coordinate 2,764,315 of OY754337.1, forward strand.
AGCCAAAAAATACCGTGAATATGAAAAATGGCACGAAAAAATAAAGGCATTACCGACTGTCGAAGAGAAACTTATTGAACTTAATATGCCATCTTATTATGGGTGGAGATGTTTTAATTTAAAAGAAGGTGTGATACCATATGACTCGCTGCAATTCGCTCAGTTCATTACTAGAACGCACATGATAGTGTCTGAAGACTTGCCTTCTCCAAGTGAAGAACAGAAGAATAGTTCTGATAGTTCACCGATAGTGGATGAATTAATTCCCTTGTTGAACGATACTTTAATTTTTGAGACCTGTAGTAAAAGGTAATCATCCATCAAGTTTGTCATCTTTGTATTAAGTGAATGTGCCGGTAAATTTCCGATGTAACATGGGTTAAAAGTCTGGAAATGTTAAGAAATTAATGAAAGAAAAATGTTAGGTTTTCAGGTGATGAGGAGAGTGATTTAAGTTCCTCCATGATAAGGCAGATTGTCTGGCGCCTTATTTCTTGTCTTCCATCGTATGCTCCGCACTTAATTGACGCTCAGGTAATACTTGGAAATTAACTACAGGGTTTTTTTTTCATTGATGGTTGAAAAAATATTTCTAAGTACTGGAGCAATTATATTACTTTAGGTGGATTATAATCCCCGGATAGAAGCGTTTTGGGTGGCGGGTGGAATGGAGCCAACTCACAGCACCTGGAAAGCGCGGAAAAATACAAAATGGCTAAGTTCTATGGCTGATAATTCTGAGAATAGGTAAGAACCCGTTGCTTTATCAGATTTCGGTTTTTCCGGGTGGCAATGGAGAATATACACAATGTTTTATTGTATTCCTCCAGATTCATACAGTATGAGGGTTTCCCTATCATGCAAGTTCGACATCCACTACCCCTGCAACCGATTGTTGGCTTGGATAGCTCCGAAAAGTCGGAATTTTTAATTCCTCACTTTAAGTATGACCCTCGAGTTATTGGAATTGGTGTAGAAAGGCGACATGGGACCAATATACCAGGTCAGGATGTTAATTCTTCCTTTTCTGAAGAACATTTGAGTTTTAACCTATTCCTGCTATGGACTTTTTTTCAAAATAATATTCATTAATGCCTTTTTTAATTAATCTACTTTGTAATCAGGGTTTTGGCCAGGAGATCCATGTGAATTTGGATTAGTGTCTTTTCATGGAAGAGATCACATCAACAACCGGCCAGAACGATATGGTGCTGAGGAGCATGCTGAAGCTCTGCATGCTCAGGCTATTTTAGCTTCCTATGGGTGGCTCTATCCTCTAGCTTGTTATCAAGGTTTGCTCTTCAGTACTCACTTTGATGTAATAATTTTATAATAATGTAATATTATTATTGGTCCTAGGACTTTACATATTAAAATATAGGACAATTCTCATCCTACCGGACGTCTAAGAGAACGAAATGCTGAAGTATGGTCAGCTGACTCCTTGCCCTAACAGGCTTTAATCTGGAAATCCTTCTTTGCTGTAATAGCTTTCATGTTGTAGGAAATGCTTAAGCTGTTTTTTTTTAATTTTCTCATTGGGGACTTTCGAAATGCCAGATAGTACATGATTAAACATTTTCATGCCTTCATGAAAGGCACTCTAATAATATGTGGTAGAAGAGTGAGAATAATAATAATAATGACCGTTAATTCTGAGCTATAGTTAGCTCGTAAATATAAGACAACGCACACAACCATGCCCTGGGGGGTGAAAAATCCTCCCCAGGCGGGACTCGAACCCACGACCTTTGGGTTAGCAGGTGAGGACGTTACCCCGCCGCCACCGAGGCCGAATTCATATGTAAATTGCTCTCTGACGAGTGTTATGCCTAGTAGGTCATTGGTAGTAAGCTTTTACCTGTTATCCTTATCACATATACTAAGTAATACTTTTACAGACAAGGCAGGGTTAAAATATTTAACTCCTTAGAATATGGCCTACAAGAGTACCATGAAGGTCATATGAAGCTATGTACGTAGTTCCTCTTTTTTTCTAAGTGAGCACATCAGATTTACAAAGTACATTTGTATACAATTTTCAGCATTTCTAGGGCAATTATGTTATCAAGATTTCTCGGAACTCGGACATTTTGGGTATCAACTATATTTATTAGTATGTAACATGCTCAGGAGTTATCAATGTTTTTTCAATTCAGCAGGAAAAAATGGTGTAATTAGTATGTGTGTAGTAAGTTTTAACATTTGATTACACCTCTATCGTAAAGTGCTTCTTGAAGGGTTTTACTGATAGTATCTTTCAGAAGATATCATAACCTAGGAACCCATATTCTCCCTACAATTCTTCGGCAAAACCTTAAGGTTCTCCAGAAAACAGTTTTAGGATTGATAAAATATTTATGATGGTGGGGCTAGCATAGTCTGGTGACCCTAAATAATGGCTCTGGGAAAGAAATGATAATTGCTCCTGGTAGTGGTGCCATTGTAAGTACATAAGTCAAAAGTACAAAACAAGGGTGGAGGATGTCTTGGCGTGTGTGTGAGGAATGATGAGACCACTGGCTCCTTCAAAGAACTACGGAACTGGCCGTGCAGTAACTTTAACAGAGTCACCCACTGATGGACACACAATTGTGAGACCACTGGCGTTTACCGCATTCCCTGTGGGTGCGGCAAAGCCTACATCGGGGAAACCGGCCAAACAATCGAAACTCGACTTAAGGAGCACCGACGGCACATGAGATTGGGACAACCTGAGAAATTGGCCGTGGCTGAGCATGGCATTATGTGCAACCATGGGGTCAACTTTGGCGGAGTCAAGTTGTTGTGCCGCTCCTCAAACTTTTGGGACCGTCTGACGAAGGAAGCCATTGAGATCCGGATGGAGGGAAATTATTTCAATCGTGACGTGGGATTTTCCCTGAGAAACACATGGCTGCCTATTCTAAGTGGAGTGAAGGCGAATAGGGAAAATTGGTGCCAAAATGACAACTATTCAGAAGACACCTGAGTAACTATATAAAGTGGACATCCCGTGGCATCATCATCCCTGATGACGACGGCCGTGTTGGACCTCGAAATGTTGGAGACAATGGACCATCTCACCCGGCTGGAAACCCGAGAAGCCCTAATGTTACTACCGGTGACTTTTCTACCGGGATTTACATGCCTTATTTTCTCTTCATCTATCCTTTCATCTTTTGCAAACATTTGGCCAAGATACACTTAATCATATACTTGATCAATTACTTCATCATTTACTCTTGTCATGCAATCATTCTTACCACTCTCCCAATCGAAATCCATTATGTTGGTCTTTGACATATTTATCCTTGAACCCATTCTCCTTGTTGCTTCAAAGAAGTTATCCAGGAGCCCCGGTAATTGCTGAAGTTTCTCAGGCAGCAACAATGCATCATCTGCATACAATTAAACTGGCACATATATCTCCAACCATTACACCGATGTTATCCCATCATGCATCTCTCACACATCCATAATTTTGAGTATTTTAAATCCCGTGATTTTGATGATCCCAATTTGGTTGCTTGTCTCCATGGGCTCATGTGGGCTTCATACTGTACATAATGCTTTTAAAACTCGACAAAAAGCCACTGGATGGAATGTGGTACCCTTTCTTATAGATGCTATATGTGTTCAAAGATATTTTTGCAAGAAGGAGCAACTACAAATATGATAATTTGAGTTGCACATTCCCTAAGAAGTTCTGCCCAGTTGGGTGGCTCAACAATGTGGAAGTGGCAGAAACCGCGTTGAAAATTCTTCCAAATTTGGAGAAATTTGTTAGTGCCATGGAGAGGGATTGCAAAAGGGTGACTTCACGCAGCTACATACAAGGAAATGTGCGAAGGAATAAAGGACAAAGTCATGGGACCTAGATTAGCTTTTTTTCTCATGTTGCTTGCATTGTGGAGCTCTTCCTTTGTTATATCCAAATTAATGATCCATTTTCCTCTTTTCTGTACTCAGAACTAACTCGTCGTATGGTGGGTTGAATGTCGTTGTTTGTGAAGGAAGACATACTCAGAATGAATGAAGAATGCCAGCAGTATTTACCAAGTCAATATTGAAATGAGTGACAATCTAGCCCCAGTAAAACATTAAAAATTAGGACATTCAGTCAGAGCTGAGCTACATTGTAGTTCTTAAAGATGCCGAAATATTTGCATTCTAGAAAGAATGCAGGGTGTTCTTGAAGACTATGTGCTTAAAATTGACAGAAAAGTCACCATTGAAATATAAATTATGCAAAGGAATTACATTTGCTGATCCATCCCTGATCTATGATTTTCCCGACTGTGCACTGATGCAGTTGGGTATAACACTACAGTTTTTTCAAGAGAAGAACTGGCTAACGGTCCAGAATTGTGATCAGATTGAAAAGGAGTTCAAAAATATTATTCCCAATCCTACAGTCGTGGAGGTAATGAAAACTTTAAACAGAAAGGATCAGAGGCTGGATCATTTCTGGATGAAAATTTATCTGATTCATATTTATCTGATCTCTTTGTGAGTTTCCTTCGCAAGGTCCTAATGCTGAGCCATAGAAATGCATTTGTGGAGAGGGGCTTTTCAATTAATAAAGAGTTAGTTGTTTAAAAATCAGCTGCCTTAATCTCTTGTTGCACTGCGACAAGTCTATGATGCAGTGCAGGATGTTGGTGGTTCAGACTGAATTAATTTGATGAAGAAAATGATCCTGAGGGTAATGAATGCCAGGTCTCATTATGCGGACGCATTAGTTGAGGAGAGGAAGAGAATTATTGAGAGAGAAAATGAAAGATGCAAGAAGAAACGAGTTAGTGTTCAGTTGAGTGATTTAACTGAACAGAAGCGAAAAATCTTTCTTGAAAGCCAAAGGGAAGTTGATGACATTATTAGTGTTCTCGAGAGTAGCAATCAAGGATAAATTTTCACCTGTTACAGAATTGTCATATTTGTTCATAGTCAATCCTTGAGTTTCTTTCCCCCCTGCGGGTAGGGGGATTGAGAATACTCCCGCAGTATCCCTGCTTGTCGTAAGAGGCGACTAAAAGGGCGGGGAGAAAACCCCGAAAACAAACCCAAAGCCAGCAAGGGTTAAGCCAGGACAGTCTTGTGGGTCAACTGTCTGTGTGCGGCCATACCACCTGGCCTGCGATCCACCCGCATGTTTGCAGTGTGCGGAGACCCGTAAGGAGGAGAAGGGGATCCTGGAGGGTGAGGTCCGTGGTTCCCAGCCGGGTGTCGGATGCCCGGTATGGACCGGGGGCCAATACCCCTCTTTGGCCCCGGATTCTGTGTAAACGGGCGGCCGGGAGCTAGCCACTCTCGGTCAATCGGCTTCCACGGCGTTAAGCTGAACGGTGGCGAGTGCCAGGGAGGTGGGGGTCTGCGTAGGGCGGTCGGAGATGTACGGGTTTGGTGGGCCCGTGCTTCGAAGATCCAACCCGAAACAGACAACCACCTCTAGGGTGCTATATCCCCTCGGGTAGCCCTGGCGACCGCACCGGTTTGCGGTGCGGTGTCCCAATTGTGTGGCTCCATGGTGGGTGGGGAGCCCGGGGGACGAAGAAAAATTGGGAATGGCGGAAACTAATCTTCCACCCCCAAAAAGATCCCGCCCAGACACGGGCGGGGGAGAATGTGTTTTCTGCGCTTCAAAGCGTTACTTGATAGTGAAATGTACGAAGGAAGGCGAGACCTTCACGAAAGTGTCTCCCTTCCTCATAAAGAGAGTGTTTTCGGGGTATCTATCTGGAGATCTGCCAAAAAACTTAGGGACGGAACGCTATTAATCGAGACATCGACTGACCTACAGAGTGAGAAGCTCTTAGGAATGAAGAAGTTCCACAATTTTCCAGTGTCCGTAGAGCCGCACCGCACTTTAAATTCCTGCCGGGGAGTTATCTCCCACTTCGATCTGCTACACCTAGACGACGACACCATCTCCAAGGAGATGGAGTCCCAAGGCATCACGGGATGTAAGAAAATTATGAGTCGCCGTAATGGCGAGGTGAAAAGCACCACATCTGTGATCCTCACCTTCGCCATGGAGAAGCTTCCTAGCAGGGTATTCATTGGATATGAATCTGTTCCAGTTCGGCCATTCATTCCAAGCCCCATGATATGTTTTCAATGCCAGCGCTTTGGCCACATCGCTACGCGATGTGAGGGCAAGGCCACCTGCCCGCGCTGTGGCAAAGACAAACACGATGGGGACAAGTGCGAAGCGGCTGCCTGCTGCATCAATTGCGAGGGTGCACATTCGGTGTACTCCCGCGATTGTCCCAAGATGCAGGAGGAAAAGAAAATCATGGAGATAAAGACGCTGGAAAAGGTCTCGTATATAGAGGCGAGGAAAAAGTTTAGGGCATTGATTGCTCCAACTTTTTCCAAATCCTTCGCATCAGTAGCTTCCGTTCCCGTGAAAATGTGCACAATGGGCACACAGACGGAACCTGATAAAGATAAGCCCGATAAACAGGTGACACCGCCTAAGGAAAAGACAGACACAGTAGAGAAAATGGATATAACCACCTCTGCGGGCTCTCCAAGGAAGAGCCCGCCTAAAACCTCAACCGGGGTCTCGCCCTCTAGGCGCGAGAAGACACCTTCTCCCGGTCCCTCCAGCAAGGGGAAAAAACCCCAGCCGGAGGCAATGGACGAGGATTTCTGTGTCTCCGATACAGAAATCCAAAGATAAGAAACAAGGGAAGGAAACAGCGCTTCAAGCGCTGATTGCTTTCTGTGGTGGACATTGGCTGCTCTGATTTTTAACTATTTTTATTTTACTTAATCTATACTTTTATCTTATTTTAAATATTTATAATGGTTTTTATCGGCACAAGGAGGAGCTGGCCATTTTAATTAATGATTTTAACCCTTCTTGCATTTGTCTGCAAGAGACACATTTTAAAGTTACCGACAAGGGCATTTTAAAAGGATATACGGTGTATAGGTTCGACGACATTAGCGGCCAACGAGCCCAGGGCGGGGTGGCCCTTTACACTTCTCGAGTGCAGTTGACCACCCCGTTTCAGGCAGTGGCCGTGACCGTGCATGCGCGTGAGAAATTAACGTTATGCAACGTTTACCTGCCAGAAGGTGCCCCGGTGAGCCTTGGGAATCTAGAGGCTCTTGTCCATCAGTTGCCAAGGCCATTTATTTTATTGGGCGATTATAACGCCCATGACCCCCTGTGGGGAAGTTCTACGGCCCATAGCAACAGGAGAGGACGAGTTTTAGCCAGCTTTTTTAACGATTTTAACCTTTTTTTACTAAATAATGGAGAGAAAACCTGTTTTAATTCTTTTAACGGGGAGTATTCCTCCATTGATTCATGTCTTTGTACGAGCAGTCTTTACACCAAAATCAACATGTCCATCCATACAGATCTCTGTGGAAGCGACCACTTCCCTATTTTAATCAAATCTGAACTGAATTTTAACCCAGATTTTATTCGATCAGACAACTGGATTGTGCGCAAAGCCGACTGGTCTGTTTAATTTTGAGTACAGTGACCAACGCGCCGGGACGTGTAACGTTGAGCTGCTTACCGCAAGCATAGTGGAAGCAGCCAAATGCAGCGTCCCATTATCAAAGGGCAGCGGCATCCGTCGACCAGCGGTACCTTGGTGGAATGAAGAGTGCGCCAAGGCCATTAAGGAGCGTAAACGTGCCTTACGCATTTTTAGTAAATTCCCCACGGCCACCAATCTTTCCTCCTTCCGTCGCATCCGAGCGAGAGCTCGACGTGTGGTGAAGGAGGCTAAGAAGGCCTCCTGGATAAATTACATCTCATCCATTAATAACAGGTCACCTCTTACACAGGTTTGGAACAAGGTAAGGAGCATTTCTGGTTCACGGGTTGTACACGGCGTCTCTTACATCGAAGACAACGGCAGGGTGCTTCGTACACCCCAGGAGATAAGCGAAGTCTTCGGGCAGTCACTTTCAAAGATCAGCAGTGACGCCAATTATTCTGCAGCATTCTTGACCATCATGGAACGCTCAGAATCTGTCTTATTGAACTTCGCCGAGCGCCGAGAATCTGCCGAATATAATGATCCATTCTCGCTATGGGAATTGAAGTCCGCCATTGCAGATTCTAAGGACACCTCGCCAGGAATGGATGGCGTCCACAACGCATTTCTACGGAATCTTCCGGAGACAGCGTTGTTGGATTGCCTCCGCACCCTCAACCAGGTGTGGGCTGAGGGAAGCTTTCCTACCTCCTGGCGGGAATCTGTAGTGGTCCCAATTCTTAAACCAGGAAAGGACAGGGCTGACTCCAATAATTATAGACCCATCTCCTTGACTAGTTGCCTGTGCAAGGTAATGGAAAGAATGGTGAACCGCCGGCTCGTTCGGTGGTTGGAGCGACGGAACCTTCTTTCAAGTGTCCAATGTGGGTTTCGGCGAGATAGATCGAAAATCGATCACCTTGTCAGAGCCGAAAACTTCATCCAGGAGGCCTTCCTTCTGCGCCAGCATGTCATTGCCGTATTCTTCGACCTGGAGAAGGCATATGACCGAGTCTGGCGCCAGAAGATACTAAAAAAGTTGCACCAGTGGGGTTTTAGGGGAAATTTACCCATTTTTATACAAAACTTTTTAACTAATCGGGTATTTAGAGTGAGGATAGGCAATCACTTATCCCAATCTTATGTTCAGGAAAACGGGGTACCACAAGGCTCTGTACTGAGCGTGACGCTCTTCGCTATTGCGATTAATGACGTCACGGAATGTTTAGGAGCACCAGTGATGGGATCGCTGTTTGTAGACGACCTGGCCATTTTCTGCCGGTCGTCAAAACTAGCCAGTGCTGCACGAGTCATTCAGCTGACTCTTAATAGACTCAGCGAATGGTCAAAGCGAAGTGGCTTTCGTTTTTCTGCGGAAAAAACGAAATGCCTCCATTTCCACCGCAAGCGTGTGTACGAACCCCCACCGGATCTTCGTCTGTGTGGTAGGATTCTTCCTTACACAGAGTCGATCCGGTTTTTAGGTTTAATTTTTGACCGTCGCCTGAATTGGCGTGGACTAATTATGATTTTAAAGAATAGGTGTTTGAAAGTTTTAAACATTTTACGCTTTTTATGTAATCATTCGTGGGGAGCCGATCGCTCCACTATGCTTTTATTGTACAGAGCACTGGTGCGCTCAAAATTAGATTATGGATGTTTCGTTTACTCTTCTGCGCGCGAGAGTTATTTGAAACCGTTGAATACGGTTCACAACGCGGGGCTCCGTTTGGCAACTGGTGCCTTCAGGACATCTCCAGTCCTGAGTCTATACTCAGCGGCCGGCGAGCCCCCGTTGAGTACTCGCCGAAACATCCTTATGTGCAACTATGTTGCAAAGATTTTATCGATGAGAGCGCATCCTAGTTTTAATGTAATTTTGAATCCCCGTTTTTTAAATATTTTTAACAGGCGGACTCGGGCAACTAGACCCTTAAGCATTACTTTTAATGATTTTATGGAAGGTAGTGATATGACACTTCCGGAAGTGTACCCTGTTGGGACCTCGGCCGACCCACCTTGGCGGGTACCACTACCTCAGGTCAGGTTTGACCTGCACGATCGCCAGAAGTCGTCAACCACTGCTACGGAGTATCAGCGCAGATTCAGTGAGATCCTGCACCGCCACTCCGACTTTATCCCCGTTTACACGGACGGATCGAAGTCGGAGGGTGCTTGTGCAAGTGCGGTCTTCTCGTCCCACCATGGAGCCATCAGTGCGAAGCTAAGTACGCTGTGTAGTGTATACACAGCGGAACTTTTCGCCATAAAGATGGCTCTAGGTGGAATAAAATGCAGGAATGCGTCCTTCATGGTCTGTAGCGACTCAATGAGCGCTCTGTAGACCATTTCCGGCTTTTCTCCGTCCCACCCTCTTGTGCAAGACATCCATCACGCGTTGCTATTACTTAGCAAGAGGAACGTGAGAATCGTGTTTGTGTGGGTCCCCGGACACATGGGAATAGCCGGCAATGAGAGAGCAGACCTGGCAGCAAAGAAGTCTCTCCAGGACGCGAATATTGCATCTGCGTTGGTACCCCATGATGACTTGAAGGCTACGTTGAGAAACGTAGCCTTAAAACAGTGGAAAGAAACCTGGCGATCCCTGGTGGGAAATAAGTTACGCGCCATTAAGCCGGTGACATCAGTGTGGCCCACATCTGTCGGGAGGACTCGCAGGGAAGAAGTCGCGATCTCACGGTTGAGGATAGGGCACTGTGCCCTCACCCACTCATACCTCTTCACAGAAGAGAAGATCCCACCACATTGTGAGGATTGCGACTCTCCCATTACTGTGAGGCATTTCCTGACAGAGTGTGATAGATACCGTGCTGTGCGCGACCGGCTAAACATCAGGGGGGCCCTGGGACAAGTCCTAGGCGACGACCCTGATTGTGTCAGCCGGGTAATTTTGTTTTTAAAAGAGACTGGGCTTTTAAAATATATGTGATGAACCAATGTTTGGTGTTATATTTTAATTTTGCCCATTTTAACGTGTTATGTTGTTTATATTTATTTATTTATTTATTATTTTAATACAAATTTGACGAAGTTATGATATTTTATTGTGGTGCAAATGACCTTCGTCGTCGAGGCACCCTACAAAAACCTAACTCTAAATAACTAACTTGAGTTTATTTTTTGTATTTTTATCATTTATTGAATGTATTATTTTGAGATTCACTCTTCAGAAGGAAAGCAAGTTTCTTTTCCTGGTATCATTGTAATGTAAGGAGTCAACCTTTTAAGTATTTATTTTTTCTCCCTTTCTAATTAATTATCTTAATGTTATATTGTTTTTGGGAAAATATTTCTGGACATGCCCATTCCCTGATAGCTGTTGGGTAGTCTTCTCATTTCATATTTTAGCATGAAATAATAACTACCAATAATATATATGTGATCTCTAGTTAATGAATAATAATTGTTTACCAATTCAATAATTTTTCTAGTTCATCTCTAATCACTAAGCTACATTGTACCTTAAACTTAATGCATTTTCATTCTTAATTTTACTTTTAAGTCTTATTTTAGATTTAAAAAATACATGTTTAAGATGAGAGTAAGATTTTCCCTCTCACATGCAATAGTATGAACAAATTATTCATTCATTTTTTTAAATTTCACTAATTTCTTACTTGGTCTCTTTCAATATTATTGTGGTATTTTCGGAAGTCTCTTAGCACATTCCCAATGACTTTAAGTTGTGGGAAAGTCCTCTGGAATTTTCACGCTGTCTTGTAATTTTAAAATACCTATTATTAAAGAGCAATTTTACCAGTTATCAAGAATTCCTTTTCACTTAAATTTTCCTTTAAAATACTAAGCAGTGATAAAGGCATAAGGAAACGTTAGATATGCATGGAGGAAGGTAGTGTCTTGTATCAAAAACACATCTCATCCCCACAGGATAATTACTCCTACCTAATTTTGGTGTTTTACTGATACTATTAATTTTTGAAAAGGTCAGGGAAAATGTTGCCAAACACCTGAAAAAGTCAGGGAATTTAAAAAGTTCAGATTTTGTAACAACCATGAGAAATGGACAGGAAATTAAATGAAAGAAATAAAAAATAAATGTGGACCCTGAACGTACTCTGCTAAGTATGGCATAAAAATTGGAGTTGGCCGTAACCATTAATAATAAAGTTAGAGGGTAAATTGTGTGAAAATATAACACAAATTTCTCGTATAATGTCGATAATTGGATGTATTAAATCCATGCTCTAATCCACAATATTGTGTCTACATTGGTATTTTAAACAATGCCGTGCTGTGTGTGGTTTGCTTCACCTCTGTCGCACACAAGAGAATTTCTTTGCCAGGCAAATCTGATGATTTTTCCTGAAAATGTAGGTAGAAACAAATGTAGCTTTGAGAAGTGGTTTTGCAAATTGCTCCAGATTAATAGAACACTGATTTGTTTTATTTTCTAGAACAACAATTATCTCTTTCTAATACGAGAATCAATATGAAATTCAGTAATTTACGAAGACTCGAGGAATTATGGAAATGGGAAAATCCAACAGTGTGTAAAAAAGGATATAAACTAGAGCTTAGGTTTTTGCGAGTTTAGGTTTTACTGTTGATAGAACCTCAGGATCAAAGTGCCTTACATATATGAGAGAGTTGAGGAGGCTAGATATCTATTTCATTGGATATCTGTATCATTGAACATTGGTTAGATATCTATATCGTTGGATATCGGTTAGATATCTTTATCATTGGATAGAGTGGTAGATATCCAACCTCCACGACTCCCCCATATTTGTATGAGACTGTGATATAACAGCAACAATCACTTTGTGCCTGAAGGCCCTTGCTGCAACAGGAGTGAAACTTGGGTTAGATATCTATTTCATTGGATAGAGTGATAGATATCCAACCTCTACAACTCTCCCATATTTGTATGAGACTATGATATAACGGCAACAGTCACTTAGTGCCTGAAGGTGCTTGCTGCAACACGAGTGAAACATTGAGCTAAAATTGCTCCAACGGCAGCATAGCTCAAAAGCTGAAATGTCGCATTTTAGTGATGGAAGAATTGAAAAGTGATGAAATAGAAAATTATAGTGCTTCACAAAAAAATTGTGACAAATACAATACCAATGAAAATAATTTTTTCTGTGTGTTGGGGTTGAACTCTGAACCTCGGGTTTAACAATATGCCACGCTACCATATCGCCAAACACCAGCCGTCTGTAGCTATCTTTAAATGCCAATATCTCATAGATTTGGCTGTCTATGCTCACACGGGAGTATGTTTATCCTGGGGAGTTCCAGAGAATCTAGCTCCCAACTTTCAGTGAAATCAGCCATCCACAAACCAGGTCCTCCCCTTGTCAGAGGTAAAATTAATTGAGTTATGTAAATAATTCATAAAGGTTGCAAAAATATCTAATTGTCGTAAAGTACATATCTGTCTACAAACACAATACATAATCCACAATTCAAAAGCAATAGAAAACATTTCATAAGTGGGTGTTTTGGGTAAAATATAAATCTCCCCATTAAACAAAAAGTAATACTCTTGTATGTGTCCGTAATTTTCTCTAGCACTTGCTGATCACTACATCCCCTCCCAGGTGCAAACCCACTCTGTACACCCCAGATTCTGTCAATTGCAATCTTCCTCACTCTTTTGATTAATATTATACTGAACCCTTTTCCAGGAAATACTCAAAAAACTAATTGCTCTCAAATTTTTGAATTCCAATTGCCAACCCTTCCCTTTGCACAATGGAACTATCACATCATTCCATCTGTTGGAATAGCAAAAGCTTTTAATTATAAATTATGCAATTCACACTAGTGAGTAATCTACTCCCACGCTTCTGTAGCCTTCCCGTTTTTCTATAATTTCATTGCTGTCATGACATCATCCTTGCTTATTTTTTTTCCATACTGAGATTCTTGCCGGGTAATTCACAAGGCTCATCACCTGCACTACTGCTGTATATGAATCTTCAAAATACTCCCTTCAACAGTCCCTGACATTGCTCTCATCCATTCACATGGTATTGCCACTTTTGTTCTTTATAGCATCCATCAGCCCTCACCTTGCTTTGCCTTTATTTCCCATTCCCAAAGTAACTTTTCATTGCCTCCAGAATCGCTCTGCATATGTGTAGCTAGCCTCATCCACACCCATTCTTTCCTTGCGCTCTTTTTCTCAACGATTTTGCATTCATTCTTTTTCTCTCTGTGTTCATCACATGTTTGATGATAATTGTAATTAGTGATTTTTTAAATTAGTTATAGCTAATTTATTGATAATCACACAGTTAAATTTGAATTAAATTGGAAAATTGTGATTAGATAGTGTTCTGGTAACCCAGTGGGTAAAGGATTGGGCCCCTTGGAGGGGGTCTGGGTTCAAATGTGTGAGTTCTGGGCACCATATCCGTTGATTAGAATGTGGCGTTTTGATGTAAAAAATTTAAGGCATGGATTGTGATTATGACTCGTGATTTCCTATAATGTGGGTACACACTTGAATAGTTCTTCTATTCAGTAGATGATGTGAGTTGTGCGTGCTTGCTTCTGTCTGCATTGTCACCTAATCATCTGTATATATTCCAGAGCTATAATTCATGATTCTTGTGAGTTTTATTAGCTGACAGGTGGTTAGTAAACCCTGCCCACTTTGATGCGGTACGTAGTTCACCGAGTACCTACTCGTTGTGCCTAGAAATGGGCCACTCTGGAAATTACCACGGTAATTTTTGTAAATTACCGTGGTATTTTTGTAATTTACCACAGCCCTTGAAAATTACCGTAATTTTTGGTAATTTTCTAGATAATTCACCTATGTTCGAGATAATTTTTCACACAGATAAATTCCCTACATGTTCTTTTAAGGCAAGTTCACATTTCCTACGTGTTTAATTATTCATTGAGGCAATTGACAACTCATTTTTGGAATATTTTACTCAAATTATAGCATTATAGAGTAATGCATTAGAATATTCTTCTTGAAAATTTCTCGTACTATGGCAAAAGAAAGCCAGATTGTGTGTTGCTGCCGAAGTTCTTTTTACAATTCATAAAATGTACAATAGATTAATGTCGTATAAAGTATGGTTCAAACATCGTTATTCCCTTCCTATTGCTATTGGCTTTCTTATTTAACCATACATTTACTGTTAAATGCTTAGAACTAAAAACATTACTGGAAAATTAGGGTAATTTTCTAAAATTACCGTCGTGGTGGTAATTGACCTCGGATGAAAATTACGGCGATTCTCCCACCTCTCTAGTTGTGTCCGTGCACTTCACAAAGTGATTCGTCCACATATAATACCCCGCCTAAGCCGCCTCAATAAGCGTGTGGTGTTAGGACACCAGCCGTTTACATATAAAAAGGAGGATGTTGATCACACGATTCTTGATTGGTGGCTCTAGGAGGCAAAAATTACCCTCATGGCCGGGACATGGCATTCAAGTTGTTTGAGCCTCCTATACTTATAGCGATTCCAATTTCTTACTAACAATTTTTTTGGGAGAGTGAAACTTTTTAAATGTGGCAGTAAAAGTTATAACATGTATGATATTTGAGTTAGAAACAAAGTTAGTGCCGCTCTCTTAATACATATGTCTGAGGT
Source organism: Pyrrhosoma nymphula (assembly GCA_963573305.1). Taxonomy (NCBI): domain Eukaryota; kingdom Metazoa; phylum Arthropoda; class Insecta; order Odonata; family Coenagrionidae; genus Pyrrhosoma; species Pyrrhosoma nymphula. The sequence continues at coordinate 2,779,409 of OY754337.1, forward strand.
TTTGTTACTTTTTTCAGGATTCTCGACATTCAATGATGTCACCTATCCCTTAGTGACGCAGACTGTCATCACTGATGGACAGTTTTGGTCTTTTTATACATATCAGCTAAATACTACATTGGTGCATTCTAATAACAGCACTGATAATCCTCGCCGGAACATTTGCTGGGGAACGCCTGCCGTGAAGTTGTACGAAAAAATAGAAGATGGAAAAGTAATTGGTAAGGAGATGGCATTAAGCCATTCTGAATTGACATAATACAGTACAGTAATCTTTATATTTAAATTAATGGGAACCACGACACACCATTTCACAATCTGAAATTTCACTCTAAAGAATTCGTAAAAAATCTGAGGTTATTATGTACATTTTTTATAGTATACGATGGAATGCTTAGTCAAAGTTAAACACAAAATTGGGGTTGGATGAAGCTGCTTTTATTGAATTAGAATAAATATTTTGTTTGCCCAGAGATCTGGATGCCGACAACGGGTTGAATATACAAGATATAAGGCATGTCAAATATAAGGGGTATTCTAAAGTAGGTATTCTGCCAAATTAAGAGCAATAAAATCCAAGAACAAAAAAAAATGATTTAAAACATAAGAATGTACATTAGGCCGGCCCTTATTTTTCAGAATTGAGAAAAGTTATGTTTTCCTAGTCTCAAAATGATCCAAATGAGGTTTATATTCACATGCTAAAATTTGGTTACTTTAAAATAACGGGAACCCGTGCCCCAAGGGCCCTAAGTACTTAGGACCTTCAATTGAGTTTTTTGGGGCTGAAAAAGCACTATCCTTATGAAATACGTAAAAGTAGAGCCCTTAAGGGCCGAATTTCTGTTTGTTTTGACCTATCTCTAAGCGTTTACGAGATATCATCCGTCGTAATGCGATCCACCCCCCAGGGCGCTACCCCGCACCGCGGCGCCGCGCCGCTGAGGTACGGCCCGCACCACTTGCTAGAGACTTCCCCTCCACCCCCTCCCCGCCATCGGCGAAGTCTTTGCTCCTGCTGGCAAGATATAGCCTCTGAAGAAATGTGCTTACGTTAGAAAGGATTTAATTGACATGACAAAATTTCCAATCAAAAAAGCAGCTATAAAGCTGCTATGGGATTAAGTACGGGACCGCAAATAGAAATTTTTAAACAATTTCAGAAAAAATGGCCGATGATTGTCCAAGATAAATTTTCTACACTAAAGAGATGTAGGCAAAGAGATATACTCTTGATTAATGACGATATTTCTATAATTGATTATGCAAGAAATCAGCTCGAGGTAACTCCTGTCTCCTTATAACCTTTCTCAGTCTAATTTGGTGCTTTTTATTTTAAAAATAGGTTCTAACTACAATTTTCTTTAGGTAGGGCATCCTCGAGCCAACTATCGAGAATTACTGGAGCTGACGATAATATCTCTTGGAGGAGTCCCTCCAGGAGGCATTCGCTTCAAGCAACCGGGCCCGATGCATAACGCCCGATGGATGCCCAAAGCCATTTATTCTATTATTTATTCTATCTATTTTTCGCTCGCAGTTCCACTTGAGCCGGGCCCAAGAAGATGGTCTCATGCACGTCTCCCTATTTGTAGTGAATTTATATATTCAGATGTGGTTCTCCGCTCCTTGTGCTGCATCTGCTCCCAACAGTGACCTGCAGTTCCTAAAAAGACTTGTTAATTATTAAAGTGTTAACCTGAAAATAGCGGTTTTCAAACCACTTGTGGTACCTGAGCGAGGAGTTGGTAGGACTGTCATTGTTTGATGGATCCTTTTCTAAGCGTGAAAAGGAAAACTTGATACGCCGTATGAGGACATGTGAGGGAAAATGTGATCCACCGAAGAAGGCATCCCATAAACATAAAGATCTGACTAAGCTATATATGTCAAATTTTGCCACTACTAATTCGAGAAAACAATTTAATACATTTGAAATATGCTCTGCATTCTTTAATGTGCCCACGCGAGAATGGGATCAACATCCTGACTACAAAAACGGTTTGCAAATTATTCAGGGTCTTCAAGTGGTAAATGATTGTTCAGAGAGAGGGGTGAAACTAATTCAAGATTTTATGTCAGTTACGAAAAAGGAAGAGAGCTTTCAAAATATATTACTAAGTGTAAATTTTCATCGTAGCACAACCCCTAACGTGCGCAAAGACACTTTAACTGCCAAATACTGCCAACTGTCAGTGGAAGAGTAGAAATATACCGAAAATGTATTTTATTTTGGTTAATATTTACTTAAATTCATGGACAGAGTGAAAATAAATTGATCACTTTTGATTGGAAATTTTGTAATGTCAATTAAATCCTTTCTAACGTAAGTACATTTCTTCAGAGGCTAGATCATGCCAGCAGGAGCAAAGACTTTGCCGAGGGCGGGGAGGGGTTGGAGGGGAAGTCTCTAGCAAGTGGTGCGGGCCGTACCTCAGCGGCGCGGCGCCGTGGTGCGGGGTAGCGCCCTGGGGGGTGGATTGCATTACGACATATCTCGTAAACGCTTAGAGATAGGTCAAAACAAACAGAAATTCGGCCCTTAAGGGCTCTACTTTTACGTATTTCATAAGGATAGTGCTTTTTCAGCCCCAAAAAACTCAATTGAAGGTCCTAAGTACTTAGGGCCCTTGGGGCACGGGTTCCCGTTATTTTAAAGTAACCAAATTTTAGCACGTGAATATAAACCTCATTTGGATCATTTTGAGACTAGGAAAACATAACTTTTCTCAATTCTGAAAAATAAGGGCCGGCCTAATGTACATACAAGTAACAAAGATAAACATACACAGGTATATAAAACAAAAAAAGAAATATCAAATAGAGTCACTAAGGAACTCATTAGTAACTGAATAATATAATTTATTGAGAAGAAACATTCTTAGGTTATATTTAAATTTGTAATGAGACCCAGTTTATTTTATCGTAAATGGTACGTGTGTTTTGGACCCATGGCAAATTTTCTGGTTCGTACGTAGGGTACATGAATGTCACAGTGCCTTCTGGTAAAGTGATGGTGAACATCAGAGTTGAGATTGAGCTGAGATAGATTTACCTTTTACTAAAAAAAACAAGTAAGCATTAAACAACCCATTCTAGTTATAATTGTTGTTGAACCTTAACTTGGCTCTTTGTGTAAGCATTGTGTTTTTGCTGGAACATACATACTTAAGTGGGTATACTTAAAAGTTTTTCACAATGCCACGGCATGGCAAAATACACAGCTTGCTAAAATTCAAGTAGTGATCCATAAACTCAACCAATCTGATTATGAGAAATAGTGAGCAAATTTCTTTAGTCTCTTTCCTTCCATATAATGGATTTATAATTTTTCCTGCCTCTTTGAGGAGTTTGGAATTGTGGTAGTGCTTTGGTTCAGAAAATTGAAACTGACCCAGAGCGTAAAGGGATTCAAGAATAGCCTACCTTATCTGGAGGTCGCCTTTCTACATTGGCCTCGTCTTTCTATCTTAAGATTTCACAGCCAGCATTTCCCATCTCTTTATTCATTCTATGAAAATCTTTTGTGAAGAAGGTGTGTAGAGACCCCTCAGCCTACTTTTCTTCCTCACGCAGAGTTTTAAGTGAGAAACCTGGATGTGATAGTTTAGCGCTGAAATGGACTACATGTGGGTCTGCACAAAAGGACTAGAAAAGTACCTTGATACCAGTTAAAAATTGATTAAATAAATAAAGTCATAAGTTATAATGTTTTTACTTGCCAAATTTTGTAGTTAAAACTTTTTCCTTTGCCTCTTCATGTAAAATACACTGAGACCAGAGAAAATAGTTGTTCTTTATTGGGAAATTTTGCTATGAAATAATTTGTTGCATGGTAGTTCTATTATACATATATGGTGACTGCAGGCTTGGCCATAATGAAATTTTTTCATGCTAAAAGGAAATGTGTTGGTAGCGACTTTGTCATCCACATGATTGAAGAACTAGCCATGTTAAACAAGAACAAAAGTGGAAAACTTGTGCCTAGTTCATCTGTAAAATCATGTACAAGCCAATGAAAAAACGAATACTTCGTTATTTTCGTAATTTTGAAAAACTGGGAAAAATTCCTAGCCTGGAAAACTGGGAAATTTTCAGCCCTCTTGTGAATCTGTCGGAAACATGCCATAGTTTGAATGAAATCAAAGTTAAGACACAAGTCTTTTTTAAGTACAGTAAGTCTTCGACTTACGTGGATCCGAGTTACACTGATCTGGAGTTACGCGGATGTGCAGTTAGGCTGGTGACATGCTTGCATTTTCTCCGTGTTTCTGTTGCCACAACAGATACACCAGGTGACAACTCAATTGTCAAGCTCTCGGAATTGTCATATATTATGTAACTTAACGACCTCTCAAAAGATGGCGTTTTCTGTAATCATCGCCAGTTGTCGCTGCTGCAGCAATCGAAATAAAAGCTGCACCGCTAATGGTTCAAAAATGGATAATGGTAAGTTGTTGTTGTGTTTCGACTTATGTGGATTTCTACTTACGTGGAAATGTTTGGGACGAATTAACCTCATTAGTCGAGGACTTACTGCAAAGAAATCTAATTGAAAAAATTAAATCTTCTATTTAATTATTCATTTTTGGGTGTGTATTTTAAATCTAATTACAATGTTTGTGACTGGGATAGATAGTCCGCAGAACTTCCAAACTTGTACTGTTATTACTTTGCCTTGTTGATTTAAAGTCATTGCATGTATTTGGTATTATGGTGACTTACTATGTATATGGTATTATTTTAGATTTTAAATAATGTGAGAGATCCTTATGTACATGAACATGTAATGTTATATTGAAAATGACTTAATTGTCATTTCCTTTTATATCATATTCTTGAGTAACTACTCAGCATTGCTCATTTCTTTAAAGGGTTAAATGAAGAAGTGCTGAAGAAGTTGCTGAAACTCTTCTTGAACAGGCCATATGAAAGGGATATACAAATGAAGCCTTATCTAAGTGATTATCAGTATGTAGCCAATATCCCTGACATGAAGAAGCGCGTGTGGTTGGAGACTCGCTTTAAGCATTTATATTCGCTGCGCCCTAGGCATCGGGATGTACCCGAGGTATATCATTGGGAGAAGATTTATAAGATAGATCATAAAACAAGACCAATGGACCCGAGAAGACGACCATTTGAGCTTGGTGTCAATCCATTTAAGAGAAGATTAGATGAGCACCAACCAGCCTATATACCAAAGAAATTCCGTGAAGAGAAAAAGAAAAAGTGGGCAGATACTTACTATCCTTAAATGTGGGCCACCAAGTGGACAGTTGGGACTATTTGCTGGTGTAGTGTGTGATTGCGTTTTGTGAATAAAAACTTTCTTTGAGTGTAGTAGATATCATTACTGGAAGATTGCTGCACCACCATTGCCACGATCTTGTATATTATCCCATATTTGTTTTTCCTCCCTTGCCTCAGTCATGTTTACAGCGGTGTCTATTCCCTAGGCTTTTTTATTAAATAAACATTTGATTCAGTTCTAGTATCAAATATATATCTATGGCCTACAGGAAGGTTTTTATTGTGCATACGCGGTTAATATTCATTAGTCTCCATTTTTTGAATGATCATGAAGTAATTAATAGTACAATTTGTTATCATTGTTCCTTTACAATAAATGGAGCCCTTCAGGTCTTTTTCTGGCCCATGGACTGGATACATTCTTATGGGAATCAGCACTGGGTCTTTATCATTTGTTTTCATGCTGTGCTTTATTATAGCCTTCAAGGTTGAATCTATGATTGATACGACTGTCAGAATTGATGAGGAGACTTAAGAAACTGTGACAATGAGATGAAATTTTCATAATGCTAGATGGTGAAATAGTTAAAATCTGAATGGGCAGTGACATAATGGTCACTTCATTTTTACTTCACGAGTGGACTGCTCATTCAAGAAGATTTCTTGTATTTAAGGAAAGTCATTTGTCTTACTTGCCCGCCTACGTCATTCATAATTAAATCAATCATTTCCGAGCAGCCACAGTTAAACCAAGGTAGATTTAAAATTCTGAAGTGATTTTGGTGTGTATTATAGTGTGGACATAAATTTCAGTGTGTATGAATGCATTAGGTGCCATTATGCATTATTACTAAGTTACATCAGGACTAAACAAATGTTTTGAGTTTTATTGGAGGGAGGCAGTATTTTAGTTAAATGTGCTTCGAAGGCTTAAGGTCATTTCCCTCGTACTGTCTGCCAAGTGCAGACGTAGGCAACAGCACTCGGGCAAATTGTATGGTCACCCCCTCCAAATTCAAACCAAGCCCAACGATGCTTAACTTCGGTGACTGGTTGGGAGCTGCCAAGGATAACTGCGGACCGGGCCGGACATCTACGCTGGGAAAGCATCGGATCATTCTTTGAACTTTTTCTTATGGTACGTGACGTCACAAAGGCAAGAATGTACAAAAAACCTACTCAAATGGTTTTTTTTGCCTTCAAAGGAAAATTATTTACCTATCAATTATTATAACTCATGGAAATGTGAGATCTCGGTAATAATTCTGCTTTTTCTTATATTGGATATTAGATAACTCCTTTCTTCAGGCATGGATAGCATTGCCATTTATCAGTCAAAGCTTGCAAGTTATTAGGGAGCTTTTGGAGGAATAAGTTAGATAACAAAAGGCTACCTTATCTAACTGCCAAAATAATTACATTTGATGGTGTCATACATCGTCTCCTCAGTTTATAATAATAAAATATCATAGACTTGTCTCAATCAATATACCTCTAGTTTTGTATGCTGTTGGTCCTTTTCTATCATGCATTTTAATTTTGATAGAAATTGACACATTTGTATAAAATAAGAGAAGTAACTAAAGGCTAAAATATTTTATCACGTTGCATTACCTCAATGTTGGAGTAGTTTGCAAGAGGATATTTGTATCTTATATACTTTCCTTTCTTACTAATACTGATGTAATGTTCTGAATTTTTCCATAGAAAACAGACATGTATCAACTGAGAATGATATAAAGTAAAATGCATACATAATCACTATGCCTAAATAAAGGAATACATCATGGATAGCATTCAATGATAATGAACTAAAAATTTATTCATTGAATAAAGCAAATCAGTATTGACCATTAAGTTGGTTTAATTGGTGAGGGTAGATCTCACAAAGTACCCAGCCAATGGGGTATGAAATTTACTTTTGGCTTTTACAGTGTATTCCCTGACCGATTGGGTTCCCAAAATATCACTTAGCTTGGGTTTATGTAGTAGGACACCTCTATTGTACTCTCTTGTATTTGAACACAGAACCTTCAATTAATCTACCCTAAGGCTTACAACTCTTCCCTTGGACTACAACCTTGTCGTGGTGGAAAGACTTGCGTGCTCCGATGAACCCTAGAGCTGCACTGGCGGGAGCAATGCTACTGGTGGGGTCACCCATGCCAGATTGGTCGAAGGTTAGGAGACAGACGAATGGTAGTCCGCGCAGCGTCTGTACCTCAGTGAGGCGGCTGCAAAAGGCATCTGACCCCAGTGAAGTGATGGTGTAACGTAAAAAACACTATAAAGATAGGCCACGGAATACTATCTCAATTAAAACAAAAACCTTGAAATTATGGACAGTTCTCAAATAATAATGAATCCTGGCAACTACGGGACTCGGCCCAGAGGGCAAGGTGTCGTGCCCGGCAGCGGTGGGAGCAAGGCCCCTGCGGTCGTCATCACACGAAATCCTTGCTCAGACGTAGTAGCAGCAGAGGAGAAGGAGATAAAGAAGAGGAACGAAACAATCAGAATAGCCACGTGGAATGTTCGGACTATGCTGAGGGTGGGGAAGCTAGAGAATATAAAACAAGAAATGAAGAGGTTGGGTGTAGACATCATGGGTCTGGGTGAAGTAAGATGGAAGGATGACGGGGACTACTGGAGTGATAACTATAGAGTAATTTATAGTGGAGGGAATGAAAGTCAGTGCGGGGTTGCATTCATAATGAATAGGAAATAGGTAGAAAATTAGTGTATGCAGAACAGGTGAGTGATATGATAATAGTCGGGGAACTAAAGGCAGAACCAACGAATTTAGTTATAATCCAGGTTTATATGCCTACCTCTAATCATAAAGAGGAGGAGGTAGGTAGATGGGGTATACGACCAGCTAGAGGAAATAATTGGTAGGATACCTGGGAGTAAGCACTTGGTAGTAATGGGGGATTGGAACGCGGTGGTGGGTGAAGGAAGAGATGGGCGGGAGGTAGGTGATTGAGGGGCTAGGAAGGAGAAACGACGGCGGCTAGAAAGCTGTGGAGTTTTGCTGTAGAAATAACCTAGTAATTACAAATACATGGTTCAGACATCATCCTCGACGTAGGTACACTTGGAGGAAGCTGGGAGACACAGATAGGTTCTAAATAGATTATATAATGGTTCGTCACAGATACAGGAAGTGGTAAAAACTCTCATACTTATCCAGGAACTGATGTAGACACAGACCACAACTTATTAGTCATGAAATGTCGGGTAAAACTGAAAAAGATAAGAATGGGAAGGAGGGTACGGAAGTAGAATACGGAGGTATTAACTGGGGCAATGAAGAAGTATCGAGAGAAGGTGAATGAGATAATGGGTGAGTATCAGTGGAAGATGAATGGGAAGTTTGAAAAATGGAATTGTAGAAGCGGAGAAAGCAACGTTAGGAATAATCAGTGCAACTAAAATTAGAAAACCGTGGATCACGAAGGAGATGATTAGGGAGATAGAGGAGAGAAGGAAATGGAAGAGTGTAAATCAGAGCTAGGTAAGAGAAAATACAGAGGATTAAATAACAGGCTTAGAAGAGAAACAAAGAAAGCAAGAGGTGTGGTGGAGAGAACAGATCGACTCGTTAGAGAAATACTAAAAAGAGGGAAGAGCAGATGAATTAAATAGGAAAGTAAAGGAACTGACAGGTGGTAATAAGGGAAGGGGAATTACAACGATAACATACAAGACGGGAAAGGTGATCGTAGAGCCGAAAGAGATCCAGGAGAGTTGGAAGGAGTATGTTGAAGAGCTGTAGGGTAAAGAAATAAGGCCCAATATGTTAGATATAGAAAGGGAAGACGATATCGACAGATACAGCATTGGACCAGGTATCCTAGATAGCGAAATCGAAAGAGCTCTACGAGACATGAAAAGGAATAATGCGGTGAGAATAGATAATATACCTGCAGAGTTTTTAGAGAGCATGGGGAAGAACGGAAGAGGAAAACTTTTTGCACTTATTCGTAGGATTTATGAGGATGGAGAGTGGCCGGAAGACTTTGCGAAGACTGTACTAATTCCTATACCAAAGAAGAATAAGGCAAAAACGTGCGAAGACTATAGGACAATAAGCTTAATATCCCACGCGGCCAAAGTAGTTCTGAGAATTATAAACTGAAGGCTAGAGAAGAGGGCAAATGAATACCTGGGTGACAACCAGTTCGGATTTAGGAGAGGGACGGGAATGCGAGAAGCTATAGCGGTGATGAGGATGCTACTAGAAAGAAACCTAGAGTATGGGCAGGATGTTTTTATATGCTTTGTAGATTTCAAGAAGGCGTTTGATCTGGTGGAATGGACAAAATTAATGGGAGTGTTGAAGAAATTAGGGGTCGATTGGAGGGACAGGCGTCTGATTCGGAATGTGTATATGAACCAGATGGCGCGAGGTGCAGTACGAAAGGTATGGGATGAAGATCAACCACAAGAAAACGAAAGTAATGAGATTTTCTAGAAGTAAGAAGGCGGGGCTGAATATAAGTGTGGGAGGGCAGAAGATAGAGCAGGTCGATCAGTTTATGTATCTGGGTAGTATTTTGGAGGAGAATGGGTTTAGTGGTAAGGACATCAGATGCAGAATTGCACAAGCTAAAGAAGCATTTTCGAAGCAAACGGAATTGATGAGGGGGGTCTGAGAAGAGACGTAAAGAAGAGGCTGGTGAAAACTTTAATATGGAGCGTGGCACTATATGGGTCGGAAACTTGTTCATTGCGAATGGAGGATGTGTGTAGACTTGAGGCGTTTGAGATGTGGGTTTGGAGAAGGATGGAGAAGGTTAGCTGGATGACGAGAAAGACGAACGAGGAGGTATTGGATATGGTCGGAGAGGAGAGGAAGCTTGTGGCAGAGGTTCGGAGACGGCAGAAGAGATGGATGGAGGAGGTTTTGAGAGGAGAGGGCATGTTGAGGAGAGTGATAGAGGGCAGAACACTGGGGAAGCGTGGAAGAGGAAGGAAGAGGATAGGAATTCTGGACGAAATAGGAGGTGGAAGATATGAAGAATCGAAGAGGGATCCAATAGCGCGCCATCCTTAGTAGGGAAAGTAAGACAATGTCTATGGGGTTGGGATGCAGAATGGGGACTGTCCAAGAACCTACCAATCAGCGGGCAAATGAAAAAAAGGCTTACAATTGGCTGCACTAATAAAAGATAATGAATGAAAGACATCAATTTATCACACCAGTAATTTTGGCCAATTTTAATAATCAAAAGAGAAAATTATTTTTTACACCACCAGGTATGGCAGCATTAGCCAACCCTCCCAGAATAATAGGAAAAAAATGAATACTTTTTCAAATAAAGTTAAACTTAAAATTTGACTTAAGATTTGATGCAATCCATTTTGGGCCATAAATTGGCACACCTCTTCTCTTGTACCGGGAGTACAATGACCAACCAATGCACCTCCAATTTGACCTTTCACCACACCATCACACGACTGGAGTAAAAAGTACTTCCATGGGAATCAGCATTGCTATCTGCATAGCTGACTATTGGTGCCTCGTATTCACCCAGCATATGGTTGAAGGCATAAACATTATTTATTTTGTGAGACAATCCTTAATTTTTCCCAATGCATTAAACATTTCACTTCGTGCAACTGCTCTCTTGCCAGGTGGCATAGTAAACTTAAAATCACCTTCCCTACCACTGCAGCATGCCATGTTCTACATATCAGTAGATCATTCCTATTAATGATGAATGTGTCAGTCTTGATATAGGTACTTAATTTAATTATATTATCTCTCAAAAGATATGCAGATAAAATGAATGAATTACAAACTAATGCATCGTGGAATGTTGACATTGCACTTACACATAGTTAGGTCTCTTCATAAATTAACAATGGTAATATGTACATCATCTATCTGCAAAGATTCCTTGGAATGCATTAATAAAATGCCAGTCAAAAGTGTTGGACATCCAAATGGAAATGAAACTGAAAACTTCACATGTGTGACTTTCACCTCACTGTAAAATCAGAAAAATAAAACTCGAAGGATGCCAATCACTCAATGTGAAATACGTTTTAACTTTGGGTAAGTTGCTGAACTAACAATTTACCATTGATAAGGGACGTACCAGCAACAATAATACGAGAGCTTGTTAATGTTTCAAGAAGTTGCAAGGCAGCAATTTCTGCATATGTTACACCTCCAATGAGCACCACCATCACCACCCGAGCTACTGTCTGGTGTTCGGATGACATCTTTTCATCCAGAACTGTGGGGCCAGGTATAACTCGCAACAACTCCTCAATTACTGATTTTGATTCTTTCTTCAGCAACAAGTGCACCAACTGACAAATGATTGGGATGTAGATTCCATTAAATACATAGCCCATGCCCAATGCATCCTTTAAATTATGAGCATTGCTAGCATCAGGGAAAAGCTTCAGTTTCTGAGCTATCGCCCTGAAAGAGTTCTGTTTTGGCATTGACACTACCTGTGCCATTCGATTAGCTAGTTTTCCAGCAGTATCACCCACACCACCAAACGCTGTGGGCAGCATAATATTGGGAGCTGGCATGGAGTACAAGCCAACTTTTTCCAGGTTATAGAATGTTCCTATATGCTTATAGCCATATGTGTGCAAGAATTGTGATTTTAGTGACATTGCTTCATCATAAGTCATGCCACTTTCGGTGAGGGATAGCAGAGCAATTAGTCGCAGCACCATATGGGATGAGGTTTGTTTAGCCAAACAGTCTTCAATGTATGCTATACTCTCCTTCCTACTTCTACCTCTAACAATGTTTTCTTCAACATTCTGAAGCTCTTGATATTTACCTCCCAAATTTCCAATTATTCCTTCACACGCCCCTATATGATACGACAGTGACTGTCTTAAAGACATAACATTTCTTATTTCATTTTTAATGTGATGCTTTAACTGGCTTAGGTCGGCTGTTTTGAACTGTGCCAATTTATTTTCAAGATCTTTGGCCTTACTTTTAAGAGTTGGATAAACATCCGAAAAATGCTTGTTCTTGATCTCGTTATATATATCATCTTTACTATTCAATAAATACGTTATTTGATTTGCTTTTCCAGTCACCTCTTTCGTGAATTCCACCGTACCACATTTGATATTAAAAACTTCATCCAACAATCCAGTATACGTTACAGATGTGAGGAGACTGGACGTGTAATCAATGCTACGGTCCATTACAACCAGATAACCAATTTTGCTGCTATGGGACTCTGGATCCCCTAGGTCCTCAAAGTATGAATTCACCATTCCACTGACAATTTTAGAAAGTCTCCCTTGGCTTAAAACTATAGGTATTTTTCCGTAAGTTAGTTGTAATGACCACAATGATTTGGCAACACTTTTCAACAAAGAATAGTCCCCATTTAAAAAGGATGACTTGTAGATATGGGGTATTTCAAGGGATAGTATATGGTTATCAATGGGAATCAATTCCCATGAAAACACATACACTTTGATCAATCCATTAAGTCCTTCTTCTTCAATCAGTTGCTCTATTGACAATAAACCACAAGGCACGAGTATCAAATGATGCAGAACGTTCGTATCTCTCTGACGATAGGAATGCACTTGATCAACTACATGCTTCGCTGTGATCAAATCAGCATACACCAAATACACTAGATGAGAGTTGGAAGTTATGACCTCAGGCTTTTCCAATTTTATTATTTTCTCCACCCCGTGTGCCCTGCAACGTTCATCAATACGTTAGTAACTTGAAACACAATTTTTTTGGTATCCGTACAAGTTTTTCATACCTTAGCATTTTCACATCCGTAATTCGGTCAAGAGGCTTCATGATAGAGGGATCTATCACCAAATCTTTCTTCCCAGGGATATGATCTAAAATGTCCATTAACTTTTTCTGCGACAGTACTTTCAAGAAATCCATTTTGAACAAGGAAAATGTCAGGACTCAAGGTACGAGTACGTTTAAAACTCGACCAATAAATTGAAAGCTTGAAGCATAGAAAAAAGTGCATAGAGGAAATAGTTGAAATTACATTCCGGCGATACAATTCGCTGAATTCAGTCAACAAAAAAAAGAAATTCAGCCATTCCATAGCACTCGGTACACACATTCCAACACATACTTTCACAGCAAAGATTATTTACACAGGTTTCTCAGCTATCTTGCGCTTGAAACGTCGTCGTCTCATAGTGCCCCCTAGATTTTCATCTCCTGCAAGTCGTCTTTGCCGTTCTTTTTCGTGCTTTTTTATTTTAAAGGGTGTATTGCTGTCTGTCTGTAACGTTAGCCTCTTCACATCTAGTTTATGATATTTGAGGGAAATCAGTGTATCAAGTTTCTGCAGCATATTTATAAATTATAAAGAAGCGATTTTATCCAGGAACAGTCGTGATTGGATGCGCAGTTTCGGTTGTCGTTTAGTCTTTTTAAGTGACGTCAGGACATCGGAGCACAAGTCTGGAGTTCAATTCGGTCGTCTCATATTCGTGTGCAGTGCGTTGAATCTGAGGGTTGTGTTTATATTGTAAATAGCAAATTTTCTGTTTGTTAATGCGCGGAGTATTCCATTGAAGGTATGTCAAAACATAGCAGCAATTATGCTTCTGCCAAAATGGCTCTATAGTCATTTGTTTACCAGTTACCATTATGTGTCTCGACAACAAAACAAACTAGTGTCCGGCAATTCCTGTATTGCTTCCCTGTTCAAAATCATGAAGTTTTTTGGCGTACTGCCAAATATTACATTTAATCGCTTCGAACTATTTTACAATAAGGAATGAAATTCGTAGTGAGGTTGTTCTTTGGCCAACCATTTATTAGACTTATTAGTTAGTCATTTTTTAAGCCACGGGGTATTTATTCTTCTCCTACATTTGTCCACAGTTCCAAATTTCGTCAGGATTTCTTAATACCCGGGCCTGACAACAATGACCAGTGTAAGGTGTGGTTTAGTTTCTGCGAGGAAGTTTGTTATCACAAGAAATTGTAAACTGCAACATGGTGAGTTATTTACAGCAATCGTCATCCGTATTTAATGTAGTTATAAAGATTTTTGGATGCCATCATAATTTATGTTGTACCTACCCATTGTATGAATTAAAATTTGCACCCCTATACATTTGCAGTCGGCGGATTTCACTACCCACTGCTACCTTCGTATTTCAGTATGATTACTTAAGCCCACATAACGGGGCTGCGAGTTTCTTGTTTATCAGGTCCCTCCTGTGATTTTTCATTGCAAATACATCTATGCTATCGCGACGTAATTGTGTTACGTCGTCCATGTAGACATAAAGAATAATTTGTGTGAAGTATAGTGATGATTTCCAAAGCATCACTTATATAAGTCCTAGTGGATGGTTGGTACGGTTGGTCTTTTTGGATGTGTGTGGAGGCTATATTTGTCTCTAATTGTTCACAAATAAGCTTGGTTAAGGTAGCATTATTAATTTAATCTTTCAAATCAGAAACCCAGTTATGAATTTTTGAGCGACTACATCCATCCTATACCTGAGTGAAATGGAAGGTTAGGTCTATTTTCGCTGATGTTCTTCAGCTGCTTTGAGCTAGCTCTAGTCATTTAGTAGTTAGTGCAAGAACTTTCTGCAATATTTTAATCACCATGTTTTCCCCGTTTTTGGCGAGGCAATGCTGTCATGGATTCGTTAAACTTTATAATTGTGGTGCAGTCGTGGAATATACATTTGTGCGCCGCTAGCACCCATAACATACATAATTTACTAGCCTAAGTTCAACACCAAAAATGCACCCCTACATTGCCTTTGACGTCGCCAAAGTTAGGGAGGGTGGATAACAGTTGATTCGCATCTTCATTTTTAGTGCACCTTGAGTTTGATCGTTGTTTTTGGACAGTTTGATGGAAAAGTGTACTTTAAGTTTGGGAAATGGATTTCACGTGTTAATATGCAATTTCATGAAGATTTATTAGTGTAAAGCTAATCGTTATCCTGACCTGTAAGAAACTTACATACCTTTCATTTTCCACGGTGGCTTATCCAAAAATAGGTGATAGAACTTGCCTTGAATATAAGATATGGTTTCTTCATCTGTTTACTTCCTACTTGTGCCCTTACTCATGGCAATTGAATCACTGATGGTTCGGTAGCATAAGAATAAGGCTTTTGTGTGATTAGAGTCACACATCGCTAATGCTTGTCACGAGGTGAAGCATCACAAGCATGCACTACACTATAGGTATGATACCAATTTTAGAGGGACCGTTAGTATTTATGAATTTTGCAACTACATAAACAGACAGAGATTCATGAGTTCTGCTGAAGACATGCACGGCTTGCTGTAAGCACTAGGTAGCAGATAAGGATATAACACATAATTTTCGCATTTTTTTTATCAAGGGGGGGGGGTTACAAACCCCAACACCCCCCCTTGGATACGCCTATGTACTTTAGTGCATCATAACTCCTTTGCTACTAGCTAGTGTGAATGTTCACTGTAGATGTGTTAATGTAGGTGAAGTTTTTGCAATCTATCTATGAGTAAGGTACCGAGTTCTTTTACTAATGAACCAAACCAAGGAAGTAGTTGTCCTATTTTCCCATTTATTTCGCCTGAAATAAGCTTAGAAACGACAGCAAGAGTTAATGTTTATCATGAGAAACGATTGTTTAACTTGGGGAGAAGGCGAAAGTCTCTTAGTCTAAGTTAAGGAGTTGAAATGTCAAACTTGAATGCCGTGTCTCCCGACTTTTCCCCATAGACCGTGAGAAGTGAATTAACTATTTCATTATCCTCCACGATTAAAATTCCTTGGTGTCGTCGTTGGATTTATTAATCGTGTCATGCCGTTGACCCCAGATAAACCCCATTTTTATCTCTTGGTGAACGTGTTCGTTTTCGCGTTGCGGAGCGGAGTCCCGTTCGGCAAATACCTATGTACTCGGCTTTGTCCGTCTAGGTATCTATGAAGACCGCCAGGAAATGATAATTAATTTTGGTGAATCGGATCTTAGGTTTTGGTCGAGGGATCTTTTAGCCGGGCAATTGCGCCTCACGGTGACAGTACATGGCTGTATGAGCGTGCACCACTGATCTTTCTGGTTACCCTGCTCGGTGCATCATTTGTCGGGTTTCCCGGAGAGGATCGCTCGTGGAAGGATTGGCTTGGTCATCCATGCCTGCTGCTGCTCCGTCGTGTTTACTTCTCCCGCCGTTTTTATTGGATAACCTTACTACAGGAGCATCGGGTGATCAGTGACGTGTGTTCTATTTATAACGCGCCTACGTTTCCTCTGCGTCCGAGAAGATGTACGTCTTCTTAGGTGGTATATTGCTTTTCCTGCATTAGAAGTATTGATAGGGGCAATACGAAGCATTGGCTTCCGGAATCGCCTTCATATCTTAATTCGCTTCCGGATTTTGGAACCTGAGAACATGCTTGGGGCATAATTTCGTTGTCAGGAGCAAGTGTACAGGCGACACTGTGACGCGGAAGTTGGCGAGGTTCCCTGTGATTGAGGGAGGTTCCCCTCCCCTAACCCCCCTCCACCTCTGCTCCCTCGCTCATCCCATAATCCGTAGCTTGTTGCAGAGGAAAAAGGGGAAGGGGGAGAGGGAGGTTTTTGCGAGCTTTCAAGGTCAACGTGGCAGAACGTCTGCTAGAGATGCTGTTTATCTCCGCAGAATTTGACCTTCAGTGAGAGCTCCCTTCGTTTATTTCTGCGCTTCATGAGAGTGGATTAAGACCTTCGTTTGGTTCTGGCGAAATATGGTGGGCGCCTCGTGTGTCCCAGTTGTGAATCTATCGCTGTCGGCAAACGGCTCCAAACTGCGTCGTCTAATTCGAAAGGTTGCCAATTTGACGCCGCGGGGTGGTAGTCCTTCATAATGACGTGCAGAAGGGGAAAGTGGAGCGTGTGATTGACCAATTCCTGATTTGTTGCCCGTGTTTATCTCGAAAGGACGTGATACGAGTCTTGTGACGCAATCCTCGACCAATGGGCAACGTCATAGTTTTTCGAGACTGAATTTTATCGGTACGGTTTGCTACTTATTGATATGTACCCTTGGCTTTCTTTGTTTATGTCATAAGTTTTGGAGGAATGGATATCAAACCGTAATGTGGCGGTCCGCTTGCATGCTGCATTTTGGTGACTTGTCACCCCCTGCCAAACACCCTAGAGGTGGCTCGCAGGGTAATATGTAGATGTAGAATGTGCTAACTTTGGTTCGCAAGCAGGAAAATTCCAGATCTCGCAATCGTATGCTTGCCCTTTAAACTCAAAAGAGGCAAAATTAGTGGGGCATTGGTTTTTAATTGGCAGTTGAAATTATTCTCTTCAATGGACTTTGTCAAACAAGAAAGAGGACTCGTAGAATTGGGTTTTTATAAGTAAAATCTTACATTGATAGCTTATCGTCGGACTTGAGCGCACTTATTACCCTAAGAAAAAACGCTTTTTGCATATTCGCGGCGGTAAGCGAACCCGCAACATTTGGGTTGCCTGGCCGGCATATAAACAAACCTGGCTACCGCGAACGCAAGTAATAAAACCACCGTCAAATGTTTGGGTCGTCGGTGCTCGCCACATGCCTAGCCGCCGATGATTTTAAGTTGTTGTGTTTGGGACGGCCACCTTACATGTGCTGAACGAATGGATTGCGTAGAAAGTTGAGACGAAGGCTCACACTCGAACCAAGGACAGTTAAATACGGCTAAGGACATTGGTCTATGAATGGTCTTAGGATGCTGATATGCCAAGGATGGCTGGTGGACCAATTCATGTGGCTAAAATAGTTCAACGCTTGCCAGCGTCAATGTCGCCTTGAGTGGTTCACGCATTGGCCTTGTACGTGAAGTTGGTTCATAAAAACAGAGAAATGTAGTTCTTCGCGAGTTATATTTCTTTACCTGTGTCTTTATCTAGTCGGCCAATAAACTTTGCTGCAATGTGAAAGGCTCGCGGTGATGCAAAAACTTAGAGAAGATCTCAGCATTCAGGAAGACCATACATCTACATAATACCCTGAAAGCCACCTCAAGGGTGTGTGGCAGGAGGTCTCATTCAAGAATTATGCTGTAAAACATTCACAGCGTGCTGATAGTACTAGGTTACAGATAAGGATACAAGTACTTGGGAGTACTACTACTACTAACAATAAGAGATACACTACCTGTCGACTAACCTAGTTAAAAGTCTCATTGGCAGCTGTTATGGTCTCTTATCGTTCGTGGGAAAAATGAAATATTAAATCTGCCCCTTCTGCAGCCTAGTTGCCTAATTTTATTCTCATTATCTGATCTACCGAAGTATGTTGGATCTCATAAAATATCATTAACGTCGTCAAATAATAAATCTCTTTGGGATTTCCATGGTAGATTAAGTCTAAATTTTGATCGTCGGTGTGAAAACCATTCCCATCTCAGTTTCTGAAAAAGGTCCTTATTACCATTAAAAGGTGGTGGACAAATATTAGCAGTGGTGCCGCACTCACATTCAGGCAGTAGGTATTTCGGAAAATGGATATTATCAGTTCATAAGGATAAGCATTACCTACGTACCTAATTTAGTAATACATAGTTTTAGACATCTGATTTTTAGAAACAATTTTCGTAATTATGCTGATAATTGAGCAAAATTATTACCAGTTTTAAATTAAACCAATCATATTCCTGCATTAATGAAACCAAATCAGAGATTATCACAGGGCCGTGCTAGGCCATTTTAGTCCCATAAACATGCCTGAAAAACTGCCCCCTGTTGTACGGTACATGACTCCTTTACTATTTTTAATACCTAAAAATGTGGGTGTGTCTGATACTCAATCACGCAAAAACGGCGGAACAGATTACTTTCAAATTTTACGTGTGAGTAAATGTGTGGACCGGGACGAACATAAGCTTTATTAAACTTTTCTCAGGGCCCCTAAACGCCCCTAGATTTACTCTCATAAGCATTGGGATCAATGCATTGGTTGGTATTTTTTTTTTTTTTATTATTTACACTCAGGATATAGTATTGAAATGTTCACCATCAGATGGCTGAAAGAACGGATTGTTGAATTCTTGCATTTTATTATGTTTTGCGTTTCGTTTTTACTTATAAAGTAGGTTTTCAATTCTAAAATTATCAATTTTTCTCCGATTTCAACAATAGCACATTTCCTTGGCAACCTGATAATGGATATGAGCGTGAAATTTCGCCTGGGCCTATTTATTACTTTAAATATTCTGTCCCTCGTTAAATCATATCAATTACTAATAAACTTATGGAATTATAAACCCAACTCCCTTTACCTAGACCCAAATCTCTACTTCTCTACTCAATTCATAGAACACCACTAGAAAATAGTGAAATTGAAATTCTCTCAGCGGCCCTAGACCGGAAGCGGAGTGTAAAGTAGCGGGCATCATCCGCTGTGAATTACTGTGTGTGTGGTGGTCGTGGAAAATAAATATAAACCTTCGATTGTGAAGGTGTTTTTAACGTACAGCGAAACGCACACAACTTAAATCCTCAAATATATACAGTTATTTAATTACTGTTCATCTACATCTACAAAATAATCTGCAAACCACCTCAGGGGTGTGTGGCAGGGGGTGAGTATTCACCAACATGCATTACACTGTAAGTGTAACTACGACTAATTATGCATTAGCATAAATCGCTAATGCTTGTCACGAGACGAAGCCTCACAAGCATGCACTACACTACAGATATGGAGAGGTACCGTTAATATATATTTTGCAACTACACAAATGGACAGAGACTCAAGACTTATGTAGAAAACATGCACGGCGTGCTGCTAGTACTAGGTAATAGATAAGTATTCAAGTATTACGGAGTACTACTACTACTAAGAGCTACACTACCTATCGACAAACCTGGGTAAAAGTGTCTTTGGCCGCTGTTATGGTACCTTATAGTTCGTGGGAAAAATGACATTTTAAATCTGTCCGTTCTGCAGTCTAGTTCACTAATTTTTTCTCATGATCTGATCTACCGTAGTACGTCGGATTTCGTAAAATATTATCAACGTTGTCAGATAATAGACCGGCTTGGAACTTACATAATAGATTGAGCCGGTAAAGGTGAGCTTTCGTCTCGCACTTGTTTTCGCGATATTCACCAACTTTAAACAGAGATATCGGAACCAAATTCACCTTACTTATTATGCAAACTCTGCAAATTTGTTTAACACTTTCAACACAACAATACATCAACTACTTTAGAAATGGGAAACTTTCAAACCTGAGAAGTGCGTTTTTTCCTCTCCGGCATCTTGTGAAAAAATGTCGTTTCCTCTTATCCACTGTGCTTGGCGCAGAGATCGAGCAGTTGGTTCTCTAGCATTTTTTTCAGGTTTAATTCTAGCGGACACGCATCGCACTGTTGCGATCGATACTCTTACTGATCGATACTGTTATGTCCATTCAGAAAAACGAAATTTTCCGTCTTTGGTAACATTAAATTTACCTACGTCATTCTCGTCATAGCTCACGATATTTTAGTCTCGGGTGAACATAACGCTCCAGTTAATGCTATTTTTCTTGACTTTAAAAAGGCATTTGATAAAGTTTCCCACAGTAAGCTACTCATGAAATTAAAATCCTACGCTTTAGACGACGACGTAATTTCCTGGATTTGAGTATTCTTAAGTAATCGCGTGCAAAGGGTTGTATTAGATGGCGCTATCTCTAATGAAGTGAAAGTCACATCGGGTGTCCCACAGGGAAGTGTCATAGGCCCGATTCTGTTCCTTTTGTACATAAACGACATCGGTGACAAAGTTGACAGTAAGCTTAGATTATTTGCTGATGACGCAGTGGTGTATAGAGAAATTCGTAGCTTTAATGATAAGGAAGCGCTAACTAAGGACCTCGAGGCAATACAAGAGTGGTGCGATGCGTGGCAGCTAGAATTAAACCTGATAAATGCGTTGTTGTGAATTTTTGGAAACGGAAAAATGCTCCTTGTAACAGCTATTGCATAAACTACATAAAATTAGAGACCGTAGAATCGGTTAAGTACCTCGGAGTTAAACTGACTAATGATCTATCGTGGGGTAAACATATTCGAGAAATTAACGGTCAAGCTAATCGTAAATTGGGATTTGTGAAAAGAGTACTTGGCAAGTGCGACGATAAGCTTAGGAAAATCAGCTACTTCTCCCTCGTTAGACCCCACTTAGAATATGCCGCCAGTATTTGGGATCCTTATGAAATAGGCTTGGAAACTGAGTTAGAACGCGTGCAGCGAAGATCGGCAAGATACGTTAAAGTCCGTTATGATAATCTCGTTAGTGTTACTGACCTTTTGCTGCAACTGGGATGGGAAACGCTTTCAGACCGTCGATTAAAATTTAGACTCAATCTATTATGTAAGTTCCAAGCCGGTCTATTATCTGACGACGTTGATAATATTTTACGAAATCCGACATACTACCGTAGATCAGATCATGAGAAAAAAATTAGGGAACTAGACTGCAGAACGGACAGATTTAAAATGCCATTTTTCCCACGAACGATAGGGGACCATAACAGCTGCCAATGAGACTTTTATCTAGGTTTGTCGTTAGGTAGTGTAGCTCTTAGTAGTAGTAGTACTCCGTAATACTTGAATCCTTATCTGTTACCTAGTACATACTAACAGCACGCCTAGCATGTTTTCTACGTGGGTCTTGAGTCTCTGCCCATCTGTGTAGTTGTAGAATGCATGTATATTGACGGTCCCTCTCCATTGTGATGACATCTGTAGTCTAGTGGTGCATGCTTGTGAGGCTTCGCCCCGTGACAAGCATTAGCGATTTATGCTAATGCATAATTAGTCGTAGTTACACTAACTCTAGGGTATAGTGTAATGCATGTAGGTGATTACTCACCCCCTGCCACACACCCCTGAGGTGGCTTGCAGGGTATTTTGTAGATGTCATGTTTCTTATAACCGGTTAAATTTAAAATTGTATGCAGTGCGCGTATGCAGCGAATGAGTGCATATTATCACTCCCTCTTTAGAGGAACGTAAATCGGCTTGCGAGGACCGGCAGTACGGAGCAGGCGTGGAATATGTCTGCGTAGCGTCAGAATACGTGCGAGATTAGAACAAAGGAGGGGAAGGGTTCGAGGGCGAGAATCGCGGGGAAAGATATCGCTCCGACCGCGAGATGCAGTATCAAGGTCTTCGAGTACATTTGAAGGATGAAACAAAAGATCGAAAACGAGAAGGCAAGCGGTTAATTTTCCCTCCAAAACCGACAGTGATAAATCTGCAATTGAGCTCAGCTACCAGCCACAATTAGCGAAACATTGCAAACTTGGAAGCTTACCTATCTAAATTTACAAAATACCCTGCAAGCCACCTCAAGGGTGTTTGGCAGGGGGTGAGTAGTCACCAACATGCATTACATTACACCCTAACATTACACTACACTACAGACATGCTACCAATGGAGAGGGACCGTTAATGTATTTTGCAACTACACAAATGGACAGAGACTCAAGAGTCATGCCGAAAACATGCACGGCGTGCTGTTAGTACTAGGTAGCAGATAATGATACAAGTATTAGGGAGTACTACTACTACTAAGAGCTACACTACCTAACGACAAACCTAGATAAAAGTCTCATTGGCAGCTGTTATGATCCCTTATCGCTCGCGGGAAAAATGACATTTTAAATCTGTCCATTCTGCAGTCTAGTTCCCTAATTTTATTTTCATGATCTGATATACCGTAGTATGCCGGATTTCGTAAAATATTATCAACGTCATCAGAAAATAGACCGGTTTGGAACTTACATAATAGATTCACTCTAAATTTTAATCGACGGTTTGAAAGCGTTTCCCATCCCAGTTGCTGAAAACGGTCAGTAACACTAACGAGATTATCATAACGGCAATCTCACGTAAAATGAATCGTGAGAATTTATGAATTATTTCATTTAGATTTATTCAAATAATTCTATTACTTGAAAAAATCATGACTGTCAAGGGGTTAGTGTCGATTGAGCGGGGCCACATCTCAGGTACTCGGACTCGGGATCACAGGTAGCCGGTGTGTGGGTCGACCCTTGCTCGCGAAGGGTCGACCCACACCCACACACACACCCACGAAAAAATAACAGTAAAGAAAGCCAAAGAGGCAATACATCTAGCAGCTGTGGGTAAAACGATTCTCAGGAAGCACAATCGCAAAGATAAGTGATAATTATGGACCCTTATTTGCTTAGGACATCATCATAGTACTACAATCCTAGGATTGGTATATTGCAGCCCTTCATTTCGCCCTATCCCACCTTTGACTGGTGTACCCTTCCAAGTACTCCCCACCCGGAGATCCGATTGGGGGACTATTTTACCTCAGGAATTTTTTACCGGGAAGGATGCCATCACGTCATGCTTGAATGCTTCAGGTTAATGTGGTGGTTTCCCGTTGCCTTTCACATCGCAGTACTCCGACCGATTCCGTGAACTTCACTCTCGCCCGAAGCTCTAGCAGTTGATACCGGACCGATCGTACTGGATCTTCGCCATCAATGCCTTCTGGTGAAACTGCTACCTCTCACCAGTGGAGCCGAGTAGTTAAGGATAGCTTGTCGTTGACTCCCAAAATTTCCAGAAAATATTTGGAGGCACCAGGATTTGAACCTGCGACCTTCGAATTGGGAGTCGAGCACGCTAACCACTTCCGCTGCATTATAAGTTTTATATTTTATGGTTAATGTCGACTGAGCGGGGCCACATCTCAGGTACTCGGACTCTGGATCACAGGTAGCCGGTGTGTGGGTCGACCCTTGCTCGCGAAGGGATAATCCTCGCTCGTGGTGAGACCTCGCTCGGCCTAGGGTCCCCTCACTGCCCCGGCCCCCGCCGCGGGAAGGGAGTCGCACAAAACTGGCCGTGTGCAGTACATTTAAATGTTTATAAACTTTAACAGTTTCCTTAAATTTATCTTTTTCATCGTGTCAATCGTCCGAAGACGTTTGCGAGCGTCTTTTGATCGACTTTCTACGGTGAAAATTAAGGTTTTCCATGCTGCCTTAGGAAATATGACGATGAGACGTGGCAACGCTGCTTGCATGTGGCAGGATTTTGCGGTATTTCCAACAGTTTTTAAGAGTTATTGTTAGCGGTTATGGCAGGGAAACGCAAGGAAATGATGCAGAAGAGTCTTACGCATGTTAGAAAATACGGTGTACAATATTTTACATTTTATACTGAGCATTAGAGAAGCAAATTAGCTTGAGTATCTTTTTCCACGTGTAAGAAAAGGTCTTCTATGCGGGAAGGGTTGTTTTCAGGTTCATTTATGAAAGTATTACATCTAATACTTCATTTTTGGACTGATTTGAGTGGTACTAATACAATCACACGCCTAGGATACTTCATTCTAGAACTGTCTTCAAAATCCCATCACCCGTTTTTACTTCTAACATCCACCTGTTCTATTCCCTCCCAATAGCCTTCAGCAACTTCCTTTCCTCACTCACAGTCTCGTATTTCTCTCGTATTGCACTCTCTCTCTCTCTCTGTCCATTGCAGGGTCCAAGTCTCCGCACCACGCTGTGTGATTTTTATAGTTATAACTAATCTGAAGACATTTAGGCAATAAAAATGAAGAAATAGGCAATAAAAATTTCGAAATAGGCACATAAAGTAGGCGCTTAAAATATTTTTTTCATTTCGGACGATTCTGTCAGTCCTGGAATACCAAAAGGCTAAGCCTGTAATCAGGTTTTCCAGGGACCAGACAAGCAGAACTTGACATACATCTATACCTTGGGTGGTGAAATACCCACCCAGACGGGACTCGAACCCGTAATCCCAAGATTAGCACGCGAAGACTTTATCCCGCCGCCACCGTGGTAGGCTAGAAACTTAATGCGACTTATTGCCACAAAGAAGCATCTGAAATTTAAAGCTTGGGCTGAAATACACGATTAATTTTTGATGTAACTGATCTACATCATCAAAATACCCTGCAAGCCACCTCAGGGGTGTGTGGCAGGGGGTGAGTAATCACCAACATGTTTTACACTATACCCTAGAGTTTGTGTAACTACGACTAATTATGCATTAGCATAAATCGCTAATGCTTGTCACGAGGCGAAGCCTCACAAGCATGCACCACTACACTACAGATGTCATCGAAATGGAGAGTGACCGTCAATATACATGCATTCTACAACCACACAGATGGACAGGGACTCAAGACTCATGTAGAAAACATGCTAGGCGTGCTGTTAGTATGTACTAGGTAACAGATAAGGATTCAAGTATTAGGAGTACTACTACTACTAAGAGCTACACTACCTAACGACAAACCTAGATAAAAGTCTTATTTGCAGCTGTTTTGGTCCCTTATCGTTCGTGGGAAAAATGACATCTTAAATCTGTCCGTTCTGCAGTCTAGTGCAGTTCTGATGGAGAGGATAGAGGATAGAAAACCTACTCATGCGCCATGTTGGCTTACATTTCTTATAGACAGAATTATTACGTAGTATAAAAGATGAGCGAAATCGGTTGCAATAGCGTACCTGTAAGTGGGTGAAAAAGACGTTAGAACTGATGTATCGGAGGCGCAGATTATTCCTGTCACATAACTCACGTATTTCAATAATTTTATCTGCAGAGTACAATGCAGTATTTTGCCATTTTCCCCACAATATCAATACTGGATGCGAAGGCAGAGCAACTTTGGGCAGTATCTCTTTAAACTTAGCAATACTGGGTAGTGCCTTCAAATACAAGTTTTTGGCAATTGAAGCCATCGAATGTACGCATCACGTAATACTACCATAGCTGTTTTTTCTACTCTTTATATAATAATATGAATGATTATTCTTTATGAATATTTTATGACATTATTTTAACCTTGATAGATTTAAAAAGAAACTGAAATAACAGACTAGCTCCGCACTTAAGAGGTTTTGTGACGTTGAAAAGAATATTGCTTTTTTAGGCCCTTAAATAGGCAATATCAGCAGAAAAGGCATAAACAGGTAAAATAGGCATTTTTAGGCAGCAAAAAATTGCCTTAATTTTGCCATAAATGATCCTAAATAAACATATAACTTCATAAAATTTGTTTCCTGAGTTAAAGAAAAAATAGGCCTTTTAGGCAATGTCCTCAGCTTAGTTATAACTTATTTATTTATTCGCTGCATAGGGATCATTGGGACGGGATGAAACTGGAGTTCAGAAGTTTATTTAGTAAATTTTAAGATGAAAGCTTAAACCAAGTTACTGATAGTTCGTGGCTATCTTCTCGAGGTTGAAGTATGGACGAATCTGTCTGACTGGGTACCCACTGGAGTTAATTATTTGATTCCTTATTCCATCTCTTGGCTAGTTTGGTGTCGACATTTTTCCACTTCCTTCTCTCCTCTATTTTTCTAATAATTTCTTCTGTATCCCATTGCTTCTTAATGTTTCTAGTTTCGATTGATTATATTTTTTCAGTCCCTCTTAGTTTTCCCGTTTTCTTACCCTCTATTTCTTTTGTATACATCTGCAAAGTACCGAGCAAGCCACCACTAGTGTGTGTGGCACGGGGTGATTCCACGTTCCAGAACGTTTTTTCCTCTGGTCGGTGTTGTGACTAATTGATGTTATATTTCGTAAAATATTATTAACATCGTCAGAGAATAAATCGGCCTGGAACTTACATGATAGATTAAGTCTGAATTTTAACCGTCGGTATGAAAGTGACTCCCATCCCAGTTGTTGCAAAATGTCAGTAACACTAACAAATTATCATAACGGCCTTTAACGTATCTTGCCGATCTTCTCTGCACATGCGCTAACTAGGTTTTTAATCCTGCCTCATAAGGAACCCCAATACTTGCAGCGTATTCAGCGTGGGGTCTAACAAGCGAGAAGTAACTGATTTCCCCAACTTGATCGTTGCTCTTACCAAGAACTATTTTAACAAATCCCAATATTCGCAGTTGTGTATTCAATAACTTTTACAAGGATAGTTTTTATGTTTCCAAAACTTCCTAACAACGCATTTTTTCAGGTTTCTTCTGGCCACCACGCATCGCACCACTCCTGTATTGCCTCGGGGTCTTTAGTTACCACTTGCTTATCATTAAGGCTACGGATTTCCCGATATACCACTGCGTCGTCGGCAAATAATTTAACTAACTACTTCACCGATATCGTTAATGTACAAAAGGATCAGAAGCGGGTCTAGGACACTCTCTTGTGGGACACCTGATGTGGCATTTTCTTCATTAGAGATAGCGCCGTCTAATACAACTCTTTGCACGCCGATTGCTTAAGACTTCTCTAATCCAGGAAATTACGTCGTCATCAAACCCGTAGGATTTTAATTTCATGTGTAGCTTTCTGTGGGAAACGTAATCGAATTCCCTTTTCAAGTCAAGATAAATTGCATCAACTGGAACGTTATGTTCACCCAATACTAAAACATCGCGGGTAAAAAGTGCTAGTTGAGTTTTGCAAGATCTTCCCTTTCTGAATCCGTGTTGCGTTTTTCTTAACAAGTTCTGCAAATCGAGGTGTCTCATAACTGAACTTACAATTATATGTTCAAGGAATTTGCAAGAGATAGATGTGAGCGATATCGGTCGGTAGTTTGATGGCTGTTCCTTGTCGCCGCTTTTGAATATGGGTGTGACATTAGCAATGTTCTGTTATTCTGTAACTGTTCTACTAATGTTTTTCTTCTAAAATCCCTGAATGCATTCCGAAAAGCTTCCTTTGATTTGGCTTTAGACAATTTGTATCTTTTCTTTACTGAATTGTGATCATCAGGGCACAAATCTGTATGGAGTTTTTACATATTGGCGTGGCATACTCTCTGTCGTCTTAACGATTTTCAGACTTCTGCATTGTACCATCTTGGTACGCTGCCTTCTTTTTTGACTTTACTTGGAATGTATTTTCTGATCCTTGAAAGCGCAATAGAAAGAAAATCTTTCCATCTACCCTCCGTGTCTAACGTTACAAATTATCTTGAGTATCGTTTCCCACGTGTAAGAAAAGTTTTTTTATTCGGGAGGGGTGGTTTTCAGGTTCATTTATGAAAGTATTACATCTAATACCTCATTTTTGGACTGATACATGTATAAACGAGGATGCCCCTGAGGTAACTTCATTTGTGGTCAGCGAAGCGATCATGGAGTACTGCCTGAAAACGGGTGATGGGATTTTGAAGACAGTTCTAGAATGAAGTATCCTAGGCGTGTGATTGTATTAATACCACTCAAATCAGTCCAAAAATGAAGTATTAGATGTAATACTTTCATAAATGAACCTGAAAACAACCCTTCCCGCATAGAAGACCTTTTCTTACACGTGGAAAAAGATACTCAAGCTAATTTGCTTCTCTAATGCTCAGTATAAAATGTAAAATATTGTACACCGTATTTTCTAACATGCGTAAGACTCTTCTGCATCATTTCCTTGCGTTTCCCTGCCATAACCGCTAACAATAACTCTTAAAAACTGTTGGAAATACCGCAAAATCCTGCCACATGCAAGCAGCGTTGCCACGTCTCATCGTCATATTTCCTAAGGCAGCATGGAAAACCTTAATTTTCACCGTAGAAAGTCGATCAAAAGACGCTCGCAAACGTCTTCGGACGATTGACACGATGAAAAAGATAAATTTAAGGAAACTGTTAAAGTTTATAAACATTTAAATGTACTGCACACGGCCAGTTTTGTGCGACTCCCTTCCCGCGGCGGGGGCCGGGGCAGTGAGGGGACCCTAGGCCGAGCGAGGTCTCACCACGAGCGAGGATTATCCCTTCGCGAGCAAGGGTCGACCCACACACCGGCTACCTGTGATCCAGAGTCCGAGTACCTGAGATGTGGCCCCGCTCAGTCGACATTAACCATAAAATATAAAACTTATAATGCAGCGGAAGTGGTTAGCGTGCTCGACTCCCAATTCGAAGGTCGCAGGTTCAAATCCTGGTGCCTCCAAATATTTTCTGGAAATTTTGGGAGTCAACGACAAGCTATCCTTAACTACTCGGCTCCACTGGTGAGAGGTAGCAGTTTCACCAGAAGGCATTGATGGCGAAGATCCAGTACGATCGGTCCGGTATCAACTGCTAGAGCTTCGGGCGAGAGTGAAGTTCACGGAATCGGTCGGAGTACTGCGATGTGAAAGGCAACGGGAAACCACCACATTAACCTGAAGCATTCAAGCATGACGTGATGGCATCCTTCCCGGTAAAAAATTCCTGAGGTAAAATAGTCCCCCAATCGGATCTCCGGGTGGGGAGTACTTGGAAGGGTACACCAGTCAAAGGTGGGATAGGGCGAAATGAAGGGCTGCAATATACCAATCCTAGGATTGTAGTACTATGATGATGTCCTAAGCAAATAAGGGTCCATAATTATCACTTATCTTTGCGATTGTGCTTCCTGAGAATCGTTTTACCCACAGCTGCTAGATGTATTGCCTCTTTGGCTTTCTTTACTGTTATTTTTTTCTCGATGCATGTTTATACTTCAGTCTTCCACTCTCCTTTTCCATTCTGAGTTTCACTTTCTGCATTTCCTCTTCTTCATACTTTTTGACCCGTTGCATACTGTTTGGACTATTTCTTCGGAAATAATACGACTGTGCATTTTGTTGATAATATCTCTGGGCTCTCCTGCACTTCTCTTCCGTTAAATAGAACCCTGCTTTGTTTTGGAATTTATCTCTGGACTTTTTAACAACCTCTGTTTTTGATTGGTGGTAGTGTATTCTTTGGATTACGTGAACAGTGTTTTCTTCATTTATTGTGCTGCACGCCATCTTGTACATTTACTATGGCATTTTGTGACTCTTTTATTGTTTTTTCGTTGACCAATGCCTTATTTTGGACTGCTTTTGCAGCATCCTTGTAACTTAGGCTTTTTGTTGAGCTTGGATTATCGTTGGCTTATTCTCCACCATCCCTTTAGAGATCTTCATTGATTCTGCATGAAATGTACAAAGGACATATGTCCTTCAAGAAGAGCTTTACAGCGGAAGGTTTTAGAAATTCTGTTGGAAAATGAGAGCAGGGATGAATTTTTTGACAATTTTTCCGAAGATTACTCTGAGGTAGAAAAGTGGTAGGCGCTTCGAGAGTTAAATCTTCCCAACCATGTACGTCAGGCATCAAAGCCTTTGCTAAATAAAACTAATGCCGGCCCCGGTGGCGGCGGGGTAAAGTCTTCGCCTGCTAATCTGAGGGTCGCGGGTTCGAGTCCCGCCTGGGTGAGTTTTTCGCATGCCCGGGGTGTTTCTTTCAAGTTCTGGTGGTTCGGCCCCAGAGAAACCTGAAGACAAGCCAATGGCTTATCGGGATCGCAGGGGCATGCGGACCACCTGAATCTTCGGAGAGCAAAAAATAAAAATTCTGAGCTCACCATCGGAATCTGAAGATAGCTCAGACGAAGACGATTTACCGCCACATTTGGAGAAGAAATTTCCGGAATTCGCATGGCACTCTACGGATTTGAATCAGGAAATTCAGTTATTTATATATATATATTCAGATCTTTGAACTGCCGCCACTTTTGCTATTGGTAGGTATGCAGGGGTGAGGGAATCTTGGGGATTCCGAGCTATGTCGAGAAATATAGGGTGCTTGTTGGACCTTCGCCCCACTTGTGGTTCCTTCTTCTTTTTCGCCATAACTTCTTGTGCAACAAAAGTGCTAGCCCACTACGCGAAGTAAACAAATCCACCGTGAGACTGAACCAATGGGCAGCGAGCGAGCGTTGCGTTAACTGCGGCGGAAGGAGACCGGCTGAACAGATTACTTTCCAATTTTACGTGTGTGTAAATGTGTGGACCGGGACGAACATAAGCTTTATTAAACTTTTCTCAGGGCCCCTAAACGCCCCTAGATTTACTCTCATAAGCATTGGGATCAATGCATTGGTTGGTATTTTTGTTTTTTTTTATTATTTACACTCAGGATATAGTATTGAAATGTTCACCATCAGATGGCTGAAAGAACGGATTGTTGAATTCTTGCATTTTATTATGTTTTGCGTTTCGTTTTTACTTATAAAGTAGGTTTTCAATTCTAAAATTATCAATTTTTCTCCGATTTCAACAATAGCACATTTCCTTGGCAACCTGATAATGGATATGAGCGTGAAATTTCGCCCGGGCCTATTTATTACTTTAAATATTCTGTCCCTCGTTAAATCATATCAATTACTAATAAACTTATGGAATTATAAACCCAACTCCCTTTACCTAGACCCAAATCTCTACTTCTCTACTCAATTCATAGAACACCACTAGAAAATAGTGAAATTGAAATTCTCTCAGCGGCCCTAGACCGGAAGCGGAGTGTAAAGTAGCGGGCATCATCCGCTGTGAATTACTGTGTGTGTGGTGGTCGTGGAAAATAAATATAAACCTTCGATTGTGAAGGTGTTTTCAACGTACAGCGAAAAGCACACAACTTAAATCCTCAAATATATACAGTTATTTAATTACTGTTCATCTACATCTACAAAATAATCTGCAAGCCACCTCAGGGGACCGCGCTGCACGAGCGGGGGAGCGTGGAGTGAGGGGGAACAAAGCACACAACTGCGCACTGACGCCATGTATGTGATAGAATACGAACTGTGACCGCCTCCAGGCCGACTCTACTCCATGCGGCTCGCATCCTGACCCGCAACTAAGGTGTGCGTGCCCGTCAGTTTGATTCCGTCAAACATTTACCGTTTTTCCCCTGATTTCCAGATATCATAAAATCACGGAGACCCTTAAATATTATTCGATCGACTTGAAGTATTTTCAGCATTAGTTTGAGAGTCCATTTCACAATGATTCCCAGGTGTGCGCAACAAAATACCAAATTTTTGTTTTTCTCACTCACCCTAATGCAGGGGGGCCGAGGTAGAGTGGCATTAGTGGTAATGGTAGACCACCCAATAGTATTCTGCGAATAAATTTACAGCAAAAGTGTGAGATGGCATAACCACAATATTCTCCACTCCATTTTTTTGACATACTTGCTATATTCGTGTACCTGCACTGAGGTGTGAGCCAGTTTGAAACACGCGAAATGGGAGCTTATAAAGTGAAGGCTTGATTGATTTTGTAACAGAGGGATTGATCAATTAGGGTAAGTGAAAAGATTTTTCCAAAGAAATTCATAAAGCAATATGTACGTGTATATTTTCATGATAGAAAACAACTTAGTCTCAACCCACACAATAGATTACATACATTGTAATACATTGTGTGGATTGAAACTAAGTTGTTTTCTATCATGGATGTTACCAACTTCCACAAAGTTAAGCCGGCAACGATTTCTTATACATGCATATTTTCAATCTAATAATGCATGGAAGGAAAAGGATAAATTACTTTGCACTATTCCACTGGAGAAATATGGTTTATTGAGTCGACATGTTTCACTGCACTGCAGCATCATCAGGACTGAATACAGGATAGTTTATTCTGAATATATAGTCACATGGGTAGGGAGGAAGGAATTGTAATGAGGGTGGATGAAGGCGGCGTTGTATGAAACTTGGGTGTGAAAGTGGGAAGGAGAGATTTGGAGGCGGGGTTGAGGGAAGGGGTGGGGGTTTTGGACTGGATCTGAGGAGAGGAGGGGGTGAGGGAGAGGATGACTGACCGAAGGTGATGGGAGGGTTTGTTTGGGATTCTACATCTACGAAGTACCGTGCAAGCCACCAATAGGGTGTGTGGAACGGGGTGATTCCACACTAGGCATGCAGCACTCGTCCCAGCACAAGTCAGAACCTCGCACGCTACCCCTGGCACTAGGCGCAGGCCAAAAGCAGTCAGGAGAACAGTTCGCAGTCCAACTGGAAATTGAGAGAGTGATACGTAAGTGAACATCAAAACATGCAGAACAATGCTATAAACACATCTAGTGGTTAATATTACTGATACTGTTAATTTATGAATGCTACTTCATGCAAAGAACAAAATAAAATAATGCCGGACTAATCGACCGGTGTGAAGAGTTAGTAATTATGTGGTGTTATTAAGCACAAGTGAAAATTCTACTCTACCTATTGAGGGTGGGAGTTTCAAGTGATTGATCTATCGCAACTATTATGATCCCTTATTGTACGTGGGAAAAATGACATTTTAAATCTATCGGTTCTGCAGTCAATTTCCTTTATTTTATTCCTGTGATCGCTTCTACCGTAGTACGTTGTCTCTAGCAGTATATGTTGAACCTTCGGCAAAAAACTGTCTGCTCCGAACTTGCGCAAAAGATTTAACCTGTATTTCTCCCTTCGATCAGTTGGAGATTCCCACCCCAATTCCTTCAACAATTCAGTAACACTGCTAAGTTTATCGTAACAACTTTTCACAAATCTTGCTGCTCTCCGCTGTATTCGATCTATTTCAGAGATTTGTCCTACTTCGTAAGGGTCCCATATGCCATGGGCAAACTCCAAGTGAGGTCTCACGAGTGAAAAATAACATCGCTCTTCAACCTTCTCGTCGCATTTTCCTAATATTCTTTTGATAAATGCCAATTTGCGACTAGCCTGTCCTCAGATTTCCCGGACGTGTTTCCCCCAAGACAGGTCCTGAGTAAGGGTCACACCTAAGTATTTAACTGACTCTACATTTGATAAGTCTGTTTGTTTAATTGTGTACGTATCGTTGACCGAGTTATTCTTTTTCCAAAAATTCATAACAACGCATTTAAAAAAAATTCAATTCTAATTGCCAAGTATTGAACCATTCATTTATAGCATCTAGGTCTTTTTGTAACGCAATCTTGTCTGACTCATTGCCAAGATTCCGGTACAATACGTCATCTGCGAAGAGGCGAATTTTGCTCGTAACAACGGTAGTGATGTCATTAATATACAAAAGGTACAACAAGGGACCGATGACACTTCCCTGGGGTACACCTGATGTAACTTTCACTACATCTGAACTAACGCCATCTAGAACTACCCTCTGTTCGCGGTCGGCTAAGAACTCTCTTATCCAACATATTACGTCGTGGCGTATTCCGTAAGCTTCCAACTCAACGAGTAACTTCGAATGAGGGACCTTATCGAAAGCTTTTTTGAAATCTAGAAATATTGCGTCAACTTGGACAAGCTTTTCTCCCGAGGAAAGAATGTCGTGAAGGAAGAGGGCCAACTGGATTAACTGCGGGAGGTCGAGAAGTGGGGAATGAAAGGGTAAAACGTTGTCATTAGTGATGCGTTCCTTTCTCCTCACGGCCGATATTATGTACAATTGTTCCAAAATATCCATTCTGGTGCCCTTGTTCTCCTTATGTGTCATTTCCGGGATGAAGTCAGCCTGATGTTCTTCAGCGAGGAGGTGAGCCGCGAATTGTGACTTCCCCTCCTTCTTCTCGTAGTCCTTCTTGTACTCGGGTCCTCAGGCTTCTCCCAGTCTGCCCGAAATATAATGCCTTGCAATTGGCGCACTCTAGCCTGTAAATGCCACTTTGGTCCATTGTGTTTATGGAGTCATTCACTTTCTTCACAATTTTTTTATATATACCTTAAAAACGTATTTAAATTCACGAAAAACGTTTATAGTTGTGCAGAGTTCTATCGAAATATTTGTACACGCTGTCGATGAAGATGTTAAATAATGAATAAAAAATAATCTATTGGCCCAAACTGCCCCAAAGAATTATAAAGATAAAAAACGAGCTTCATTTTGATATCAACATTACGGCTGCTTATCATGTTAGAGAAGGAGATGGTTGCCGACGATCCCGGATTCCCGATCCCGAAACCCTGTCAGCCTGTTCATCACCGTAGTTCCTAGTTCCTTAGTGATAAGTAGTCTCACTTGATTTACTTACATTTCTTGTGTGTTAGAGAGTGCTTTTATTTATCTTGTTGCTGTGTCTAACTTTTTGCCTGGTGTGAGTTAGTAGAATCAGTGTTATAGCTATTTTGTAGTAGTGTTGTTAACTTCTTTTTTTTTTGTTTAAGTTTTAATTATTAACTAGTACACAGTAGTAAGTGATAGTAAGGATTGTTAACTACAGAGATTGTTAAATTTATCACACTTTCGTCACCGTTAAACACAGTTCTC
This sequence comes from Pyrrhosoma nymphula, assembly GCA_963573305.1. Lineage (NCBI taxonomy): Eukaryota > Metazoa > Arthropoda > Insecta > Odonata > Coenagrionidae > Pyrrhosoma > Pyrrhosoma nymphula. The sequence continues at coordinate 2,814,672 of OY754337.1, forward strand.
TCTCTCTCTCTCCCCGTCAGTCTATTCTGCCAAGCACAGGACTAGTTTATTTCAATCGAGTTTAGATCTACATCTGAAAAAGAGTTTAGTTTAAGAGCTTTTATTGCAACAGTTTTTAGCTTCGTGACTGTAGGTTAGCTTTTTATCTTGGGGAATTGATTTCGATAGTGTTAGGATGGCTTTGAATAGGTCTTCCGTTGCGATGATCAAAAACGACGGTGAGTGTGCGGCTCTCAGAGCCCGCATCGCTAAGTTGGAGAGAATCCTGCGGGAACTCCAGTCAAAGGTTGAAAGAGTGGTGCGCGTCCCGAAGGTGGATGGGAATGTGGGTAGCTCCTCGAAAGTTCGCCGTGCCCTACAGGCTGCACGGGATCGCCCGATTGCAAACAGCGGCTGGACGATCAGGAGTTTGCCGGGAGGTCCATCTTCCGATGATGGGGCAGTGCCATTGCGTAAACCGGACGTTTGGAGAGTCGTATCTCGGCGGAGCGGTGGTAAGGTCACTGAAACGTGGATCGGGAGATGCTGTGGCAAATCCCATTCCAGTTTCGAACAGATACCAGTTGCTGTCGGATGGAAACTCCGAGCTGTCTGACGTGCCTACTGCCACCCCGAGACCGGCACCTAGGAAGAGCCGTCATAGTGGGAAGGGAGGGATTTTAGTGATAGGAAGCAGCAACGTCCGCCGTGTTATGGCCCGTTTGCGGGAAAGGGCAGGCCATGAGGGTGTGAGTGATCGTGTAACGTCATGGTGCATTCCGAGTGGCGGTGTTCCGCAGGTGACGCAGGCGATTGGTGCGGCGGTTCGGGGCACGAAGTGCTCCAGATTGCAGGTTGTGGTCCATGTCGGTGTCAACGACGCCATGGACCGTGGATCCGAGGAGATCCTGCGTTCCTTCCGGGAATTGGACTCCGAGGTGAAGCGGGTAAGTGGTGACGTGGGGGTCGGCATGACGCTCGCAATTTGTAGTCTGGTCCCGAGGATCGATCGTGGACCCCTGGTTTGGAGCCGAGTGGAAGGCATAAACCAGAGGCTGCGTCGTTTCTGTACGGACATCGGAGCCTCCTTCGTTGACCTTCGGCCGGCAATCCGATCGTGTCGGAACCCTCTGAACCGGTCTGGGGGGTTATCGCGTAAGCTTCCGATCATAACATTCGGATCCGATTCTCGGTTATTGTCCCGAAATCTTCGGATGTGACGTACGATTCCTAGAAAGTGCTATTGTGTAAGCTTTTTTCCGATACCTTCGGATCCGAACTTGGATGAAATCCAACTGAGTGGGTTTGAGGTCTTCGGAAGGGATTTGGTTTCGGAAGGGGTCACATCATCTATTTCGGGACTAACAGCGAAGCAAATATTGGGCCTACACTTTGAAAAAAGGTTGCGTATTATATGTTTTTGAATGCAGAACGCTAACAATGGTAGCTAGAGTCTTATTTAGAGTTATATTTGTTTATTCCAATTACTAGTGTTGGTGCCCATTTAAGTACCGGCTGAAGGTAATTACTCTGTGATAGTTTTATCAATTGGATGAGATTTAGATACGATCAGAAAGTGTGCGAATAATGTATATAAATATGCTACGTGACCAATGACATGGATTAAATGTTTGAAACGCGGTTTAAAAGTGATAGTCAATAGAAAATTAGTTGGTTGTCGTCTTTGCTCGTTTGGAGTGAATTAATGTCGATCAAATTTAAGGGAGCTACAATATTACGCAACATTTTGGTCAAGAACATAATATATGCATCTGTTTAAACAATCTCATTTGTGTATCGTGACAACTTATGTCATTTAACTGAAAAGGGGACGATGGTTTTTCGCAGCTTCATAGGTCGCCTGTCATTGACTGTATGAACGCGTTTATCTCCTTCTTTTGAAGTGTAATCCAATTATGTATCCCCAGTTTATCATTCATTGTAATCTATTCTCATATTTCATTCATATTAAGGATCCAATCGCCTCAGTGTTTAGTGATTGTGTGCTTAATTTGTGACATAGACCGGGTGTTTTGTCAGTCAGCTGTTGTTGTGGGTAGATATTTCGATCGACCAGCAGAAATGCGAAATTCGGTGTTCGTTCTATGTCAAAACCGTAATAAATGGTAGTTAATTAGTTTCTTAGATGCCCGGTTGTTTCCATACCCTGCTTTGTTGATAACCTTCATTTATGGAGAAGCAAATCGTCAGCTTTCGAGGACAAGTTGGATTCGTGTTATTGCAATCACTCGGGATGCCTCGTCAAAAGGCTTTAATTCTAAACTGCCTTAAACAAATACGCAATCCTCAAATATTGCAAAGGTTAGTTTAAAGGAATGTATGTCCGTAATAACTAAGTTTTACGAAAATAAAACATTGCAAAGAATGACAACATTGATGAATGCGATACATCCCAAAGGCCAAGATCGTCTTACTTTGCAGCATTGTGATAGGAAAAACCCATTGATTACACACTTAAAGATGATATGGATCTTCATCTTCCTTCGTCTATTTAGAAATACTAGATTCATAGTAATCTGTGGTTACAGAAATAATAAATAATTATCCCTGTTAAATATCCATATTAATAGTCCACCTTTTCATGTTTCAAGCTTGGTTGATAGTGAGGTATTTTAAAATTGTACGTTTCGTTATCCAGTAATGGATGATATTCAGGTATTTAACCTGATGAGGAGGAGGAGGGAGATGGATAGGGAGAGGAATCTCCGTATTAGAGCTAACAAATTGAGATTACATCAGATAAGGGATGCATCTGATCCCTTTGCAATCCCTGATGAAATATTTCGAGGGTTGTACAGATTGAATCAAGTTTTAGGGAGAAGGCTAATAGAGGAGTTGCGGCCCTTCATGCATGTGCCAAGGAAGAGTACAGCTATCCCACCAGAGATTAAGGTAGCATTTTTATGGACAAGGGTGCTACCAAAAAGGAGCAGGGAGTGACTCAAACCTTGGGTTGAGCCAGGCAACAGTATCTGTTGCTATTGAGGAGGTGACTAATGCCCTCAATTTGCCACAAGTTTTGGTAATCTTTTCCATTAACAAGGGAGGAAAGGAACAGGGTAATTCATAGGCAAGTACACAAATATTTAGCTTTCCATAAATAATTTATTATAAAATACAAAATACAAAGTGAAATTACAGAACAAACAAAATTAAATTAATCTCTCCCTTGAAGTTGTCTGGTGTATCTGGAAAAAGAAATACTTTTATTAGAATTTTTTCACTTGTTTCTTTCATAAACAGAAACTACTTGGCCTCTCAAATTCCTGGGACACTAGGCTACATCGATGGGACACATGTTGACATTAAGGCCCCAAGACAGGAGGAGCATGTGTACCTCAATAGGAAGCATTATCATTCTCTCAATGTTATGATTGTGAGTTACAGTAAAGCTATGACTAATTTTAAAAATAGGAAACATAAGTTCAACCTAATGTGTCAGTACATCGCATATACCTGGCCATTTCCATCTCAAATCATGCAGAGCACTATGAAATGTGCGGGGTGACCGTCATGGATTTTTCTCAAAAAAATATATATGATATAGACCAATAAGGGACATTCAAAAATCTGCCTTTTTTTATTTTTATAGATTGATTTTTTATGAACTTACAGCAATTTAAAAAATCACCTATAATGGTCGTTTTAAGAAGCAAGGGGAAAACGGTGAATTTTCAAATGTCTCTGATTTGGCCAATAATGAAGCTAGGATGTTGAAGATTTTTTTGTTTTGCAGTGCTTTCTTTGTATTTGTATTCCATGCTTTGAAAAAAGTTGGAAGTTAAATGGGAAATGGAGTATAAATTTCACAATTGTTTAAAAATCAGAAAATTGTTCCAACTTTAACAATTTTTTTTTACAGCTATGAAATGTGCTACAAGAGTAAACTTCAGTTTTACAGGTATCATTTAGGCATATTAGTGACAACATATTTTTTAATAGCTCTGATAATGTTGCATTTCCATGAAAAATGCCTGCAAAGTATGAACAACTGCAATTTTTGCATAAACAAAAGATGCTATATTTAAAAAAACCCATCTTTAAAAATTATGAAAATTGGCTAAAATATACCAATAATGATGAGCATTAAGCCCATGCAAAAAGAGTGGGCAATATATTTGTTGATAATTAATTATGAATTTTATAAGTTAGTGCATTACGCCCATTAGCCAAGTTGGCACATTTTGCCTGGTTCCCATGATATTTCCAATTTTCAAAAGCAATGAGGAGTCTGAAACACTGAATTAGTCCTAACAAAGTTAAAACTTCATGACTTTATTTTATTTATTACTTATTAGTTATTATGGTTTATTTAGTTGATGTCCATTATATCTCAGATTGAAGCTCTGCGACAATTCATTTGAAAATGAATTGCCTCAATTAAAAAATTAACTTCATAACTTAAGTTTGATCACTTGTTATACACTTAATCATGACATTAGAAAATATGTAACTACTCACGCTTAATAATTAATTTTGTGCGTATATTTCTCAGTTGCCTTCACTTCGTTCTTGTCAAATTTGTGCAAACGTCCTGACCGGCCACAGGGAGAAGGTGGTGTTATCTTTAAAAGAATATTTCTAAGTGGTATAATGCACTCATCCTTCTGAAGTGGCCATTTATATCCGTTGGCTGGACCATGAGGACTCATAAAAGACACAGTGATATCTCCAAGTTCATCTGATACCACTGTTATACAACCTATCCACCAGTGATTGTCATATATGCACGAAATAAAGTCGCCAATGGTAAAATCACTTATTTTGTACACTAATCTCTGTCTGTCACTAACAGTGAGTTTCTGCATCACGTGGGTCACTGTTCTGGCTATCATTGTATCTCTTTCATCCACATACCAGTAATGAGTTGATTGTATTCCCACTACAGCTTTGACTCTACTCCATTCTTTTTTCTTCTCCTGGTGAAACTTCTCTACAATGCCACGATTTAAAAGGACAACACTTGTATTTTTAAGCAAGTTTGATACAGATCTGACAAACCCTCTTGCTTCTCTGATATCATCAATACTGTCATTTTGCAGGTTGAACTTTTTAGCATAATGCTTGCAAAGGCCTCCTACACCATCACATGCACTTTTCCCATGACCGGTGGCAGAGAAAACCCATTTCCTTGTCATATTTTCAGGAATATTTGATCTTAATTCATACATTTGATACCTATTCTTGAAATGGGAAGCTGCTCCATCTGATACATATGTTACTGAATTAAAATCCTCTGCGTAACTTTGAATTATTTCTTGCTTTACCACATTCAATGCACAGAGAGTGCATGCGCACTATCATGAATTAAGTCATCGCAAACCACTGCATATGACTTTGTTTTCTCAGAAAAGTAGGCTACGCATGTTAATAAAGAAACCTGAGAATCATTCCAGTGGTGGCTTTGAACTTCATTTGGAAGTACAACCGACCAGTTTTCAGCAAAGTCAAAATGAAGGACTAATGTCGAGGTGGTACTAACATGGATAGTAGAATTCTTTATTTGTGCTATTCCATCTCTCTGTATTTTCCGAATGTAACTATGGGAGACTCCTTTCATTATCCAAACTCTTGCATCAGATACAAACTTCGTCACACTAGCTATCCTTCTTATCAAATCACCAGCTTCCCACAGAGCATAAGTTATTTCTTCTCCTGTGTCTTCTAAATGTAATGCTTCAGTTGTAATTCTTTCTCCCCCCGGACATTCTCCACACTCCTGCAACCAGCATTCTTCTTTGTGGTTTTCACATAAACACAACATAAATAAGCTCCTTTCTTCAGTTTTCTGGCCTGTCAAGTTTTTCAAAGTTACACATATCAGCTTCAAGTTGCTGCAGTAAACACAAGCACATACCACTTTCACTGGCTGACATTTTACCCACTTTGGACACAAGGAGTAAAATGTGGAGGATCCTATTTTCAATTATGGATAATCAATCTTCATCTGAAGGTATGCTTCCCTTATTGACCGTGTCATAAACCTTTTAATTTTCTTAACTTTTTTCCATTTAAATTCACCGTAATAACATCTTTTTTATTTGGACTTTGCTTAGAGCAATCCTTATCATCATCCAGAAAGTATGACAGATCAGTTTCAATGTCATCAGCTGGTATTGAATGCCCCTCATACGGATTTGGGTTTGCCCATACACCTTTTTCTTGCCTAATTTTTCTTGCTTTGTCAATTAAGTACAATGAACTTTCTGGTAAAAGTTGATGAATTGCACTTTTTGAGTAACCGTCAGGCACCAACGTGAGAAGTTGAATTTTCTCTGAGGATCTAGCTTTTGCCATGGCTGAGTTCAAATTTTCTAGCCACTGCTGGCAATTCAAACAGCCTTCACACTTTTCTCGACTTTCTTTCCTCGGTCAATGGACATTAAAAGCACTGCCAAGCATACTGGCAGTGGCAGCTGAGACAGTTCCTTCAAATTCAACACATTTCCGTTTAATGTAATTAACCCTCCTATCAGGATTAATTTGCCATGGCCGCTTAATAGGAGTCATTTGAGGACTTAAAACATTTATGGTTTCATTTATGATGTTCACTGCTTCACTTGGAGGGACATAGGGATCTTCAAAGCCAGAAACAGGTAAAAATAATGTTGAATCTCCATCAACTGTACACAATCCAGTTCTGAACTCCTGCACCTTTCTCTGGTAGCGAATAAAACAGTTTCTGCATATGTCATGGCTAGCTGATACAGTAGTACTAGGGCCAAGGATTTTTTGTAGAGGTTCAGCCAGATCACCAATAACTGTAAACTGCTTTACACACGATTTATAAATGATTTTTTGTGTCGATTTTCATAATCCACACAGCGTACTCTGTGACTGCTGTACTGTAATGATGACATGTCTCCTCAAGGTCGCTTAGCTGCTTCTGCTACCTATCCCAATAAAACCCACTGATCCCCTCCAGTTCCAGAAAGGGAATGAGGTTTTTTCTCTGAGTTCTTGTTGATGGGTGAATCAGGCATGGCAGCAGATTGTTTACATTGTAATTTTGTTACATTGTTACAGTGATAAAACTAGTACTAGTTCAGGAGGTGTCAATCAACCTTCAGACTCCTTATTACTTTTTTAAAGTTAATTTTTTAATTGAGGCAATTCATTTTCAAATGAATTGTCGCAGAGCTTCAATCTGAGATATAATGAACATCAACTTAATAAACCATAATAAGTAATAAATAAAATAAAGTCATGAAGTTTTAACTTTGTTAGGACTAATTCAGTGTTTCAGACTCTTCATTGCTTTTGAAAATTGGAAATATCATGGGAACCAGGCAAAATGTGCCAACTAGGCTAATGGGCGTAATGCACTAACTTATAAAATTCATAATTAATTATCAACAAATATATTGCCCACTCTTTTTGCATGGGCTTAATGCTCATCATTATTGGTATATTTTAGCCAATTTTCATAATTTTTAAAGATGGGTTTTTTTAAATATAGCATCTTTTGTTTATGCAAAAATTGCAGTTGTTCATACTTTGAAGGCATTTTTCATGGAAATGCAACATTATCAGAGCTAATAAAAAATATGTTGTCACTAATATGCCTAAATGATACCTGTAAAACTGAAGTTTACTCTTGTAGCACATTTCATAGCTGTAAAAAAATTGTTAAAGTTGGAACAATTTTCTGATTTTTAAACAATTGTGAAATTTATACTCCATTTCCCATTTAACTTCCAACTTTTTTCAAAGCATGGAATACAAATACAAAGAAAGTACTGCAAAACAAAAAAATCTTCAACATCCTAGCTTCATTATTGGCCAAATCAGAGACATTTGAAAATTCACCGTTTTCCCCTTGCTTCTTAAAACGACCATTATAGGTGATTTTTTAAATTGCTGTAAGTTCATAAAAAATCAATCTATAAAAATAAAAAAGGCAGATTCTTGAATGTCTCTTATTGGTCTATAACATATATTTTTTTGAGAAAAATCCATGATGGTCACCCCGCACCTCCTGCATGATTTGAGATGGAAATGGCCACCTCCTAGTGGTGGGTCGTAGGTAATAGTACGCTGGCTATCAAGGTAGTCCTTTCAGAAGGGATCGTAGCTCAAGTAGAATAGTTAAAGTACGCCTAGGGTATTACGATGTTTTGTTTTCTCTTTTGGTATACTGGCGTAAATTTGCCAAAACTGAATTGTACAGCGACGTAAGAGTTAGCAGGCAAAGCTGCACGTGGAGCGGGTTCTGCATAGGCTGGTAACCTTGCATACTCTAAACTTACTCATAAATGTCACAAAGTTATATTGGACGGACAAAGGCTTTATGGGTGGAGGAAGCTGAATAAGGTTGGCTCATCAAGATAAGGAACAAGCAATACAAACTGGAGTATCGGTACTTGGAATTTAAGAGGAGTACATGTAAAGGAGCATGAGTTGTTGAATTTAATGACAGTGAGATGAATGTATGTTTTGTGTGTATGTGAATATAAGCACAAGGGGCGGGATGTTGTTACTGTTGATAGCTTTGGTCTGGCACTTTGATCTGGAGCTGAATGTAAATGGCAGTCAAGGTGTAGGACTCATTTTGAATGAGTACTTGATCACAGGAATTATAAAGCTGTTTTAATACTTTGGGATAAGGGGATAAGTTAGGTGAAGGCAGGGGAATGAACGCAGTAAAGAACAGAAGTGGAGAGATCATTTGGGAGGAGAACTATACCAAGGACTACTGAAGGGAGTATGTTCAAGAATAATACAATGATTCAGGCGTTGAGAACTAGCTTCACAAAGTAGAATGCGAAAATATGATGTTCGATAAGGAGATCATTGCTGGACGTATATGAAAGGAGTGTGCTTTGTTGGTTTGCCTATGTTGAGAGAATGCATGACAGTTGAATAACAAAACAGATATGTATATGTGAGTAAAATGAATGGTTTGAGAGGTAGAGGTAGGCTGAGAAAGTTGCAGTTCAATGAGTTTTAGGAAATTCTTAGAGGATAAATATTAGGAGTCTTAAAAACAGAAGGGCATGTATGAAGCATTGTAGAGGGATAAATGAGGGAAAAGAGGTTTGTAAAGATTAGTCATCATGGAGGAATTTATTGAATCAGTGTTAGATTTATAATTATGTGTTAATGTGGGAAAGAGACCTAGAATGACACTGCTTGATGAGGCTAGGGCAGTGAGACATAGACTTGTTATCCGCCTGCAACCATAACACCTCATGGTTGGCAAATGGTATATGTATTTATGTAGATGTGCATGAATGTTTTTGTGTATTCATGTTTGAATTTGATTTAATGTGCTTGTATATTCATGTGTGGTTTGGAGAAAATGTGTTTTAATTCATGTGTGGATGTGAGTGAATGTGTTTGTGTATCAATGGGTGGATGTGAGAAAATGTGTTTGTGTATTATTGTGTGGATGTGAGTTAATGTGTGGATGTGAGTGAATGGGGGTCAAGGTGACGTGGTGGGATTATATTTTAAGTAATACAGCCCACACACCACTAGGGGTTTAGCTGAGAGGTAACGGCCACCAAGCCACCTTGAGGATGCTAACTCAAGACCGTCCGTGATGCAGTGTTGATGAGTGAGAGACAACACTTCAGCGTGGTGATGACCCACGTCCTGGACGAGGTGGCCCTGCTAATACAGAACACGGCGGATCTAGACTGGGAAGTCGATAAATATCCCTGGTGGTTGACAACAGCAGCCACCAGTACATGGGGATAAAGATGGTATGAGTCGATATAGCCCATAGCTGGACGTCATCTGGCAGATCTGAAGGACAGTTGTATGACAGATGAACTCCATAGGCGGATAGGGCTCCAAGTAATGGTGAGAACATATAAAACAGAGAAAAGTAGATGGAGAAAATTAATTTTAACTATGAATATGGTAATGTAAGGGGGAGGGGTGATAGGAGCTGAAGGGGGAGGGGAGATAAGAGAGGAAGGGTGAGGCAAGACAGAGGAGGAGGAATGGGAAGTGGAGGGGTAGTTGTCCTCCACAACAATCTCAGGCACTGCCTCCATATCGATCTGCATCTATCATGTACAAGAGTATATTCCATATGTTAATAATTTTCAATCTACAACAATCCATGTCAAATACCAGACCAAAATAATCCAATTACAACCCATTCAGATTTAAATCAATGAGAGCTTGTTGTATTTACACCCAAAAAATAATGCTTAAGACCAACCCTTAAACTTAAAAAAACCTATACAAATGTGAACTTCATTCCTAAATTTAAATAAAAAACCATAGACTATTCCTTTAATCTCATCTCACATTCATGTTAGATCTTGATGTGGCTAAGTACAACTAACAACACACTAGTCCACACGTGTCTATGATTTAAAAAGATAAATGTTAAAAAAAATGTATTCCCTACTCAGTTAACGAAAATCATTTGGATCATACAATAAATTATCACTTATATTGGTAATACAGTGAAAAGAATAATGGTTGTTCACAGTCCAATGAAATAAATTAACATTTATGTATTTAAAAAATTTCCAGTATATCACTAATTTTCACTGTGTTTAACGTGTATTTTGACACACCTTCAAGGGGTCTTCCACCTCCAGATTGCCAATATAGGCTGTTGTCCCCATTAAACTTAAAACCCTCTCCTCTAGGCAATTGAGGACAGGGATCTTGAGTGGAGGCCCACCACCAGTCCCTGCCCCATGCCTCCTTATCCTCTGGCCTTTCCCCTTCACCTCTGACTTCCAATCTTGCCAGCACTGTAAAGAGCAACAACCGATTAATGCACCCATTAAGCTTATTGTTTTATTAGAATCTAATATAAATAGACCAAATGAGAAATTAAAATATGTTTCCACCAATTCCTCATAAATATCTTAGACAACTCATATCAAATTTCCATTTCCATATGTTAATGCCTCAAGACATAAAGTATTTACAATGCAAATGGTAATATGAGATGAATATTGTTTACATACAAAGATTTAATATATATCTGAGGCCGCTGTATCAACACCAAAGAAATTTGGGGTCAACCACAAATTTCCAGCATAATATATAATAAAAATCAACTTAATTATATCCTTATGCTGGCTTATCATCACATATGTATTATCATAATTGACGGTATTTTAATAAAACTATGCACGTTTTAAGTCCATCTGTTGTACGATAATAAACAATGACATTACTTAAAAAATTGAGGCATTAAATGTTTACATTAATAAAATACTTGATTGATACAGTTACATTGTCTCTATTTAGTATATACTGTAACCGCTATGCTTTTAGTTGGGGTGAATAATGGTAATTGTCTCCTTTTCCAAATTAAAACATTTTCACCAATGCCAAAAAGATAAATTATTGCAAACCCAACGAGAAGATTACTACCATAGCGTTAGCCTCAAACGTTCGACTCTGAGAGTATGTCCTACAGCAGATTAATAGCGTTGTGAGTGAACTAATTCTGGGTATTCCTCTCGGTGACAAACAATTTACTGTCTGCTAACACTGACAATAGAACAGTTATCTAGGGCAAATCAAAGGATAGTCGAAATATCTCATCTATGTGCAGTTATACATTGTGATTGAAACAATAATAAAACAACAGATACTTCGTCTTCAGTTTCCCTCTGTCTACTAATTGAAATAATGAATGCAAGAAAAGATGATTTGCACTAATTAAATAATACAAAATGTAAAATAGTAGGTTAGACATTACGATTAAAGAACCGACACTGCACCCATTCTATTTAACTTACTATACTACCTGATGGATCATTTAATGAGAACACATTTTAGCACTTCTTCGTTTTATGTGAGCAACATGATTATAGATAACACATGAATTAGTGACGGGAGCCTTTAACACAATGAATCGTATACGTGAATTTTCATTTCTTGATATCAACGAGTTTAATTCTTCTACGTTAATTCAAACTTATTACACTAAAACTACTTCGTGTCACTCATTATCGTTAGACATATCATCGAAATCAAGTTCTCTGGGATTCCGAATCCAATTAGTCTTAAACAAAAATATCAATAGGTACGGATGTGTTATTCCAAGACAATCTTTATTGATTTCCTTTGACAGTGAATTGCGTGCAAATAACATAATACAACATTGGAAACATCTATTTATCTTCAAATGTAATTCCACAATACATAATAATAACAGCTGACATCACTTACCTTTCCGTACCTCTTCCATTTCCTCGTTGTTTACCTTAGGGATGGGTTACTTGCATTTCGAAGTTCAACTGTTTCCAACGTTGCCACATTTCCTTTCGGAAGATTATCCGATCCGCGCGCTCATGTCCCCAAGGCAATTCGAAGGTGCTTACAAAATACGCTCGGAACGGCGTTCTCGGATACTTTCGTCGATCCGAATCCAAATAGGAAACGAATCCAAGCGGCTAATCCGAATTTACGCGATAACCCCCCTGGTGTCCATTACACGGCCGAGGCAGCTAAGTGTGTAGCTGGTAGTATTTTAGAACACTGCAGGCCTTTTTTATGGTAGAGAGTATGGAAGAGAGTAGATCATGTAGTGGGTTATTAAGTAAAGGGGTCACCGTAAACATTGGTAGGAATGAGAGCTTTTTTCCAATTCAGAATGGCTTAATATCCGAAAGAAATAGAAAACGTGGCTCAGGTACATCAAAAACAAGTGTCATTAATGATATAAAAAACTCGATAGACAGGACTTGTAAGTCGTATCCCAGGGATTCCATTTCCATTGTGGTTGTTAATTGCCGTAGTATAAAAAACAAAGTCGCTGATTTTCACCATCTCGTTGGGAGCACGGAAGTTGATGTAGTAATAGGAACAGAAAGTTGGTTATCGAATGAAATTGCGGATACCGAGATCTTCCCAAAATCATATGCAATTTACAGAAAAGACAGAACAGCGAGAACAGGAGGAGGAGTATTTATCGCAGTCAAAGATGAGTTCGTCAGCAGAGCCGAAATATTTCCAGATAGTAATTTAGAAAGTGTGTGGTGTTCCATTAAATGCTCAACAAAAAGAATTTTTATTTGCTCATATTATAGACCACCCGATGCAGACTTAAATTCAGTTATAGAGTTGGATAGACAGGTGAAGCGTCTCACACGTCAAAATAACGAAAATAATATAATTATCGGTGGTGATTTCAACGTTCCCTCGATTGACTGGAAGACATATAGTTTCAAAATTGGCGGCAAAGATAAAGAGTTGTGCGACACTCTACTCCACACATTCACTTCTAATTCCTTACATCAATTAGTCACAACACCGACCAGAGGAAACAACGTTCTAGATCTTTTGGCGACTAACATACCTGAAAGCGTCCTTAACGTAGTAACAGTGAACGGAATTAGCGATCACAGAGCAGTAAATGCTAGATTCCATATTAGTACTGACAAAAAGGCACCCATAAAGAGGAGGGTATATTTATTTCACAAGGCGGACTTCGAAGGCTTAAAACAAGGACTATTGACCTCGTATAAAAAATTTAGTGATATTAGTGAAAACCGTTGTACTGACTATACATGGAATACTTTTCGTAACATCACACAACTAGCCATAACTAGCGCAATACCAAGTAAACTTAAAAAGGTCAATACTGAACCTAGGTGGTATAATGCGGACGTCCGGAAATCTCTCAAGCGACAACGAATACAGCACGCAAAAAGGAGGAACGCACGTCAGGATCTCCCCGAAGAGGAGTGTAAGAAGTTATGCGACAAATACAAGAAAACGAAAACAGCAGCTAAGGCAGCCTTTCAAAATGCATTAACGAATTTCAAAAATGAAATATTGGGCGAATATTTAGAGGACAACCCAAAGGCTTTTTGGTCATACGTGAGGGAGGTTCAAGGCTGCAAATCAACAGTAACATCACTAAAGAACAATCTAGGAGAAAGAGCAAACGACAAATTAGATAAAGCAAATATCCTCAACGCCTTTTTTCATAGCGTATATACCAAATGCTCTCCAAACGACACCACTACAATGCCTAGGCTATATAAGCACCCAATGCAGTCTATTAATATCACTAGTCGTGGAATAGAAAGTCATCTGAAATCCATTAATTCCAAGAAATCACCCGGTCCCGATCAAATTCCCGCCCGACTTTATAAAGAATTAGCATCAGAAATACCACCATACCTTAAAATAATATTTGAAAAATCTCTAACACAACATCGTGTTCCTTACGATTGGAAAATCGCGAACGTTACACCAATATTTAAAAGTGGCGATAAGGAAGAGCCCAGTAACTATATACCGATTTCCCTTACGTCTATCTCGTGCAAGATATTGGAACATATAATCGTCAGTTCGATTATGGGGTACTTGGATAGTCAAAACTTGGTAACGCCAAATCAGCAAGGATTCCGGAAAGGCAGGTCATGCGAAACCCAGTTGGCCCTCTTCCTTCACGACATTCTTTCCTCGGGAGAAAAGCTTGTCCAAGTTGACGCAATATTTCTAGATTTTAAAAAAGCTTTCGATAAGGTCCCTCATTCAAAGTTACTCGTTAAGTTGGAAGCATACGGAATACACCACGACGTAATATGTTGGATAAAAGAGTTCTTAGCCGACCGGGAACAGAGGGTAGTTCTAGATGGCGTTAGCTCAGATGTAGTGAAAGTTACATCAGGTGTACCTCAGGGAAGTGTCATCGGTCCCTTATTGTTCCTTTTGTATATTAATGATATCACTACCGTTGTTACGAGCAAAATTCGCCTCTTCGCAGATGACGTATTGTACCGGAATCTTGGCAATGAGTCAGACAAGATTGCGTTACAAAAAGACCTAGATGCTATAAATGAATGGTTCAATACTTGGCAATTAGAATTGAATTTTTTTAAATGCGTTGTTATGAATTTTTGGAAAAAGAATAACTCGGTCAACGATACGTACACAATTAAACAAACAGACTTATCAAATGTAGAGTCAGTTAAATACTTAGGTGTGACCCTTACTCAGGACCTGTCTTGGGGGAAACACGTCCGGGAAATCTGAGGACAGGCTAGTCGCAAATTGGCATTTATCAAAAGAATATTAGGAAAATGCGACGAGAAGGTTGAAGAGCGATGTTATTTTTCACTCGTGAGACCTCACTTGGAGTTTGCCCATGGCATATGGGACCCTTACGAAGTAGGACAAATCTCTGAAATAGATCGAATACAGCGGAGAGCAGCAAGATTTGTGAAAAGTTGTTACGATAAACTTAGCAGTGTTACTGAATTGTTGAAGGAATTGGGGTGGGAATCTCCAACTGATCGAAGGGAGAAATACAGGTTAAATCTTTTGCGCAAGTTCGGAGCAGACAGTTTTTTGCCGAAGGTTCAACATATACTGCTAGAGACAACGTACTACGGTAGAAGCGATCACAGGAATAAAATAAAGGAAATTGACTGCAGAACCGATAGATTTAAAATGTCATTTTTCCCACGTACAATAAGGGATCATAATAGTTGCGATAGATCAATCACTTGAAACTCCCACCCTCAATAGGTAGAGTAGAATTTTCACTTGTGCTTAATAACACCACGTAATTACTAACTCTTCACACCGGTCGATTAGTCCGGCATTATTTTATTTTGTTCTTTGCATGAGGTAGCATCTCGTAGTATTCATAAATTAACAGTATCAGTAGTATTAACCACTAGATGTGTGTATAGCATTGTTCTGCATGTTTGTATGTTCTTTTACGTATCACTCTCCCAGTTTCCGGTTGGACTGCGCACTGTTCTCCTGACTGCTTTTGGCCTGCGCCTAGAGCCAGGGGGAGCGTGCGAGGTTCGGATTTGTTCTGGGATGAGTGCTGCATGCCTGGTGTGGAATCACCCCGTGCCACACACCCCAGTGGTGGCTTGCACGGTACATCGTAGATGTAGATGTAGATGAAACCATCGGAGTTGCCCAAGCAACAAGGGAGGGTGAACGAAGAAGAGTCTGGGGAGCGTAAAGTGGAACACCGGAGAGTAAACGAAACGTCCTCTTGGACTGTAGACGGGGTTCAAGTCTACTCCTGTCTCAGCAAATAAACTGGAGACCTCAGAAAATTTATGAAATATGTAGCCCTATTTATAGTTTTAAAAATTGCCTTAAATATTTTTCATTGAAGTAAAGATGATATGAACACAATGTATAAAAATTTAAACAATAAAAACCTAGAAAAAAGTGAAACAGTATTCCATGAAAGGCAATCTCTCTTGAACACTTTCCACTCACAGCCGATCGCCTTAACCACTGGGCTAATACCGTTGTGTGATGAACGGGAAGTTCACAGAGTTTAAGTGTGATTACATACCGCGATATGTGTTGGTACGGTTTTTTAATGCTTGGATTTAATGTCTTTTAGCTTTTCAATGACCAATGGAGGAAATTTACGAACTGGCTGGCTACCAACTAGTAACGCCGTATGTTAATATTCAATTCCTATATAATATTACGAAGCGATCATTACCGTAGGTATGTTCTTTAAGTTTAAGTTGTCCGTCAACGAAGGTACATACATCATGATATTAGCTAAAAGTAATGCATATTATTGGGACGTTTGAACGCACCAGATTTTAAGTTACTCAAGCATATTCTTAATGCAAAAATGACATTGTGTTTTCGTAGTAGTAGCGGTGAAATCGAAGAGTAAACAAAGCCATTAGCCAACTCTTCGTTTACTTCCCCGAAAGCGTTTAAAGAGTGTTGACGGGTGGGATGAATAACGAAGCGTCAAAGGAACCATGAGGCACTCTCCGTTCGCTCTCGCGGAAGAGTTAGGGAAACGTGTTTGGAGTCAAAAATCTCGGAGAGTAATCGGGGAGTAAAGGAAGTTCCTCCCAAGAGTATAGAACTCTCCGTTAACGCTGCCTCTACGCTAGGGCAAGCGTCCGATTTTTACCAGGGTATCTCTCTTACTAGGTTCGAATTAGTTGCATTTCATTTTCATGATTACTCACTTAAACATCTCCTCTGCAAACAATTTCTGATTAATATACACATTACTCATGATGTAGTCCACCATATTGCATTCAACATTTTGTTTGCATTTTTGGGATTTAATTGATTGTCAAAGAGCATATCATGCCCCGGAAATGATTTGTTTTTCATATTACCCACTTTCTCATACCTCATACCGCCGCACTGTTGTTTTTATATCAAATTCATAATCAGGGACCTGAAAAACCCCTTTATATCAGATTTCAAACCGACCAAATAAGATTTTTTTATTTTGGCCAGCTCTTCGGGATTTGACCCCACTCTGCGTTGGTTAAAATTTAAACCTTATGTTTTCTGTAAGCCGATCTAATTCCGGACGAAATCAACAAAATTTTTTCTAAGTCCGACATACTACTGTAGATTAGATCATGAGAATAAAATTAGAGATATAGGCGGCAGAACAAAGAGGTTTAAAATGTCATTTTTCCTGCGAACGATAGGAGACCATAATAGCTGCGAATGAGACTAGGCTTGTCGATAGGTAGTGCAGCTCATTGGCTGATTTCCTACCTAATTCCTGCTTCTAAATCTGCTACGCAGTATTGCCAGAGCCTCTTGAATACTTCCTGTGAAACAGTTGTTTCACTGCATGTATTTAGCTGCTAAATAGGTTAATATAATTAGTTTCTCCGACAATGGTTGCATACCTATGGTGTGGTGCATGTTGTTGAAGTGTCATCTCCTGACGAGAATTTGGAGGTTTTTGGTTATTCATTGATGGTAGTGGTCTCATTAACTTTATAAGGGTATAACGTAGTGCATGTTAGTGAAAACTCACTCCAGGGGGGGTGTGTTTGAATCGCTCGTAATAATCTCACCCACTCACCAACTCGAGCGGTCGATTACGAGTGGTCACCAACTCGAAGGGCAATTGGTGTGTTTGAAACTTTTCATCTCGAAGGCGACTTGGAGCACTCGTGATGAGATGGAACACGAGTGGTAGGTGTGGCAACGTTGTAATTTCCTTCATTTGTTTACGATTTTCTCAGTAGCGCGGCATAAATTAAAGTAAACAAAGGCGTAAACATGAAGGTCACCGCTGAACATAAATATATGCTGCTGCAGTTCATTGAAGGTATACTATATTGAATGAAACGTAAATAAAATGATCAGGTTTATTCTACCTTACGCCATTATCCACTATTATATTGCCTTTAATTTAAAGTTATTAAGCACTATAAAGGCCGTTTTACACGGTACATTTGTTTGTACAAACTCTTCCGTGAATTCTTGCATTACGCAAAATGTATCGTGTAAAGCGGCAAATTGTATGAACGCTTGCGCGAATGTCTCAATGCCTGCACGGAAAATAGAACCTGTTCCAATTTCGTTGAGACAAACGTACAATCTCTCGTACAATCGTTTGTACAAAATCTTTCATCGTGTAAAACAGTCATAAGAATCTCTACTGTGGTGCTAATTTCACTTTCCATAACCAAACCATCATTAATTTTCAATCACCCTAAAATTATAATCCACTTTAATTGTGCCTAGGACCGAAATTAATACTGGAAAATAGGAGCAATGAGAGCGATGCCCATTTTTCAAAGTCCAAAATGAATTGTTAGAGTTAAAAAAATAGGCGTTAATGAAAAGCAAATTAGAAACTGAGAAGGAATGGAGGGAGAAGGTTATATATGTGAAAAAGTTGAAGAATTAAAGAAAATTGGAATGTATTTAGAGAAAATAATAAAACATTAGTTGAAAAGGTGGTTACTATTGCATAACTATTATGTTCAAGAGCAGATTAACCTCACAATTGCTGTGGAAATTATTTATGAGGTATTGACATCCTATATGGCAAAAATGTTAAATTAGGCGACGCAATAATTTGGACATCATTTTACTAAGTAATACACAAAAAAAGTATTATTTCTTCCGGCCTAGGGTTTCAACTGCAGTGGGTAGGAAACCTGGGTCTGAAGAAATAGAACATGTTATCAAATTATCAACATGTTGTTCCACCAAACCTGAAAATTTATATACATAGGGTGAACATTATGCATTAATATTGCTCAATGCAGTGCTTACTTCGTACCCAATTCTAACTTCTTGTAATTAAATAGGGGAAGAATAGCAAAATAGAATTGATAGAAAAAAATTATATACCTCTTACCATATTCTATTTGTTCAACCTTATAAATCCCAAGCTATATTGAACCATTTCTGGTAATCCGAAGAATGCTCACTTATGCTGCCATGTAAATGTAGTTGTTTAAGGCATCAGGCTGGTCATTATCATACGTGAACATTTAAATTTATCTTAGCCAAGGTCTAGGTTACATCAAAAAAATAATATCAGTCACAAGTATCTTGGAATTAAATTGTCTTTATTTTCAAAGTAAAGTACAACAAATGGTATCATTGAGGTACTGCAATAGATATAGCGTGATGTAAACATCAGGAGTAGGGATACATCACATTATTAAGAGGTTGAGAAAACACATCATATCATAGAAACATATTTTGAATGCCATTATGGATTTATTATTGAATATTGAGTATTAACAACCATTATGGATGGAACGAACCGATGATCCTCTATAGCACTTTAATAAAAGACAAATCATGCATGCAATCACCAAATTCATAAGTAATTAAGTTACCATTGGCAGAAAGTAATCTCTTAGCATGAATAACTGTAGGAAGCTACAGATAGCTTCAGTCCAATTCAATAATGAAAAGTGGTTAGATTAGGGGTGGTATTAGAATAAAGACTTCTACTATGTTAACTGAATGACATGATTTTTTCAGGTTGTTCAATATACTTGTCAGACTACAACAGTTCTGCTGCTGACTGAGCTCACATTATTTATTTTTATAACATCCATTGATGCTCTTGCATAATCCCATTCACAGACCCTAAAGCATGACAGATATTATTAATAGGAGCCTGGCACCTAGGTATATGCATTCATATTATCTTTGAATAATTAAGCAGCATACCATTGCGGACACACCTAGACCTAGGGAAACCAAATAGAAAATGAAGAAGAAATGGTATAAGCTGAGGAAAAGTAAAAAAAAACCTAGACCATACATGGAAGACTGTTATCCAGACGCCTGCTTGTTGTATAGTGGCTATGCCTTGGGAGGCTCAATGAGAGGAGGACAAAAAAATCTTCCAGCACATTTGATGTGAAGAAGTGGTTGGGACATCTAAGCTATTGGTATTGCAAATCTATGTTTGTTGGAAAACCCCAAAAATTAATTTTGTTTGGATCAGTTTTAGATTTTGAAAGATTGGAAAATGGGTGAAGTAAAACAAGGTACATGTATTGTACCTTGCTTGCTGTTAGAAAAAGTCACCAAGGAGTCAAGCAGTTTTTCATGCAATCCGAAAGATGGTAAACCTCCTAGTAGAACTAAAAAGTAATAATTTATATGCAGATTGGTATTCTGAGAAATATATATGCCAGGATTAAACCCTAGTATTTTCAATGGGAATACTTTAGCAACCAAACAACCCATGTTCAAAATTTTTTGGATTAGTATTTTAAATCTTATATTTTAGAAAGGGGGTATCCAAAGGCCTCACCCACATTTGAATCCGGGACTCTCTGGTCAAGTTAAATTTGAAAAATTAAAAATGCAACAATAACAGAACAAGAGAATATATCAAAACATTTGGATTAAGAAATTTGACAGAAACCATAAAAATAAAAATAGACATTTAAGTAAAATGAGTCAAAATAACCATATCCCTAACATGCCTCCCATGCCTAAGGTTATTCATAGCTATTTAGGGATCTATTGGTATGTGGGGATCTTCTAATTCCAGATCCTCAACTGGGACTAGATCTTCAAAGGCTATATTATCCTCTACACACATATTGTGATGTGCTGCATAGGCATTCACTATTTTTCATGCCTTATTAGGTGAAAATTGGAGGACACGGTGTTTAAGGAGGCACCTCCATCTGCTTTTAAGCAGTCCTATGCACCTCTCAACTGTGCTCGTTGTCCTTAAAAAGGCTCTGTTGTACCATCCCTTGGGTGAATTGTTTGGTATATCATCAGCCACAGGTGTTAAAAGACATGGCTCTAGTGCATAACCTCTATCCCCTGAAAAAATTAAAGTTTATTATGAAATATCAAATACAAACACTATATTAAATAACCATGAAAATGCTACAAATATTAGACCAATAAATAGTTTAAACAAGGGTGTTAAGGATTAAGGATTTTCATGACAAGGCAATAATAATCACAAGCATTAAAGTGCTTTTACTTAATATAGCCAACATTCATCATAAAATATTACCAATTAGCCAGACATTTGATCTTTCATGAACAATCCTTAAACTTTGTCTCAAGTTCGAGTGTGCATATATAAAAGCATCATTTGTGCATTCTGAGTACCGTGCATTGATGTTTAACATTTTCAGATCCGCATCACAAACCTTTAGACAGCAATTCCAGAATTTAGGATAATATTTAACATTCAGCTTAAAGGGAGTGGTAATGGGTCAATCCAAAAAGCTCACTACCTTAATTAAAAATTAAGATTTAAAATTAAAAAGTCATACGATTAAGATTAGTAAGGGTATTATGTATATTATAAGTTAGAGATAAGTAAATAAGCAATGAGGCCTATATAACACAACAAAATACAAGATACCAGTATAGTCGGAATTAATAACACAATAAAACTTAGGAATCAAATTCCCGTATAAAGAAACCAATGACCGAGGATATTATTCGCAAAACTATAGTTCCAATACGAAAGATCAAAGCCAAACTTGAAGAGCATTAAATGAACCTCTCTTTAAAGAGTTCTCAGCGAAATACGGTAACGGTAGGACATTAGCACTGTTGAAACACTTTTAAACTAATGATTTAGGATTAACAGTAAAACATTTCAATTGCACTCATCGAGTATGAGTAAATAATCATTCAAGCAGGGCACAATTTGCTTCACAACAACAAGCGGTTGACTCACAACATATCCTCTCTGTGGGAATGAACTTGAGAAAACAATGAGGAACGTATTTACCGTATTTACATTGTACGCGCTTCGCGTACGGCACTATCTGTTTTGGGGGCAAATTCAAATACACCAATTTAAGAATAATGTTGTGATGCCAACACCTCGCTTTTCGTAGTTTCTCTTTCTCCTACTCTAAATGAAACACGATATTTTTTATGATTTCTTAAACTTTCGCACTCCAACTTAGTTATCAGAATAGTGTTCTGAATTTATAAAGACAGCGCAAGTAAGAACAGAGGTAAGTACTAAAGAAAGAATTCTTTGCGCTTTACATCTTATGCAATATTGGATCTCGAGTAAAAATCAGTATGAAATGTCTATGAATAAAACTAATAAATAATCATATATGAAACGTAAATACTTACTTTGTTTACATTACGGCTGATGACCGTGAAGCTCCGGGGATGTATGGCGCCAATTCATCAATCATATTTTCAGTTAGGTGTTTACTGAGGCGAAAAAGGCTTCTGAATTCCTTTTCACTCAGTTCCAAGGCATCTCTTCTTCTCCTGAAATTACGCTGTGCCCTCTCCGCAATTAAATTCTCGTCTCCAAAATTCTCATGTGCGTACATTAACATCATAAAGTCCGCCATCTTGTTTACTAGGTATCCATCGTAATCAGCCCTTCGGGATCAACTCGAGCGATAGCTACCGAATGAGATAATCACGAAGGGTTTTGCCGGGTGAGATTATTACGAGTGATTCAAACACACCAAAATCCCGAATCGCTCGTGATTGTACCACGTGACTCCTTGGTTACGTGTGCGAGATAATTACGAGCGATTCAAACACAACCCATAAATTTTGAGGCCCCGGGGCAAAACTTGATGGCGAGGCCCCGTTATTAGTACAAGATGGTGAACAAAGCAGACGATTGAGCTATTATCAGCTGTACGCCTGTACCAAAGATTATGCTTGAACTATCAGATGAGCGTCTATTGTGCGTGGGCGCTTGCATTTGTATTTTTATTACTGAAATTAGAGTAATCCACGTTTACGCGCAAAAAAATATTTAAAAAATAAGACATCCGTATCCCTTTGGTACCCCTTTGGCTTGGGGGCCCCGGCGGTATTTACGGCCCTGACACAAGCCGCTTGCATGGTATTATGCAAATCTAGATGAAGCGAACTCCTTGCGCTTACGATGTCACAAACGGATTGGCTCCCGATTGGGTTGGGGGGGGGGGGGGGGGGGGGGGGGAGTTATAGACATCTAATTCGGAGGAGGCCTGCTTCTATACATCTTATGCTCTCAACGTTTACGGCGTGTTTTTTTTCATAGTCGAAAAGTTGCAAAATTAATTATTTCGGGTATGACCATACGACCGCAGTAAGTACTAGAGGCCTGCATACGGTCGCAAAATACGGGCGGCCCATGCCCGCCTGTGTGCGAGAGATAAAGAGAGAGGCATATCCCGAAGTCATTCGACGATCTTTTCCGAAGTCTCACGAATGAGGCTTGACGGAGAACTAGCCGCCCAAGGGGCGGTCACCCGGTGGGTGGCCGGGCGCCCGCCTCTACGCCGGGCGACCGCTTCTATGCCGGGCGCCCATCTCTTAATCCTCACCACAGGGCTTCTAGCTCGAGGGCCTTTGCTGTCCGCAATTCGCACGACGCGAATTTCCCGCTCAGTCATATACCGCCCCTCCCCTTCCCTAAGTTTGGGCGCACAAGAGAGACCTCTCAAGGAGCCGGGTGCCCGCCAACGACCCGGGCACCCGCCTAGGATACGGGCACCCGGGGCGAACGGGCACGGTCGGGCGTCTACGTCACACGGGCGGAGGCGAACACGGGTGAGGGCGCCCGGCACGGGCGGGCGAGGGTCGCCCGGATTTCGAGCCCGTTTGCAGGCCTCTAGTAAGTACTGTACTGAGAGTAAAAATTACTTAAAGGTGGCTGGAGCGCCAATCGTTAGTCATTGAGTGCATAAAAAAATAATTTTTCAAGTGTCTAAACAAAATTCTTGGGCCACATTTCATTTAAGTGAACCTGCTCATTCGGTAAAACTCACCATACTCGAATTTTTGGAAATGATACAACAATATGACATGCTTTAATGTAGGGTAAGGTTTCTTCTTTTTAGCCTTGATTAAAACATGCTAGGACGAGTTTTCGGCGTTGTATTTGAAATTTAGACGAACATAATGATTATTTCAATTTGTTTTCGAATCTTTGACTCGCCGTGACACCCTGGTATTTGTGAGCTACCGTTATAATTTTAACTACAATAATTTTATAATTAATTTAAAACGACAGCTGCAGGGCTCCAACTTGATGCGCATCATGCGCGATACGGAACGCACCCCTGGGGAATTAGCTAATTTGCAAAGCCCCGTCTTGAGTAGAGTTGTCCGATGTGGTGAGGTTATTCCTCTCGTCCATGGCTCAGGAATTGGGCGCCCCAAGGACGCGGGGATTGGAAGCTCAACTCGACACGAATGGCTCTCCGATTGTAGCGCGAATAAAAGAAGTGCCTACTCTCTGCTCCGGAACAGAGAAAACAGTCGCCAGTTCCAGACTAACAACCAGGAGCGGTCTGCTTGGTATGTGCTGTTGTACGACTTTAGGAAATATTTTCCACGACATCTGAAAATAGGCCTTTTTCATCGTGGTAAGTAAGGAGGTTCTGCCGCGACTGTGTGAGTCAAAACAAATACTTAATTCTACCACTTTGTTTAATTGGTTCAAAAATCCGGCTTTATTTGATTACATGCGCTTTCTTTTGAAAACGAAAATTAAGGCACAAAAATATGCTGGTTATTCTACGAATATATTTTTATTGAACACACTTATAACCATTGACGTAAAGCTCTGTATTAGGAAGGTACGGTCATCCTTGCGCATCTAGCCATGGCTGGCCTTTTTTTACATGGGAGAGATAGGGACTAAACATGTTTTCACGAGATAAAAATTAATTAACTATATTTCATCGAATTTGAGCCATGATAACTTGTGAATGATTAAATTGCCTATAATACTACATCATTTTCATATCAAGTTTATCCTCCAAAATGCGGGAGTCGGCCTGTATAATACGAGCCCAGCAGACGACGTCGTCTGCAGTATGAGTGGAACGTCGCGGTATTTTCCCCGCTCGTAAAGTGACTTCTCGTTGATAACTGGCGGAATGGTATTTTAAAATGTTATAATACTACATAAATATTAGCTTACTTGTCAATTAGGTATCAAAATCGACTAGGTATAGAATATTTTTCTGCAATAGGAGTAAAACGTCAAGTCAATTCCTCGACCATGAAGTGAATCCTCATAGAGAACAGACGGTGACCAACCTTGTATTGTCACTGGAATCTTAATCATTCTCAATTATCGTTAATTTCTTGTCCACAACTCCCTTAGATTCGCTGGCACTTCAGCTACAGTGAGAGGACATACTTATCACACGGGCGACAATAATTGTAAGAGAAATAAATTTTGAGATACCTTGGCTTCGTTACGGATCGTACTCCGTTCAACGGTTAACGATCCGGTTGTTCAACGCAGGCGAAGAAAGGGACGAAGTTATATCTTATCCCTACGGCAGCAAGGAATGAAATAAGAAGAAGAAAATTACTTCAAAGGATATCCAGAGCTGACTGGATTCCAGGGAAGGATGCTCGTCTTTGTGAGGTGAGTTCCGAATTGTTACGATGTTATTGTGAACTCCGCCAGTTATCAACGAGAAGTCACTTTACGAGCGGGGAAAATATCGCGACGTTCCACTCATATTGCAGACGACGTCGTCTGCTGCCGTTTGAGGCGTCTGCTGGGCTCGTATTACACAGGCCGACTCCCGCATTTTGGAGGATAAACTTGATACGAAAATGATGTAGTATTATAGGCAGTTTAATCATTCACAAATGGCTCAAATTCGATGAAATATAGTTAATTAATTTTTATCTCGTGAAAACATGTTTAGTCTCTATCTCTCCCATGTAAAAAAAGGCCAGCCATGGCCAGATGCTCAAGGAACATGTAGGGAACCAATCAGAAGCCTCGATTGGCAGCATTTGCCGAGATCAAACGTTGACCGTACTTTAAAATCAAGACCTTTACATTGACGCCGACTGCAGCTCCATTTATATGGAATTGCCACATTTTGACTCAATTATCGCAGTAATTAGCTAATAACACGAAAAATATTGTGGTAAGATGCATCGTTTTTTTATTGATTTCCCGGAAGCTTTCGCTCCTTATAAATAGTTTTTAGTGTAAATTGCATTTATTTATTTATATTTAATTTTATGGCCTTTATTGGACCACTTTAGTCATCTTGTCTGGATTTCTTCTGTTTTCTTTCAGCCCAGCATTTCTTCATTCGCTCGGATCGTAGCTTTCTTTCTTCATCTGAGATTACCCTTCCTATTCTCTGTTTGTTGATCTTGGTTTGTAGTCTGATCTGTTTGTCCTTGAGTTTCACGATAGCATCTGTCTTTTCCTTCAAATCTTCTATTGTAATGTGTAATTCACTCATTTCTTCCTTACTTTCTGCTATTCACCTTGCACTGGTCTTACTGTTCCATAATTTTTCTATAATCTTTTTACTTATTCTGTTTTCTGATGTTCTGATTATGTGTCCAAAGAAGGAGATTCGTTTCTTTCTCATTGTGCTCATTACAGAGGTTCTATTTCTCTGCATAGACTGTTTCATTGGAAGCTAATCTCCAGTGCCCGTTTTCTTGGTATTTTTTATCTATGCCAGTTCTGACTATTCTCCTTTCTATCTTGAGTAATTTATCTATAGCGATTGTGTTAGTTGTTTTGAAGATGGTTTCACTTGAATGGCATTTATTATAGATAGAAAAAATGATATTTTTCCCCCTGTTTCTGCGGTTTTCCCGTTGAACACCATGTACTTTTAAGTATTATTTGCGATATAAATAGCGAGGAAAAGTTACATTTATTGGTTCATATCAGATCAACTACATGTTTTTATAAAAGTATCCAGAATATGAATAGTATGATATTTGTCCTTTTGCGGTGGAACTAGTAACGAAGGACGGACACAAAATCATGCCCTATGACTCGGAACTCGCCCTACGACGGAACTCGAACTTACGACCCTTGAATTAGCAAGAGTGGACTTCACCTCACCGCCAATGGAGCCAGCGTTTTTTGCGATGTTCTCAAAACTATTTCGACGATTAATGTATTTAGAACTAATATCTATTGTCGAATAAACGTACGAACTATGCACCGCTACATTTATGGCGGAATCTGCGTGTAAGAACTTCCTCGCTTTCTTAATACAATATACCCTGCAAGCCACCTCAAGGGTGTTCGGCAGGGGTGAGTAGTCACCAACATGCATTACACTACTATCCCCTAAAGTTAGTGTAACTACGACTGTTGATGCATTAGCTTAAATCGCTAATGTTTGTCACGAGGTGAAGCCTCACAAGCATGCACTACAGACTACACTATAGATATGCTACCATTGTTAGAGGGACCTTTAGTATTGATGTATTTTGCAGCTACATAAACGGAAAGAGATTCAAGAGTTATGCTGAAAACATGCACGGCGTGCTGTAAGCACTAGGTAGCAGATAACGAAACAAGTATTAGCGAGTACTGCTCTAGTACTAGGGAGAATATTATATCTCTGGAGTACACGGTGGTACCATGTCCTGTGGCAAACGTTATATTATAGGGCAATGCTGGTAAAGTAGTACCAAATGTGCATGTATATTTTTGTAAAGCTGAGATAATTTTATTTATATTGAGGTAAACTTCATTGAATGTTATGAGTAGTGATATTTCGCACAAACTCGGGATAGGAGAACTAACACTGCAGTTCATCTAACCCTGGTATCAAGGAATTCCAACAAGTAAGGTCCGAAACTATCGTCGCTCAAACTGCCTTTGAGGATGAATATCTACGTTGGCAATGCATCGGTATGGTAATTTTAAGGTTGTGGGTTCGAATTCATTTTGGGGCGTGGATGAATTTTTCGCACTAGAACAAGTTCGGCGATTAAACGGTGCGACATGACCTTAGTCGTCGGAGCTCCTAAAACCCAAGAATACTCATAGGCTTGAGTATTATGTGTTTTGGGCGCTCCGGTGCGTAGAATAATGTTTAACTTCTGCGTTCTTTAAGCCAACGAGAAAATGAATGAGCGAGCTATGAAGTGTCCTTTGAGGAGTTTAATTAACTTTGTGTCAAAAACCGACGATTAAGTTGCTTTATATACATTCTACAGTCAGAGAAGAATAACTGGAATAAGGAAAAGACTAGGCTTTCCAAGAGTGGGCAGACTCCATTGTTTTGTCAATCCTATGGGGAAATGTCTTCCGCGTGCCATGTGTGCGCCGCTTTTTCCTGTTTAATCTCTTGATTCCGTGCTCATGCGTTTGTAATCGTTACGAGTCCTCTGGCGCACCTTTGCTCGTGGCGAATTGCCGTCGATGTCTCATTTGGTGGTGATCCAAATGGGTCAAGTTCTTCATTATAAATAACTTACTGGGCGTGCGTTGTGGCGATTTATCCAACGGCTCAGTCGTTTCACCGTCGTTTTCAGTAAATTTATTTTTCAATTCGTTAAAGTTTATGGCTATTGGTGAGCTCAGTGTCTTTTTAACATTTATGCAATCACGAAAATTATTGATGGTTTAAAAGTTATCTTAAAAACGTAATGCAATTTTATCAACTAACCTGCCGAGGGTAGCTACTGCCTGCCGTTTCTGACCTCTGGGGATTTTGATCATGACCCTAGCAAGGACGTAACCAGGGAAAGCTCTTGAGGGGGGCAACTTGTATTTGTGCCCCTCCCCTCGGCGAATCTTAGCATAGTGATGATCGCCACAGTTATTCCTTGGAAAACGTACCTTTAAGAAGGACTTAACCTACAACACGTCAAAACCAATTACGTGCTCTTGATTTGCTTTTATCGAAATTTGAATGTAGGATATTAAAATTGAGCTTTGTCTCCGTCGTTGGGGGGGGGGGGGGGAGGGGGGCGATCGCCCCTATCGCACCCTTTGATGACACCCCACCTGGGCACGCCCTTGCCCTAATGACTTCTTCGATCTCGTTGAGGGGATGGAGTAAAATAAAAATTGTGCAAGAGTGAAGAAATGTTTTTTACCATTTATTTCCATCTCTCATAATTCAACATTCATCTATGTCCGTTTTAAGGTAGTTTGAGCGAAAAATCACTTCTCCTAGGATTGGATGAATTTGGCCTCATTTTAAAGAAAAAAATCTCTCACCTTTCCAATGATATTAAAATATCAAGCCCTTGCCGAACTACTTTTCGAGCAGTTTGCCTCAAAATACAAGCTGTTTTACATGGGATAGATGACGGCTGTGCGCTCCAGAGGGAGAATATTGAAGGAAATAGGAACCTCTAGCGCCTAGATTTCGTCAAAAAACTAACGGTATATAGTTTTCATGTTTTCTTAACTATGTATAAAAATTTATATATTACTCTCCGAAGTAATTTTTACAGAATCGCAAAAAACCTGCTATTTTGAAGGGTTTTCAGCCGTACGGCGGGAAAAAATAAGCCAAGTTAGAGATTTATGTAGCTTTATTTATTTAATTACTGATAATTTTGGTCATATATAACTATGTACTTGCGCCATTAATACTACAACATTTATTTCATACTTCTTACAGGCGCTGAAATAAAAAAAAATACATTTTAGTATGATCTCCATTATGAGTGAGGGAACTATCTCGCTCAAACCACCTTTGGAAGCATCTGCTTAAGGAGTCTCGGCGACTGCTCTTATTAGTTGATTGTGAAAGACTTTTTCCTCGTTGTTTCATACAATTTCTACCATTTTGGACATGACTCTAGCCGTCACCTTTCACCTGCAATTATTGGCACCCTACTCCGAAAATTACCTTGCCTTCGGCTTTCGAGATCGGAATCATCATTATGGTTGACTACGACTCGAAACCCTCATTACTCTGAAGAACGGAAGAGATATTTTATCAATTATTTACTTTTACTATTGTGTAATATTCGGTGGAGCTTGAGACGATATTTATTTATGCAATATGTTACTCCTGAAACACGGGAATCCTTGCGGGAAAGAGCCGTCAGTAGAATTGGTGAATTCCGGTTTTAATGTGTCTAAACTCGGCATTTAACTCTCCGAGGCGGGTCACTGGCACCGATTGGTATGCTGGATATCAAGGACGTTCACAAGGAGTCCTAGCTTTTGCAGATTAGTGAAAGTAGGCCTTGCGTATTTCTGGGCTTCAGTTTCGCGTACAAGCGAAAGTATCGCTGCGCTGCAGACCCCCCCTAGTATTTCCCCTTTTATCAATTGTCAGGCGGAGGGATCCGAAATTTTTCTTTTACTTTGAAAGAGGAAGTGCAGACCTGCAGTAAAATCGAAATCTGGAACGCAATTATGTGTTCTTTTTAGAGCCGAATTTGCAACATTTCCACTTGACCGCGTTTTGTGCTCCATTGTGTGACGTGTTTGTACTCCACAAATAAAAGGTTATGGATTCCAAGTATAGTCTGCTTCATGAATTTCAAGCGAAACAAGGCCTCTTCCTTTCTGAAGCTGCGAGTTATTGGGCCCCAAACTGGAAATAAAAAAATTAAAATTAAATTACCTCGAGAGTTGGGAAAAATGTGGCCCAATGTGGCCAAATGTTGCTTTTGTGGACACATTAAGCCTGATTAAGATTATAAGCATGTGATTAATTCTAAATCCGAAGATTGGATTTATAGCTCCCTGGGGCTTATTACGGAACTTATAAAGACTGCGTTATGAGGCACGGTAGAAATTATTTCTACTGGACGTGCTCGTGTAGAATAGGGCGATTGCGGTAGGCATAAAGCCAGCGATAAGAAGTGCAAGGTAGAAATAATTTGTACCGAAAATAACAGCAGCTCAATAGGTGGTCTAATACACGATAACGACTAATGGCGACGAACATGGGGCGATTGCGCATGAGTTTGATTCTGCGATTTCTCGAGGTACTATATAGCAGTAAGCAGAAGCTGTCTGAAGAAGAATATGTCAAGAAACAGGCGTTCACCCCGAGGAAAGTTGCGAAATGTTTCAAAAATATTTCTTAGATTTCAATCAGGTGCATTTCGTTTACATAATTCCTTGCGAGCCGTTGCAGAGACGTGTGGCAGAAGGGGCTGATAGGAAACCAGCCACGGAAAGGGGGGGCGGGTTAAAGGAGGTGGGAGAGGACAAAGTTGAATTGTACGCCAACTGTGTGTCTTAAATGTTAGTGTCTCGCTGTTTTTGTTACAATCACTAATGGTGCGTGGTAAGAAGGAATTTGTGTTCCGATCAGTTCGGCAGTGTATCTCTATCGCATAATATGTCGCTTGAACTATCAGTTATAGAGATATAGCGTGGGGTCAAAATAACATCGTCCGTCTCTATCCTGTTTCCCCCTAGTCTCCAACGGCTCCCGACCTAATCCGTCCATCAGCTGCGTTACACTTGCTCTGCTCGCTCGTACCTGTTATTAGGGAAGCGTGCGGCTTTTCTTTGTATTTTGCATTATAAATGTGGTGGAGGAGGAATGGAAATCAGTGTAGGAGATTCAGAGAAGGCAGAAAGGGAAGATGGAGGACGTTTTCGGAGGTAACGACATGTTGAAGCGGATGACAGGATAAAGTTTGATTTACGCTGGAGTGAAATGAATAGGATTTCAGACTACAGAGAGGTCGAGAGTTTAAGGTGGCTGGTTCGAAATTTTGAAGTGTATAGATTTTCTTCATAATTACTGTGTTTGTTCCTTTTATAATGGTCTAAAATTCTACGGGAAAAAAATGGGGGTTTTCGATGTAGTTTTTGAGATATTTAAGATTTTTTTAACATGGGCCCTTCTGGCGCACCCCGCTTCGTAAAGGTCAATTACGTATTATTTACGTTTCTACCTTATAGATTTTCACCAAAACCTGAAATGATGTGGATATTGGTCTACAATTTTCATTCCGAGAAAATCAACCAGTGTTATCGAATTATTTCCTCCGTATATACGAAAGAAATAAAACATTCCTTAAATAGGGTAGTTTCCTTCATCAATGAAAACAGAATTCATTTATTGCAACAGGTGCCCCAGCATAAACGTATTCATTACACGCAAATTATTTGGATTAAAAAGTCTTAGTTTACAAGTAAATTGAATGTTAATTTTAAGTTCATTTGAAAATGCTCGGAAATGGCGGAACAGCGGCAGCTCTTATGATGACGTAACAGGTAGATAGTCAACATTGCGAGGTATATGGAATTGTCATCGACTGTACTTACTATAGTATTTCAGAGTCCCTAAAATCTGGTGAACATGTATTAATATACCTCGATTAAAATGCTCAAATTTCGGAAAGTCTCCTCCGTTGAGCATGCCATTAAAAGAAGTTTTCTAGGCTCCTACGCTACCTGCTAGTACAGAGCTACCGCGAAGGAGTTCTTCGCGGCAAGCGTAGCATGCGCAGTGAAATGAATAACGAAACTGCGTACCTGTGACTTCGCGTTCTGTGGTGTTCCGGCCTAGATGTTTACGTTTTGATCACTTTCGTTTTGACAAACATTTCCTTTATCTCATCTTCTATTCCTTTCATTTACCATTCCTATCATTCATACCTTGCATATTTCATTAGTTACTTTTCATCATCAGTTCCTTTTGCTGATATACAAAGCCACAATGTTTCATGAGAAGAAGTTCAATGGCTTTACAAACTGGTTTTGTACGGACAATCTACCGTAAGTGGATGTGGCCATGGTGGTGGAGTTCTTTAGAGAAGATGTTCGGTTTAGTGCAGGTGAAATCAGAGGAGTAAAGCAAGGTACTACTCTCTTCTGACAGCTTTTAACCACAAAATTCTCCTCTTCTCGATTAGTGGAACCGCGACGTAAGCTTTCTTGCTATCGCTAAATGTTGTTGTGTGACACTGCGGCACAAAACAATTTTTATAAAGCAATGTTCTCGGAGGCATGTTACTGGTACTCCTTGGAGAATATGATGTTGATCAGCTGATGCAGTGAATCACGAGTTCCCATCAATGGTCTGTGATCACGGTGAGGGGTGATCAACGCATTTTAGTTGTTTTAGTATTTGCTCATACATAGTTTGCTTCGAGATTTTGCCATCCATTATGCTATTGATGGTAAGCCTTTTTTGCTAATTTCATGTTCTGGCAACGACACCTCGACAAAGTGGATGAATTAAATTAATGTGTAATCGTATCATAGCTGCGGCGCAGCACCTGCTCTCCGTATAGTTATTAAGTGACGATTTCGTGCTTGCTTGCGGGAAATATTTCGAAATGAATACGAACAAAATGGTTTATTTCATGCTTTTCATACTAACTTTACCTAAAAATAGGAGCTAGCACCATTAATTTGAGAATATATTATACTATACGATTTTCATTCCCCATACCGTAACCATAAATGTTTCATTATTTTGATAAGGTTTCTCTATGCGACTAGAGCAGCTAAATTAATAAATAAAGCTCATTTCCATTTTACACCAAGTTTACTTTTGCAAATCGTTTTTTTCCCGTCAATAAATTTATTATTATTACTAAAGCTTTCTCGGCGGACGTCGTCTGCAGGTAAGCAGCGGCGGCGAACCACAGCGGCAGATTGCGGTAGTTGCGTACGTACCTGTGACGTCACACGTAGGATTAACCAGCATGCAATAGTTTGCCGTCGCGTTTTCGCGCCGTTGAATTTTTTCACTTTTTAATTAATAAGGAAAAATACTTAACGCCATTTAAAAATCGAACGGCTTCAAACACGAACTCCAGGGGTTATAAACTTCAGATCTAGGCAATAAAAAAAAAATAGGAAACCACCCTATTTTCAAATATTGCGCGCGAAGTTTTAAGGTGCATTTGGCAACGTCGAATCGGACGAAGGGAATTATGGGAATTCAGGATTTCGTAGCAGACAGCCCATCATAAGCGAATCATGTGTAAATATTATTTTAAAGTAAAGAATATTTGTTATTTTCATGGGATCATTCAGATTGGCATTCAAACAGGTCACGTATTAATGCTAATATAGAATCTAGAATATATGTTCGCGAGTAAATTCGTATTAAATACTACGCTATGACAGACAATTTTGGAGCAGTTACCGAAAAGCCAGTAAAATTATCTAGAAGCGACTTCAATTGCTAAAATATATCAAGGGTAAGAAGTCAAAACTCTTGGATTGACCTTCCGGCAGGCGCGCATTTTTCAGTCACACGAGCGGGCGCCGGGCGTGTTAATGTATCGTGTAACCAGGGTTTAAGGATTTGTAAACAGTGACAACGTTCAGGATGCCTAGAAACAGAGTCAAGTCAATTTTTATGTTATGTTTCATGTCAATATTTAAATTCAACTGGGCAATGTTTCATTATGACTTGAGAATTTAAAGTAGTCGGTTAAAATGTGTCATTTAATCATGTCTAAAGCCCTGGTTACACGATACATTAACATGTACAAGTTAATATGTGAATGTATGAACGCGAGAATGAACGAGAAAATTCACCGTGTAAACACACCACAATGTACGAATACATGAACGCGTAAACAGAAAATAGAACCTGTTCTAATTCGGTTCATGCATTCGTACAAGTTGCGCTCGTGCTTCATTGACACCTGGTGGTAGATAACGAAAATAATGTTTTCTGGTCGTATGGTGTTTGTATACTTCTAAATTTTGGTTTGTTTGCGTTTGATTCAGCTATTAGTATTTATTTTGACCTCTGCTCCATTAGGACTTCGCTCTACTATTTGAACTTGGCACTGTTAGCACTTCCTGGAATACCTGTGCGCTACGTTTATTGACCTCTCGCTATTGTTGGACCTCTCCTGTTATAGACCATTGCACCTCGCTTGGAATACCCTCCTACACATTCCGTCGGAATTAGTAGAATAAAGGTTCAAATGCATTTAATTAGAAGAGCATCCCTTGTATTTTGCGTACTTATCTATTTATTTTAAGAGCTTTCTCAACAAGGTCATGAATGCCGGGAGGGCTAGTCCAATACTAGAACAGTGAATTACAAATTGCCTTGTTTTTGCAGTAAATATTTGAGAAGCTTGCGCCACGAATGTGTGATTGGCCGTTAATTACCTACTTAGTTTTTTACTTTAACAACAACTTACGCTTGTACGACTCTCACATAGTTATATTTTCTCGGGTACTTAGTTCACTGGCAGAGCATCCAAGAAACAGCTTCGTGCTCGAAACTGGATCAGCTGTTTTTATATACGTCCAATTCTACATGAAAAACTTAAGTAATTAGGAACCGGAGAGATAATTAAAGATTACCGTCGTGTACATGAGGTAACGATATCCATTTAAGAGCAAGTTTTTACACTTGTTTCCAATACTACTACCGACTTCCTTTCCCAAACGTGCCGAGAATAACTTAATCTTTGTTTTTACGATCCATTATGCTACTACCCATGATAGTTTGAGTTTATTCATGAAGTGCATTCAATGCATATATATTCACAAGCGTTCTTATCGATCCTGTATAAGAAGGGTGTTTTATCGCACTTTTTCTCAACAGGAAATACCTCACGTATCATACAGCTAAAATTTAAATAAGATTTTGATCCAATGTATTCGTTCTACTACAATTATTTGATTTTCGAGGTAACAAATATTCCTCACC
The DNA here is from genome assembly GCA_963573305.1 of Pyrrhosoma nymphula. NCBI lineage: Eukaryota > Metazoa > Arthropoda > Insecta > Odonata > Coenagrionidae > Pyrrhosoma > Pyrrhosoma nymphula. The sequence continues at coordinate 2,850,224 of OY754337.1, forward strand.
GTAACTGCAATATAATTCCCGAAGCGTATAAAAAGGGACTTAGCAAGTTCATCCGAGGAACTACCACTCGGGAAAACAAATGCGGAATTTGCGATAGTTACCGCTGAAAATCGGAATCTGAATTATTAAGTATATGTAATTATAATATGCTTTATAATAGGTAGTCTATAGGTAAGTTGACTTTATGACCGGTTGAATGGTTTGAATGTTGCGCTTAGTAAAGAGAAAAACAACAACAATCGCAAATGCGTACCCTGAAAATAATGCGAATGCATGTGCGGTTTCATGTGTCGTGTAACCACTGATTCATCCATTCGTTCACGCAAATATACATGAATCCGTTCACGCAAATGTACATGAAACCATTCACACGAATGTACATGAACTCGTACGTGTTAATGTATCGTGTAACCAGGGTTTAAGTAATTTTTAGTGCCATTGAAATTATATGAGCACTAGTTCTCAATGACTCACGATTACCGAACCAGCCACCTTAAGGAATTTGAACAAGAAATTTAATGTGGAGGCACGTAACGTGTAGGAACGTGAACATATAGGTATGACCCCATTTGGGCGAGTGTATGAAGGCAATGACCAAACACAACCTATCTGTAACGAGAATGCCCAATGATGATACATTTTCTTCTGTCGAGAACTTATTTCCGCGAGACGCCTCCGTACTAGTTTCCGTGCCCCTTTAATCGTAAGCTTACCGGAATGGTACTGGCTTATTGAGAAATGTTGTACCCTCTCTATAGAACTGGTGGTGGAAAGAACAAATTAAGAAGTTAGGGACAAATGGGAAAGAAAATGGATTTTGGAAGAAATTTGATGGGGGAAGCAAAATTGAGTGGAGGACTTAGTGAGAGCTACCGATATGCTGAAAGATATGATAAGATGAAGAATGTACGGTAAGGGCATGATGTGGAGGCATTGCCGAGACCTTAGAGCGGTGATACCCAAAGTGGGCGCTATCGTACTCACTCCATGGGGGTGCGAAAAATATGGAGGGGGCGCTAGAGGGTAGGTACTGACCGAACGGTACCATACATGCATATCCTGGGATGGACAAATTATTCATGTATTGGAATTGATATAAATAATAATGTTATTAAAATTGCTTTAACCATTTTTTATAATATTTCTGATTTGGCCGTGTAGTCCATGATTTGGAAGTTGGGCTATAGGTTTGTGGATCCAACCGGGTGGTGCCTCTAAAAGGTTTGGAAAACACTGCTCTAGAACACTTCCCATGTGGCAGCGTACGACCGGGTATTGTCAGCCAAGATAGTGTAGATTTAATTGATAATACTCGCATTGTCACTTCTAGAAGCTCACGTCAAGAGGCAGAAACGAGTTTTTTCATGCATTTATAGACTTCCATCTTACAGCTCACGTTGCCGCTCTCTGTTATTCATGAAAAAGTATGTGCATTAAATGTTCCTCATTTAGGTGCGCGTCACTTTCAGACCCACATCCCACAGGTGTATAATCTATATGTAAATAATTAAACGTTCCTAATGATGTTCGAGTGATATATGCAAACTCAGTACATTAATGGAAGAATTTTATCACTTTGGAGCGCTTTGTGCATTTTCCCCGAAAGCCTTTCTCACGGTTTATTTCCACCGGCGTTGCACACTGAAGCATCATTTACTAAGTATTAAGAATGAGTCAATTCTTCTTTCAATTAATTATGATTGAGACATTTACTCGGCGGATTTATTTATGGATTAAACTGATGTTCCCGGCTAAGACCGTATAACGGACTCGTTCTGTCTCCCGTGTTTTTGTTGTTCGGAAATACATCGGTATACAGTCATCAGTTTGGTTGGTCGTGGTTGGGCGTCGCATACGCTTGAAACTTGATACACTCTTATTTTAACATGCTCGTTGCCTTCAAACCAAAGTCCTTGTGCTCTGCGAGAGTCGTTAAAAATTTGGTAATCGAGAAAATGAAATGATGGTGTAGTTAGGTAGTCTTTATCAGTTGATTGATTATTTATAGCCGCAATTTGATGTCGAATGGAAGCGAAGGTTTCCAGTTCAACTTTGGTGAACACGTCACTCAATAAATTATTAATTTGCATTACCACAGTTGTATTTTCTAGTGAACAAAAGTGTAGAAAGTGCGACATGCTAATTTATTGATTGATGTCAAGTTCCATCGCTTAGACCCGGAATTTTAAAGGTCCTTCATTTGATTCAAGGGACTCTTTTCTATTCGATCATACCCAATCTATTTGCTTCCATCTGTTTCAGGTCCCTCGTGAAACGAAGTGTCAAAGAGGTTTAGCTAATGTAATTTGAAAAAGCTGAATACTGATTTTATAATTTTGTCCATCTATGAATGCAGCATTGTATCAAGAATAGACCCTTGTTGTTATATTCACCGAGCTGTATTAATGTTGACTGGTTTCGCTGGCAGCAGTGACGTAGCCAGGATTTTAGTTTGGGGGTGGGGGGCTTAATCTGTAGCCTGTGGGGGTCCCCTCTTGGTGCCATTTTATTCGTTATCAGAGTTTATTTATGGCTAACATTTTTTATAGAAAGTGCTTTATTTTTTTACCTTTTCCTTCTCTTGAACCCTTGTAATATTTAGCCAATATATTATATGGTAAAACTAAACTAATAATATGATTTGAAATTTCGGGGTTGAGGGGGGGGGGGGCTGAAGCCCCTCAAGCCCCCCCCCCCCCCCCCCCCCCCCCCCCCCCCCGGCTACGTGCCTGGCTGGCAGTGAAGTATTATTTTTTTAGATTTAGCTCCGTGTGAAGCAAAAACAAAATCATCACTGAAGTCAAATGGACATTCATGCCTGCAAAATTCTTACTTGACACGCGCCAAGTTAGGTAGTCATGGCAGTCAGTGGTGGCCTCAAAGCGCAGCCAGTGCAGTCTCAGTGAAACCTGGATGGTAAAAAAGTGCAAGTTGGAGCAAGAGTTTCATTTGAATAATTTTATGCCCTCACTCTATTACGTGCAAAAAAACAACAACGGTAAACAAACGATAACTGCATCATTATTATAAATTTAGCATTAAAACAGGAATTACTTTTGGCAGTAGTTTTTTAAAAGAAAACTGATGATGTCAGGCCTGACATCGTGGACATGATGGATATCGATGTTGAAAAAAAACAACTTTGTAATTTCAACAAACTTTATTTCGCTGGCACGCCGCACGTTTCACCACACTGTGGCATAGTCATGTGCATGTGTGGCAAATGATTATGCCACAGTGTTGTGAAACGCGCATCGTGCAAGCGCAATAAAGTTATTGGAAATTACAATGTTGGTTTTTCTCAACATTAGTAGTTTTTAAATTATAATGTATCTTGATTGAATTTAAGTTGGGCATATTTTATGCTTTTGGGAACTCGTAAATGTGAGCTTTACTTTTCTGGGAAACAAATCTTTGCAGAAAACCGCCGGGGACCCAGGAGAAAAACAGGTTGGAGTGTGAACTTAATGGTTTTAGTGAATTTGACGCAAGTATCAGCGCAGCAGGGGTCGTGTAGTAGGAATATAAAGCTCTTTCTCTGCCCGATATTTATTAAAATGTGCACTTTACTGAATATTGAAGTAATTACATTTTCGAGGAATGAAGAACTTTCCGATTTTTTCGAAACATTTAGGGGACAGAAGGATGTTGAGTACAGCTCAATGCTGAAAATCCGAGGCCAAAGTGAAGCCTAGTTTCGGAGATAAAAATTCGCGAAGTAGTCAAAATTTGGATGGCGCGAAAATCGGCCTTAAAGGGGGCGTGTCCCCCGTCTGACGTCAACAACTGCCTTCCGTCCCGACGGGCTCGGGCAATCCCGGTGGCGTGCATGGAGAACTGCGAAGTGGGGGACATAAAATTGATTCTTGGATGTTCATAGAGAGTGAAAAATGAAATAGACCAATACTTCTTTGTAGAGCTACGAGGAAAAAGTTAATATTGCCACTTAAAAAGAAGTATCTGCGGATAAACAGGAACTGCAACCTTACTCTCCCTATGGTCGGGAGAACCCTCGAAATTTTCCCGTGAAGCCCAATTATTCCCGTGTATTATTAGCATTTTTAAATATATCGTTATTTTGCAAGTATCAAATGTTCTTAATGCTTTTGGTGCTTTCATTGTGTAAAAATGGCTTTGCTGTGGTGAACTTCGTCAACAGAACAACATCGTCAAAAGTCGATTTTTGGTGACTTAATGTGCCTATTGTTGTTGTTTATCTGTATTCTGGTCATCGAACGTAGATTACTATTTTTCCATCATGAGCGACATTTGGTACATATATTGTTTGGTACCAGGTGATCGAAGTACGGCATATACAGCTCCAAAAAATATTTCCTTGTTTGCCAAACGAGAAAAAACTACGGAGCTTGTAGTTGAAAGCTATTTGAGAAAAAATCCTGGGGGCTTTTCAAGATAATCTGGAATTCATATGAGAGGATTACTTAAATTTAGGTAAAACATTACGGGGCCCTTCACCAATAAAAGTTGGTAATAGTATTGTATACTGAGCGATGAATATTTAACCTTTAACCTGGCACAAAAAATGTCTTAATGTTAGCGACTTATCCACATTAACTGGCCTAAAGAGCGACATTAAGAAAAAATAACCCATTTTTGTTTGTAAATAAATTAAATGCACGAAGTTGAAAATAGTTCTTTTATTCAATACATGGGTAACTGATAAATTTTGTGAGGTGAAAATACTATGTAGCTAAAAGTGAAGCCAGGCATTGTGCCTCGGGTATTTGAATGCCAACATGGCAGGACTGGACAATTTGGAACATATGGTCATCAATTTTTAATGAGAAGGGGGCTAGGAGGTCCATTTCATCTATGAGGACTAGAAAACTAATTTGCAGTATTCACAATTTCATCAATAGTTGAGGCCGATTCTTCTCATGCAGTACGGTGAGGCTGAGTCAAAAGAACAGGGAAACTGGTTTATCAGCGAAGTTGACCTGGTCTTGAGGAGGAGAATATCTTCATATATCTTCCTTCATATAAAAATCAAGGTGGTAGCTTTTCTGCCAATAAACGATACATTGAAAAACTGAACTAAACATATGTGACGTTAAGTTGATAAAGTCAACATTTACAAAAAAACATTGTCTATTTCTTAACAGTGATTTAAACTTACAATCGATGACTTGAAGTATGTGAGCATAGCTTTGACATCACTCCGTGTTTCAACCCGAAGTTTGGTTTTAGATGGGTGAGAGTAGAGCTCACCCCGTATGTAAGCCATTAGCGTGTGAAATTTTCACACATTCAGGGTAGGGGGGCCAGTGTTCCATTCCCTGAGCCACCTGCGATTTTCCACAAAGTTCTGACAAGGAGACAATCGCACCACGAGGATTTTCGGAGGGTGTGTCCAGAGAGGCTTCTTCCGTATTTAAACCCGGACCCTCCGGTCGGTAGCCCAATGCTAGGCCAACACGACCCCCCAAATGATGCGGTTGCATTTTGGCCCAGAAAATCAGGAGTCTGTGGTTAGATTGGTGGTCCAAGTGGTAGTTTATTTGTAGAATGCCTTGCCAAATATCATTTTCTTCATGCTGCAAAGATTGAAGTATGTTCACTTTACCGTTTTTGTCACTCCATTGTTTGTGATACCGTCGGCCTTCCTTGGTTTTGTGCCCCAATTTTGAGCCACCAATGTAAGTTCATGCATTTTGGGCATAGTGCTGCATCATGGATGCTTAAGCGTGACCCATATTAAAGGATTTACAATAGTCTAGACATGGATAACACTAATTACTGCTTCTAACAAAAAAATGTAGCATGAAACTGGAAATAGAGTCTGCAATAGATGTTTATGTAGCCAAAAGTTAATATTACGGTGGGGTAGATGTCTTCTTATTTCGAAAAAGTCAAGTCAAAAAAAAACATTCGAAATCAGGCATTAAGAAGAAAATTTATTTGAGTCACTGTTAAGTGCGGCATTGTGCCATTTTGCACTAAAATCAGTAATTCAAATCCTCCTATCTTCCAGATTCTTAAAGATCTAGTGATAATTTTTGGCAAAACATTTATTTGTGTAATAATTTTCCTTTGTACCACAAATCATGAGAATCGATGATGATTGGGCCAGGAGTGTATGGTAGGGATGAACGATTACAATTGCGATCATCTTGACAAATGATTATTTTACCCAATTAATTGTAACAATTTCAATCAAATATACACAGATGAGTTGTTCTCAGGTTTCCCACCAAGTTAGGCTTTCTGTGATTGCCGACGTTTCGGCAGGAGATGTTCCTGCCATTTTCAAAGCTCTGGTTGCGGACGGTCTAGGTTATCCAGTCTTTATACTCTGTTCCTCCCACCGTGGTCTCTGTTCATTGGCTATCCGTTCCCACCAATATTAGGGTTTCCCTCCTTTCTCAAGATAGGGTTCCAGGCACAGCTGAGGCGGAAACCCTGATCTCTGTTGAGGTTGTTGGTCATGAGCCGGATCCCAATGGCCTCTTTAGTAATTCTATCCCAGTATCCTCTGGTTCTCCTCAGAATGGTGGTTTTCTTCCAATGGATGGAATGATTTTCTTCTAAGTTGTGTTCTGCCACAGCAGATTTCTCCATCTGGCCGTGTCTGAGGTGGCGTCGATGTTCTTTCAATCTTGTTTCTATAGTTCTCCCTGTTTTGCCAATATAAACCTTGCCACACTCGCTAGGGATGCGGTTAATTCTGGGTACTTTGAGGCGAATTGGATCCTTTGTCTGTACTAGGTGATTCCGTAATTTTCTGGGAGGGACATGAATCATTTTGATGTTATGTGTCCTGAGGATCCTGGATATCTTCCCAGATACACTGGAAATGTAAGGTAGGCAGGCCTTGGCCGTAGGTTCTGCTTTCCCTTCTGGTGCATCTTTTTTCCGTTGTCTGAAGGACCTTTTAAGGTCAATGTAGATTTGATGGTGGCTATATCCATTCTGGAGGAAGGTCTTCTTCAGGTGTTCTAGTTCTGAGGGTAGGCTTTCCTTGTTTGATATTGCTCTGGCTCTGTGAATGAGCGACGAGAGGACAGCGTTCCTTTGGGAGGGGTGGTGATGGCTCTTTCCATTGAGGTATAGATCGGTGTGGGTTTGTTTCCAATATACCTTGTGGCCCAAGCTCCCGTCTTCCTTTCTGTAGATCAGTATATCGAGGAATGGTAGCTGTCCATTCCTTTTCGTCTCCATGGTGAAGCGTATGTTAGGATGACAGCTGTTCATGTGCTCCAGAAAAGAACTTAGTGTCTATCCCGTGAGGCCAGATAATGAAGGTATCGTCCACATATCTGAAGAAGTGCTTGGGGTGCCATGGCGCGGAATTGAGAGCATGTTCCTCAAAGTCCTCCATGAAAAAAATTGACAATGGCTGGTGATAGCGGTGATCCCATTGCGACTCCATCCGCTTACTCATAGAAGCACCCGTCGAAAAGGAAGTAGCTGGGGGTTAGCACGTGGTGGAAGAGTGTCACAGTGCTCTGTCCAAATCATTTTCCCACTAGTGTCTCTGACGCACTGACTATTTATATGATATATAAGAAAACAAAAGAAAGCGGGGCAGATCATAAAAGTAACTGCAAATTATATGTGATCTCTAGTTAATGAATAATAATTGTTTACCAATTCAATAATTTTTCTAGTTCATCTCTAATCACTAAGCTACATTGTACCTTAAACTGAATGCATTTTCATTCTTAATTTCACTTTTGTCTTATTTTCAATTTAAAAAAATACATGTTTAAGATGAGAGTAAGATTTTCCCTCTCACATGCAATAGTATGAACAAATTATTCATTCATTTTTTTAAATTTCATTAATTTCTTACTTGGTCTCTTTCAATATTATTGTGGTATTTTCGGAAGTCTCTTAGCACATTCCCAATGACTTTAAGTTGTGGGAAAGCCCTCTGGAATTTTCACGTTGTCATGCAATTTTAAAATTCCTATTACTACAGAGCAATTTTACCAGTTATCAAGAATTCCTTTTCACTTAAATTTTCCTGTAAAATACTAAGCAGTGATAAAGGCATAGGGAAACGTTAGATATGTATGGAGGAAGGTAGTGCCAAAACACACCTTGTCCCCACAGGATAATTACCTAATTTTGGTGTTTTACTAATACAATTAATTTTTGAAAAGGTCAGGGAAAAAGTTGCCAAACACCTGGAAAACCTGCAAAAGTCAGGGAATTTAAAAATTCAGGTATTGTAACAACCATGAAGAAATAAATGCAATTGGTAGATAGGGCCCTGCACTTGTAAATTTTCTAATAGAATAATTCAATAAATCGCAGGACCTATCTTCTGCCCTAAGTTCATTCTTATGCCTTGAGAAATAGCAAACAAAGTGTTTTTTGTTTCATCCTTCTATGACAAATACTTTTTTAGTTGGAAACTTTTTCGTAAACTCGTACAATGGCAAAAATAGGAATGTGCTACACAACAAAAATAGCCACCGAAGGTAAACCTCTGAGAATAAAAATTTGAAAAAAGTCTGAAATAGATATACATATAATAAAATAAAGTTTTCAAGTCCTAAGACATGAGAGAAGGGTTATTTTCAGTTTTTTTTAATAAATTGGTCAAGCAACCTAATTTTTTTTTCGACTAATTCCAATGGATTGGCCCAAGGGTGGAATTTCATAGTAGTTATGACGGTAAAGGTATCATAGGGTCCAGTCTGGGAGAAATTTTTGTGTGAGAATCGTAGAAAAGTAAGGGGTATTCGATGAATGGGAAAGGAAAGTGAAAGGACTGCGCAGTTATAAAATGTAAGAAAAAAAGGTGTGAGATTCGTAGTTTTTGAGAAAATAAAGTTTGAAGATGACGAAAATCATGTAATTTTCGTGATATTTCGACGCCATATTCCGAGATGTTGAGAAGTCCCGCTAGAGGGATAGAGAGTAATTTCACGTCTACAATATGGCCATTACCCACCCCTCCCCCCCCAACAAGGTTGCAGGCCTATGGAGTGAAACAGGGGTGCTAGGGTGGGACGGTACGCGGGGTGGAAATGGCGAATTTCGAACGGTAAAAAGGCATTTATAGCTGAAAAAAAGAGGAAAAATGCAATTTTTAGGAAACGGGAAAACGGAGGAATAGATTTTTCAGTGGTAGAAAATGGGGAAAGTGAGAAAAAGAGGTAAAAGAAGTGAAGAAAAATGGGTATTCACGAAAAATATCCCCCGAGAGGGTAGATAATTGGAGGGGGGTGTAGTTCTCTTCAAAGTTGTAGCGTAATTTTCTAAAGAAAAATATCCCCCGAGAGGGTAGAATATTGGAGGGGGTGTAGTTGTGGTCTCTGCAAAGTTGTAGCGTATTTTTCTGAAGAAAAATATCCCCCGAGAGGGTAGCTGATTGGAGGGGGGTGTATTTGTAGTCTCTTCAAAGTTGTAGCGTATTTTTCTAAAGAAAAATATCCCCCGAGAGGGTAGATGATTGGAGGGGGGTGTATTTGTAGTCTCTTCAAAGTTGTAGCGTATTTTTCTAAAGAAAAATATCCCCCGAGAGGGTAGATGATTGGAGGGGGGTGTATTTGTAGTCTCTTCAAAGTTGTAGCGTATTTTTCTAAAGAAAAATATCCCCCGAGAGGGTAGATGATTGGAGGGGGGTGTATTTGTAGTCTCTTCAAAGTTGTAGCGTATTTTTCTAAAGAAAAATATCCCCCGAGAGGGTAGATGATTGGAGGGGGTTGTAGTTGTAGTCTCTCCAAAGTTGTAACGCGTCGTAAAGCGCGGCTAGTTTAAGTTCAAGGCGGGAATACTCATGGGTGGTGTGTATAGAAAATGAAGAAACTGCTTGACCGCTGCGCCGTCTGGAGGAAAAAGGAGGAAAAGGGCAGTTTTTCCAATATGGCGTCGATGAAGAGATTCACATCACAGGTTTAAGTTAATACTTTACGAAATAAAAAGGTTTCATGAAGAAAATGAAAGGTTAGTACCAATGCGCAGATGTAGCGTATCAATATAAGTGAAATAGGTGGTATAAAATGACAGGGAAGCAGGTGAAATTAATTTTCTCCCAGACTGGACGCTATGATACAAATACCGTTATGACTGTGGCAATGCAGCCTATGTTTTTTACCATATGTGATACATATAATTAATTTATTAACGATTTTTTGGAATAATTTGGAAAAAAATTCCAGCCAATCATTACTCTCTTTTCTGCCAAAATGTGTGCAAGAATAGCAATACTGGAGATTGGCAGCAGCAAATGGCATCGTCAATTTTTCACTTTAAGTTTAACTGTAATGTTGATGCTACAAAAATCATAGCACATGAAGTGGTCTGGGGTGTGTCTCGGACTTAAATTTAGATGCAATAAATTTGGTAGGGGATATTGAATAAAGTAGGGTATCACTTAGAACTGCATTCTTGCACAAGGAATGAAGTGCTTAGAATACATTTCTTTTATTTGGGTTTTTCTTGAGTTGATTCATTTTTATGGACAACAGTTGCAAGCGTTACAGCTAGCAACGTCAGGTCCTGAATGAGCTGCAGAGATTCTTTTCCATTCTATATACGTAACGCTTGATCTAGTGAGGCACACGCTGATTGGCCGGATGGACTTTTGAATTCAACTGTTGGAAAGACGTTTGAACGTTAAGGAGAGAGGATAGCCGCCTTCCCTCTTGAACTTTTCTTCGTTTTTGGCTCTTTCAATCGCCTCTTGTATCAGCCGAGGGAAATATTTATTATCTCTGGCGATGATCTTGCAATTTTGAAAGTCTCATTCAGGACCTGACGACGCTAGCTGTAATGCAAGCAAACTGTTGTCCATAAAAATGAATCAACGCTGGAAAAACCCATATAAAAGAAAATCATCAAATCACCACGGAAGCCTCCGTACCAATTCCACAAGAATATACTGGCCATGGGTTTGGACTCTTCTGACCTTGAGAATGATTGGATAGTCTATACCCTGGGTCCTTACAATAAATGTTACTGTGGGACTGTGTTGTTTCTTTACTTGTGCAGTAGCCTTTGGGGCTATAGCCATGCATCAAGCATTGTCTTTTCTTGCCCAAGTAATTGGTGAATCTGAATCTTTCCAGGACTCTTCTCTCCACTTGGTTGCAATGGCTCCACAGGATCACCATTGGAGACGGCAGTGTGCACGACGGGGAGTGCACTCTCTCGCCACATCCTTACCACGGCGCACTCTGGGCTGCAGAACTCTCCCTCCAAGTTGAAGACGGCAGTTGTATCGCCTCGTCGTTCAGGGGATTCGACACAACACAGTTGCAGTGGTCCGAACCACTGTCTCCATTGTGCAGCACCCAAGGCGTCGATCCCCGGGGATGGTGGCAGTGGTGGCGGGGGCAGCGTGGGTGGTGGCATTGGCGGGGGGCTGGGGGGAGGGGGTGGCAATGGCGGCTCGGCGACGGCAGCGGGTGGAGGGGGAGGCGTGAGTGGGGGGAAGAAGGGCAGGGAGAGTGGTGGGGATGGGGGCACGCACCTGTGCTGCCCCAAGTGTGGTGACCCATGCACGCATGTGGAAACCTTTGTCTGTGAGTAGTTCTCTCTCTTACTGCTATACTGTCTTGACTGGGGTAACAATTTACGCCACAGCATCGGTGTTTAGACTGATTAGACCACTTTGAGTTACGCTTAGGTGAGGTAAATTGATTTTCAGTTTTACTCGTGATTGTCTCTCCCAGTTAGCAAACCTTTGGCATATTTGTCAGTGGTGGTCTATAGATTGTAAAAGAACCCTTGGGTCGATGTTTTAAGTATGTCCTCTCAAACTTCTAAAATGGTGGAAATGTGCCTACTTCTTCATGTGATTTATCCCTGCATACCTCCTACCTCCACTCAACACTTTTTACTTATCTTATTAATCTCTTTTCTTTTATGATGTACAACAATCCCATTGCATCTGATTAACTGGCGGCATTCACTTACTTTGTCTCCTCCTGATTTGGCCCTACCGATTCATTTCTATGCCAGCTCCTTTTTGGTTGTCTTCCTTTTGCCCATCTTATTCCTCTCATCTTAACCAGAGACCTACATCTCGGAACTCTTCCTACATACTTTCCATATTGCTCCAAATTTGGCCTTAAACTAGGTCTCTAAACTTCATTACCTAGGTCCGTATCATTAGTTTTTATGTATAAGTGAATAATTCTTACTCTTAATGCATTCTCCTCCAAATGTTTGAAGAGCACGACTAATTTTCTTACGAAGTACATATTTTACTTTTAATAAAGTTGCTTTATCTACTCTGATTAATAGTCTCCTATTTAACAACTAATGTCACCAGTTTTGTTTTTGGAAATGTCATTAATCAAGTGTTTTTAGACTACATTACATATTTACCGGATACTCATACTGATCATACGAACTTTTTAATGCACCTTATAATCATTGGAAACCCTTACATATTCATTAGAAAATCTAACCAATGGAAGGATTTTCCTCACTGTAATGAAGTGAATAGATATACATATTATTATTCATATTTGTGTTACTTCAAAATATTTGCCCTTAATATGTATCAACAAAGTCCTACCTTCCACACTTTTTTAACAAACTAATGTTGCTACATACATTGTTTAACAAACTGAACATTGTATGCTACGCGATAAGATGGAACAGGTTTACGTGACATGAACTGTAACGATTTCACAACATTTTTATGGCAGCTCTGCTCAGTGTGCGACTCCACACCCACTGTCCAACTTAAGACATTGAGGAGATGCATATTAGTACCATGAAATTAGTCACTTATTGCTAAGATAGGAGATTTTATGGCTATTAATCACCGAAAGTTTCATCTAAAATATGGCACCTACGTACACCACCATCATAACCTCTGTATGTGGCATATTTAAAGCCGACGCGCATGCCGCAGATTCCTGACGTTTTTATGATGAGTTTGACTGAAATGCCAAAAAGTTTTCTTTTTGCCGTTGATAAACTAAGTTTTGAGCTGAATAAAAGTGTACACCTAATGCAGAATGCCTTGTCAAACATCACTGTTTTCATGCTCCTGAAGTTGCAAAATTTTCACCAAACCGTTTTTGTTTCTCCATCATGCTGTGGTTTTGCCCCACAAGTATAAGGTCATGCATTTTAAGCAGAGCGATGAGTCTTGACTATTCAGTAAAATTAAGTCTGGTCCTTTCTAAGTATTAATGAAGGAGTTATTTGGTTCTGAACATGGATTAATTTAAAAAAATGGGTAAAATTAAATTGAATTATGTCTAGTGTTTGGCCAAAAGACGAGTTACACCATTTTTTCTTGCAAAAGTTTATTAAAATAGGTAAAATATCACCGGGTGCCATTTGGTGCTGCTAGGAGCTTGAGGTACCTCTGCCTTTCACTTGTACCCTGCGACATATGCAATTTTCATGCATTGTTACATGTTACAGTTCATTTGCGATAACTTGGCCGGCTCTCAGTAGTCTACTGTGCAGGTGGGCCTAGTCCAACTCAGAAAATAGGGGACGCAGCACTTACTGAGAGGGGAGCCATGCGCGAACAGTTTTCCCGCAGTGGAAACGGAGGGGGGAAGTAGGGTAGGATGGTTCCCATTCAAATCTGAAGTCAAATTGGCTGACTTGTTTACGCCCGCATGTTGTCTGTCAGCCAAGGCAAGAACACTGTCAGAGAAGAAGTAAACAACGTGAGGCTTGAAAACCCTACCCCTTGATGGGCGAAATTGTAAGAGCTTGGACTAGTCCGAACCAAAATCTCTTACTGCGCATGAAGTATGGCGGGCTGATACCCCTCCAATGTTCCCCCTCTCCTCCACTTCTTTCTCCTCTCAGGAGTTGTCATCGGCCAAGTTAACGCGAATGGACTGTAACATTACATTACTAACAGCAGTAGGTAATTCATCCCTTGTTCAAACCTATTATGGAAAATTACTTTTTTTGGTAAATATTCTGCAGCTCCAAAGGTCTTTTGAATCCCAATTAATTTGTTTTTAATGAGAAAGACTAAATCCTATGCTCTGGAAACTTTTATGTATTTCTTTGAGAGGACGCAGTACATAATTTTTTTTCCTCCTCCGAGGGTGAGGTTAGTTTTCTTATTGACCAGTAGAGCTACCGAAGTCAGTGCCTACCTAGTCGCCGCATTTGTCGCGAGTGTAGCCTCTACGTACATTTACTTTGCGTGTAGGGGAGGGGAAAACCACGAGCCCTCCCTTCCTTCGGAATGTTTTTGTACCACGTTCTTTGGGAAGTCTAAACGGACACGCTGTTGTGACTTCAGCGCGGGTGAGTTTGACTTGGCTCATGGATACTAACTTTGCCGATGGCCGCATGGCAACAGCGGACCAGTCACTTTTGCAGCTCGGTAGGATACGATGCCGAAATGATGACATGCCGAATGACGCGCTTACCTGTGGATAAGGGATAGTGCGGTTCAATAGCATATAAGTACAATTACGGTAATCTAACGGTTAAGGTATGCTTAAATGGAAGAGAGTAAAAGTCCTCTAGATTTTTCATGGTGCACACCTCCATATACCTTCATAACTTGAACATATCTGAATGCGTATTACGTCTTTTACTTCATCCAATCCAGGATACAGTATCGCGCGCTCATCCCTTTCCTAAACAAATTTGGCCCTCTTACTGATCCTCACTTTATGAATACTTCGCCCTTTGCACTAGCCTTCGGTTAACTAATAATAGGAATGTCTTTATAGCATTATAAATTCGATTTAGTTTCATGAAAGTTTAGTTTTTAGAGGAATAGGACAAGAAAATAATGTATTTTCACGAGGGGACTTTCCCAACTCGACTCAATGATCATGGCCATAGACAATTAGTTGCGATGAAATAAACCCAATGGACATAAAATATTGCTGCATACAATAGCTAGGGAGATGCTACAGAAGGAGTTGACCACACTAACTATTATAGTGTAAGTCAGCACAGTTATAAGGAAAATATTGCCCCACGGAATTAACCTCACAGAAAAGACCACAGCATAAAAAGCTACTTACGAAATATCCAACATAATATTCTGTAGTATGAAATTTTGATTTGTCTTACGTTAATGGTTAATTAAATTGGTAATAAGCGCTAAATAGTCGATATAAACATTATTCCGGAACCACAGCCGTCCGTGCATTGATGTCAGCAAGCTTCCTAGCGAGAACTTAGAACCACCTCGGCTCTAACATCTGTGGTGCAATCTAAGCAGAGCTCTACTCAATGATGGGATACAGAAAGAGCTATTGAAAGAACACATCATGCTGGTTATAATTGTTTTATTTCTTTTAAATTTCCTTTCTGATCCCTCTCCCCATCCTTACGTTTGAAAGACTCTTCTCTTGGGCTGCCAAAAGACTAGGGGAATTCCGAATCGGCATTGACCGAGAAAATATCGCATCGCCTAACTCCGGAAGCATGCATTCAAAATAGAATTGTTATAATTTGTCCACCATGAATATCTCCCAGAACCCATTGTCCCTGAGGATCCTCTCCACTTTCAACCCCTTCTTCGTCCACACAGCAAAGATGCAGAAGTCTCGCTGAGAAATATGGAGCTGGCCTTGTATCTAAGAGTGGTAATGATGCTTCCGGTTTATTCTCATTCCGTGATTCTTCATCCAAAAATCTACTTTTCCATTTCCGATCGCCTCATCTACACTCATCTCTGCAGCCGATGATGGGCATTTTATTTCCACAATTCTCCGATCCCCTACTATTCTATCGGAAGTTGCTCCTTGGAAAGGGTAAAAACTTCTCTACTATGCTGTTTCCAATGCCACGCGAGCTTTGTCCTCATTTACCCTTCCATACTCTAGGTGAGGAGAATCGAAATAACGGTACATGATTAATTTTTCGCAGCCTGTGTGTGGACGAATTTTACAGACCTGGCCAAAATTAGAGGCAGTGAGCATCTTCAGACGCATCGCAACCCATTCCACGCTTTCCCTCTGTCGTATCGTTTTCCTCTCTATTTCTTTAATTTCTTCCTCATTCATTTTTAGAGATTCCTTAAATAGTTGACAATCAATGTTAAATTCCTCAATAGGCATATCAGGCCTTTCAGAATTGGGACCGTAATCGAAATCAGGCTTTGTCCCAATCAGTTGATTAAGGAGGAACCTGCGCCCTTAAGTACTGTATTCATAAGAAGAATTAAATATCACCTGGTGGGGGAATTTAGGATTAATCTAAATGACTGTTATCGTGAATAAGGCTTCGGCTGTGGCGAATATTGTTTTGTGCTAGGTTTTCAACTTTTCATACACCCGACATTCTTTTAGTGCAGTACATATGTTGTTTTTTCTTCCCGGGGCGTTTTTTCCATGATATAAATATCCTAAATCTACACATTGCTCATTTTCTCCAAAAACATGGCTGGGCCTATTGAGGATATCCTGTTGCAGTAGTTAAATTTTTTTTCGCTAGTGCTACATTTTGGCATTTCCTAAACTCGACAGCTTTTATGACCGCCATTCTTAAGCGTAAAATGTTATCGGCGAATAATTTTATGTATGGCGGTATTTTTTGTATGTATGGTTATATGTTTTTGAAAAGTATGACGGATGTGCTTTTACCTTTGCTCCTCTCGCCATCGCGCTTTCTCCCTTCCATATTTTACTCGCGGCAGACAAATTCAATTTAATGCTACTATGCCTCTTATTTATACGCTGCTTATCAGGAGGCATTTAAATGATAGAAGATACAAGTGTAGTAAGGTAACAATGCTGTAGGAGGCAATGAAATCCTCAATGTAGAAAAGTTTCTCCTAAAGCGGCCAATGCGCGCGTTAGGGAAAACTGAATGCGAGAGAAAATAACCCGATAGCTGCTGCTCTTGAGCGACTACATGCTCCCCTCACGCATTGTTCTCCTCTCGTCCCGCAAACGAGCAGAGAAAACACCATATCTGAGATAGTGTGTTCAATTTCTGATGGAGCGCTCGCGGCGAGAAAATGGAGAACTGCGACGGCAGTGAGAGCTATCATAAACGCCCATTACTGCGCTGCAATTCATCAAAACTCACGTTCGCTTTTCCTAAATTATACATTTATTTGATAAAATTTCGCATCGGCAGTCGGCGTATCAACTACAGACAAGTAACTCTTGGGGGCTACCTAGCCATAAATGGCTTTCCTTCAATCGGCATTCCGCAACATTTCGTTCAAAAGGCCTATATTTGTTATAAAACCTGCCTTCCAATATTGGATGAAGAAAAATTTGAAAAAGGTAGCCCCCTTATATCACTCCTTAACTTTAATAACTCAAAAAGCTTGAGTTGAATTAAGCAAAATTGACTGATTGAGAACGGAACGCAGAAGAGTCGGCAAAATAGGGGTGTCCCACGTCCTCTTAACTGCTACTACTTGAAAACTGTGGTAACATGTTTATATGTGTACATTTTTCTCATAATTTCAAATATTTACCAATTATTTAGTACTTAAGCATCACTCTATATTCCGTTTGTTACAGTTCAAAATTGCCAGAAAGTTTACTTATTCAATTCTGCATATGGAAATCAAAGAAACACGTACATAGTACAAATTCCTATTCCACAATTAATTCATTCAGCTCTTGTTTGGCTTACCCAGAATTCGTACACACATTTTTGTCTCTGATTATCTATTCTTGCAACCAGGTGGCTTCAATCATCATAGGGTATAAATTCTGCTACTCTGGAAAATATAAACCATTTTATCATTATTTAAGTTTTCATGCACAGCAAAAAATCCAAGGCTTGATTTTTAGGGTAAGTTAGCTGTTTCCCATGGTTCTATGACAGCTTTTTGGTATATTTCCCGGTCCTTCGGGATGGTTTCCATAGATCGTGAGGTATGTCTGGACAATCTCTCATTGTAACTGCAATTGGGTGATTCTGACGCCAGATGCACTTATCGACATCCAAGTGTTGTTTATTGTGACGTTGATGAGGTGAGTGAAGATGGGCCACCACCACTTTTTACCTCTTGATTCCTATTCGATAACTAGGAATTTTTGTATCCATAATGTCAGTACCTCCCATGTTGAGGTTATATTCTACTACCACTGCAGGCCTTTTCACCATGATCCATATTTTTTCGTTTGCCATGTATCTTTGCACATTACTAATAGGGTGGACTCTGTGCTAAGGGACATCATTCTTACAGCATTACTGTCTCCATGATGTGTTTCAATAGTATCATCTTCAGCTCTTTTCTGTGAAATGTAATATCCTTGTTTTATCTTCCTTGCTTCTGTGGGTGATGGTAGTGAACAATCTTTTGGGATTTGATTATTTCACACAGTACCAGTTCCATCATACGCCTTCCTCGTAAGACTTAAAAGTAGATTCATTTCGGTGAACAAATTATCAAAATAAAATCTACAAGGGAGATCCTTAACCTTCGGGGGAAGTTTGTCCAGCATCGAGAGAAGTGGAGCTTCAAATTTTCCGACCGCTGCTTCGTACTTCTCTTTCCTATTCGCACTCTTTCCTTGGTATATTTCAAAATTTTTGAGGCAACTATTAGCACTGTTCAAGCTCCAAACCTTGTAGCCAAAGCTCATTGGTTTCCCTCTGAGGTATTGCTTGCATCCGTGGTGTCCGTCAATCATGGATCATCAAAGTCCTTGCATTGAGAAGGCTTACAGTTTTCTCTGAATATCTCTTTTCTCTATACCATACTGATGAGAAGGTGAAGCTTGCACATCTTGTTCACTGGATCACTTTTTTGTGGTCTGAACAATGAATGAATCTCATGCTTGGCAGAAACTCATCCCGAAATGTTTGTACTCTGATAACTCATATCATCTATCACATCTGTGTAGATATTCTTGTATATCTATTTTCCAGGAACCCAGTTATATCCTGGAATTCCTAAGAAAAATTTAATTTCTTCTGTTGACACCTTTGGATCGGGATTTTTAGTAAAGGGGGCCTTGTCTCATCAACTAAGTGACTAATTATGGCATCATCTAAAACATTTAAAACATTTGTGAGGGTGATTTTACTCAGTAAGTTGAATAATCAGGCTCAATAAATGGCCTGCTACTGTCTGAAAGATCGTCGTCTACCCAAAAGCTCCACTTCGGAAGGGTGCAATCAGCGTCGACTTTGGAGAAGCACCTGAGCTTTCAGGAAATGAATCGCCAATATACGATTCGTCCCCAAGTCGCTGACTGTTAAAAAGAACAGCCTCTGGCCAAGCTTGTTACTGTCGCCTGATTAAATTATTGACTCTACCTCCATTGTACTCTTTAGCCAAATCCTTATCAGAGCAAACGTGTGGATCTGGAGGATCAATGAAAATTTGGTCGATTGTGACCTCATCATCTTCCTGCTCAAAGAGCGGAAGTACCTCATATACCGACAACCCACTGTAAGAAATCATTGGTTGGCGAGTTCATTAGTTGGAATGAAGACATGATGTTTTAAAAAATAAACTTTGTTATATTCCACATTCCAGGAGTTAACTCTTGATAATGACCTGAAAAGTTGAAACGGGTTGAGTTGTAATAAAAACTGTGTGGAATATAACAAAGTTCATTTTTGAAAACGTCAACCCACTGTAAGACGTGATAAAAGTATACAATTACCTTACGCGTTGGGAAAAAATGAATATTGGTAGCATTTCCTCCCAAAAATCTGTGCGACATAAAAATTTAAACCTTTAAGATGCATTGCACAATGTAATGAAATCTGGTAAACATTGATTTACACAGTAGCAAGGGAAGCGCTTAGAAGTGCCAAATGTCACCTGCGTGTAATTGTAAATTTTAAAATAAAAGTCAAATCGTGTATAATGGACATGGGCAAACAATACATATTGCTACAACAATACCTTCTACTACCCGAAGATAAATTACGAAAAGCATATACATACTAAATATTGGAAATATTTAACAAAAAGTTTCAACTTACTTGTGGTGATCGTCCATCGCTGCTTGACCAGGACTACCAAAATTAATCTTCCCCGCAGGTCGAAAAAGAAAGATGGTACATTCTGATCAAGTGTGTGTTATTTTGTAGCCTTTTGTTGGAGTTTTTGATACAAAGTTACTTCGTAAAAGTTTGACGGATGAGAAACAAAGCTCAGTATTACAAAGTAATGCAGTCGGGTGCTGTTTGGCATCACTAGGTGCTAATTGGTTAATGTGACCAAATTTTAAAAGAAAAGTGAGGTTGTTGTCTCCTTATCACGTAATTACATAGATTCTAAATCCAACCTTAAGATTCACATTTATTCGAGTAACAGTTTTAAACTTCGTCGTGCCATTTTGTACTAATTTCAGATATATGTATTTAAATTGCCCTATCACATACATTTAAGAATATTAAGAGCTGATATTTTCTTTGTGCCAAAAACCGTGACAATCGAAACAAGTCAGGTCAGGTACAGGTGTTAGGCCATTTGTGTGGAATCGCCTAATATGTAGTCAAATTAGGTACGTACGTATTAATTTTCACAGAAAAATGCCTAAGACAGGTGAAGCTTATCTGAAAAGAGGCCTATAGCTTCAAGCATCTAGCCTCAGCCAGTGAGATATTCACCAGACTTGTTGAGTGGGCTTGGATGCTTCCTCTTCTTCATCTCTATATCATTCTCAAGCATACTTTGGCCAAGTAGGCTGTGAGATTCTGCCACTGCTACTGTCTCATGAGTGCAACATTTAAGTGGGAAATCTCTGCAAATTATTCAATTCTTGTGGTGTGTATGAAGGAAGACTATTGTGGCCAAGAACTATGCTTGCTATCCTCAACTGATACTTAGTTGTGTTGACTCATTCACCATGTTGGAGCAGTTGCTGCCTTCAAAGAAGAATTCATTTCATGGAGTATAACTTGGCTCTAGGAGAATTCAGTCATGAAAGGAAAAAAGGGACCAAAAAATCTCCGAAAAATATTGGAGTGTAAGAAGTACTGGATTATTGGTGATGCCAACTTGGAACCTATCTTAGTTTTTGATCTGCGGAATTAGTTTTGAAGATGAACAAATGCAGTAATATCGTTTTCTGACTTTCCCTGATTTTACTTTTCTGATGCTGGTCTAAGAATATGTTGTCCCCAGAAGCTCTCTGTGATTTTAAGTTTTAGTAATTTATTTCATTTTAGAAGATATAGAACAATCTATGGAAAAGTCTTTATCTGTGTTAATGGCTTTAGTATTACAAGCGCTAAGTTCTAATGTACATCTCTCTAGCTATGGAGATCATGGCGCAGAAAGTCTGAGAGATCAGTGAATGGATATGGATTCTAACATGTGAGATATCTGAAGAAAGATTTGATGTTTTCCTGGCGAATAATTGCGGTGAATTGCTCACGGGCTTGTGACCGGGTCAGGCTCTCCATTTCTGCTGATGTTTTGATGGAAATGTAGGTATTCCATTAAAACGTTGCCAGAAATGGAGAACCTGACCCGGTTGCAAGCCCGAGAGCAATACAATGTGAGATATCTCTTAATCGGAGGCCGTGGCTCGAACATCTTCGATCACACAAATTTTGGCACAAAGGAAAACTATAATTAGGAAGGTCAATTTGTTAAATATTAGCTCTCAATGATTTAATGTGTCAAAGTTATGATGCCTCGAATATCACAAGTTAGTGCGAAATGGTGCGCCACAGCTCTGAACTGTCACTCCAATACATGTCGATCTAACCGTCAGATTTCTATTATAATAACATTTTCGTCATGGAAATACATCAATCTGCGATTTATTTTAACTTTTGGCTACATAGACATTTATTCTGAACTTTTATTTTACCTCTTTTACTTTACTTTAATTTTGCCTATTTGTAATAATTTTGATCCATGTTTAGGGCCTAATAACTCCTAACTTAATTATTAGAACGGGTCAGGGTTGATTATTTCGAACTGACATGACGTAGGACTGTACGTAGACTTCATATAATTTTATTTATGGCACAACCGTGGCACAATTGAGTGACAACAACAGCTAACAGTGTTTCAGAAACACTGTATCCTCCAACAATAATCAACACTTTGTCCATAACTATGGTACTTATTTGGAAGTTTGCCTTGAATTAACTTCAGCTAAAGGAACCGCAGTTGGGATAGTCGGGCAGCAATAGAAAAAGGTAGGGAATTCATATAATTAATATCGGCAATTTTTTAATAGAATATAGTACTTTCAATTTATGTAATTTCGTCTTCGAGGACTATCATGGCTGATGATATAATTCTCCTCTCACCTTTGTTCATAAGAAAAGGTAAATTTTCCTTTGGGCAGAAGTAGTGATTAGGAGGTATAGGCACATATCGTTTCACTTGCATAGATATTCAATGCGCGGCATGTGCGCAGACTACCCACACAGCCTCCTAACGTGCCATTTAAAAGTGGGCGCGTGCGCTGCAGGCCATTATGTTTGCCTTTTTTGTATGTTTGACTGAATAACCCACTAATTTTGTTTTTGAAAAATAAAGATTTGAACTGCTGTAAAATATACATTTCAACCTAAATAAGTTGTCAAATATCACTTTTTTTAGCAGCAAAAGTTGCAAAAATTTCACCTTACCATTGTGTCACTCCATTGTGCCGTAGTTGTGTGCCATAAATAAAATTATATGAAGTCTACGTACAGTCCTACGCCATTTCAGTTCAAAATAATCAACCCTGACCCGTTCTAATAATTAAGTTAGGAGTTATTAGGCCCTAAACATGGATCAAAATTATTACAAATAGGCAAAATTAAAGTAAAGTAAAAGAGGTAAAATAAAAGTTCAGAATAAATGTCTATGTAGCCAAAAGTTAAAATAAATCGCAGATTGATGTATTTCCATGACGAAAATGTTATTATAATAGAAATCTGATGGTCAGATAGACATGTATGTATTGGAGTGACAGTTCAGAGCTGCGGCGCACCATTTTACGCTAACTTGTGACATTCGAGGCACCATAACTTTGACATATTAAATCATTGAGAGCTAATATTTAACAAATTGACCTTCCTAATTATAGTTTTCCTTTGTGCCAAAATTTGTGTGATCGAAGATGTACGAGCCACGGCCTTGGTTGAGTTTGCGTGGAATCGCCCAATCTAGTGCTCCCTTGAAGTACCCCTGAAAGCAATCTACAAGTTTTTAGTAATTTTAATTTCAGTTCTTCCCTATGTGAATACATTTTGACTGTAGTGGTTGGCATAAGATGTTTTTGCCAGTGTCCCATCCGTTTATCTGCTAGGAGTGGAATTGATGATTTATATTTGGATTGTTATATGACTTAGCTTCTCAAAGAGTGGAATTAAAAACTACTAACTTCACTGGTGTTACACTAAATGAATCCTTAATTCTGTATATAAAGATAAAGCTGCTTATAACTTCTAAGTTTAAATGATATAAAAAGGGAGGAATCAGGCGAGATGTTGTGGAATAAGAACTATGACGATGCAATTTTCCACCGAAAAATAATTTTAATCGACCCAGGTTTCGATGCACACTGCATGATGATGCAGTGCACCTGATGATGATGATGCAGTGCGTAGAAACCTGGGTCGATTAAAAATTTTTATCTGTAGAATATTGCATCGTCATAGTTCTTATTAAAATAATATAACATTGTTAATTTTTTCCTGAATTATAAAGTGCCTAAAATGTGATGAATTTTGCAATGCTAAGCTAATTCTTTACTGTTATAATCTAGATAAATGCTCATGGTGGCAAAATTTGACAATATGTTGGTGAAAATGTTATTTTTTTCTGAAAATGAAAGTTATTTATTAATGTGTATCTATGATGCATGGCAAACACTTTTCAACCCTTCAAACCCTCTTTGTAAATCGCTTGTATTGGAGGAGAAAAATGTGAATTTGTCCCAAAAAATGTCTGCTCAACAATTAGTGCTTTTAAAAACTATGCCATTTGAGCATTATCACATTATGATGATAATTTAGGAGTTTAATACCCTGTTAGGTGCTCTTTTTTCCATTGCAATTGCAAGAAAATCCCCAATGGAATACAATTATTTAGATGGAAATGGCAAACTCATCTATTTGGCCTTTAATTTGGAATGTGCTCTTCTGTAATGGGGGTGTGTCTAATTTGACCCTCGGATTGTGTATACATCCACATATAGATTATTTATTTTTTCTTCTTCAAAAAGTCTTATTTCAGTCTGGGGCTGTCCATAAATTATGTCACACAATTTTGGACCAAACTAGACCCCCTCCCCCCCTCTCACAGTTGGTCACAAATAGTCCCCTTTAATGATGTCACAAAAATGAAAAAACTTCTACCCCTCCCCTCCACAGTCTGAGTAAAAATAAGGCATAATATACAGTGGAAGTGTGGATGCCACACGAAGCATAGCCCCCCTCCCCCCTGTCACACATTGTCACAAGGTGGTGACCCCCCCCCCCAATCGTGTGGACGCCATTTATGGACAGCCCCCTGGCCTAAAATGTGATGCAGCATCTTGGTCTGCAGTGCACCACTGACAGCCGTTAAAAAGTTCCCAGGGGACAGTAAATGTGCTCGTTTTAAAAAGTGCTCTGCCAATTTGTGCTAATGAACCAATTTCTGATTTTTCTGGAGGGTGAGAGTAACTTGGGAAATTTTGAAGTTGACTGAGAGCTAGATATATATCTAACATATGCAATAACTGAGGGTATAATTCATGTAAATAGTATGACTGGTAACAAGTTAATATTTTAGTGGTGTTAGAAAGTACAGTTCTTTTATGAAGGAAAACTTTCACAAACCCTGCCAGTTAATTTTCCCTTCTTTGTTTTTAACTTTATTATTCCTTGTATAGCTTGAACGCTTAGTTTTTCTGATACCTTAAAGGAGCACTGATGCTGTGGTGTAACAATATGATTTTTTAGGTACCAATTGATATTCCAAAAGAGAGTAATTTTAAAATCAAAGGGGAATCATTAGGTTGTAATTTGAGCTTTTAAAGTTTTTCCCTTCGCGTGTTTCAGCATTAAACCTGAATCCTTGTGTGTTAAGTGGTGTCCTATAGTATGTACATCTTGTTTAAGTGAACTAAAATTTATTTCAAGAATTAGATGGTTTGAAATATTAAATTCAGCTGCTATTTGTTTGTATCTCAATCAAATTGTAATATGCCAGATTCTTTTGTGCATAATTTATTGTGTTTGGTTTAAACGTTTTGCCTGTGCTATCATTAAGTATAAAATTTAAGTTCCACTTGAATAAATTATTTGTTTTAATTATTATTGCCAATACTTTGCATTCACTTATTAATTCTCCAGCATTGCTGTTTTTCATTCATTTACAGCATCCACAAGGTTTGTTAAGTGTGAGAAGTGTCATCATTTTTTTGTGGTTTTGTCTGAAATGGACAGCAAGAAAAGCTTGAAAGAAAGTAAAGAAGAGCCAAAGAGTGGGTTCTTCAGAAAGCCTCCTCCTCCTCCAAAGAAGGTATTGACAAATATGTTGTAGTGTGGTGCACTCCTGGGGATTTCTTGGGGAATATTTGCTGCTAAAATGAATAATAATGCTAATTATAATGTTTATTTGTTCAGGGATCATAACTATGATACATACATGATATAATATAGGACATGTCATTGTCTTAGGTCAAGTAAAAGAAGGATGTCACATCAAAACACAATAGGTACACATAATTAGTAAAATTCATCGCATTATCATCATCTTCAAACCATCTGATTTTTTCTCTCTGCGAGAATTCCCCGAATTGAATAAAATAGTGAGGTCTGTAAAAATTGCTTTACTTTAATTTTGAAGAGATGCAACTTTTTTATTCCTTTTAAATTCATCACTTAACTTGTTATGCAGCGCTAAAACCATGGGATTTGATCCCATTGTTGTAGCATGAGTGGGCCTAAAATACTTAAGTAAATTAATTCAGTGCCTAGTCTCATATGTATGTACAAACATCAGAGTTTTTCACATTAAGACACATCTTGTTTTTTATATGCAGTAGGCAGATAAGAATATATAAACAAGGCACAGGAAGCAGATCTGGTCTTATAAAAAGTTGGTGGTTTCCGGTGTGACTTAGTGGAATTTACTGATCATTGAGATTGAAAAAAGTAGGACTTTGTTTTTGCTCATAAATTTAATTTTTAAAAAGGTGTCGACAAGGGGCATCCATATGCTCATTAGCAATCAGATGTATAGCCCTCTTTTAATTTTAAAAATGCACTTGGCGTTTGTGGAGGTACTCCAAAATAAAATACAACATATGATATGAGAGTGGAATTCGCCACAATACATGGAAAGTAAGACATCCAGAGATACAGTTGATCGAAAATTCGTAATTAGGTAACAAGTGGATGTTGAGGCATCTACCTAGTGTTCTTATATGTTCATCTTATGAAAATAGGGTTACCATACGTCCTCATTTATGCAGGCATGTCCATATTTTTGACTTCTAATCTAGCATCCGCGTACATTTTTACGATTTCTGGTTATGTCCGCATTTTTTATTTTTGGGAAGTAATATCTTTTGATTTTTGTTTTCATCTCGTACCACAATCTACTGATATATATTTTTATATCGATTATTGAATTACGCTGTTAGCGATCTGCTTTCGATTAGGGTGCTTTCGATTTAGGGCTATAGCCAGCGATAGACGGCGATCGCCACTCCGCGGGGCTTTCGATTTAGCTGAATCCAGGGGATGGCATCATATGTGGCGCTTCGTGGTGTGCTATTTTCTCTGCACAAAAGCAAACAAACTAATGATAGATGGCACTACTGGATCTACCATGGGTTGGAAATAGTTCATAGTTAGGCTACCAGATCGCTCTGTGACACGAGGCAGGGGTTGGGGCGATGGCGGCTAGGGGGAGGGGTGTGCCGTGGAATATAGTTATTTCACAGTATGTGATTGAACGAATAATATTTCAAACTGATGATCTCAGGCCTGACCTCGTGGAAATTATGGATATCCATGATGAGAAAACCACCTTTGTTAATTCCACAAGAAGTTTGTGGAATTAACAAAGGTGGTTTTCTCATCATGAATAATGTTTCATTTGACCGTCCAAAGAGCGTGTTGATCAATCCCGTTGAAGGTGTCCGCATTTTGGGGTTTCAAAATATGATAACCCTGTATGAAAAGTGGTGATTGATTATTTCCTTGGAACTTAGTTGAGGGTATCTGAGGGATCCAGTTTCCGCCTAGTTCAATGTGAAAGTCCACCTTGCTAATGTTTTTATTGGCAAAGTAAATTAGTTAAGACTTTACTGCATTTGGGTTTAAAAAGTTGTCCTGGCACCAAGTAAGTAGTTGCTGCACTTATGCATTACTAAGGGATGCTAAATCTGCTATTGAGGGAGCAAGAAGAATAACAATTGTATCATTCGGGGGTTTGGGTTTTTAAATAGTAAGTGCACTGCAGTGCAGAACACATAAGCCACGCATCTGTCACCACCCAGTCCCAAACCCCTGCAACCACTGTTTCTTCAGTCTGTCCTTTTTCTGTCCAATCAAAACCCTTACTCTGAGGCTTCACTTTCCCCCTCCGCACCCCACTACCCACCCTCCCCCTACCCCGAACACTTCGGTCTACGGCTATATATGTACTACGTAAATCTAAGAACCCTGCACATGAATATGCCACACGGTGGTGAAACATATCGTGCCATTCAATAAATCTGTGGAAGATATTCAAGTGTTCTATTCATCATGAATATGACCCATAAGCCTATTGTGGTAAACTTTTTCAAAACATTTGCTGATCTGGTTGAGCAAAGATATCAATCGATAAGAATTCATATCTTGTGCAATTCCATTTGTTTTTACAAAGGGGCAAATCCTCTCAGTTTTCAATGGGGATGGACTAATTCCCAATTCGAGGGATTCATTGTCTAAGTACAGGAAGGGATATTTTATCGGAGAGTTTCAATTATTTGTAACTAAGCAAACAATATGTGTACTAGACAGGCCTCGCGAGCTATATTTTATGTCTAATATTGTCACTTTTTGAAAAGGGCATATTATATGCTTATTTAATGACAAGACTTTAGTCATAGGCAACTCTTATATCTCAAAAACTTGTGATCAGGCAAAAAATCAGAGAAGCGCAAGCAATGATTCATAGGTGAATGACTTTGTTCCTTTTGATCTTTGTTCACTATCTTTAGCCAAAAGCACACTATGCCTGCATGCAGTAGCTTAGGGTGTCATCTTTATTCATATACTTACAAGCCCATGTGGTAAGTTTCGTAGTCTGTGGTGGATTATGACCAGATATTTGTTGTCAGCATAGCAGTGGACAAAGGGCAGCCTTGCCTGACAAATTTCACTTATTACAGGAATTCTCTTCTAAAAAAGCAAAAATTTAATTTTTATGCTTAAGAGGCTTGTGGAAAGTCCTGAACAGTATGTCTTTGAGCGAGGTAACTTGTAAAAGTTTGCAGGGTGTTAGAGTTTGAAGCAATGTTTACTGTCATTCCATGCAGTCTGGTGTCGGAATGTTGAATTCTGGTGCTTTCTCGAGTATAATTATGCTGTGATGTAGAAATTCCTGTGTACAGAATTATTTCTACTTGCACTCCCTTCATGATGATTGCTGATGATTTTTTACTCACAAAGAATAATGTCCCAGACCAAGCTGAAGGTTTTTTCTGCATATTCTGTATTTTAGTATAGTTAAGCTGTGTGTGTTAAGTATGAAGAGTAAAATGTTATTCTTTGTGATGTTCAGTATTATTTTCTTCTTTCCAGATATTTGAGTATCTCAACAAGCATGTTGTGGGTCAAGAGTATGCCAAGAAGGTGTTATCTGTTGCTGTTTATAACCATTACAAGAGAATTTATAACAACATTCCCCAGACAAATTTAAGGCAGGATGTAGCAGTTATGGAACAAGCTTCTCAGCAATCATTTTCTCATC
Organism: Pyrrhosoma nymphula; assembly: GCA_963573305.1. Taxonomy (NCBI): domain Eukaryota; kingdom Metazoa; phylum Arthropoda; class Insecta; order Odonata; family Coenagrionidae; genus Pyrrhosoma; species Pyrrhosoma nymphula. The sequence goes on from OY754337.1 coordinate 2,878,986, forward strand.
GGGGTATGTTTTTTTAATGAGATGCCAGCAATCTTCTTAGTGTTTCTGAGTTTTGGCTTGTTCTTATGTGATTTGTATTTTAACATTTATTTTTAGGTAGAATGATTTTAATGTTTTGATGGTACTTAGTCATTTGGACAAATAATTGTGTTCTTATGCTCAAGCTGAATTCTATTCGACAAGGTTTAAAAGGAAGTCTGTTTTACTTCAAATGGTTCTAATTTTAGTGCATACATATGTAGTTGATTTTAGTCTCTTCCTCTAGTATTTTTATGGTCTTAAATGCACTCTGCTAGCCCCTAATTACTGTAATTTGCCCTTACTGGCTACCTCAAAGATCATGGCATTGAATCTCTCTGACTTGCTTTCTTGCTTTCTTTCTGGCTGACTGACTGACTTTCCACTGCTCTATGTCAGCAGTATTTCCTTCTGATAGGGCTTCCATGTTAGATATCCTGCAATCCATGGTGTATTTAAACTCGATGGTTTCAAGATTCACTTTGTGAAAATCCATTCTAAAGAATTAAGTGAAATGGTACTTTTTTCACAGTTTATTTATATAAGTCGACCGGTTTCGTTGCATAGGCGACATCATCAGACAACATTAAATTCCTTTTCATTTGCTTTTCACTTGTATATCATGTGGTCAAAATTTCAACGGAGACAATGAGTAAATAAAAATGCATCGCACTGAAAATCAGAAAATGTTGCATTTTTTTTCTTCCATGAAACATTTTGCAACTTTGTTACTTCAAGCTCAACATATTTTGTAAGTCATACATTTTGTTCTGCCAAATGTGTCTAGTAACGATTCTTTTGAATTATTTAGTAATGCCTGTCTGATTGCAGTCCTCCCTTCGGTCTTTTCCCTGCGCTGCGTGTTCTCGCATAACAACAAAAGCGTGTGCTATCGCAGGTTAAAACAATGATACTTAAACTAGAGCAGGAAGCAGAATTGATCAAAACGGCAGACTCTGTTACGAGTGTTGTGGCTGCTAACCAGAAGTAGGACCAAAACTTGTCTTTTTACAAACAGCAAAAATCCTTTTAAAATGCATATTTTTCATACAAAGACAAAAAAAAATGAAACTGTTGCCTTAGGATATTATCTTATATGCTCTATTTCAGCATTTGGTACATAATGCTTTTGAAAGGCAGAAAGCCAGACAATTTGGCTTTATCGAAAAAAGCCAGCCAGATGCTCACATATTAATAAAAAAGCAGGACATGTCCGGCGAAATCCGGACGTGTGGTCTCCCTAATTCAGATTGATAAAAATAAAAAAATGGGGTTTTGAAGAAGTGGGTTCGTCAAACAAGGTCAGCCTGATAAAAGTGAGAAAAATCCCAGTAATTGTCAAGGTGTTCCACCTTTCGAATACATTGCCTGTCTTTTATTACAATACCTGTATGCCTCATCTGTGTTTGAGCCAACATAAATCTCCATCTCACTGGACAAACTTTGTTTGTTTGGTCAAAAGTTGTTTTGGAGTCTGCGATTTATATGTTATTTTTTCATCATGAAGTTGTCTCACTCAAATATTAATGCTATTTATTAAATATGATCCATGAATGTGAGCAACTATTCCCATTGCTGAAAGCATAAGGAGAGGCTCAAAACATATGATTTGGAGACAAATAAGAATTCCAAAAATTCCCATTTTTGTACTTGTGCTTAGACTCACACTTGTTTATGTATAAAGTGTACTTTTATCCTACTCAACGTTCAGAACCCTCAGGAGGTGGCAAAGTGACATAATACCTTCTTATTACTTGTGTAATATCACTTTGAATTAATTAATTTGTTACTCATTTTATTCAGGGCGTGTATGATACCTGGGTGTTTTTCAGGTTTCCCGTATTACCTAATGATTTGTATTTTTAGCAGAGGCACCTGCATACACATGTGCCCATCTTGCCCTTCTCTTCATCAGGGTAGGCAAAGTCAAAGAATTTAGTAATTGCTCTCAGCCCTAGAAAACTGGCTCTCTTTTGAATAATAATGTCCTCCATGATGTCCAATCCTTGCAAACCACTTTTGCTCTCTCTTACACTCATGCATTGCTCCGTACACACTCTCCTCCTGTTCTTAAGACTCTTAGTATTCCTCCTCTTTAGAGCCTCTTCTAACACATTCACTCGTGAATTTCGTGCTCTACCCCTTCCCCTCACACCATTGACTACCATGTGTCTGTTTTGGTATTCGGTTCTCATCTCTCGACGTGGCCAAACCAACGAAGGACACTCCTTTCGTATATGTCTGTTACTAGATCATCCAACCCACATACCTTCACCACCCGCTCATTCCTAACCCCAATCCATTCTACTTTTACGGAAACACTGCTCAGATACACCATTCCCTCTGCATTCAGCCTACTCTTATGATTATCCTGACTTAAGAGTGACACTCTGTTTTCAACATTATCAGTCTCTTGAGTGTTGCCAAAAGGCCCAACCTCTCTCTCTGATGCATCTCGTCTTAGATCAACCCAGCCGTTCGTGTCGTTGTGTACAATTATTCTCTCACCAGGGTCACATACCTTCAGTACCTCTCTGTTTTCCCCAAAACTCCTATGTCACACTGTCACTTTCTCCATCCTTTGGTGCATAATATACCACAATCACAACTCCTCGAATATCTACTTTCATACGAACCCTGAACAATAAAGTGGATGCTAACTCATTCTAACTCTCTAGCTTTTATCTCTCTCATTGAGGATGAAGCCTACACTTTGACTGCCACGCCTACTATCTTCAACTCCTGACCACAATGCTTACCTACCGTCATCAGTTGTAACAATGAACTACCCCTTGTGATTGGTTTCACAAGCATGCATGACATCTACTCATCTTATTTTCATTGCATTTATCAACTCTTTCTCTTTTCCATACACACCTCTCACATTCCAAGTACCAATTTTTCAGTTTGTTTTGCCACGTCCATCTCTTGATGGGGCAACCTTATACAGCTTCCACTACTCATCGTGGCTTCGGCCGTCCGAGGCTATTCTTTTACTATTAGCAGTGATTTTGGATGGAGTATGCAAGGTTACCAGCCTTAACTGTACCTGAGCCACGTGCAGCTTTCCCTGCTTAAAGTTATGGTACACTACCGGTCAGTTTTGGCTCATTTTCGCTAGAATGTACTAGAGAAACCAAAGCCTAGTAATATCCTAGGTCCTTTTTCACTCTTCTACTTGACCTAGGATCCCTTCAATAAGGCCTACCTTGATAGCCAGCATACTGTTACCCACGGCTCATTACTAGGAGGTATATGTGGTGTACTGTATCATCAGGTCCCGGGAGGGAAATCTTTTGAGAGATTTTTTCATCTCTCGAATTCTCTTGCAATTTTTTTTCTTATGACTGCAGTTTATTGCTTAATTTTCTGTCCGTAACTAATTTTGAACAAATTTATTCCTACTGCAAGATTTTTTATTTTCTTTGCCCATGAAATCTAGTGCTTCACTGTTTTCAAGCGTAGTGAAATATTTCTATCTAGCTCTTGTTCAATGGTTGGCGAAGCTTAAGACTCACTTGAACTTATTGCTATTAAATAGTAGCAAAACATTTCATAAGTTAATGATTGAGTTTCCACCCTTTCTGCTAGATCTCCTTCATATAACAGGCATTGGGCACAATGCTGCGGCGCTTGGTGTGAGCTTCCAGCAGAGCCCTGGGCACGATGCGTCGGAAATGCCGAGGAGGGGTGGTGGAATGGGCATGGGAACCACGCCCCTTGGTGGAGCTGGAGTCCATGGAACTGGGAGTGACATTTTGGAAGCGAGTAGCCATGAGCTGCGCCTCGAAAAGAGCAATATACTCCTCCTGGGACCGACTGGTTCGGGTGAGTTGACCTTTGCTGAAGGATTTTAATTATTGATATGCTATGGAATGTACTAACTATTTTAGTATTCCCTTCTTGCAGTCAATGCCCTATTTTTAGTCCCAGGAATTCGTTAAGGTTTCAGGTCATGGCTATAATATTTTGATTTTTTAGAGTTCAAACAAACTACAAATAAGTCTGACTCTGTGGCCCTCTGACTTTGAAGTTGGCTTGAGTCAGACTTGTTATTTGGACTGACTGGATTAAAATTTGGCTCTGTCATTACAAACATGCAGGTATGTAATTTTAGTAGAGTTGATAATTTAAACTATGCAACACCTTGTATGTATAGTTCAAATTATCTTTTTAAAAAATTCAATGTGTAATTGGAATTTGAATTTTTCTTAATATTTTGTAGGGAAGACCCTGCTTGCCCAGACTATTGCCCAGTGCCTCGATGTTCCCTTTGCCATTTGTGATTGCACGACGCTCACACAGGCCGGTTATGTTGGAGAGGACATAGAGAGTGTCATCGCCAAGTTGCTGCAAGATGCCAACTACAGCACTGATAGAGCTCAGATGGGTGAGGAAACATTTAAATTCCTCTTCTGAAAGAGCTCTTTGAGTATTAATTATGTGGGATCCCTCTTGCTGTGAAATGTACATACATTTGCAAGACAAGAAATGGAATTGCCATTCATTTTTGTGAGTCATGAATGTCTAAAAAAGAAAAAATTGTATTTTCAAAAAGTATTTTGTGAGTGATTAACTATGTTTTAAATAAATTAGACTTGGTTATTAAATTGCAAAAATCAATTTTTTGGTGCAAGAGTTTTAAATATGGCTCTAATCCTATAAACTCTTGTCTGGCTATGTTGCCAAATTTTCTGAGGGAGATAGATTGTATATATGGGTTTTGAGTGTCCTCATGAGAGTTCTTGTTGAAGCCCAGTGGCCATTCGTACCTAATTTTACTCTTTATATTTTGTTTCTTCTGAAATTTTTCCAGTGAGGTTTTGTAGTGAGGCCTTACTCAATGCTCTTTCAAACCATTCTCTGACCCTAGTAGTTTACGAACGTGTGGGAGGAGACTAAGTCTCAGATGTTTTAGCTGCCATCCACCTTGCAATGATTAAACATTGCTTTTATGCAAGATTCTGCAACACACTATTGTTAGCAATATTATGACCTTCTGGGACAATCGAATCTTCTTACATGGCAGTCAGATATGCTTCTGGAAGAGTAGATCTTCGGTAACACAGCTTGCACTCTTCCTTCATAATTTCCTCAAATCAGCCGAATGGATTAAACAAGTTGAAGCATTATTCTTTGATTTCTAGAAAGCATTCGACAAGGTTCCCAACAAAAAACTAATATTTAAATTACATTCATGTGGTTAAACAAATAAATGGTGAATTGTTTATGTGGCTTTCTAAGTGATGAAAAGCAAAAAGTAATTATTTATGGAATTAGCTCCGATATGTTTAGAATGGCATCCAGCATCTTACAAGGAAGCATGTTTGGCCCCCATTTTATTCATAATTTATGTAAATGGCCTAAGTTCTCGAGTCAGCAGTAACCTTAAATTATTTGCAGAGGATGCGGTCATCTACCACGAAATCGGCGAAGATTCGGACTCAGTACATAGTTCTATCATGGGGCGTAAAGAACATTAGCTCGTGGTGCCTGGAGTGGGAGCTTGAACTAAATCTTAGTAAATCTCGGTAAATACACTGCAGTGCATTTCGTGGGGAAGTCATCACACCAATGCCATGTCTACACTGTGGGTGGAGTAAGCATCAAGTCGTCAGAGGAAGTAAAATATCTGGGAATTACCTTAACTTCAAATCTGTTGTGGAGAACACACATATTAAACATATTCAGCTCAGCCTTGAAGAAACTAGGATTTAAAATTGATGGTCGGTAAGTTTACTTCGTGGAATGTAGACATAGTAATGAAACCAAGTGAATCAACCAAGTATATTTTTCAAAATTAGGATTTTTCAGGCGTATAATAGGTAGGTGGTCCTTGGATGTAAAAGTGAAAGAGAGGTGATACTTTGCTCTGTTTAGGCCACACCTCGAATATGCCGTGAGCACATGGGACGCTAGACAGAAATATTTAATTTGAAAAATAAATAAAATACAAAAAGGAAATTGTTTGCTTTGTTAAAAACAACTACAAGCGTAGAAAGGGTGTTCCATATAGCTTTTAGAGAGGGATAAGGAGCCATTAGAGTGACTCAGAGAGGCTGCACACGATAGGCTTTGATTGCTTGAGGAATTCCAAACAGGTTTGTTTCAGTGTGACACAGAGAATCTCATTTGATGCCACACTGTATCCCTAGTACTAGCAGGAAAGATAAGAGAGATACATTGCCGAACAGATAAGTACCAAAATTCGTTCTTCCCATGCACAATAGGTGACCATGAGAGTATAAACTGAGATCCGCTGAAAACGCTGCGGAAATACACTTCACCTTTTCACCCACCTATTATAACATTCTCCTTTACACCTTTACGTGGTTGGTGTCCACACGCCCATGTGGTGGCTCGCAGGATAGTATGTAGATGTAACTTTGCTCGGTAAGTGGCACCACTCATCAAGTTGTGTTGGTATGTCATTCCAGGCATAGTGTTTCTTGATGAGGTTGACAAAATTGGAGCAGTGCCAGGAATCCATCAGCTGAGAGATGTGGGTGGGGAAGGTGTTCAACAGGGAATGTTAAAGGTGTGTCTTCATCTCACTTTTTTATGTCCTTGTGGAAAGTCTGCTAGGAAATGCTAACGCTGCCTTCTTGCTCTGTGGTAGATGCTGGAGGGGACCATTGTCAATGTGCCGGAAAGGAATTCTCCTCGTAAGCTCCGAGGGGAGACAGTGCAGGTTGACACGACAAACATTCTTTTTGTGGCATCAGGTGCTTTCAATGGCTTGGATAGGCTGATCAGCCGCAGGAAAAATGAAAAGGTGGGTGGAGGACAATTTTGCTATTTGTTCATCTATTCTCAAAGGTGTAATGGTGCTATTTTATTGTGAAATATACACATGTATTGATAATTTTGTACGAATGAGAATATGTGATTGATGAATTCAGTCTCAATCCCCCAAGATTTTAGCTTGGGGTGAGTATGGTTAAATTTTTCAAATATGTCTTTTCTCTCATCATATTGACTTTAATTTTACATATTTTACCGGATAGGAGTTTCAATGATTCCAGATGAGTGTTCACGAAACCCTTATTGTTTATTATCAGAAAACAATCTTGACTTTTTTGCAGAAATTGCCGATGGGCATAGAGTTGTAGGGTTCCTATGTTGCTACTTTTTTAATCTTTATTTTTTTTTCAATTTTCTCAAGTATACTTGCTCATTTTGTGTAATTAGGTACCTCGCCAAATCAATACCTAATTCTCAATTCTTTTGATTTCACACTTAATTTTTGAGGAAGGATGATTGCTCCAATGTGATAAAATATTGAAAGTGTAATAACCATCACGTAATTGCTTTTTATTTTGTCTCCGTAGAATCTGCATACTTTTTACTACAAGACTGGTGTTGATATCATAGCTGTCAGTATATAAACAAACTTCTTGATAAGGAAGTTCAAGGATTTAAATTTACTTATTGAAATGTGAAGCATTAGAAGTTCTATAAAATGATTTAGATATTATTAATATTCGTATATTATTTATATTTATGTTTTATCTTCTCTATAGAGAGATGGTCTAATTATGAATATGATTATGACTCTTTTTGCTGACGCATCACACGCTCGTGTCTATTTTGCTTCTTCAGTGCTATATCAGGATTTACATTACATGTTATACAGCATCAACAATATTCAAGGTTAACATATTATAAGTTATGAAGATCGTACATCAGTTCATTAAAATAATATACCATGGAACCTTGATCTATTATTCCCGCAAGGATCGTTTTCCTGCTTGTACCGTTCGCCGTCTTTGGTCCTGAATGAAGTTCCATACAGAAAATGTTAAAATAATCCTGCAGCCATCGTTCCCTGAAGTAATATTTCACTGCATTGATCGTTTGCAAATCACGGTCCCGGCATATGGCATGCATCCCATGTGCATCATTGGGAAGAAATGAAGTGTATTTATGTTGCATTGTTGGCCGTGCCTTCTCTTTTAAGACTAAAAATTTGGCAATACAGTCACACTTTGCACGTCGTCGGCTCTGTATCCCTGATAGCATCATTTCCAAACTTCACTTTGTTGCAAGTGGTTCTGTGCTTTCTCGTTTGGGTTGTTTTCAGTGAGTGATCTTCTTGGGTTACACCCGTCTCTTTCTTGTAGAATGAGTCCCTCGTAGATGAATTTCTTTGTGTTCAGGAATAATCAGAGTGAGAACATGTTTATCTTGAGCAAGTGCTTTTGCTCTTTGTGTCTTTGCTCTTTGATCAAGAGCAAACTCCTATCACGAAACACAAAAATTCGTATCTATAAAACAATTGTCCAACCAGTACTACTGTATGGTTCCGAAATATGGTCGCTTACAAAAAGATCCAAAAGAAATTGATAACGTTTGAAAATAAAGTGTTGAGACCAATATTCGGCCCCATTATAGAGGGAGAGACATGGAGAATAAGGAAATACAAAGAGTTGAGGGAACTGTGCAAAGAATCAGATATTGTGGGTATAGTCAGAAGCAGACGACTAAGATGGCTAGGCCATGTCCACAGAAGAAGTGACAGCACAATGGTAAAAATGATATGGAAAGGAAAACCGGAAGGCACCAGACCACCAGGGTGACCAAGAATGCGCTGGAGCGACGAAGTGAAGAAGGACCTGAGGAAAATGGGAGCTCAACTCGACACAGCAGAATACAGAAGGGCATGGAGGCGAGTGGTTGGCGAGACCAAAGACCATTTAGGTTTTTAAATGGCCACAGGAGTAGGAGTAAGTAAGTGGGGTCTTTGGGGGCAAAACTGGTTTTGGCTCATCAATTGTTTAGGCCTGATGGAGGGACTCTCCACTTTACCTGTCAACTGGACAAATCTGACAAATTTATTGTTTCCGCCTATTGTTTGCGTGTGGGGGATGGCGATGTGACAGAACTGCCTTTTCACTTTGCTCACCGATATCCAGAAACCTCAGAAAGGTTATTTTATGATTGATCACGATAAGGGAAATTAAATCTAATGTTGCTCAATACGTAATTATCATTAGTCATCATGGTAATAATTAGTGTATGGAATGCCTTGATATGATATAACACTTAACTCAAAGATGATGATTTCCATTTAAGTCTCTTGAGTGGTGTTGAGTGGCAATATCTCGATGTGTATCACTACTTGCAGGGCATCGTTCTGCTTTCACCTTGCTCCCAAACTATCCATGAAAATTTATGATTGAAGTGAACAATGAGCATTGCAAATTGATAATTACAATGTCCATTGTTTATGTAAGAGGAAGGAGCGATCTTCTCAGATTATTTCCCTACCTTCCTTGCTGAATGATTCCCGCGATCACCAATTTCATCTAGAATATTTTGAGAATTAGCTGTGATTTTTGTTTCTTCTTGAGCAAGAGCGCTGACACCCATGTGGTGTCATGGAAATGAAGTCAGGTGAAGTAGTCGCTGAATCGGAGGCCCAGGTTAGCGTGGCGCTGCCATCGCAGCAGATCTCCGATGAAATGGTTCGTGCTTTATACAATTGCTTCAATTGTATTAAAAATATTGTTATGAGGAAGGGCTGAAATCAAAAAGAGGATCATTCCAGTTGATAGACTTTTTTTGGCCCATATAGTCTGTCTCATGGTCAAGTACTACTGCACTGACAAAAATGGTTGATTTAGGCTTAATACATATATGCATTTATCTATACAATATGCTAAGCATCACATTTACTTGAAAACACTTGCGACATAGCTGCATCAACCAATAAATACTCAAGAATATGGCTTTGGGTATTTTATTCTTTATTGACACTACCGGCCACGGATTCATTCTCTCTAGCAATAGCTGTATCTTTACTGCATCGATTGGTGAAAATCTTAGTTTGTATTTGCCAGCTATCAATTGTAGCAGTGTACATGCCGACGGTCTGCAAACATTTTTAGTGAGGTAGCCTATTCCCGTAAGATATGTGAAACTGGTAATATTCAAAGCAAGGATAATATACGTCCAAAGTATTTTTATAGAATTAAAAAATTGCCAGCTTTGACTCCAAATTCTGGTATGTTTCCCGTATAGTATAAAAACTTTCCATAAAATTCCTGCTTTTTCCACTCGCTAGAGTCCCTGGAAATAGTTCGTGGATTATTCATTTTCCCGCATTCATCTTTTTCTTCGTCCATCCCCTTGAATAATGAAAGATTGAGGTTCCACTGTTTATGTTTTAAACATTACCTCAGAGTTCATTTTGTATTTTTTTAATGTGCTAATGATGATTTGGTTGCTATTTGTGTGTTTATTTAAGTTCTTTCAAAAAAAAAATAAATTTAAGTTATGTTGTAGATATCACATTAAAATATTATTTATCTTTATTATCTCTTTACTATCATTATTTTTGTAATTTCCTTTCGTCTGATCGGCACTTATCCCTACCCTCAATACAAGCACTGCTTCTATCATCCCATATCTTCAACTTAAAGATTTATGAACCTGCCAATAGCACAGCTGTGATGTTGCAGTCAGTATTTATTTATTCATAAACAAAGATACCAGGAAACCCTGGGAAAAAGCTGCATGAATTTCTTTTAGCCTGACCATCTCACATTCAAAGCTGCATTCACATGTGGACGTTCATTGCTAATGAACTAACCTTTGTATTGTTTGCAGTACTTGGGCTTTGGTGTGCCATCGAGTGACTCCAGGGGAAGGAGAGCTGCCACGCAAGCTGACTTGGACAATGTGACCGCCCCTACTTCCGCTGAAGAAGACAATATGGAGCGAGATGCATTTTTAAGAGCTGTTGAAGCAAGAGATCTCATCGAGTTTGGAATGATCCCTGTGAGAATCTCTCTCCTTTATTAGAGAATAGTGAATGTTTAGTCCACGAGTCCATCTAGTGGTTCTCATAATTTGGTATCTTCAGTTATTTTGTATAAAACAAAGGTTTATTCTTTATACATGCATGTACCATGTTCACGTTTTTCCCATCAACATAAAAATATCAGGAGCTTGTCATACCCAAGGATATGTGTTATTACACACCTGCTCTCAGTGGTACTACATAGTGAGAAATGCCAAGAGTATTTCTCACTAGGTTGATTACAGCGTGCACTTTTTCTGGGAAAGTAACGGTTGGGTGCTGGGCTTCATGAAGCTTCATAAACTTCCTTGTTTGTGTCTCTCTTGACGAATTAACGCTAGAAGCGCTGTATTTTCCCCATACACCTGAAAGCGCCGGCAGTGGTTATTTTGGTGTTTTCTCTCGTTTTGACGGTGTGAATGAGTAATTTTATGCATGTACTCTGTTTTGAAGTGGTATTATTTTATTTTTAACTCAAATTTACATTATTTTAAATTAATGAATAAGATTTATAAACAATTTAGTTTTTCAACTTTAACACACTTTCGGATGCACAGATTTATAACCAATTGTGTAATATACAATTATAGATTGTGGTAGTTTAGTGTGTCAACATTTTGCAGAGTAAATATAATTATGTTATTTGCTATTGGAGAGTAGTGATATAATGTAAGTAACAGCATTAAATCCATGTATATTGCTATCAATTCTACCGTCTCAGACATTTTTCATGACACATAACACCTAGAATAAGTTTTTCACTTCTTGCTGTGCATTTTCCGCAAGCTTACTTACAATTTGGACATCAATGCAAATTTATCTGTTGTGAGACGCTTAAATATTGTACTCTGAACATCAAAACGCAAGTAGGTACTTTATAAGCAAGTGAAATCTGCTTCGTGACATTGTCTTAGAGAAAAACACTCGTGCGTACACTAGGGAAAAAATAGCTTCAATTTCCCCAACAGTTGTGGTCCTATCTCCCTCACCCAAGCGCACTGCTTCTGCTTCAGTGCATACTTTGATATACCGGAACATTCGTTCATCAATAAATAAATGCCATGCGCTAAATACGTTCTCTTTAGACACTCTTCGTTTGGCTTGTGGTGATGGTCCCCTATTTTCTTTTGTAATCTTTTGACTTGCAAGCCTACCGATCGCGTTTACGCTTACATTTTTAGGCTTCTTCATGATTTCGATAGCTTCCCTTATCAGTCTAGGGAAATAGCGCTTTTCTTTCACCAACACTTCAACTTCATCAAAGCAAATTCTGTGGCCTGGCTCTGACCAAGCATGTTCTGCGATGGCTGATTGGCAGAATTGCTTCCTTTCCGTTGCTCTCTGATGCTCTTTCACTCTGCATGCCCGTATGGCTCTTCCCGTTTGCCCGATATGCGATTTTGCTCAAGTTCATTTAATCTTGTAGACTTCTTCGTGCCGGGTATTCGGTCCTTAGGCACAGGCATGATGTCACTTATCTGGTTTGTTGTGGAGAATCTGGTTGGAATGTTTTATGAACCTCAGTTTAAAATATACACCACTAGGGTTTTAATGCTTAGGCATGATTGTCAGGTGCTTCTTGCAATGTACAGCTCTTCCTTTGTGTACGTGTGGATTGGGGGGAAGGGGAGAGGGGGGGAAGTTGGTTGGGGTTGGTTGAAAGATGGCGGGTGGAGAAATGTGTTTATTTTTCAACAGCTTAGAGGATGGAGGACTTTTCAGGGAACAGACACTCATGGCAAAGATTAAGACTTCTTTTGAGAAAATTGTTTACCCTTAAGACCAGTCTGTGACATTTTTGTTGACCTCGCTATATTTCCATTGTTTACAGGAATTTGTTGGCAGATTTCCTGTGCTGGTTCCGTTTCATTCACTGAATCAAGCTCTGCTTGTTCGGATTCTCACTGAACCTCATAATGCTATGGTTCCACAGTACCAAATGCTCTTCAGCATGGACAAGGTAATTATTGTTTCATTTATCATTTGCTTTACATGTGTGGTGTCAAAAATTAATTTGAAATACTACGCCTTCTTTAAACATTGTTAGCTCATTATAAGCTCATGTGGAATGCAGTTTATTAATGGCAGCACTGAATTACCTCACTAAACATAAGAGATTCATTCCATAAAACCATTGTGCTAAACGAATTATTTTCAAGCAAGTGTGTTCAAGCCATAATAAATTGTGTAATTGATAAGAGATATATGAAAAATAATAGATTGGGACCATGTCAATTATTGCTTAGCAATTTACTGTAATTCCTGATTCTGTGTGGCTGTCAGTGGTGTAAGGAGAGAGCACACCTTCTGCTTGCTGTCGCAAGGCAGTGAGTGAAGGTGTGCTCTCCATCATTCATTTATTTCTGGCGTTCTACGATGAACAACTTTGTTACAGTTGTAATTTTTGGAAGTTAGCAATCCCATTTTATTCCTGTAAATGTTTACCATTTTCTTTTAAAAGCTAACCCAAATTTCAGTGTGTCTTGTGTCAACATCACCTTGTATCACAGTGGCTGGGAAATACAGACAACTCTCAATAGATGAATGGGTTAGCTTCCTCAGAGTGCCGTTTATAAAAAAGTTTGTTAATTAAAATAGAGTTACCATATTGAATCCACCTGAATTCTGTCTTGAACCGAGGTGGAAGATATTCCCCACAATTGCGAGTTACCTGTCTTAGATGAGTTATCATACCATTTGATTAATGTGATTAATTCATCCCTGAAACAGGGAGTGGTTCTCATGCAACTAAAAATAGCAACAATTGCTCCTCTAAGAACAGTATGTGGAACAAAAAAAGCAGAAGACTTTCGCCCTATAAACATAGATATTGTATGCAATTGAAAATATTTTAGTGTGTATGAACAAATACTTCATTACATAAATAGTAATTATTTTATTAATGTGTATCAGTTAGGATTCAGAATGGGACATAGTTGTGAGACACCTTTACAACATATACTGAATGAATGGAAGGAGTACATGGATAGAAATGAAGTAGTTTGTGCCGTGTTAGATATTAAAAGAGCTTTCAAAACAGATGACAGAAACTGATTAATTAATGAAACGAAGGAAGTATGAGATAGGTGGGACAGCTATTAATTGGATGGAGGACAGTCAGGAAAAAGTCAGGATGACGACTCGGTAGCTTAACTGGCTAAAGCCGAGGGATCTGGGTTTGAGTCCTGCTCAAGGAAAGTGATTTGGAATTTTGCACAAGACGACCAACATTATTTGATAATTAAAGCTGGTTACTATGAAGGTATTTCGTGTAATTACTGGAAATATGAGTCGCAGAGGGTACTTTCATGTCGTCAATTTAAAGTTTATGGTTTCATTAAGTTATGATTAGTGCTTATGCTGGGTAAGGGTGCAACTGAAAAATAGCCAGGGTTGCTGCAGACCAGAAATGATGGAATTCCAGGACTATAAGTTTTTCCAGGACAAAATTGTTATATTTCCAGGTGAAAATATCCATTGTTTGGTGCTGAAGAGGGTGCACAAATAGGAGGACCACTCTGAAATGCACGTTGAATGAGGGAATTGAGTTTCCTCCCCTATGTGCTGGAATTGTTGCCTTTTGCTTTGAAAGCTGATTGAGGGAATTTTGAAGTTCTGAAGGAAAGAGAAGCCATTTGAGTGAAAAAGATGAGGACATGCATTTAGGATGATTTTTATCTTAGTATCCAGAATATGCCTGATGTAGGCATTTTTCTATATTGTGGGATAGTTTATCTGCAAAAAGACAATAGGGGTAGACTTTCATCAGTGATAGATCCTTGTGGTGTGGTTCTGTAACCCTATCCTTTTCAGTGCAATAATTATTTTTCTTTGCTTGGCCAAGCTGTATTTAATACCAATGATAGATACCTGTGATTGCATGCTAATTTTTCTCAGAAATGAAATTCCATAGTATCCCCATGGTGGAGATAGGATTTTGGACAATTCATGCAAAAAATCAAGTGGAATTTACTGTGTGATTTTGTCTTTTGTTGCCTCGTGATGGATGTGTTTTACAGATCAAGATTGTTTTGCTTCTTCAGGTTGACCTGACTTTCTCCCCAGGGGCCCTCTTAGCCATTGCTCAGCTGGCGATGGAGAGGAAAACTGGTGCACGAGGTTTGAGAGCAATAATGGTGAGTACATACTAGGCTACCGTTTCTTAACCCTTCAACGACGAGCGACGTAGTCACTACGTCGGTCACGAACTTCACATGCCGTCGAGCGACGTAGTGACTACGTCGCGGCGATTCCATTTAAATCAGTGGAAAACCAGCGGTTCCATTTGAATCTCCTCCGACCTACGAGATGGGATTCATTTAATACTCCTCCAGGCTTGAAGGATTAATTGGGACTGAGGAAGTCATGTTGGGAGCAGGTGTGTAATTTTTCTGTTTTAGATTCAGTAATATAATTGTGCAGTATATAGTGCAATTAGAGGCTTGTTACGCAGCACTATTAGGTGATTCGATTGCGTGGATGCTTTGAGCTAGAAGAGACTGACCTCCGTGGTCTGGCTAGCGAATTTTGATGAAGATTTCTGATTCGGGCGGTGCCAGTGGCTTATTCACTTTTGAATGTAAGAACTTTCTTAAGTTCTTACGTTTAATGTAATTAAACCTTTTGAATACCACTTATTTTCAACGTTTGTTAGACAAACTATAGTAATAAATTAAGAGACAGAAATATTTGGAAATTCCTTTTTCCTGCTCACCGTGAGGGGCGACAGCAGAAACAGAACGATTAAGTTGGACGGAGGCTTGAGTCATTCTCCAGGTTTGCATGATCAGCATCTTCAAATGATTTAATGCCTTGGAGGAGGAAGAGTGTAGTTGTGTTTGGAACTGCACCTCTGGACTTATCAAGTTATTGCTGTTATTATTTGAATTCTATTGCTATAATCTATGTGAAATTATGTCAAACTTGCTCTCTATTTTGGAGCATGCCTATTGTTAGTCCGTAAGTATTTCAAACTTTGCCACACCCCTCAGATTTTTAAGGCATAGCTTAAATATTTTGAATCTTCTTTTCAGGAAACACTCCTACTGGAGCCAATGTTTGAAATTCCCGGTTCTGATGTGGTCAGTGTGCACATCAATGAAGATAGTGTGACGGGTGAGAAGGCACCAGTGTATATTCGAGGCCAGAGGATAGACCAGAGCACAGACGATGAAGACCCTAATATTGAAGTGAAGGCAAGAGCTGAGGCTAAATAATTTCTATTACTAAGCTAATTGGCTTCTTTACTAGTTGGGCAAAAGGAAAGTGAAGTATGTAACCAAATAATGGCAGCGATTGCTTTTTCCCAATTTCTTATCAGCCCAAGGAATTTGTTGGTCCAAGAATAATTACGTTGGAACCAGTGTCGGAATCCTAAATCAGTAAGAATGGAAGTACATTCTATGTTTTTAAGTGTATGGAAGATCGTTAATGACACTTGGAAGCAATTTTGGCGCAGCAAGGCTTCAGGAAGCAAGTGAAGCTTAAAAAATAAATGATATGTGTGAATGATATGCATTTATGAGTGAAGTGATTGGTTGTAAGCTGAAACTTTGAATACCACTTTTAATGGATTATATTCCATTGAGAAAAGTTTTTCCAAGGATTTTGAATGATTTTGTTGCAAGATTGTGTTATTTAAGCAAAGACTCGATGAAGGACTAGTCGTGAGTACCTATGTTAGGAAAAAAGTATTTGTAAAAATGTACATAAGTTTTCCCCTTTATAATGATTATGAGAATTTTTACTTGGTTTCTTTTAAAGATTTCCCGGCTCCATTTGATGAATGGGTGTCTGATGGTAAATGGAATAATATGCGAAGAATTAAAATATTACATTATGTCCTCCTTAATCAAAAATTCATCTGCATATACTCGTCATGAGAGAGACATAACATTTTTAATGGCTTTATTGATCTCTATGATGCTGGAAATATTTACTGTTTATGTTAGAGAGCCATTAGTTGGAATGAGCATAATGGCCTACCTTTCCAAATTGTTGTTGTAATTTTGATTCATTTATTGTGATCAAAATAAACAGTTTTTAATGAAAATGTGTATTTTTAAGTCCTGGCTGTCCTTTTTCCAGTGGAATACCTGTAAGGCACTGAAATAGTTTCTGCACTCGGGGTATTGTTACGTATGGGGTTTAAGGTTCAAATATTTTATTAGGTTGTGAAACTTTTAGAATCAATGGAAAGAGAATGTATTAGAGAATGTATTCCATCAACACCAAGTGCACACATTTAATTACACTCATTCGAGATGAGATAGTAAAATCAATAAGAATCAATCAACATTCAGAAAACAGCTTGTAACTAAGTTAAGTGAGTATATAAGTTTGGTTTTTAAAGAATGACTAGATATATTAATGAGGTTCGGTGGTTTCACTCAACTTAAGAGAATTCGACGAAACATGCTGGAAGTATTACTTATGTTGTCGAAAACCTACCTAATTTTTTTCAGAATTATTTACCGCAGATTACTTAAGATATTTGATCGAGAAGTGGACAAAAAATTACATGGGTTCTTATGGGAACACAAGGTACGAGTAGATTAATTCATCAAAAAGAACCTTTTTATAGTTAAGAATAAGAAAAACAAAAATAAAAAAATGAAGTATATCAAATGATTTTTATACATTATTCTATTGATGATTTAAATTATTTTTGTTTTTCTTATTCTTAACTAGAAAACGTTCTTTTCGATGAATAAAGCTAGTCGCACCTCGTGTTCCCATAAGAACCCATGTAATTTCATGCCCACTTCCACATCAAATATCTTAAGTAATCTTTGGTAAATAATTTTGAAAAAATTCAGGTAGCTTTAGGAAAACATAATTAATTTTTCCAGCAAGTTTCGTTGAAGCAAAAGCAGAGGGATAAATTTCCAGTCCTAAAGCAGAAGGATAAATTTGTATGAGAAATTGCACACACTAACCCTCCTCAATTTCTCATTGACTCAACTGACACATTAAAGCAAAGAAAAAAATAATACATCCATTTGGAACTTGGTACAGCATATTTAGTCAGTTACCGCACATCATTTCTGAGTTTTCATTGTGTTTTATGCAAGATATCAACTGCAAGAGGTCTGGGCTTAACATCAGCCTTTTGATCAGCTGAGGCCAAATAGCAAACGTTGATTACACTTTCATGGTTCAAATCTTTGACAAAGTGATACTTTATATCAATTTGCTTCATTTGCCTTTGATCCCATCTATTGAGGATTTGGATACAAGTTTGACTATCTTCATAAATTTTGATTGGACCTTTAAATTAACACAAGAGTACTGACAATAATCATTTTAGCCATAAAACTTCTGCTAAAGCTAGGAAGTGACATGCTTCTTCTAAATTAATAAAAAAATTCTCCCTAAATTAGTTATTAAAGGCACAATCTTCCCTTAAGAATGTTACCTACATAAGGACCACTTTGTTGAGGTAATAATTGATAGGGACTTAAGTAATAAAATGCCAATGAAACATCTAGCCGCAAACAGATAAATAACAAATGCAGAAATATCTAAGAAACCAGAAGTATTACTGTGACCCAGTCATTAAATCCTGAAAACGACTTGTTAGATTTTTGGAGTGCATGCTCCGTTTGCATGAGGTGGCGTTGGCTGCCAAGTCATCTGAAAGGGACCAGAGTATTAGGAGGAGACTGACTAAGTTCTCCCAAAATATACTGGGTTTTCCAATCAATTTTGATGTTCTTTTGTATTGCGAGAGTTAAAAACTTGAAAATCCTGAAATATATGAATTGACAACTTGTGTTCTATGTCTGAGAGTGACACAGGTGAGTGTAGAGCGCATGTTTTCACCTTGAAAGTATATTTTGAACAGCTAACGGAAATCGTGAAATTATTTACTGCATAATATCTATCTGATGCTACAGAATACATAAGGAACCAGCCGCTTTATATATTATTGGCTTGAGTACGATGCGCCAACTTCCAATCAAATGGTTAATCTCACTGTCAGGAGTCAAGACTTTTTCACTCCCACTCATATTCTGCTCCACCATCCCTTAATCTGTCATCACTTTCGCAAAAGCAGTGGTCGGCAAACTGGCTCGCGTGCCAATTGCGACTACATATATGACTGTGCAAAGCATACACGTGGCTCTGAGTACAGAAAAAAAAAACAATTCTGTTTTCATTCATTAAATTTTCCAAGGGCTTTATTTCACCAAGTGGTGACGTTTTCTATATTTGTTTTTGATATGATTTACCCTTAAATGCTGAAAGTGTCAATATTTGCACGTGGTTTGGTGCTTCTCACTGCCAAAAGTGCCATTTTTGTCTTGGACACAACAAGAAAACCTTTAAAGTGCCAATTTAAATCCGGCAGGGAGAGACTTCTAAGAATATTTAAATCCGGCGTTTAAAGGTTAATTTATGAATTTGTTATAACAGTAAATTTTTCTTATTAGCCAAAACTTGTATGAGGCTCTTAAATGATTTTTGATGATCACGGTCCTTTCTTTGCCGTTATTGCTCTCCAAAACGCAAACCGCTCTAGAAGCGCAAGCTCACTGTTCTAAGAAATAACTGCATGAATTAATACTTGTGCTTTAAAACTCCTGAAAAATTTTGAGTAATGACGATCACGTTTTCACTCACATGAGCACAATTGGAAAATAAAGATAACACAAGCACATGCGTTATGGAGAACCACGATTGTGCCACAGGTTTGTTTCCTTGGTCTCAAATATTTGCCAACCACCACAATGGACTTTCTCCGTGACACCATCCATTCTGCGCATCCGGTAGCAGCTGCCGTAAGTGAGAATTGATTTTCCATAGCTTTTCAGGATATGTTTTCCTTATGGTAAAAGCTACTCATTCTCAGTTGATCCGAAATGGGCTTTTATTCCCTATATTTGCTTATGGGACTCTGCTTCAACAATGCTGGTGGCTGTCAAGGGGGTTGTATATACACCATATTTTAAATTTCCGGTTAACCTTTGCAAATTCGATTTCAACGGTAACATTGAAAAAGTATTCAAATGATAATCCCCAAGCAAAGTATGTACTTATAGATAAAATCTTTTGTGAAGGTTCGAAGTAGACAATTATTCTGAATACTTTCAGCATATTTAACTTAACTCCGACGTAGCCATGGGCGGATCAAGGGTGTAAGGGGGGCGTCCGTCCCCGTAATACTTGGAAGAATAGATGGGTAAAATAATCATCAATAGTAGGGATGGGTAAAATATACCGGTATTCGGTAGTACCGATTACTATTTTTTTAAATCCGGTAGTACCGACGCACAGTGATCGGAAATCGGAAAAAGCTGGCCAAAATTCCAAAATGGCTTTTTTTGAGATATGAACTTGAAACTTCGTATGAAAACTCAAAAATAATTCATGTATCTGGAATAGCACTTCATTTGGCATAGTTTTTACCCGTTTCTGAGATACAGAGGCTCAAACATGAGCAAATTTTTCAGAAAAATGCCCGTCTTCAGTTTTCTCGGAAAATCTTCCGACTTACGTTGGTGGTGAAGTTTAAGGAGGATTTTTATGGAATAAAAATTGATATTATCTGTTAGCATGGTACTTTTGCTTTACAATTCCGTAATTTTAAAGAATAGTTTCGATACAATCTCGCTGTGCCGTTACAAAATGGTGGACGCTGTTTTTAGATAATTTTACATTATGTAGGAGATTCAAATGGGTTTTTGGCAAAGTCACGCGAAGTGACGTACATCAGAGCATTATTTGAAGGCTTCTTAAGGTTTATATGCAATTAACTTTGAAAAAAGTTTGCAACGCCGGAAATAAATTTGATTTTTCGATCGTGCGTCGGGGTTCGACTCCGCGCGCCGGGAGCTGGATTTCCCGTGACGCTGTAGGGTTATTGAAGTGGTATGGATTTTAACGCTCAGCATTTACCGTTTTTTAAGCTATGCTTGTGGGCACCGATCCTCAAGGAGTCTATAATGAAGACACGGGAGGATTTTCAGTCGAGGTAAGTGCACGCGTAATCGATGTTAAGTTTGTTTTCTTTGGATACGTTCGGGAACCATGCCTTATATTCAAAGCGTTCGAACCTTGAAAAAGTGAGTAGTGTTCCTGAGACCCATACAGAAAGACCTTCCAGAAAGACATCAGCTGGGATACTTATACCTTCCCTCCTCTCCCATGCTGAACTCCCAGGATTCTAGTGTGAAAATGGTCGTTTTAACATCACGGAGCCTTTAACGGTATTAACCGGGCATTTCCAGGGAAACTTCCCCTAATGTTTTAAGACATGCATCCTACACTCAGTTCTAGTCTGACTGTGGTGAAGGAAAGTTGAGTTCTCATGAGTGACCAGAATTTGCGATTGTGGTTTGAATTAGTTTGAGAATAATGTAATCATTTTTGCCTTCATTTCCTGATGACCGTCAGTGGTGTTTTTTTGTATATACATCTGACCTTTATTTCAGGTATGCTATGTTTTTTTTCTTTTGTTAAGCCTCAAATACTTTAATTGTATCGTCCGCTATTTTTTTCTTAATACTTCGTTACGTGTTTTGAAACATTTTCCTTATATTACTCATGTATGTGATACATTTACCGCGCGTTCGTCCTCGTGAACGAATTAGGAGTAGTAATCGGCTAACTTCTGGTTCTATCAATGTAAAATCTTTTTTTCGAACTCTTACGCAGGCTTCTTCCGCCATTGAATTGGAATTTCCTCCTCACGAGGTTAAAAGACTAGACATCCGTAAAATAATAACGGAATCGGGGAAAAAATCAGTGACCCACGGAATCTATTAATTTTCCATAAATATCTATTTAGCACTTGCCCGGTACTTCTACAAGCGCCAGTTTTTATTTTTGTATAAATGAATCCTTTCCCAATAGTTAAGCTCAATAATTGTCCAACCTTTAGTGTGACAAAATGTCATAATTATTTACCAGGCACTCCCGGGCGGCCAGAAAAAGAATTTCACACTTCAAGTGATAGATCACGAAGAAGAAAAATTCAGACCTTAAAAACTTCTTCCACTACTGCTGAGCTTGCTATCGCAGCACCTATGAGTTTGAGAAAGGAGGGAGATACTGCAGCGGCTAAGCTAGTTACGGAAATACCAACAACGACACCTATTCGGGTGAAGAGAGTTCTTTCCAAGTGGAGTAAAAGTGAAAATGTCCAAACTGAGATGACATTTGAGGAGGCACTGTCATTGATAATTTTCTCTGAGTTGACCAATAGTCAACATAGGTCTTTCCGTAGCTCAGCTCTGAGCCATGGCCACGAATTATATCACAGCTATGACAGAATAGTTCAAGCAAAGATGGTGGCTTACCCTGAAGGAGTAACAAGAACTGAGACTATGTGCGAAGTCAACCTTCAAGGCCTTTTGAATCACACTGCATCGCGAATCCTGGCCTGCGTATCCACCACTCAAGTATTCAAAGATGTTATGAAATGCACATTAACATGTAAGTACGGCTTTGACGGAAGTTCGGGCCACTCCCAATATAAATAACTGTGGCAAAAATTGGATGCATCGGACGAATTCTAATTCAAGAGCTCCCTGGTACCTCTTCGTTTGATTTATATCGCTACAGCTAAAGACTCAAGTTTTTCTAGTTTTCTCTTGGTTAGTTAGATTTATCTCGAACCTATTGATAAATAATGTAACTTGTCTCACTGGCACTTTTCATATCTAGGCTCTTAAATTGTAGGTGGCAATATCTGGGAAAATCCTCGGCCGTCGTCTACATTTAAGGGATATGAAAGGTCGTACATACATATTATTTTGGTTTGTCTACGCTGCACTGCCACATGAGATTTTTATAATGTATATTGGGAAATGGAACACTACCTGTTAGACTTGCTGCCAATTTTGGATAATCGAAAAAACGCCGCCGTATTTTTTCGTCGGTACTACCGGACGAGTAGTATTATTGCTTTTTAATACTCATAAAAAAAATACCGGTACTTTTTTGAGTACCGCCTATGCCAATAGGTATCCATACGCCACAGACCCACGGAAAGTAGCAATCCGCCCCCCCCCCCCATCCCCTGGTCACGCACCTACTACTGGAGTGCGTGTTTACTGTTCATAAATATTTGGGCATTAAAACGACCGCGTATGCCCTGTAGTCTGGTGAAGAGCATTCCTCAGCCTCCTCTCGCTTTGTTGAATACAACGGAGTCTGTCGGACGCTAAATAGGTTTGATTCTCTCCTCATCTCATGGGGGCGTGGGATAGCGTGATCCCAGGGCCGAACATGTCAACCGCTCACCAAGATCGTCATGCGTAGTAAAGAGCCACAGCCTCCTCGAGGTGCCCCTGGTCTCCGCTGAACATGACTAGTTCTCTGTGACAAGGGTTACCGGTGGGTAAGAAGTCGTTTACAGAGAGACTCCGGATACAGGGCGGTTGTATTTAGCTTTACTCATGTTCCTATGCGGGGCTCTGCATAGGCTTGTGGGATTATTCGATTAATTGAATCGTCGATTCAATAATTTTTACAATTGATCGATTATGTCAGCTCATCGATGTCGATTGCGGTAATTGACTCGATTGTAAATTTTTTTCAAGTGTCAGTTGTTGTTCAATTGTCAATTGTCATTCAATTCACAATTATTGTTCGGTAATCGATTAATTGACGATTATTTATTCGCTGTGGATTGCAAATTACACGTTTAAACTTGTTCGCTTTTGCTCGACGCCGGCCGATTCTTGCTGACGCTGCTGATGCTTGCTGCTCTCGCACACACGCCAGTGTCTGTCGGATGAACACGCTCAGGATCTCATCTGCCTGTCTTCAAATAGCGATCAATTTCTTTAATTAACCAATAAAAGCTAACTGATTGCTTATCTAATTAGTTCTTTCATTCTTCTCATTGCCAAAGGGAAAGACTTTGAAAATCACGATCCATATGAGTCCTGTCAATTAACTGGTTGATGTCAGTTAATTGTGCAATGACAATTAATTGACACCCATTTCGATGTCAATTAATTGAATGACTTCAATTAATTTGGGAGCGTTCAAGTATTACGCAAGCACATTTTTGGCAATTTTTTACCCGCCCCTCCTCCCCCCTTGTACGCAAAAATAAGAATTTGCCGAACCCCCCACCCCCACTTGCTTACGTAAGATTTTTCGATTTTTATTTGTGCTTTATAGGTATGAAGAAAACCAAATATCTTATACTATTTTTGAAGTGTTTCTTTAGCAATGTCACATGAGTACTATAAAAAAGCGTACTATTAAAGTACATACTTAAGTAATATTTATTAGTAAATTAAATTTATTAATAAATTGTTATTAGTACGCGTAACGCTATATTATCTGGGCGTTCTGTATAGTGTAGAAGAAATTTATTTCGAGTGTAAAACCAACCGATCGGCGAAAGCGAACACATGTACGCGAATGGGCGAACACATTATACTTCACATGGAATAGAGAGAGAGGGAAGCGCTCCAATTCTTTATTCAAGCAACCAAAGTTTCACTTGTGTCATGCGTCGCCGCGATACTCAATTTTTTTAATCGCAGTATGTTCATGGCTACATACATACATGTAAATTTGATGGAGGATGTTTGCACGAGTAAAATTATTAAACGCTTACATTAATATCGGTTTCATAGATTCGTCAAGATACCGGCGTACACAGACGGTATGAGCCTGTGACGCTGCGCTATCACCCAGTCGATTTCAGGCAATGAAACACGATATTCCATGTGCATAAGCATGGGCGCTTGTTTCTTTGCTGCTACAAGACCAATAGCTTTGCGCTGGCCTAAGAATTGAGGCCAGACGGATCTCCAGGTAACGGATTGATGCCGTTGCGAACTGGCTGTCTATATGATTGTGGTGGCGATCCTCCTGAGCTCGTGAAAGTTTGACTGGAGCAGTTGACACGTGTCTTCGACCTTCCACAGTGTTCGAGCATTTGGATAATAATCGGAGGTAGGTAGCACTACGGGCAGTGCGGAATATTCCGACTTTTTTTAACTCCTCCGTGAGTTCATCAAGGCTTTTGACACTTCGGATTGTTTCATTTCTTCGTCTAGAGTCTGCAGCACTCCCAAATAGCGATATCGGCAATTGTTTCTAATAATAAGGGTTTTTTCAATGCTCGGATGTCCAACTGATTCTCGCAAGGATAATTTCGTTTTCATTTCTGGGTTTTCACATCAAGCTTCATTCTTTTTTGGTGTCTATGCTTTTTTGTTCGTATTCTGCGTTTAGTTTCTTCCTTTTCAAATATGTCATTTCATGTTTTAGTTCTTTTTGAAGTTCTTTTTACGATCTGTTTCTCAATTTTATTGCTTGGCATTGAGCTCTTTGTAGTGTACATTGCATTGAGATTTTTCTCTAGCATCCCAATTTTTTTTCAGAAGCTTCTTATGAAGGTTTCATCCGAGGTCTTTCTGAAATTGCCAAAATGTCCTTTTCTCATTCTTTGTTACAATTGATTGTTTATTTTCCTGTTCAACGCTTCCAAGAGTGGAGGTAACAGAAGGTGATGTTTCCACCTCTTTTTTGGACGCGGACGTTGCCTGAAATATACCATTATTTATTTGATTAACCGTTAGACCCTCCTGTCTTACTTACGTAAGCGATACTATGACCCCCCCTCCCACTTTTCAGTAAAAGCAAGCAAACTCGTAACCCCCCTCCCCTAGGGGTGCTTACGTAATAACTGAACGTCCCATTGTCATTTCTTCAATTCCCAACAATTGAATCGACCACATTTCCAATTATTCTTGTAATTGATCGATATCGATTTTTTTCGATAATCGCACAGACCTAGCTCTGCATGGGCGTACCATTTATTTCCCTGCCCTCAGGAGAAATGGTCCTTGACAATAAGTTTCAGAGGGTGTACGCGGGGACGGTTGGTTCCCTCTCTCTCTTTGTGCCAAACGAGCCGATATATATCGCCTTCATCGCGATATCGGGCGAAATGTGCCACACGGGCTGATATATCGGCTCATGCATGTAGCATTAATAACATTTCTGTAAATAATTAAATTTGCTTTTATTGTTACTGTGATGAAAAGCCAGATTATTGCTAACGATTTATTTACATAATGTGATGAAATTAATCTTAAGGTCGATATTTTGAAAGATTACAACTGAGCGTTTTCATTTTCTGAAGAAATACATCTTATTTAGAACACGCCCTCGAAATTTCTGAAAGGTTCCACTGGAAGTACCTAGAGGGCACTAAAAGGGAGGAGGACGTTATATTCTCAAGGAACGGAAGGAATTGATCGATTCAAACAATTAATGAAGTATTATGTACTTGTGCACTTACTCCCCGTCAAGTGGAGAGTGGGACGACCGCACTCGTAAGGATAGGATCACCCCTCCGATTTCGAGCCCAACGATGCCTAACTTCAGTTGTTGAATGGTTAGGTATCAGTGTTTCCTTTGTGGTAGGTGGTCAAATGTACCCAACGGTAATAGACGTCAAGGCATGAGAGAAGTTACAAATAGTATAGAGCCGAGTGACATTCAGGGAAGGTGGAAGGAGAACTTTGAATAGCTTTACGGTCGGGAGAGTGGACATGTATTCTTAAATATAGAAATAGGCTGTGAGTTCGATGAGTATGGTATTGACCTAGAAACATGTGCGTAATTTCAGTGTTTTAACTGGGGTGGGAAGGCCTAACCACCAGGCAAGGGGGGGTTCTCCCAAATTAGGCATAATTAATGAAGAATCAAGAAAGTGCCGTGCATGTAGAATTGTATTTTCCAAATGTTTGTAAATTATTGAGATTTTTACTTCAAAATTCTGGGGTGGAAAAATACTGGGTTGGACAATTCCGAGGTGGCAATTGCACCACCCCTTGCCTCCCCCGAATTACGCCACTGCCTAGGAATACGCAGAGAGATAGTAAAAACACAAAAGAACCTGCGAATGAAAAAGGGCGCCTGAATAGATAATTTACCCGTTACGTTATTTAGGAGTTACGATAGACCTTCTAATGACATGGAGAGAGAGTACATTTTCTGAGATTATTCTAAGTATCTACGAGAAATAGTGTGGCATGAATTTGCAGTGAAGCAGTTTAGATTCCTTTACCAAGAAAAGCAGATAAAAATGTCGGATGTAATTGCTATGTTGGGGACACGGCCTAGGGTTGGCCGTGAATATCGCGTTATAGGGTAATATTCATCAGCCGTCGTAAAATGCCCGCGGGAGATGTGTCTTGAAAATTGAAACGCCTGCGTTTAATAAAAAGAATATACTGAGGAATAATGTGAGAGAAATAAACTGGAGATGGATAAAGATGATACCTTGAAAATATATTTTTAAATCTCTATTTATTGAATGATATACAGTTGCAGCTATCCGTTCCACAAACGCCATGGCTGAGCAGTTGGACAAAGCAACACACGGAGCATTCGAAACGATTGCAATCGGTCCATTTCAATAATGGTGGCACTGGTAAGGTCTCAAGGCAAAAATTGCAGTAATCTGATGCTGGAAAGTACTTGCACACCAAATCCCTTAGAAACTCTGTAAAAGGAACAGACACACCCTAATATCGATAAGCCGCTTTGCATATCCCGTCTTCTACTTCAATTCACTGCGAAATTTACACTCGAGTTATGGCAACATAGCCTGGGTACCTACAGAATATGTATGTAGTTGTAGTATTTTTGTTTAACGTGCTTCGACGGCTAAGGTCATTTCGCACGTACTGTATATGCCACGTGCAGAAGACAGGGTAACAGCACTCGGACGAATCGGAGGATCACCTTTCTAAACTCGAGCCGAGCCCAACGATGTTTATTTCGGTGACTGATCGGGAACCGGTGTTTCCATCGTGGCAGGCCGTTGCCCATAATATGTATGCGTACACATATTATGTGTATACATACATAAATATTAGCCATCCGTGGCTCCTTCACCTAAGACCAGGCATGGGCAAACCGCGGCCTGCGGGCCAGAACTAGCTAGCTCTAGCTATTTGTGAGTCGCTTCCCATTAGTTTATACATACGTTTATAACAAAATAATTTTATATACCTACGTTTACCTTTATATATGCTTCCCATATATACGTTTATAACAAAATAATTTATTTTAAATTGAATTTGTATACCTCATCCAAACACTTAAAAATCTAATGTGTTTGGAGTATTTAAGCCCAGGGAAGTTTCTTTCCTGAAAGGATTTGACCTTTGGATATTATAACTACATAATCTGGCCCACTGAACAAAATTGGGTGCCCAATGAAATAGGATCCCCACGCCTACCTTTAGATGTCGACCGTACCTTAAGTGGTCACAGCTACGGATGGCCAAGCATTTAGATATATCGAGAATATAAATCCCTTTATCGATGCATACATTTTCTATCAATTGAATTTATATTGAAACTCATGATTTAAGAAATTTCATATTTTAGGCCGTAGTTAATGGATGCTCTGAATTTCTGTTCTCTGAGGGAGCAAGGGGTCGACAACGAAGAAAAAGCTAACAAGCTTTACAGGGAATTCTTGATAAATAGCTATGTAATTAATCAGTAAGCAATGAGATCAAGCTCATAGGCTGACTAGCGTATTGCATGGTTTGGTGCAAGAAATGGTTTAGTCGCGATCGTCTTCCTTCATTCCGCGGTTGTCCGACACCTTCGACAGCTAGGCCGAAAATGGCGGCAAATACTTGTATTTCCCCAGCGCTGTAAATAAAGTGTGTGTATATAAATAAAGTGTGTGTATAAATAAAATGTGTAAATAAAGTGAACAATTGTTGTTACATTTGCGGTGAAATAACATTTTCGTCACAGAAACGCAAGCTGACGCCTCTTGTGAAGACTGCCTATCACTATTATTTCGGTATGAAGGTAGGGGACCAGGATAAGTCATGGACTCCACATATATGTTGCAACGCTTGTTCAGTTACACTGCGAGAATGGCTGAAAAATAAGAAACGATCTATAGCTTTTGCTGTGCCTATGGTTTGACGGGAGCCTAGAAACCTAACAGGTGACTGCTATTTCTTCTTGACTCCACCTATAAAGGCAGGATTTTCTACGAAGAAGAGAAGAACTGTTCAATACCCGAATCTTCGATCTACTATTCGACCCATTCCGCATTCAGATAGTTTACCATTTCCTACTCCACCAGGAAATTATGTTTAAAGTAGAAAATGAAGACAGTGTGGAACAAGAAGAAGAAGAACCCAACAAGCCTTTTCCACATCCCGTGACCCTGATTTTGAGGAAAAAGATGATAAACCGCACAGACTGAGTCAAGCGGAATTGAATGTTCTCATTAGAGACCTTGACCTGTCAAAGGAGAAGGCAGCAATTCTAGGGTCTAGGCTACAGCAATGGAATTTTCTGGAACGTGATTTCCGAGTCTCACAGTACAGACAACGTCACAGGGATCTACTTCCCTTTTTTGAGAAGAAAACAATCTTGATTTTTGCTGCGACATTAATGGCTTGATGAAATGTTTGAATTTGAACCATGATCCAACTGAATGGAGACTATTCATAGACTCCTCCAAGCTTAGTTTGAAAACTGTATTACTTCACAATGGCAACCGTCTTCCTTCTATTCTTGTTGGTCATGCAGTTCACATGAAGGAGACTAATCAAATATGACAGCCTTCTTGGACTCAATTACATATCATGAACAAAAGTGGAAAATCTGTGGTGATCTAAAAGTCACTGCTGTACTCTTAGGAATGCAACTGGGGTACACAAAATATTGCTGCTAGTAGTGTAGAAATAATTGAATCAACGCAGACGTGACTGGAATACTGATTCAAATAAGGCGACGCAGTGGGCACTCACATCTCGAAACAGACAATCGCTCGACCAATATTTTAAAACCCAACCCCACTCCCCACCTCTTCCTAGATCATTAATGATGCAAATTATATGGGGATCCTATAAAATTTGACTTTTTATCATTACAGACGATATAAAATAGCAATTATCTCGCTTAATAATTATCCCAGAGAAAAACAATTTGCACCACCTGGAAGGGGAGTTTATTTTACGTAAAAAGGTCCTTATAAGTTTCATCCCCAGCCTGATAGGAAGGCTTCAATCGCCAAATACAACGTCATATAATATATCACTGCGAGCGTCCTTTGAAGTCTGCAACTCCAAGCAGTTTTCCCTACTGACCCAGTGAGACGACTCGACTCGTTTCCGCATAGCTGCGTTGCCTTGCACTTCCCCACTATGTGAGACCACATTTCAAGGTTACACGCGTCCCCCCCACGTACCACCATATCATCTCGGAACCTAAGGAAGGAACGTAAACATTTGATATGCATATGGATGGAGGAGGCAAGTCGAGTTCAGAGGAATTTTACGTCAATCCCACTGATTTTGGCCCCACGATTCAACATTAGGGTAAGTTTTCAGTGACAATTAAGTGATATATTGATGGTGTTTACATGTGAATGTGCTATTCAATTTCCATTAAAGAAAGAAAGCATGAGCGAAGGAGAATGCTATATACCACAATTGTTAAGACGTGCACCGCTGGCTAATTTCTGTCAATTATCACGGTAGGATGGTTTTTGTGTTGATAAAAGTGGCTGGGTGGTTATTTATTATCAAAGTAAGGCATGGGATTTCATCCTATATTCTGCTTGACAAAAACGGTTTAGATTTACGAAGACACCGGTGAAAGATTTGCTGTTCGTCGTCGTTGAAGACATCAGAACGTCAATCAACCGCAGAGGATATCCACTGTAAGCAGTAGTATAGATGTTTTTAGCCCAATGATTCTACACTATCGGAAGTAATACAGTGCAGTGGTTACAGTTATTAATGGTTCTTATGAATCTTGTTTTGTATGGGTACCGCGAAGTTTCAAATGTCTATTTAACTGCGACTAGAATGTTTAAGACCTCATACGAGGCATCAAAAGTTTCCAACAGCAGATGAATTCCCATCTGTGGACGCAGAATTTGCTCTTGTGTACAGGTATGTTGAAATTAATGACATTTTGTTAGCAGATAGTAAATGCATTTGAAGGAGAATAGTTTCTTCGTTGAATATCTCTTGACAAGTTCCCTTTGGTGCTTACCGTATTTCCCTGTTCGTCCCTCGGTTAGAGGACAAATGTGAAGAAACTATAGTGCATGCAATTAAGACAGTGGTAATTTGGCGATGCCTGATGGTGAACGCGTCGATGAAGGCTGAAATACAGTGACATTTTAAAACATGAATGAATGGAGAGTACAACGACCCTTATGAGAATAGTTGGTTACAGCAAAATATATTTTAAGGATCTTATCAATTCAGGTAAAAACAGGGAATGCCTTATGCAAGGTGATTGAATTGTTCATTTTAATGAATGCTATGAATTAAATGATATGGTTAATGACCTCATTATGGCAACCAATGGGATAAAAACCTATTGTTAGAAAATTCTTGTGTTGAAATATTGACATTATTTTCATCATCATAGTATTACACAATCCTAGGGTTGTTGGTATCCTGCAGCAGCCCTCCACTTCGCCCTATCCCCCATGCCACTTCCCTATGGTTCTTCTTCCCCGGATTCCCTCTTGACTCTCCCCAAGTACTTGTCTCTTTCCTCTGGGGACTTTACCTTCAATTTTTCCCTCCTCTATGCTTCCTATGTAATCGTTGTGTCTCATAACATGGCCAACCCACCGTGTTCTTCTTTGACGTATGGTGCGCCACAGTGCCCTTCTCCAATTCTTCTGTATACCTCCTCGTTTCTCACCCTATCCGTCAATTTGATCTTTAGCATCCTCCTCCAGCACCATGTCTCGAAGGCTTCTATTCTTTTCTGGTCAGTTTTTCCAATGGTCCATGCCTCTGATCCGTAGAGTGCCACTGCCCACACGAATGTTTTCACGTATTGTTTCCTTGTCTCCAGTCTTATGCTCTTCGAGCAGAGTAGCGGCCTTTTGGCCATGAATGCCGTATTAGCTTAGGCTATTCGACGCTTAATGTCTGTCGTGCTTCTTCCATCCCAGGTAATGGTGCTCCCGAGGTAGGTGAATGATTCCACTTGCTCCAATCTTTCTCCTTTGAGGCGGACATCGGCCACTACTTTCTCTCTTCCGCACACAAGTATCTTGGTTTTCTTCTTATTTACTTTCATGTTATATTCCTGGAACACTTTTTCAATTGTAGTCAGTGAGTTCTGTAGGTCTTCCTCGTTTTCTGCTACGATCGCGATATCATCAGCGAAGCGTAGCATGTTCATTTCTTCTCCATTCACTTTGATTCCTTGTTCTTCTATTTCTTTTATTGCTTCCTCCATGTACATATTGAAGAGTGCTGGTGACAGGTTACATCCTTGTCGGACCTCTAGAAAATGCATTGTTTTGCATTATCTTGCATTATTTTCATCACAAAAGTCAATTTTTTTAACCATGCGTACACTCTGATAAACCATTTATAATACATGTAAGATTTGTATCTCGAGGATAGGTCAAAAATGTACAAACTATAACTCCTTGCCAACGTTTCGGTGTATAATTGAGACACCATCTTCAGGGCTACAATATTACGGTACAACATCATTATTAATGAAGTAACATAAAAAAATATCACAAGTTTCACCTTACAAATCAAAATATCATACACGTCATTACAATATGTCAAAAATGTACAAACTATAACTCTATTGTAATGACGTAATTAGTAATTCAGTATAAGGAGCTATTCGAGTATTACGTTAGGCGATTTTTATCACTTTTTAACCCTTTCACCCCATGTAAGACAACGTAATATTTTACGAACCTTCCCCTCCCAATCTTACGTAAGTTATCAGACATTTTTGAAACCATGGACAAAGATAGTAAAGACAACGTAAGGACAGACTATATACAATGGCTTGCTCACGTGGATCATTTTCTCTACCAGTAGTCATAGTAGCACAGTATTGCCTCCCTTGTCCCCCTATTCTTCCTAACTCCAACCGCTTTCGATATTTCGCGATTCGCTGTAGTACGCTCAACTCGCAAAACATGTGTTCTTTAAAAATGCGACATCTCTAAACTGATGAACGCAAGGAATTGGTTGTACGTTTCTCTATAGTTTAGCACACATTCAGGCGTAACGCAGCGGCTGTGATCCTAAAAAGTAAGATTTTTCCCACGAAAATAATTTTAAAAAGTGATAAAAATACGAATTCAGAAGTGACGTATCTAACGTAAGCCTGTCTCCGATCCCCTCACCCCCTACGTAAGACATCGTAAGGAAATTCCAACCCCCCTCCCTCCTCAAAACGTCTTACGTAATACCCTGAATGGAGCCGCAGTTGGCTTTTATTGATAGAAAACAGTGTTTATTAAAAAGCTATTCCTCGGTTAATCAGCATAATTAATATCTTCCTTTTGTTTTTTAATAGCTGAGGCATGTAATTGGTAAATGAAGTATTTTTTAAACACAACATATGAGATTTTGCTTTGATTTACACAGTTGCGTTAGAACCTCTTAACTAATGCGAGATATTCACGGGGAACAAATCGTCCACCTGATGCCCTATTCGCTATGGCCTCAGAATTTCCGATCCTCGACAATGACAACATTTTGACGTTGCAGCCTCGAAAATTTCAAATATTTTCTTTTCAAATGCTTTTCAAAATTCCAAAATTCAAAAGTTGAGATCCCTCGGGGGCTGTGACGTCACATCCACAATTTTCCGAGGTTCTACCGTGTCAATTCCTTACTGAATAATCAGTGACGTCATACCGCACAGCCAGCCCTCCAGCTCTATATATATATATAGGGCTATATATATATATATATTGCTATATATATATATTGCTATATATATATATATATATATATATATATATATATATATATATATATATATATTCTCCAGCCCTCCAGCCCCATTCATAGCTCTAACAATCGGCAAAACTGTAGCTTTTCTTCTAAAATCTCACCATTCATAAATCCTAAAATTGAATTGCTTTACCTAACATCGAACATTGTGGACATTTCAAGCCTTATATACTTATACAACTTACTCACGGGGTCACATTTGAACTTCAGTTCAGTTTTGAACTTCAGTTCAGAACAGTGTTCCCTCCAGTTAGTTCGCTGTTTTAGTATCCTTTAAAAGTTTCTCAACGAGTGAGTTTCTCCATTAATTCTGCAATATTGCCGACAATGCAGAGCCAGCAAGAACACCTTCGAATAACTGGTCCAGCTGACTGTCATCCCCATCGCCCTCTCGT
Organism: Pyrrhosoma nymphula; assembly: GCA_963573305.1. Classification (NCBI taxonomy): domain Eukaryota; kingdom Metazoa; phylum Arthropoda; class Insecta; order Odonata; family Coenagrionidae; genus Pyrrhosoma; species Pyrrhosoma nymphula. The sequence continues at coordinate 2,912,975 of OY754337.1, forward strand.
CAGTTACATAGGGTCAATGCAAAGTTTCAAAATAGATATTTTATCGAACTTTGCGAAGGATATCTATATGCTTGGGTGGATGATTTTATTCGTAGTATTCCACGTGATATTTCTCTCGTCACATTGCAATATGCAAGTGAATACTCAATGAAGGCCTGGAATGGTCGTTAGTCCATTAATCTAGGGTTTTCCTGGGTGCCATAGAAGTGTTTATCTACGCGCATTTCAATATTACTAGACATTAATTCTTCACTTAAATTAGTCTGTGGAAGGTGGGTTTAAGCGGCAAGTTACTTGTCTTCAGCGAAATTTGATGTGAATTGCATACGTAAACGGCTCTGAAAGTATGCTTGCATAACTTTTCAAAATTTCGGCTAGTCGCTTACAGGAGCGTATTGTCTGCAATGTAAACGGCAACCAATCTGTCTTGCACTAACTTGTGAAAAAATTTCGCTAGAGTGTAATTTCCCGCAAGCTCTTGCAGAAGAAACTTGAGGACGTAACTTGCCAGGGTAAACCCACCCTAAAAATTGGCGCAACTGTTGCTTACTTCTAAAATCTCAGTATTTATAAATACTAAAAATTTCATCACCAATTTGTTGAAAGATAATCAGTTCAGATGTAGCGAGAAAAACTTGCGGTAGTATAGCAGTTTGGAATCCGATCTGCTTTTTTCTAAAATCAATGTATGTGAGGAAAGAGATAAAAGTAGCTTTTGAAACGTAATGCGTGTTGAGAATTTACTCAATGTCTTTTGCTTTTTCCAAAAAATTCAGTTATTAATATTACATTGGTTAATTTATGCCGGTTTGGTCATGTCTTTTTTCAAGAAAATCAACTTCTTTTTTCCACCAACGTTTTGTTGCTAAGAGGAAGAGTTTGTTTTTGTGTTGCCATTGTCGCAGTAAGAAAGTGAGGTACTAGATTTATGATTGAAAACATTTTTATCTTTCTAGTATTATAATTAACTGTATTCCTTGCATATTGTACTGTGTAGCCCTGAAGAAGCCTCATTAATAAAAAGGCGAAACGTCTTGGCGGAAAAAGGAAGTTGAGTTTTATATTAAAGACATGACCAAACCTCCAAATAATTAACCAATGTATTATTAAAGTTGTCAATAACCATTCAAAGAAGTTATTAATTCTGTCATATTTTTAACCTCGATTGTACGCGGATATGGCCGCGAAAAATAAGGACCCGCGGCGAGTTTTAAACATTCATTTGGGACTTCAGTTTAGAGAGGACGCTGCTTTTTTGTATTCTCGAAATCTCTCTCTCTCCCTCCTAACTCCATTTTGGTCCATCCCATGGATTCTGGTTGAGACCTTCGTTCCACTTAACGCATGAGTGAGATTTGCCCGCCGTCAACTATCCAGGGCGCAATATCCGAGCTCCTTTTATTCTTTTAATTCATTCCCGTGAGAATTCGTGTGTGTGAGGAGGTGGGGTGAAGGGGGGGTGGAGGGAGGGGAGGTTGAGCGTTGGGTAGGCAGGAGTTGCTATCGGGAGACGCGCCATGACTTGGATCTTGTCACCACTGCCGCCTGCGGCAATGCCCTCTACTGAGGGTGCGTTCCGAAATTCACTGCCTGTACTGCCCTGTGTTGCCGTGTAACGGAACGTGAAGCTGTACTGCGGCTGCTGCTGTAGCATGAATTTCGGAACGGTCGGCAGTGGCTTGAAATTCAATGTGGTCGAATTGCGTGGTGATTTATTATATGTAGAGATACCATTAATTTTTACAATTTGTCATGTACATATTTGCAATGCTGGCGTTATCGAGCGTCACAACAGTATACCTAAAATTTCAATCGCATCATTAGTTTCGAAATATGCGGAGGTTTACAACTTTTACACTAGATCGTGTAAAACTCAACCTATAAACAATTTATTTCCTTTATTACGTGAATAACATTTTTAGCTAACCTATATCTGAATTTCCCGTTTCTATGCCTGATGTTAAGAGAACAGTGATAACATAAATTTGAGAAATCGGATTTTGAGCGCCGAAAATAGTGACTTTTTTCAAATAAAATATCGTAAAAAGACAGATAAGTAAGGGAAAATTTAGAAAACACATAAATAAACGTAGGAATGATCATTCTATCACATGATTTTTATTTCGTAAAAATCCGTTGACTCTACTTGAAGATACAGCTTCCTAAACTCGAGGGACTCGACTTTTTTAATGGACAGTAGTATATCGCAACTGCTATAAATGCAAAATAGTTTTTTGTTGTTTTTTTATTTTTGGACGTTTTGGGTAGCCAGGATCACAGTTTCTTCAAATTTCGCAACTGCTATATATTCAAATTAATATTTTAAAGGTTTTTTTCTTATTTGTCGATGTAATGGGTACTAATGACCACAAATGCATCAAATTTGAAAAGGCGATTAAGTGCGATAAAACGTGAATATGCTATAAAACGACATAATAGCGATATATTTGCGATTTTACGTAATTCTGAGCATGTTATTGCGAAATTATTACACAAAAAATATTAAACAAATAAAAAGGGAGTCCCTTCTGTCCTCTCACCCTCCTGCACCACGCCTAACATTGTCTACATCCTCCTCTGCCAATACTGCCCTTCTTTCTATATTGGCTTATCCACCACTCCTCTCAATATTAGAATGAATGGGCACCGCTCGTCTTGTAACGATTGCCCCTCCCTCTCTGTTTCTCTCCCTGTCGCCATTCACGTCTCCTCCCACAACTCCACTTTCAATAACACTTTTAAAGTTGGTCTTCTTGCTTCCCTTCCCCCCTCTTCCTCTCCCCTTCAGCTCAAAGATCTTGAATCTTCTTGTATTCTGGTCCACCAGGCTTTCTCGCCCCCTGGACTCAATAAATCACACTAGTTTCTCCCTCCCCCTCATCTCATCTCTCCCTGCTTCCTCCACGCCCTCTCCCCGCTCTTCGTCTTTCCCCTCCTTCCCCTCTTACACCTTCCTCTCTCTCTAGGGCAGACTTGGTAACATACCACCGTGGCGTTTTTCAAGGCGACAGTTTGAGCCCCTTACTGTTCTGTATTTCCCTCCTACCCCTGTCCCTTAGGCTGCGACGAGGTAAAGGATACATGTGCGGTGTTCCAGGTGACAGGAAGCATAAGGTCACCCATTTGTTTGATATGGATGACCTGAAGCTGTACGCTTCTAATTCGAAAGACCTTCGCACTGCCCTGGACACCGTACTGGAATACAGTGAGGCTATAGGGATGGAGTTCGGATTGGACAAGTGTGCATCCATCCACTTGGCGAGAGGAAGATTTTCGGAGATCAAAGAAGACGTGCAACTTGTTGACGGGAGCGTCATTCGTCACCTCGAGGACGATGACAGCTATGAATATCTCGGCGTCCCCCAGCGCGGAATGCAGGAGGTTGCAGCAGTGAAGGAAAGGCTCACCGCCAAATACGGACAGACTCTCAGGAACATCTGGAGTTCTGAGCTGTCAGGCAAGAACAAGGTTCTTGCCACAAACATGTTCGCGGTTCCTACACTGCTGTATACCTTCGGATGCATGAAGTGGAACGTCAACGAGTTGCAGAACCTCGATAGGGGAACGAGGAAGATGATGACCATGCATAGAAGTCTTCATCCGAAATCTTCCGTCGCCAGATTGTATCTCCCTCGCAATGTAGGTGGTAGAGGACTATTGAGTCTGGAGTGTCTCCACAACAGAGTTGTCCTGGGTACAGCTTGCCGAGTTTTGAAAAGCAGGGACCCCCTGCTCAATCTCGTGAGAGATCACGAGAGTGCGGGAGCAGGGGCTCTCTTCCAGGCGGCAAAGAGGGCAGCGGACGAAACCGGTCTCGACTTCGACCCGTCATCCGACGGAAGCGATAATGACGCGACCTTCTCGTCGTTGAAGGCAGACGTCCTCAATCTCGAAATAAAAAAAAGCCGAGCAGAAGGCCTTGCTCAAGGCGCATACCGATAAGCCCATGCATGGAGGTTTCTATCGAAACATCGAAAAGCATGGGTTATCGAAGGAGCTGACGTTTGCCTTCTTACGCTCCGCTTGTCTGAAGTCCGAGACCGAAGGTTTTGTCCTCGCGTGCCAGGATGGTGTCATCAACACACTCGTGTACCGCCGCATTATATTCAAGGCGGAGGTTGCGGACACGAGATGTAGGGCGTGCCGAGCCCAGCCGGAGACGTTGAGTCACCTTCTCTCCGGCTGTAGCTATTACGCCAAGTCAGCGTATTTAGCTCGGCACAACGCGGCCCTACGAGTGTTATACTTTCACCTTCGACACCATTATGGCATCGACGAAACACCTGTGCTGCCCTATGCCCCTGGAGATATTGAGTCCGTCGTGGAGAACGATAAATGCACGATCTGGTGGAATTACTCCTTTTCCACCACCAGGCAGTTGGAGGCGACCAAGCCTGATATCGTTCTCCTCGACCACCTCACACGCTCCATGTTCGTCATTGAGTTTTCGGCTCTGGCTGAAACTAACATGGATGCAAAAGAGGTGGAAAAACGGACGAAATATCAAGACCTGCTTTTCGAACTTCGGCAGATGTACCCTGGACACTCTGTGAAACTGGTGGTCCTCATCATAGGTGTGCTCGGTGGAGTTAAGGGCTCGCTGCTTAATAACATCAAGTGCATGCCGTCCTGCGTGGCACAGGTGGAATCACTAATTGCACGTATGCAGAAGGCCGTCATCCTGGGGTCACTCCGTCTACTGCGTACGCATGACCCAACTGCAGCGTAGCCAGTCATCCGATGGGCGTCGGACGTGGCTGCGATTACTGCACAACCCCTCTCGAGTCTCCGGCCATTATGACGGCAATGAAACCCGATGCTTGCCGGGGACTCGGAGGGTCATGTTACAACTGTAACCTTAATAATAATAATAATAACAATAATATTTTTTTATCTTGAGCGATCTTATCCTCCACAACGTCCAGCCTGTGTGGGAGGAGGTGTACGAGCAAAGGGGCTCAAAGAGTGAAATCACGGGATGCAAGGACAACCTGCTCATTGATAGGTGCATATGCCAGGATGCCATCCGGCATAAGCGAAACCTATCAATGGCATAGGGTGGAGTACAATAAGGCTTCTGACACCACTTCGCATCCACGATAAAAACGCTGCAACGAAGGAATATGATTGTTGGGACCCTACAGCGGGGAAATACTTTTAACTTTCAGAATTGAGTCACTAAGGGTAGAGAAACGACATCTACTTTCAAATGTTATCCTGGAGTTCAACGCATACAAGGCAGTCGTTTGGATTCCCGCGGGCAGTTTTTCGTCACCACATCCGCTAAGTAGTTAAAAAACGAGGGACATCCAAAGCAGTTGTGCAATCATTAATCTTTCTTCGGCAGATACAGATGTTCATAATCTTTTAAGACATTTTTTCCCATCACTTCTTCAGCTAGAGAAAGTCTATTTGGCACGCGCGTGCATCCAACAGGTAGCCATAAATCATCCGGATATGAGTGATGGTAGCCGTGACCCAACACCGTGACTCCTGAGAGGCACACACAATTTAGCCTGCCCGTTTTTGACGGAGGCAGCCGCGCACACTGGGGCGAAATCACAAAAAGTTGGCCAAAAATTAATACTGCAGTTATTTCTACATGTTACTAGTCTTTAAAGTTGTTATTTAAATGGTTTTCCATCCGCTGAATCCGAATTTGAAGTTATTTTTTGCTGTATCTATGATATTATTGCTTTTACTACACCAATTATTTTAACAATTAAAGTACCAAATTGAAGTTATGATTTAATGACTGTTCCTAAATATTTTTTATCCGCAGAATCAGAATTTGAAGTAAATTACGTCGGCAATTGTGAATCATAGTTTGAACCGATGGAGAGCCCGAGAACAGTTTACTCAGTTGTTTATGTTTATATCGTCTTTTCGTCGTGTTATTTGGTGTTCTGGTTTTTCAGTGTAATCGCGATCTTTGGTTTTTGCTGTTTTTTGATATTATTGTTGTTCTTACAAGATACAGTGTTCAAACTATTGTATTTTTTTGTAACTAATAAAATCGAACATTAATCGTTGTTTCTAAATATTTTCGAACCGCAGAAACCAAATTAATTTTACCTTAGCTCTGAATATTATTGTTTTTACGAGAGAAATTAATTTAACAATATAAAAAGCACATCATTTGCCATTGTAACGAAGATATACGTGGCAACGCCAGACACGCCGCGGCGTGGCGCCATGGTCGTGGGCGCGCAGGGTGATTTTTCTTCGATGCGTGTGTCTCTTATTTAAATCTGCGCACGCGCACCGCGACCGTGACGTCATCTCCACGGACACGCAGTCGCTCGCCGTGTGCATCATCGCGTGCGTGCGTGCTGCCACCGTCGCGTGCCGGCAGTGGCATTGAACTGCGCCAACGTCTCTTCTGTGTGGTGTTGACCTGCGCCCGGAATACGTGCTATAAATAGCCTGGCCTGCATTGGCCCCTGATATCATCCCACTGACGATTGAATGATTCCAAAGTCTCTTCTCCAATTCTGTGTTCATTTCCAACATGAAAAAAGTTACTCATCTGTTACGAATCCGTATTTTAAAAACTTTTTATTGAGTCGCTGTCTTGTTTGTTTGCCTGTTTGGTACAAATTTTGCAATATATTTTACACTAACTTCCCGATGAACTAGAGACTTGAAAATTTAAACATAGCTCAGAACTGGATGACAATGCAATAATGTGTAATAATATATATTAAATATGTTATATAGGTATATATTTAATTATACAATATAATATATATTATAAATGATACCTGAATTATATAAAAAATAAAAAATAATAATCTATAGAAATACAAATGTACATGTTCGTTCGTTCCTAATCTAAAATCTCCGTAAGTTCTTCACCGATTGCTTTGAAATATTGAAACAGCGTTGCATTCGAATAGGCGAGTTAGACCTGCCACCACTTTCCACAGCACATGTCAATCTCTGAATTTATTGGAGAACGACCGAAACTGGGATATGTACGCATTACTGACGTGTGCAACACGTCACATCAAAATCAAATGTGTGGATGAAGTAGATCATAATGATCTACTTCATCTCCAAACAGAGTTATGGGAGAAATATAAATCGCACATGGCTGGATATATTCTCCGTCGATAACGCGATAATAATTCAAATATGAACATGGATTTCACAGCAGAAATCTAGAACGAAGCGTTGAAAATGATTGAAGGTTTGTTCTTAGATATCGCGAATAAAGTTCTCAATCAATTGGGAATGATGCCATCACCGAATCGGTCTGCTGCTGCTACTTCGGACGATGTAGAATTGCGTCTTCAACAAAATTACAACACGGGTGATCTTTATCTTATGTGCATTAAAATATTCCTAAGCTAACGCACGAGCAAAAAGGCATTCGCGATCAAATAATGCAAAGTTTCAATAAAAGGGTTGGAGAAATCTTCTTCTAAGATGTGCCAGGAATAACTGGTAAAAACGTTCCTAATTAGATTGATTCTGGCAGCAATTCAATCCCAAAATGATATAAAGCCTTGCGTCGTCCGGAATAGATGCGACATTGATACCTTTGGTGGAAGAACTGCTCATTCCGCTTTGAAATTGCCATTGAACAAGCAATTCATTGAAACTCCCACGTGCAGCATTTCCAAAGCATCCGGCATAGGAAACGTTTTGCAGAAATGCAAACTTATTGTTTGGGGATTAATGCACAATGGCCCACAATGCATCGCTCGAGGCTCTTGATCGATCATTGCAAGATTTGCGTGGAAACACCAGGGACCATTTGGGAACGCAATAACAATGCTCGCAGGAGATTTCAGAAGAAATTACTTGTAATTCCTCGATTGAAACTAGCGGACCAAATAAATGTTTGCCTGAAATACTCTAATTTGTGGCGACACGTTAAAGACATTGAAATTAACCACAAATATGCGTGTCCAGCTGCAAAACGATTGGTCAGCTGATATATTCTCACGTCAATTGCCGTAAATTGGGAAAGGAAAGGTGACGGTTGATCTGACCTCAGGACGAATTTCATTAACTCATAACTTCTTCAATTTATTGACGTCCAAAGAAGAATTGGTTGAAAAATATTTACCAATATTAAAACCAATTATAAAAATAACGATTGTCTGAGTGAACGAGATATTCTTGCCGCCAAGAACAAAGACGTCTTCGAACTTAACAATATTATTCAGTCTAACGTTCAATGTGAGACAATCACATACAAGACCGTCGACACTGTTGTGGAAGTAGTTGTAGTGGTTAATTATCCAACAGATCTTTTGAATATACTCGATCTGCCAGGGATGCCGCCACACGTACTGCAATTGAAAATCGGCGCGCCAATTATCATGTTGCGAAATATCAACCAGGCAAAGCTTTACAACGGCACGCGGCCTGCAGTAAAAAAAATAATGAGCTACGTCGTAGAAGTAACAATCTTGACAGGACCTTTCAAATGTGAAGAAGTTCTCATTCCTCGCATTCCAATAATTCCAACGGATATTCCATTTTCATTTAAGAGATTGCCATTCCCAATTCGATTGGCGTTTTCAATCACCATCAACAACGCTCAGGAACAATCTCTAGAATTATACGGTTTAGATCTAGACACGGATTGCTTCTCACATGGACAATTATATGTTGCTTGTTCTAGAGTCGGCAAACCAGACAATCCCTATATCTGCGCAGACCATGGACACAGCAAAAAATATAATGTATAACCAAAAGCATTGTGTAATTAAACATATTAGAAATGTGTCTTTCTCTTTTCTTTGTTTTTCATTTAACCCTACCGAGCCACAGAAACGCGTGGCAAGGGTGCAGCTAGTAAATAATATAATAATAATTAATTTATATAATTAATAAGTTGTAATATTGATATAACAAGCTTATAAAATTAAATTTGCTTGCTTCTTTAATTGAATTTTCAGGAAAATAACAATAAAACAGATTAATATGTTAGTGGTAGACAGTTATAACAATTTTCTATTTAAAATATTATAACACAAGACTATAAAGCAGAAAATGATTATTTTAATAAAAAATAATTAAAAAAAACTACGTTTTAAAACGGAAAAAAAACGTGGTCTGCGTCGGACCTGACGGTGGAAGTTATACTTCTTTGGCCGGTCGCACACACCCGCTCACACACACAGGCAGACAGGATATATAAATGAAATAAAAGACATTTTTTCTCTATTATTCAATATATTTCTCTTCGATATATTGTTATTTTAAACAAAACTTCTTTTCAAAGTTCGAACGTACAAAACGAGTAAATGGGTGCTTGCAGTTTGCAAGCAAAAGGGGAAAAGTGTATGATAGTACATTGTAAATCATTAAAAACGAATGCAATAAGGTCTTACTTCTTTTGGAAATTATTTTAGCTGGGTCAATTTTTGACCTAAGAATATAATAATGAGATAATAGCATAAAACGAATGGTCCCATGACATATGTACTTTGTTCTTCTTAGTAATTGCTATATTTTTCCTTTTATTTTCATGCCATTGAGCAATTTTGAAGTAAATGTTTGTAATTAAACATGATTACAGTTATTTGGCAGTATGAAATTCAATCAATATGAGCTAAGTAAATGCTATGGATTTTCACTTTTCATTTTATTTTTGCTGATCTCAATTATTATAATTTACATATTAAACACATGGCGTAGTACTTGAATTCATAATTTCAAAATCCAAGAGATAATGCATCATAGAACATTATCATTTTACATGGTTTTGACTTGTAGAATGGAGTTTCGAGGTACATTTCAGAAAGTAGGTGCAAGGATTAATGTTTCCTGGAAAAACGGAGAGAGGGAAACCCGGAATAAGGTGTACAGAGTGTTTTAGAAGCAAAATGGAGGAATCTGGAGCGATCCCAACGGATTTCGTAGGCATGAGCAAATGGAGGAGTGTCAAAGCTACGAAACAGTTTATGTATATAATTATAAAACATTGTAAAAAGTATATTTCTAAGGCATAATATCGTTAAAAGCGATTGAAATACGCACGGAGAATGTTATATTCCTTTAAGTTTAATCTTTATAGCACGCGTATAAGGTACTGGAAGTCTCGGGAACAATGAAAAAATTGCTTAGCAACGAAAATGAAAAAATATCGAAATTTGCATTAATTTTGCGTTTAAACTTCAAATATTTCAATTTATCGATCGATAGAGAAACATCGGTTGCAAGAAGTAAATGCATTGATCTTTTGGCCTCATTTCAGTCAAAGAATGAAACTTGTATCTAAATTATTTCATATTTTAATGAATGAATGAAAATTACTCTACACGTAAATTATTCGTTTTTCCAATTTAAACCCATTAAAAAACAAAATCCTCTCTGGACTCGAAACCAATGAAAAATATTGGAATTTTTCCTGACTCGACACCAAATTTGAACCCTTCCCTGAAAATTTCATCCTTTTAGCTCGATTAGAAATACCCAGGAATTCGTATCAATGAGTACAATTGTGGATTTTTCTCACCCAAAAAAGAGCGTGACGCCGAAAAGAGCGTGACGCGGTTTCTCGACCAACATCCCACCCCAAAAGTCTCCAACGGGCGCAAAGAAGTATAACTTCAAAAAGTATAAAATAATTTCTCATAGCCACTCACACCTTTATATCCCCATAGTACAGATTAATATCCTCATGCACAGATTGCCCTGAAAATCTGTGATTGTGAATTTTAATAGATACCTATGAAAACACTCGTAAGATTGGAAACGAAAAACGTGGGGCGCATGCTGTAGATAATAAATAGTAAGGATTGTAGGGATCGTAGCTGTGGTTGAGAAAACTCACATAACAGTTCATATCATTTGCAGTGCAATGAAATTGTAAGGACTAAGGTGAACTATTCATGCATCAATTACCTAATTCATGCGCTCCACGTTTTTCGTTTTCAATCTTACGAATCAACAATCGTAGCTCAACAACGTAAACTCGTGGTGTCTTGAGTCGAGGCTCGAACTTCATCTTATTTTTAGGAAATGCACTACAGTATACTTCTAATTGAGAGAAATCCCACCAACGGTCTATAAAGTGGGAGGGTTATACAGAAAGGAGTCAGATGAAGTCAAATACCTGGCAATTATTTTTGCTACTAAACACCAACAATTCACCAAATAATATTTTCTTGAAGTTTCGCTGAGCACAACGCTTTATCCCTTTTGCTTTTCAACGTTGAGTAATATTGTATTCTCTAGCCGTTGACTTGATAGTTTCGTCTGATTTTGAGGTGTTTTAAGTACATATATTATTTAAGCTCCTTTTTTGTACCAGCAAGGTACCAGCACTCCCACGTCGGTCTGTTTGCTTGGAATGTAGTTACTGATTCCTTGCTCTAAATTTCCGTAAGATATCTCCATTCTACTCCGGTGATTTCGTCTCATGTGCTAGCTACTAATTCCGAGAATGAATATTTCATTTTATTTCCGAATTTTATTCGAAGTCACTTTTTCCGAGCAACTAATTTTTTCCGTTTTAGCTTTATTATGGAATCTACTGATGTTTTTTTAGGTTTAGAAAATTCTTCGACCACTTATGCCTTCGAGGATATCGACTTATTTAATTATCGCGTGGTTACTTACGGCCAGGAGATCTAAAACTTTATTACCTCGGTTTGTTAACTACTTGGGTACCGAGTGGCTTAGGAGTTCATTAAGTCGGTCGCTAAATGTTTCGGCATCTTGCCCTTCCAACATAGATGTGTTGTGTCTTGCCCTTCCAACATTGTGTATAAGGAAATTTGAAATATCCTCCGATAACTATTATGTTTTTTTTATTGTTTCAGGCTTGACTTCGTGGAAGTGATAGATATCCATTTTTAATAAAAAAATTTGTACTTTTAAATTACTAAGTTTTTTTTATTAAAAATGGATATTATGCTTTTACTGTTTCTTGAGGTGAATTACGACACTTGAGCTTTCTCGAAGGTTCTTAGCTTGCATAAATGAACAAGCGTTTTTGATCCTTTAGTTACGGTGCATCTGACGCTCTCTATTTCATTGTCATAGAATGAATGCTCCACGTTATTTAAATGAACCCTGACTCAGCGTAATGAATCATTCAGCGCACAATTTTAATATATATATATATATATGTTGGCTCACGGCTACGAATCCAGTAAGAGTCACCGCCCGTAATGGAGGGCACCCTTGACTTTGGAGAAGAGATCGCATATATTGAGCGTTTTAAGACGTGGCGCCAATTATTATTAAATCCCCCCCGAGGTCTCTTTAAGCATTCGCCTCTCGCTCTCTCCGGTTGGTGACGTCATGCCGTGCAAAAGGGTCGCTTTGTTGCTACGGTTACGTCAGGGTGCGTGCTGTTCTTCGCCCCTATATTCCCCCCCCCCCCCCCCGACCCTCGCCTCTTTCTGGGCCTTGCCATCCGTCACTCTTGAAGACCTCATTCCGATTGCCACCGTCCCGTGAGATGACATGAGGCCGTCTCCCGCTGCTTTGGATGCTTTTGTCTCTCTCCCCTCCGGGAAAACTGCCAACCTCACGCTTGACTCAACAAATTAACATCGAATAAACTAAAGAAGCTTCGTGTCTAATTATCTCAAAATCATATGACGTAATATATCATCTTGGACCGCATGCCACCTGTTCTTAATTAATTATTAGCCAATGTTTTAGTGGTCATTATTTGTGTGCCATGTGTTGAAATGAGGTTAAGGTATTGAAGTTGGTAATTAAGAATTGGAAGTCTCAAAATGTCCATTTTATTTGCTTTCATCCGTTTACGACTCATCCTTATCTTGCGCCCAAAAATACAACGATTAAACTGGATGAAGTCTTCTCGGGTATGGACTGGTTTAGTGTGACGTCACATCTCCCGGTTGCCGTGGTGATCGCCATCTTTGTTTCCAAACAAATCTGAATTACAGCATTTTATCCCGTAAGGAACTTGAATGAATGGATGATTTCTACTTACTATGGTTGAGTTAAGCACTCTTTTCACTGTAGATAGTTGCTTTGGGGTGTCAACTACTCTCCCAATTTTGTTTATTTACCTCGTGATCAATGTTGACGCATAAAACGTATTCGTATGACCGTAGCAGACGATGTCGTCTGCAGCGGTGCTACGAATGACGATATTTTCAGAAGTGGGCATGCAAATACAAAATGCAGATTTAGTTTATTGTTATAATGGCTTAAATAAAAATCTGCCAAACTTAACACTTGCTTTAAATACATGCTGTGTACTTACATATGATCCCAAATGGTATTTTCTATATTTTTTTCTGTATTATGCCAAAATGTACCGACCTACATTGAAGAATATTGGACAACCACAGAATTACAAATTCTACTCTGTAGCAAAATGCTTCCGTGATGCTGGATCTATTCATGCATCGTCCGTTGGCGAAAGTATTACTCCGTTATTTTAGGAGAAATGTGAGATTAGTACTTGGGCTTAAGTACCCAAAGCAATTGGAGCAGATGGCAAGAGTAGGTCACGAAGTACAATTTTGAGCACTGCAATGAAAACATACTCGGGGCTATCTTACCGCAATCGAATGCATCCACCATGTTGCGGTTGCTGACCTTCAGAGATAGAGAGGTTAACTACGAAATAAGCGGGTTTATTATCGATTTTTTAACGTGGATACTCATTTAAAATAAGTCTGACAAAGGCATTCCAGCGGGTTGATTACGTAAATGCCATAGGCGACATAACTATACATCTTATGGCGGCCGGCGGAAAGGAGTGACGTCATCGCAGTCATTGTTATTGCGCTTAAAAAAACCTCATTATAAGCCATCATAAGGTCGCGGGAATAGGAGTGTTTTTTTCTGGATTACTAAGGATATTAAATTAATGACTGTCAATTTTTCATCTATAAAAAATAAAATAGCATCGTATTTTCTCTGAAAAAAAGTGAACGTCTAAACAAAATCTGAGGTTTCAGGCGTGATGGAGTGGAACCGGAACATCACTGCAGTTAATGAAACAAGAGCAATTTCCACAAGTATGACATTTAATGCACGACCGGTTTCGCTTTTTACAGCATCTTCAGGTACATATATCAAGTGTGCTCGAGCTTATATAGGGATGCGGGAAGGGGGGGTGGTAAGACAGGGTAACGGAAGAAGGGGAGGGTAAAGGAGAAGGAGAGAAGGGTGGATAGTCATAGGTGCCTGAGGGTTGGGAATACCGGGGTAGGAGTCGGGGGGAGGTGGGTGACGAATTACACAAGCACATGAATATTCACAACAAACCAATACAAAAACTAAATTGGCATCATATGAGTTATCTGCTCTTTTCAAAGTTGGTCGAAGGACCCCTGGCTCGTCTTCCTGTACTGGGCTCTGTTCCCTCCCTGATGATTGCTCGACCGGGAAACCCTCGCCCTGGATGTCCTGTGGTGTCAGCCGTTGAGGAGGATCGGGCAAAATTCCGCGTCCCTGGTGGAAAAGAGAGGGATGGGAAGGGGGAGGAAGGGGGTGGGGGGAAGGGATGCTAGGAATAGTCGATGGATAGGAGGGGTGAACTGCTATTGTAGAGTAGTTCGTTAAGGAGGGGTTTGTTTTTCCTTCTTCTCATGTTAATTTCCACTTGCTCCAGGGCATCTAGTTTTTTCCCCTTGCTGGCTATGTGGAGTATTTTAGGTTCAAACCTGCAATCATGCCCCGAATCAATCAAATGTTTGGCTACCATGGATGTTTCGTTACCCGTTTCTGTGCACTTTCTATGTTCTTTCATCCTAGAGCCAGGGGTCCTTCGACCAACTTTGAAAAGAGCAGATAACTCATATGATGCCAATTTAGTTTTTGTATTGGTTTGTTGTGAATATTCATGTGCTTGTGTAATTCGTCACCCACCTCCCCCCGACTCCTACCCCGGTATTCCCAACCCTCAGGCACCTATGACTATCCACCCTTCTCTCCTTCTCCTTTACCCTCCCCTTCTTCCGTTACCCTGTCTTACCACCCCCCCTTCCCGCATCCCTATATAAGCTCGAGCACACTTGATATATGTACCTGAAGATGCTGTAAAAAGCGAAACCGGTCGTGCATTAAATGTCATACTTGTGGAAATTGCTCTTGTTTCATTAACTGCAGTGAACGTCTAAAGCTGTAGCTATAATATGATAGTCATTGTAAATATACACGATACATTTTGCATAAACAAAATCTTTCATATTTAACATAAGAGATAATATGTGCAATAACACATGTTAAACCTTAATTATATCATATTAATGCTCGTGATCGAGTCCGTTCCACCGCACGTAGCGTTTTGTCTCTGTACGTTTTTCAATTGTTTAACGATGAACACGGGACTTACAGGTATTGCGATATTATGCCATGCATGAGTAGCTTTTGAACAGTAAATTCTGACTCACACGATGAAATGCATACCTATGTCCAAGGATAATTGATTTCCTTGTGTCGGATTATACTCATTTCGTTTGATATAATGGAATTCATTCTAGTATTTCGTTGGAGTTTCACGTTATCCATATGGAAGAATATTTTAAAACTCGCGAACATTATCCATATGTAAATGGAAATGGGTTATTACTACTTCCACGAACTATATTAATTCTCACGCATAATTTTATAGTAAACACTTTCAAATTAGGTACAACTTCATACAAAAAACGTAGCTAAGTCTTAAGCTATTTATTTTTAAAATATTATCATAATTTTATCCCAAATATCGACCTACAATATACAACGAGGACCTCTCTTCGGGATCCTTCAACACACTCGCCGAATGTTGTACAAATTTACCTATTATGTGGTCAATATGTGAATTTCGCATTATAACTGCTCTAGTATATTATATGACATATATTCTTTCCTAGACTGAAGTTCAATTAAGGACCAGCGAACACAACTCTTATATTTGTTTCATACTTGAAACAAACTAATTTACGGCGTTTATTCTTAGTTGATAAGGTTGACAAAGTTTCCGCTAGTCAATTATTTGTATTGAGCGTAGATAAGTCGGTGATTTCCATTATTTCTTCTCGTTTACGAAGGACTATCCACCTAGTAATTGTTATATTTTGTTCCTCTTCGCACCGTAGCGTCATAAGCCTTATGGTGGGGACTTGCAGAATCGCTCGAACGTCATAGCCGTCATTATACCCCCGTTATAACTATGTAACGTCTTATGACGCCTACCTATGGCCTGCACGTAGTCGTCCCTGTGGGATTCAACCGTATTCTGGGAAACTTCTCTCATGAAAAAGTAAAAGTAAGTATTTGGGACTCAGGACCGAGTTGTCGTCAAATGCACAATTTGACAGTATCATCAAATAGTAACTCCTTGTTGAAAATAATACGTGTTATTATAAAGACGTAGCGATTGGCGAAGTAGTTGGTGTCCGCAATCTGTGTAGGTAGCAATAACAAGATCATTTTCTTTCTCATTCGTATGAGATTATCATAACCTGAGGGGTTATTTTGTAATTCCACCTCCGAAACAGCTCTTTCGGAAGAGCACCAACTCAAATGAACGATCCAATTGAGCTATTCCGCTCTCGAAGTACTCATTTGGAAACTCAATTCCGCGACCGAAAGAACTGGAAACGAACCATTCTCGTCCGAAATGAACGAGTCGATGGTCTCGCCGTCTGGCGGACACGGTTTACAACTCCACTTTCGGTAATATTCGCCATATAAGGAGCGATCTGTGACGTCATGTTCCGGGAGCTGAAATTACAATAACCCCCCTGATCATAGTTTCGACCATAGTTGTTCGCCTGTTGTAGCCAAGGAAGCTTGTACTTCATGGTTAAAAACTCAGCGTCTCGGCATTAGACCACTGCTAAGAAATGTCACCAAGAAGTCCTCTCTTAAGCGTCCCATCCGACGGATGGTGGCCTTCACTAGAAGTTCAATCTGCACACAATGCGCCCGACATCCCACTTGACGATCTTCGCCACCGCCTGGGGGGTTATTTTGTAATCTCACCTTTTTAGTGACTCTTAGTGAAAAGGCGGGAGATCCGTTTCCCTCTCTTAATGATCGACTCACGAACGATTCGTGAATTGTCGAAGCTTCAATTACCTTATACCAAATAAAAGATGCCGAGACTAGCGAAAACCCAGATTACTCAACATCTTACGGAATATATCTTACACTGTACGTACCACGAAAATCTAAATAATACAGTCAAAACTATAAGCGACATGTAAGCGATCACTCAATATTAAAAAACATTAAGTGTATCTAAATGGTGTTCGATTCACAAGCACGGGAAATATCAACCAAGAACGTAGATTTAAAGGCAATATTTGTTAAAATTATGGTATAAATAACTGAATTCCATTCTCCATACACTGGCGTATAGGCACACGAAAACAAAGGTATCAGGCACATTGTTTGGGAAATATTGATACGAAATATATACACAGATAATTCAAGCAAATAATAACGTAAGCATTTAAAACAAAGCATACCTTCAAGTGCCCAATATATTGGAGTTTAAAATGCTGAAGTTCTTCACGTTTAGCAAATTACAACAATACGATTTAAAATTGTTTGTATCTTTCGCGACCTTGTTTATTTTCCAACTCAAGCTTCGAGTGGAAACGATGGTGGCTCCATGTCACGTTCTTTATGACAGGTGAGATGGAACTAATGGCAGGCGGAGATAATGAAACGGATCAAGAGTCGAAAGAAAGGATCAGAGCGGATGAATCGTCTAAAAGACCAGTACATGACCGGCAGTTCACCGATTGAGATCCGAAGATGGTTACGCCGCCTGGGTGGCGGAGTTGAACTACGAAAAAGTGAGATTTTATGACGTATTCTCACTAAAGTGAGATTACAAAATAACCCCCCATGGATTCGATCTGGATCCTAGAGGATGGGCATCCAGCCCACTCAAGCCATCACACCAAACAACATGGCTATGCGACGGAGCCATATGGACTATGGTCGCGTTGTACGGGAAGTCCATAGGGATCATTTTATGTGATAATATTCTTATAAAAAGACAAGAGTTAAGATCGCACCTGCGAGTACGTCGACGTGGTAACCTGTAAGCCACCTATAGAGTGTGTGTGTGGCAGGGGGTGACTCATGCACTTACCATCAAACACACAATCATACTGCTATTAGCTATTTTACTAATTGTACTGTTTACAAAGGGTGCTTGTAAAAGGAGTTTCAAAGAGCAACAAAGTGCTCACATTCTTTTGGTTGGTCACGTCCGCCGTGTGGTTGGCAGCAGCTTCACACCTCCTCCGTTGACGACGCTCCCATCTGTCTTCCACTGGCGTTTTTCGAGTGCGAGAGTGTTCACGAACACACAGCGTGCATGAGCGTAATTGAGTGTGCGGACTCTCCAAAGTCAACGTTTTTTTATCTCCCCAAGGAGAGTAAGCGCCTCGCTTCGTGGTCAGCTGATTTGTTTTTCCCCTTCTCGCGCTTTTACCCCCCTCCGGCCGACAAAGGGCTAAAAGCAATGTGCGATTTTCGTGGTAAAAACAAATTGTTTTATGCAAACTGTCATAAATAAACATGGATATTATTATGTAAAACAGTGACATTTTAAAGATAAAATTAAGTAAAATTGTATATAAAATGACGCTTCGAGTGAAGACGTAATAATTGATATCATACCACTCCTGGAAATCTGTGGAATCACCTCCCGTGTAAAATAATGAAAAGTAAAGAAAAATTTGTAATTCCACATAAATATTTAATGTACGACCTAGGTTTCGACGTGGCACGTCATCATCTGGTCGTGGGACGTCATCACCAGATCGTGCTACGTCATCATCTCTAGGTCGTACATTAAATATTTATGTGGAATTACAAAGTTTTCTTTACTTTTCATTGTGTTAAGTCGATTCCATGAAGTCACGCCCGAGACAACGAATTATATCCCGTATAAAACACCCATCCACTCGACCGCCATGCCCCTGGGTGTTAGGCAAATATGTATTTTTTGGCGAAAATCGATATTTTCATAATTTGAAGCGCAACCCCCTTTACGTTGCCCGTTCGAGTCCAAAGTTTTTCCTTAAATTATTTTTTTCACCGGATAGGAATCAAGAATCGATTCAGTAGGTCCTCATTTCGTAAAGTCCTGATTTGGTGATCACTCTACAGGGTCACCCTTACATGTAAAGTCGCAGATTATGCCGTGTTATGGAGGTTCCACAGGCATTAATGGAGAATGCATTCGTCAGCTAGCCGTCGATTCATACGAACGCTTAAACATCGTGGTCGTTTGAATCTAAGTCGGTCTTGCATCCGATTCATAGCCTGTGTCTCACCGAGGACCTTTGCCTTTCCACCTGCCGAGAATTTCGATGGACGGCCCTCGTCATCACCACTCCTTGCCGCTCTGGGCAAAACGGCGTACCTCATCCACAGCGCCACGTCGTTGTAATGTACGACGGGGTCAGACCAGGAGACGGAGTGCTTCAAAGAATCCAGAAATGCTATCCACCGTGAAAGTGGGTGGTGGTAAAGAGACCATTGTCAATGCTCGGCGTGC
This sequence comes from Pyrrhosoma nymphula, assembly GCA_963573305.1. Lineage (NCBI taxonomy): Eukaryota > Metazoa > Arthropoda > Insecta > Odonata > Coenagrionidae > Pyrrhosoma > Pyrrhosoma nymphula. Next base: position 2,932,443 of record OY754337.1, read on the forward strand.
ATTCGTTTGAATAGAATAATACGCTAGGCGATATTATCTCTGCTATAGAGGTCATAGTGGCAACAAAATCGTCATACCGTTAATATCCATCATGCAGCCTCAGCTAGTTATTTAGCCGAATATTTAATCAGTAGGTGGAGACGTAAGAAATAGAACAATACCCTACGAAAGCTGATTAAGCAGGATTGAGATTATTCCGTAACATACCTACTAATGAAGTAAGAATTTAGTTAATGCAAAGGCCATGAATGAAACAATTATCATCAGTTAGTTTATTAAAATGTGTATGGCAGGTGATTATTAGCATTTTTCGTTAAACACTTGGCAAGCATCTATTAGATGCATTATTTTTAACATAATTTAGATTTTTGAAAATGGTGCATTTTTTGCAAATCTTCTCCTAAATGAAAATAAAACTTCAAGGTTTTCTACCCTTAGAATCTCTGCTATATTTTCGAGGCGTTTTTCCAGAGAGAATAATTTCAGAATTGACCTAGTCCAGTAAATGGAGGAGGAAAAAGAGGCCAACCTGTAAATATTTAGTTACAATTTTTATTTTTTGTCTGAAAGTGGTATTTGGTACCTCATTAAAAATGAGACCAAGTTTGCATGAAAAGATTGTGCTAGGGGGGTGAAAATGGCCCCAAAAGACCCGAAAAATCGGTTTTCCGCGAATGTCTCCCAAAATATGGCAGTTGGAGATTTTTTGTTTGGATAAAAATTAAAGATCAGTTAATTTTCTACTAAAATGGTCCTTATGATTTTTTTCGCAACATTAATATTTTTTGCAAAAAATCGTGTTGAAAAATCCAAAATTTTGAGACTCATGAAATATGCAAGTTTTTTACAAAATTTGAGATGGGGGGCTGTTGGAAATCTATTATTTTCAATGTTTTGGACTGTGGAAACCAATTGTAGATGGCGCCACCACATTCTATCCACTGCCAAAATCCTCGGGGCCATAAATGAGAAACCCCGTAAACCATATAACTTTGAAGGATATTTATGTTTCCGAGCGTCTTGTTTTCCTCGCAGATGAGGCTTCAAGCTATACCTATTAGGAAAGCAGGCCATAAGATTAATCACAGCAGGATGGACCCCACCAATTGACCTGAAACTAGCGACAACCAGTTTTGCACATGTGGCAAAGTATTGAAGTTCATTAGGTTCTTCCTAACGAAAACTCAAAATCTCTCAACAGTGAAGAAATTTACCCATAAAACTCAACAACAATTTCTTGCAGATTCTCGGCAAATTTTTTTGCAACCATCCTGATCGAGGTTTTTGGAATAAAGAGTTATAAACTTTTCTTTAAGTTTTATTTATTATAGAAAAATACATAAAAATACATTGCAATTATGACATAAATCTGTTAATCACCAGTGCCCGTCACAAGCCTCCAATAATAATTCTTGGGCATCAACGTCCCCCTCCCCAACGACTCCTTCTGGTTCTAGAGTTTCCTCTAGTTCTACCTCTTCGGAAAACGTATCTTGGCTGTCTTTATAATTCGAACACTGGCGGGACTCACATGAACCACAAATAGATGAGCCTGGTAGCCCCGCTTTCTTGCATGAACATGTTCCCTTACATTCTTTCTTAGATTGACAAAATATCATTTTTAAGAGTTCCGGAACCGCTGGGTCTTTAGTGGTTTGGACCGGCATGAATATACCCCCTACACGTTTCCATCCCCATTTTTCTGGTGACAATTCGTTTCCGAGCCACTGCTGGACTTGCAGATATACCCGAGTAAATTACCGCAAAATTTCGTTGATGATCACTGCATATACGTTCACATAAAGAGAGAAAAAATACATAAGTATAGCTTTCTGCACGGCGTAGTGAACAAAAGAGTGATTAAAGCGTAGCTGAATTATTTAATACATACACCTTTGTATAAAATGCACAATATTACAATTGATGAAATATTTTTTATGTATTATATATATCAGAATATCGCCATAGACGTTTACGCTTCTCCCGTGTGGTCTTAAGCACACCCAACTTTTTTTTCTATAATTGACCTTGAATATTTATCAAAATAATGAAAGAAAACCAACGCATTTACATCTCCAAGCGTGGCCGCATGGACTGTAGCAGACGACACGAGCGCCGCATAGAGCACACACGCGACGAACGACGGAAGAAACGAAAGTAATGAAATTATAGCGTCACATTTAGAGACTCGGGTTTTTCCCCACGTATCAATGAGATGACTTTATACACATTGATGTAAAGGTGAGAATTCTACCTTTACAATAGTCAATGTGTCAAAACGTCAGAAATAAAGAGCCGGGAGAAAGAAGCCACGAAAAGAAAAAGTTTCTTTTTCCTTTAGCACGCGTTTTCCAAATTTATTGGAAAATGGCCGATTTTGTGAAAAAAAATAATTGCACAGCCGAAAATTAGACGTTCTTAGCTTTCAAATTATATGTCATAGAGACCAATCCGATCATGTATGAATTTTCAATTGGTGGTTGTTTACAAAATTTCCCCGCGCTCCAAAAAAAGCAAAAAAATGGGGTTCAACAAACAAAGTTTTAATCAAAATGGAAGAAAATTAGATCATATAAATTTCACAGATGACAAAGGACCTTCTGAGGACCCATAATCAAGAAAATTTGGAGCAAATTAGTGCAATACAAAAAAAAATAGGAAAAAATTCCTGGCGAGGTCAAAATTGCGCGGGAGCAGAAAGTTTGACCCGTTTTTCCAATATGGCCAAAGAGTCAAAACGTGACTCAAATCATAGCGTATGATAGCGGTAGATTTTCTCTTTCACATGAACTTTGATTCATGAGAAAATATGCATTTTTAACAAAGTTATTGAATAATTTGTCCGCCCGCTCATGTGTATCTGCGTATCTGTGTATCTGCGTATCGGAGAGCACGGAGCGTGCTCTCCGATACGCAGCGCAGGAGGTCAATATTCTGGGTGCGCTTGGGCCCGTTTATCTCGAAAACGGTCAAATTTTCGAGAAAAATCACAAGGCCCCTTATTTGTAAAAAATTAACTGATCTTTAATTATTATCTGAACAAAAAATCTCCAACTGCCAAATTCTGGGAGACATTCGCGGAAAAACGATTTTTCGGGTCTTTTGGGGCCATTTTCACCCCCCTAGCACAATCTTTTCATGCAAACCTGGTCTCATTTTTAATGAGGTACCAAATACCACTTTCAGCCAGAAAATAAAAATGGTAACTAATAATCTCAAGTTTGGCTCCTTCATTTACTGGACTATCCGGTCCGTCAACTACTTCGAACCGAACCATCCTCCCCCGGTCACTCACGACTCCCATTGGAGTGACAACTTCGACTGCGGCGAGAAAAAGGTAATGCTTTGGTAATTGGCATGAGGAAAACATCCCCAGTGCAGGGAACCTAACCATTGGCATCCGACGTTACGGGTCAAATCACAGTCCACGCCGCTACCCAAGCCTTCTATTTCTAGTAGATACTTTTGGAGGAGTCAAGGGGTACATGTTTCTACATATTTCAAAGACGTGATTTTCGGCGGAAGTAAAGACCTCCGGTTAAGGTAGCCTTACCAAAAATTTAGAAATCCGTTCAAATTATACCCTCGGAATAACTGTCCTCAATGTAGCTTTTCCGCCGAAGTATATTAGTAAGGTTTTTGATTTTGAGGAAGCTTATCTCAAGTTGAAGTTAATAAAATAAGGATCTTTTTCTAGTATTTCCCATAAGCATAGAGATTGCATTGCATATTAAGGTAGTTTGAGCGAAAAATCACTTCACCTAGAATGTGATGAATTTGGCCTCTTTTTAAAGAAAAAACTCTCATTTTTCCAATGATATCAAAATATCAACTCCTTTCCGAACTACTTTTCCAGCAATTTGCCTAAAAATATAAGCTGTTTTACATGGGATAGATTATAGCTGTGTGCTCCAGAGGGAGAATATTTAAATAAATTAGGAACTTCTAGCACCTAGATTTCATCAAAAAACTAACGGTGTGTAGATTGCATGTTTTCTCAACTATTTATAAAAAATAATCTATTACTCACCGCAGTACTTTTTACAGAATCGCAAATAAAACTGCTATTTTGAAGGATTTTCAGCCGTACGGCGGGAAAAAATGAGTCAAGTTAGAGACTTAGGTAGCTTTATTTATTTATTTAATTACTGATAATTTTGGTCATGTGTAACTATATATTTGCGCCATTAATATTACAATATTTATTTCATACTTCTTACAGACGCTGAAATTAAAATATAAAATTTGAATATGGTCTCCATTATGACTAGGGATGACTATCTCGCTCAAAACCACCTTAAAGCTTGGAGCTTTCGCTGCAGAACGAGAAGTTAGATGAAAGACGTGCGAAATGTCCTCTCCATATAAAATAAGAGACGCACAGGAAATATGCAGTCTGGAATTTTTTATCCGAATCGCTCTTTTCCAATGGTGTTGAATGAATTCTTATAAGCTCATGGCCAAATAATTTAGTAACATACTGCCTCCCTTTGGTTAAATAATATTGGAATGCTATTCGGTTTTAGCGGCTTTAACCTTTAGGTTACATCACCCCAACTAACTCGTGCAAAATCCTGCCTAACTTGTGCAAAATACCATACTCCGTAATCTTCCGGCAAACACAGAATCAGTCGCGCGACTAGGGGTTCGAAAGCCACTTCCTCTCGGTTGATGACATTACCGACTGGAGTGCCCTGCCCGCACAAGCCAGTGGAATACGACAGGAATTGAAAAAATCATGGCACTTTTTTTTTTTCTCAAGAAGAGCTTTTATTGCAATAAATTAATGAGATGGTCCCAATTCAGCAAATCGTTTTGAGGGGAAATATGCTGATCGCGGATATACATTTACAATATTCACAGTATCATCACCCTAACACCAATGTTCCGAAATCCGTTATCATTCTCGTGTTTTTCTGTCGACAGGCATTCAATACGGTCCATTGAGTCCCGACTTGCCCTCGGCTTCACCCTCTGCTTCCACTGCTTCTCCCTCGTACATGATCTCCGGGTGGTACCCTTCCTCGTCGGCGGTGTAGGCGACGATCAGGGTTCGGCCGTCGGGGAGCAGGACCCTGAACTCCCCCTTGGCGTCTCCGCCCTCGCGCTCCTCCTGGTGGCCGAAGTCCAAACCAGACTCCTCATCCTGCACCTTGTAGTCGAACTTGTACTTGGCGGGCTGGTCCTGATGGGCGTGTGGCGTGGGAGGAGGCGAAATAAAAAAAAACAACAGTTCACTACTATCAGACATATATATGTCAAGGGAGCTCACTTTTTGCGTAGAAATATAACAAGCATTCGGTCGATTTTATGTTGAAACTCAAGAAATGATTTCTTTACATACAAAATATAATTTTCTTTTCGTGAATAATTCTGATAATTTATCATGAATTACTTTGTCACAAACTGTGAAAAAATTCGTAGTGTTTGTCAGTTATCATTTTAGGCCAGTTTTCATTGTGATTTGTCCTATATTTTGTAAAATTAAAATGCAAATCATTGGCCGTAGTAATGGCATTGAATGAAGAAGAAAGACGCACGCTATTAAGAAAATAGCCTATAGTCAAAATAAGCAAAAAAACAGGCAATGCGTCGTAGAAACGCGATGAAGTGCAAAATATGCCAATACAGCTTCATAGGCATGAAAAGTATTTCGAAATAGAATGAGAAATGATTAGCACCCAAGAAAAGTACTACATACCATTAATCTACATAATATTACCCTGCCTCAGGGACGTGTGTCAACGGTTGTCAGGACTACAGACATGACAAAAGGAGAGAATTAGGAAGGGATTTGCAAGGGAAGTTAAAACGTATGTCAGCGGAGTGTTTTTTTAAGTGTTCCGCTCTATTTTGTCGCTGTCGTGCATTCATGGAGTGCGTAGGAATAATAAGGGATTTGTGTTCCTCTCGGTTCAATATTGCACCCGTCTCTCTTGTTTTGTCGCTTATACAAGTTTTAGAGGTATAGCACGGGGTTAAAATAATATTCTCCGTGCCACCTTCTAAATCGTGTGATCTAAGTTTTTAAAAAGTTATCTGTCAAGTGTTTATAAGTCTAGTGAGTATTCTTTTAAGACATCTCAGAAATGTTGAAGTAACATTTACTCTGGGAAGTATCTGCTATTCTTCTTAAGACTCCGTTGTAGATGATTATTACTCCCTAGAACATTATTACCGTGGTAGTACACCATTAGTTCACGTCTGTACAAGGTTAAGCGTAAATTATTCAATCGAAATTACGAATAACTGCATTTATTTCCTTATCCAAGCTCGATTTTCAACGATTGGCAGATTCAATGTTTATAAAGAAATAAAACGAGAAAAAAAAAGAGTTATCCACCGGTAAAAATTATTTTAAAGAACTGCGCCTTCATCCTCAGATCATTTATGGTGTCATTTAATCAAAATGGGAAATGTTTTTAAATTTTGATCACTGGAAGTAATTAGGTTTTGCGAATTATTTTAGTGATAGATTTTCTCCTTATGAGTCTTTGTCCAACGGCTTTCTATACGGTTTGAATGTCCTGTTACTCATGCAATAGAATTCGGTTATGCGTGACGGCGTTTGCCACTTATCGTCTGCTTTGACTCGATAAGCGATTAACTGATACATTAAAAATGACGCAATGTTGAACGTATAGCATTTTGATTGTTTATTCAATGCATGCTCGCTGAGCCCACTCCATCGCAGAGAATCGCTCGCGTGCATGAGTAACTAGACTCTTCAAGGATTACGATTCCTCAGCGGAATTCATTCATGCATTGGTTTGATTGATGGGCAAAAATATTGTCTTACCTCTGATTCCTCCACGCCGTTCGCCCTGGAGTCACCAAGGCTGTCAGATTGTGGACCGAACTTGCCGTTCGGTGTGCCGTAGCCGGAGGATGGCTGTGCATTGTAAGATGGCTGAGCGGGAGCGGCGTATCTGCTCACTGGTGCCTCCTGGTGGTGAGACGGTGCGCCGTACTTGGCGGATGGTGCTTGGTGGCGGCCCTGGTGTGCTCCGTTCTCATCGGATGACTCCTCCTGCTGTCGGGCGAATGGTGCTCCATAAACGGCGGACTGGGACTCCTGGTGGCGGGATCGTGCACCGTTACCATGGGTGGATGCTGCTGAGTGGTGGCCGGATGCTCCTCCGAACTTGGTGGCATGTGCATCGTGGTGGCCGTTACCGTTGCCGTTGGTTGGTGCTTGGTGACGACTGAAAGGTGCGCCATAACGGGTATCTGGCTTCTCTTGGTGACTAGATGGTGTTTCGTAGCTGTTGGTTGGTGCCCTGTGTCCATTGGATGGTGCATTGTGTCCATTGGATGGTGCCCTGTGTCCATTGGATGGTGCATTGTGTCCATTGGATGGTGCATTGTGTCCATTGGATGGTGCATTGTGTCCATTGGATGGTGCCCTGTGTCCATTGGATGGTGCATTGTGTCCATTGGATGGTGCCCTGTGTCCGTTGTATGGTGCATTGTGTCCATTGGATGGTGCCTTGTGTCCATTGGAGGGTGCTCTGTGTCCATTGGATGTGGATTTGTGTCCGTTGAGTGGTGCTTGTTGTCGGTTAAATGGTGCTCCGTAGGTATTGGAAGGCGTTTCTTGACGGCTGGATGGTGCTTCATAACCATTGGGTGGCAATTGTTGACGGCTAGTGGGTGGTCCGTAGCTATTGGATGGTTCTTGGTGGCGACTGGAATGTGCTTCATGGATGCTGGAGGTGTCTTGGTGGCGGCTTGAAGGTGCTCGGCTGAAGGCTGTCTGTGCATCGTGCTGGCCAGAGGGCGCTCCGTACTTGGCGGAGGCTGAACTGTGGCTTTTGGCGTGGGCCATGACGTGGGCCATCCTCTGCCCCCCGTTCGAAGGTGCCAAGTACCCCCTGGAAGAAACCGCCTCATCGTCAACCATCACCGCAGCCGCGTAACCCTGGGCTCCATTCCCGTTGGCCCTAACGGCCGCCCCGTTGCTGTGTGGAGCCCTAGCTCCGTTCGTGGGCGCCCTTTCGTGATGCTGTGCTGGTGTCCTGGCGCCGTTGATTGGTGCTCCGTACTCTTGCGAGGGTGCTGAGAACAGTTGTGGCTCGGGTGCCCCGTATTCCAGGTCGGGGGCCTCGTAGTCCCTGGAAGGCGAGGCGTACCCTTCGGAGGGCTGATAGTCATCATTCTGTTCGGGAACGCCGTACTGCAGCGAAGGGTCTTCAGCCCCGAGGGGAAGGGCCTGGGGGAAGTGGGCCTGAGTCACACCATCGTCCTCTGGCCGGGGTCCAGCCGTCGGGGGTCCAGGGGGCAGGTACCCCCGGTGCCCAGCAGGCGGCGGAGGCTCAGGACGAGCCTTGGCGACTGCTATGGACGCCAGTAAGATGAAAAGTGCCGTCTGAAATACAAATAGGAATTGAAGGGAAAAGCGTTTAAGACATATTTTTTGGAGAGCGTAGTTGCAGTTAATGAAGTTTTTTTCAAAATCGTAAAAACTGCTGTAAAAGTTACTACTTTTTCGAAAATGCATTTTCAAGTCGTGAGTTCGAATTTAAATATTGTTCGATTCCGTTTGAGTTCTTTTTATGAATTCTTCATGGAGTCGTATAGACTTATCTGAAGTAGTCAGACCATTGAGAAGTTCACATTGTTCTAACATTGCAAATTTTGAGAAGATTTTTAACCAGTATCAATGCGTATAACATCGAATGAAAATGCTGAAAAAGTTTTCCTATTTTTCCATTGCTTTCATAGCATCCACTCGGCGATTGCTAATGCCGCCATTGGTCGCATGATTTCGGATCATAAATATAACTCAAAACTTTGATCAGCTCAATATCTCGTGCCACTTTTGGAGCATGTCTGATACCTGGTTGGTATGCATATTGACTTATATCGGTTACAAAATATTGGTACTCTCTGAACTCATAGGACGATCAAAGCTGGAAAAGCTTCTTCCCTTTTTAAATATGGATTCCATTGTATTTTGAAAGGCATCATCAAAATTTTAAGTTTTTTGGTATTTATGCACCTACTCAAGATGTTCTTAAACTGTAAAACGTGAGGAAAGAATGAAAGGTAGATATTTACTAGGCATAAACAGATTCCATGCTTTTAAAATCTAAGTGATTGTCTGGTATATTTTAGTTTTCCCGCAAACTCTTAATGTTTATTACGAATAAAACGTCACTGGAAATCCTAAAATTGCAAAATAAGATTCAGATTGTTAAATTGTACCCTATAAATTATATTTGAAAATACTTGAAAGCCTAGGACGTTCATTTTTTCCTCTAAAGTTCGTTTGTCTGCTGTGACCCTAATGGTATGAAAAATGTGACTATTTTCCATTAAAAAAGTAAGTCCCTCGAGTTAAGGAAGCTGTATCTTCAAGTAGGGTTAACGGATTTTTACGAAATAAAAAACATGTGATAGAATGATCATTTCTACGCTTATCGATGCGTGTTTTCGTTTTTTTTTTAATTTTCCTTTACTTATCTGCCCTTTTACGATATTTTATTTAAAAAAGTCACTATTTTCGGCGCTCAAAATCCGATTTCCCAACTTTATGTTATCACTGTTCTCTTAATATCAGACATAGAAACTGGCAATTCTGGTATAAGTTAGCTAAACATGTTATTAACGTAATAAAATAAATAAATTGTTTATAAGTGGAGTTTTACACGAGCTGGTGTAAAAGTTGTAAACCTCCGCTTATTTCGAAACTAATGATGCCATTGAAATTTGAGGTATGTAATTATTATGCTGGAGTCAAACTGAAATTACAAATCATGTCACGCACAAGAGACATTCGATTGCCACTCGAGTACCCTACAGTTGACTGATCAAGAAAACGTTCGGCTGGGAGGAAGGATGGAAGCAGTGTTGTGTGCAGTGCGACAGCGCGTTATTGGAGTACCTAAGTGGGAAGAATGAGCCGGGAAGGGCCTTACCTTCATTTTGGTTCAGCTATTTCTCCTCCGTTACTGTGTGGAGACCTGTACTGCCTTTGGTGGAGATGCGGAGGGGATTTGATGTCCGTCAGTTGGAAGGATCGGGTTTATATAGTGGAAGAAGATGCGAGAATTACGCGGTGGTCGTCTCGGGAGCCAAGGGGTTGAGGGATGGCAGTCCAGCGGAGGACCAATGGAGGAGGGTCTCCACGCTGAAGATGGCGCCCTCAGCAGAAGCAGATCATTCCCCGGATACGCACCTTTCATTTAGCGTCCCCTTTGTGTTCATTGGAGAGTGAGTGAGGTAAAGGGGTATGGGGGGGGGACTCGCTTCTCGGCTGTTTGAGAGGGAAATTTTTTCTTTTTTCAAACAAAAGGTGAGAGTGGGGGGTGGGTTGGATGGGGAGGGGGTTGGCCGCGGACATCCCGTGGAGGGATTGAATGAGTGACGTAGGGAGGGGGGCACTCGTGGTGGCCTCATCACATAGCCGCGCTCATCATAGGTGCTCCTCTCGAAGAGACGCTCTTGTTTTGGAGGCCACCGTTCATTGGGAAATTAGTAAAAAAAATACGAAATCCATTCCCCGCCACAATAATCCCCCTGTGGGGAAGATGGTCCATATGCACTGGCGGCGTTATTGCCGTGTGATTAATGTTTGACCAGAGCCTTGTCATAAATCAAATTAGGGCCGCACGCGGATTCCTTGTATTTTTTCCCCCTCTCTCTGCCGTGTTGACTCCGGTGTATTTTTTCACATAATTTCGAATAATCCCCTCCAGGAGACTCCTTTGGATCGCCATATCCATTGAAGTGGGAGTTCTGTCTCGTGAGCCGAAGGGGAGGGGGGGGGGTTCAGAAGGGTGTAAACGCGCCCCCCCCCCGCTGAGTACGCGTGCCGCGGTCGGATGACCGAGCCACCCTCCGGCGAGAGGAAGAGAGCCGACGACGGGTCGAAGGACGCGATCCCTTATCCTTGTATGTACCTGTCTTGTTGAATGTGTTACGACTTCATTCAAAGTTTCAAATCGTCTCCGATACAAGTATTTCCGTTGCTACTATGAGCTGCTTGAGGTGAGACCACAGCGAGAGAAATGGTTGAATGATGAAACCCGAGAATGGAATGTGATGACCAATTTAAATAGATTTTAATGAATTATTCAATATATTTAGTCAGGAAGAAATTAAGTGGGGTGCCACATCGAAGTAACGTGAAAAGAATTTCTAATGATTTAAAGAAAATAGAGGTGAAAGATATCGTTTAAGCTTCCGACCGCTATGAACTGCGATCTCGACTCAATTTTCGCAAAAAATCCGTTTTTCCAACAAATTTTTGTTTTAATTTTATTTTGAAAAATTCCAATTATGCACAAAAAAAAACAACGTAGGAGTGTCTTCTGCCGACTGCTACCTCACTGGAAAACTCTAATGCGACTAGTTCTTAGCTCTAAAGCTATCAAACGGGTCGGCTGTCCTATCCAACTTGTTAATGTAGGACCTTCTCGAAGGCCAATGCGGTGATACAGATGTTATTGTCGGCCTCGATGGCTAAGGGTCCTCGCCTGCTAAACCGAGGTGCGCGTGTTCGAGTCCCGCCTGGTTGGATTTTTCACCCTTTAATGATACGGTTGTGTGCTAGTCCGTTATTGATAATGGGAATTCCCGACGTATAAGGCTAATGGAGCTGTTTTAAGGATTATGTAAATAAATAAGAGGATATCATCGTAAATGAAAAGGAAAACTTTGTTATATTCCACCAATTTGTGGAATTGGTGGAATTCCAAAATTGGTGGAATATAACAAAGTTTTCCTTTTTATTTACGATAAAATGAACTTCCACAAAGTTGAGCCTGAGACGATGGAGATAAGAGAATATCAATTTAAAATGGATTGCACACCTAAACAACGTATACATTGTATCCATTAGGGCTGATGTTGGGGCCAACTCTCTGATACCCAACAAAAATTGGATACACCACCCAACTTTTTTTAAATGTAGGGCATGTTAATGTAGTATTTTTAGCTATGGGTTTTGCGGTCCTTTGTCACTGAGCGAGGTGACCAACGGCTAAAGTCATCGTGGCCGTGTGCAGATAGGTGGGTATAACTTGCACTATTATTATTGGAGGAGGGAAACCTGGCGTTGGCAGTAGCGCACTCTTTAAGGAAAGGCGTGAAAGACGTCCGCACTTTCACGTTCCATTTGGTGGATGGAGTAGTGTTCTTGAAAATACTCTCCACGCTTGCACTCAATTAGGGATCAGGATTAATCTGAAAAATGCCTACAACTGCCGGAATGCAAATCAGGTCCCGCAGACTGGGAAGCCAAATCTATCCAATGTTATAGACATCACACCCATTAGATCCTCAGGTTGTTTTCTTAGTGCCACAACAATGGACTCAGTTTTCTTTGTCGCTCCAATGGCTGCTCTGGTGATACCCCACCGTCTTACGTGGGAATTCAATCCATAGTCAAACACAGAAACCATTCTCAAGGCGGGATTCGAACCCGCGATCTTGGAGTTGCCAAGCCGGAATGTTACCAACTTGGTCATCGCGGCCGGCGGCGTGTGAGCATGCAATGTCGTGCCATGGACAACTTCGATTAGGTTCTCCACAGTCTTTATATTATGTAAAGAAAAGACCAAGAATCGTTCATGAGCGTTAGTAAAATACTTTTAAGATGTGGAAAAATTTAGCTATAAATATTTTTTCTCATGATAAGATACGGACACTTTATCGGAGCTTGCGGATTGTCCGTCCACTTCAAGTCACTCTTGAGTCCTCTTGCCACTGCAGGTGTTTTATTTTTAAACGTAGTTAGAGCAAATTTTTTCTGTAACATTAATGACACAAAGCACTTTTTTGGTACTGAACTTCTCAGTTAGTAACTAAATATAAATACTTGAAGCTCCCACTTCACTTATTTGTTTTACGAAGAACGCTGAGAACGTCTAGGTGCTAATAAAAGTTTCATACTTGCCGTTGGATCTTCTCACTCTGGATGAGCAGTTGAGCGATGAGTCCGATGAAGCATCAGGAGATGATTTTAATTTTATTTTGTCACTGCCACCAAACAAATTTAACAATTCTGGCTCCTTCATATTCCTCTTCTTATTTTTAATCATTCCAACAATAAATTAATAAACATAATAATTTGGAATATTTATGTACTTAAACTTATGTAAGTTTATTTCTTAGTAAGATAGCTACGCTCAGACCGGCGAAACTGATGGTAGTGGGTTTGAATCCCGCTTGTGACAGGAAGATTATGTTACCACGGATGTCTTGGCACCATGCATGAATATGTTTAGTAAGGCGTACATTGCGATAGTGGATTGAGTTGTCGGACAACCCTGATTACCTCAGCACTTACCAATTGTTTTTCTAAATTGTGTAAATCATTTATCCTTCCTTTAAAGAACGTTTATTTTGAGAAATAGAGGTAAAATAACGTCAAAAACGGATTCATCGGATCATAAAGGTTTAGGAGCAACTACAAATATCTACAAATACGCTCACATAACAACGGTATTACTTTTTGCCAGCTTTTTTCGATTAGGGAACACTGTGGACGTTCACAGCTGAAGGTTTTATTAGAGTGATTTCATGAAAATATTGCGAAGAATAATGAATTAGTTTTTAAAAATGTTTGAGACAACGTGCGAAATTCATAACACTACATTTTTGACGCTATTTGTGCGCCAGAACTTGATCATTATTTAAATAAATATCTTATAACCCATCGAAAATGACGTCCCCCCCTGCGGAATTGGTGTCAGATCAGTTATTGTACTGCAGCGTCAAGCAGATTTTTAAAATGTAACCTATGAATTGAAAGACACAGCCATAAAGAGATAACAAGGCAATTTGTTTTAGATTTTAATTTTTTATTAAAAAAATACAAATTTACTTCGGAAGATAACATTAATTTTAATTCCAACATTTTTTATTTCAATATTTTTTGAAAATGTTTGGAAAATTTCCAAAAATATGCCTTGATAAAATGTTTTCAATTAGCAATTGAACATTTTTATATTCTCTCCCGCGAGTAAAGTCACTTACCTCAGAGAATAGTTATTTATTTATCTATATTTTTAAATCCATAGACACGAACCAATTGGGTTAAAAATATAGATATTGTCTACTACGAATTTTTTGTGGTTGGATCTATGATTTGAATAATATATATTAAAAACATTTATAAACGAAAGACATTTTCAATGAAATTGAAATCTTGACCGCAGCGCCCTTAGTAATACAAACTTGCTGACATACTTAGGTTATTATATTTTAATTATATCTCTTTGGAGCGCAAATCCGCATCTTATCCCGCGGAAAGCGTCCTCTGTTTTATTTGGCAAAAATCTCGAAAAGTAGTGAAATAAGTGGCTGATAATTTTGTATCATTGGATAGGTGAGATATTTTTTATGTGAGATCAAATTCATTGAATTCTATTTGGTGTGATATCTCGCTCAAAATGCCATAATTATCATCCAGAGGATTACATTTTAGCGAAGTTCATTTTGTGACATAGTTGAATAAGTGTTCTCATGGAATCATAGTCTGGAAGCAGTTGAGAGTCTTCCCATCGATTGAAACCAAAGGAAACTGCTAAGTAACTGAATGTAAACGCCAATTAGAAGTTAAAGTCGTACCCCTTCGTTAAAAAATGTAAACTGGACTGGAGTGGAGGCGGAGTTTAGTCCACATCTCCTAATCCGCTCTCTGAATTAAGTCCCAAACGGAAGGGTTTCTCACTACCCAGGCTGCCATGGCTGCTTGCGTAATTGGATGAGCTAATTTTAGGGCTAAATTTGAGTAAGGATTATGTGTAATTAATTTCGCTTCCAATGAGAAATCGTCGTTAATTCATCGTCAATTATCTCCTTCATTTTAATACGGTTTCAAATATTTTTTTTCAGTTTCATAAGCCCTTTTGGTTATCTTTTTTGCGACATTTATTATTTATTTTTATCACTATCAATTTTAGTACAGAATGAATTTTTCAAAGAAAACCCAAAAAGTTTTAATTAGCGTATCCAATGAAGGGAACTCTAATGATCTTCTCATTCCCTTTGGGCTCTCGCTGTTGTCAACGGCTCGTTCGAAAGCAGCTTTCGTGGGTAGCACTCGAGACGGCGTCGTTAGGCGGTCGCGACTAAACTTGTGACGTTGCCTCTTTCCTCCTCATCCCTCGAAGGCGGTTCACTCCTCCCGCTAGGATCTACTGATCTGCGAATCCCTGCCGTGGTTTATCCCTATTGGTTGGTTGGTCATTTGTTGAGGCGACCGAGAACTGAAGTCATTTGCGCCATTTTGTGGAGCGGTGGGTAGAGAGTTAAAGGGTAGGTGGTGATTTGGGAATTTGAAGGCTGGAGGGAAATTCGGCGTGACCATTCGAGGGGTCTGCAGTTTGACGTCCTATTTGGTGGACGGAGTTCTACACTTGAAAGGAATTGAAGGATGGTTGGATGGAAACCTAACGTCAGCATTCACCTAATCTTAACGACAGGCGCCGAAGGAACCACGATCGTGGTACAGAGAAAACCTTAACCACTGCCGGGATTTGTACCCGGACCTTCGGGATCGGAATCCAATACCTCTGGCGACCTCAGCAACCCGATCCTCGATGTGTCGTGTCTTTTGCTTCGACAAGTTTCGGTGTGGAAGTTTTCCTCGGTCACAAAACTACCCCTATGAATGGTTGTCCTATATTCTTGTAACGCAGCTCAATCCCAAGAGTTATTCGCGTAGATGTAACATTATGCAAAGAATAAATACCAGAGACATAGACTCGCCACAGAACATCTACTTGCAATCGATCATTTACGGTCACCTCCAGTCGGCTCTGGACTTAACTCCCACCAAATTTTAAAAAATGTCTCCTATTACATTTTAATCGGACGGTGCATGCATTCTTATTAATCTGACTAAGGAGCGAGTCACATTATAAATAGAGTTAACATCAGACTGCTTCATCATTGAATTAATATCATTTTCGCATTGGTTTATTCTACGTCGACTCTAGTGTCATCCTTCAGGATTTTCTTATGTCGCCTAAGCGATGAAACCGGCCGACATAGAATTAACTATTGTGAAAATGACAAAGTGTTATTAATAAATTATAAATGACTTACGCTAAATAAAGTCTGAAACAATACTATCCATTAGAATGCCTAATACTTTTATGAACTCTAAAACTATTATTTAACACCTCAAAATGTTTAGTTCATTTCAAATTCATAAACCCTCATAATTAGTCCACGCCGTTGCAGTTGCTTCAGCTACTTGAAATCACATTTCTCCCACTGGTTCACCTCATCTTTGTTATTTAAATTAATTATTTGTATTTTGAAATTTTAATTTTTAAAATACGCATGCATCCAACGTCAGTTCTTTAGTTTAGCGTATGAGTAAGCTTATCTGTTTTTAGGCGTTGCAAGTTTTCCACCACCTTCTTGTGCGTTTCTTTTCCTACACTGGTTTTTTGAGAATGAGAACTGAAGCCAAATTCTTATTTTTTCCCTCACAAAGGGTTATATATTTCTTATTTTCCTAGCATAGTATTTACTACCATATTTATATTTTTTATTGCAAATCCATTTTGAGTTAACATTACTAATGATAATACATCATTGTTTTTACAGGTTGACCCATATTCCCATTGGTAAATCCTGAACTACTAAACTAAATCCCTGACTAAGCATGTGGGACTCAGTCGTAATTTCGCGGAATTTTTCCACTTTCCCCATGCTGACGAATAAAAGAAATTGTTTACTATTCCAAACACTTTTTTGTTCTATCGATCGATTTCGACGGTTTACAGCGTCATTTTAAGGCACTTATTAGTAAGTAAATTTAAAATGAGATCAGGAAATGGAATAGTAAAAATGCTTTTTATACGTCTGTATATATATGCCTTTTATTTGTTAGTATTCTATGCATGACCTTAAAGTTTTATTGTCTGCATTTGATGCGTATGTGGTTTGATGATCTATATGCTTTGTCTGTACATATTTTGATCCACGACGTGGTTAGGGGTTAGGTGGCAAGGGGGACTCTTAATATCGCCTCAATCAATGCATTAAGTTTATCAATCGATATATCCATAGCTCCAGACGCCAGCTGGGAAACTACGGCGTTTGTGACAGGCAATCATAAGAAAAAAAGGTTTAATCTACGTTTCACGTGAAATGAAAAAAAACCTTCAGTTATCATATTTAGTAAGTCCTCTCACTACAATGCGTAAGATGTATATTATGTTGCAAAGGCAAGGATAAAAGATTCTTTTAATAAACCCAGGCAAAGTCTCTAGCAGATCATCGATGCGGCAACTGCTGTGGATCGTTAAAAGTATAATATATAAAGGCTTCTTTTGGTTTTGAAAGTTTTCACCTAATTTCTTCAACTCAGACCTATTTTTCGTCCAAAATGTTTCCTAAATACGGTGTATGTTCTGCCAGCTATAATTTATGATGTAATAACTTAATTCTCAAATTAGCCTTTCTCTTTTTCGAAGACCTCTTTCAATGCGTTGTCTGGCGATCATCTTCCGAACTCCTCACAGTCACCCCCTGATATGCACGAGAATTTCTGTTCTCCCTCGACTGAAGGACCACCTTATGATTTATTATCCGCGAATCCGACATAATCGGTCTCCTCCTCCGTTTCCTTTCATTTCAGCCTGCAGCCATTCCCGAAAGTCCCCGCCGCCGCCGCTGTTGCGTCCACTTCAAGCATCGCAAAGCACGGACGAGAACGATCACACATATTAAGCCTCAGCCTATTGATTGTGCATCCAGATTCGTCTTTTCTACCATTAGTGGCAAAGTCTAAACCATGTTGAGATTCCTGGAAAGGCCTAGGACCTCGTCCATAAAACATCTCATTAGATGTATGATCTGCTCTACTTCTAAATATGCCCAAACTTCATGGAAGGCCCTCAGTGGCCTTCCCATTGCTGTTATTTCAAATGAAATTATTTCATATTTTTTGGCACCATTACATCCGATTCACTCCTTGAACGCACCTCTCTCTCGATCTTAACCCACGTAAGCATCCAATCTCCCGACGTTACATTTGTTCCTCTGCTGATACAAGCTTTATTTTATTTTTATTTTAAAGAAAATGGTACACATACAGCAATGTTACCAATTTAAAGTGCACTTATAAAAATCACAAAGAGACACACGTTAACAACTAAAAGTCAAACAATAACAAAACAACAAAGCTAAGATGAAAGAAATTTGCAGATTATTGACTATATTTTATAGTCTTTCCCGAAAATATGAGTTGAGGCCAAGTCAGTGAAATTTGTAGGGGATAGAGAAAAGGGGTCAATGTCAGTAGGGAGGGAATTTATTATAGGGCGGAGAGACGGAAGAAAAGAGAACGTTTAATTAATGATAATCTGGGTGTGGGCATGTGGAGTAGTGAGTTAGTTCGGGTAGGACGAGAAGGTACTCTGATATTGATGATAGAAATAAGATCGGGACTGTCTACTTAGGAATTAATGATGTTGCAAATGAGTTTAATGTCTGATTGAAGTCTATGATGGGAGAGACTGCTAATAGATAGTGAAGATAATATAGCGTCCGAGGACGAATAGCGGAGATTTGGGTTTCTATATTTCACAATTTTTGCGAAGAAAGTCGTAACACTGTTTAGGGTGGCAAGATTTGTGGCAGCTGACATTGACCATGTCGGGGAGCTTTATGCTGACCGACCATAAATCCCATGGAGACCAGCCATAGGGGAAGAAGAAGTATTCCGGCTGAACCCCATTTTATGTGAAGATCCCCAAAAAAATTTATTCCTTACGCTTCATCCTGAAATTTTAGCTCTCTCTCTCTCTCTCTCTCTCTCTCTCTCTCTCTCTCTCTCTCTCTCTCTCTCTCTCTCTCTCTCTCTCTCTCCGACTGCTGGAATATATTTACCATTCCGGTTCACTCGCCTTTATTTATCGTAATAAATAATACTTATTTGAGCCAACTAATTAATTTCAACAGCATTTTATATATTTCGTGAAGTCATATTTAAAAGCATTTCGTTTATATGTAAGAAACAAACAAATCATTAATGCGGTAGAGTAATTCCCCAACACTTAAAAATGGGCCATTGCTCATAAAAATTAGACAGCAGTGATGGGAACAATTTTTCCTTTCCTGAACTCTCTTTATGCCTGTGACCTTGGAATGAATACTACCTCCTTCCTGCAAGGTCACATCTTCCTCCATATTCATCACGTGCGACGTCCAAACGATTCCCGTCCTTCCTTCGCCAGACCTCTGACCTCCCCATCGCTCTTCTCTCTTCCTTTGTTTGACCCTCTTTGATGTCGGCCGTGACAAATGTCGCAGAATTGGAGCGAGAGTCCAACTGGATCGAGAATCGAACCGAAGACCTTTTGGAACGTCGCGCCAATGCCAAATTCTGCCTTGAGTAATTAACGCGATGGCCAAAGTGTGGCATAAGTCCGCGTCTTTGTAAATGTGAATTTATGAAAATACTGAAAATTTAAAAAGTATCTGCAAATATGAAAATGGTAGATAACTGTAGTAATAATACGAACAATAACTTATTAATAAGATAATGAGTTGCTATAACTTATTTCCAAAATCTAAATTGTGATACTTTTGATATACGAAACGTGTGTAAAAAAAACCTATGATGTATGATAAATTTTAAATGTACATATATGCAAATATGAAATGAAATATAACTCTTATAATGCGAACAATTTTAACCTAGTAATGGGATTTCTAAATGTAAAAATGTGCTTTTACTCATTTCCAAATTCTTAATTGTGATTATTTTGAAATACGAAGCGTGTGTAAAAAAACCTATACAAAACCGTATCCAAAGTAAAATTCTACGAATGTATGTGTGTAAAATGAAAACCTACAAAAAGGACAATGAAGAGGGGTGAGAAAAATTGAATATACCCTCAAAAAAATAAAGAAACTTACAAAAAAATGCGCACACCCCTAACGCCACCCGTGCTGCCTCTCGTGGCGATTTGTGAAGGATCTCGCTGTTTTTTTCTTCTTGCGGATGGCGACGATTAATGTAATAAAGGGCTTCAAAAGTGAGGCAGGGGCTTTCCATTCGATCTTTGAGCGCGCTTCCCATTCGTTGACATGAACCTTCATACACACGAGGCAGCGCTGCATTCGAACTACTTCGATAGTACTGGAGCATTGTTTAATGATCACTTGAGAAGAAAAGAACTTCCATAATCCCAGCAATTGATGTTTGTGATGAGTTGATTTTCATCAAAAGCGTTAAACATGGATAATGTCAGGTTTTTAAATACTTTCCGGTGAAACGCTTACATTTTTACTTATGCAATTTGAACGAATTTGTAAATATACAAAATTAAAAAGATTAGGCCGCGACAATGTTTTACATACCGGTTGGTTACCGAACTTCCCTTCTGCGAAGATTTAGCCGTTAATTAATACTCGTTGCCGTGCGCTGTGGATCGCGTATGTGTTCCGATCACCGCCAACTCCAACGCCTAGAATGAAATGCTCCCAGGGTTGAATTCCATAAGAGCACTTATGACGAGCTAAGCACGCGATGGATTTTCATACACGATGAATTACGTAAATAAATTTCTGCGAGAAAAAGTTAACGTAGCATTTTGATCGACCGGATTCAATCTCACGTGCAGTGGCTTTCAATTTCGAAGTCCTCGTTTCCAATTTGCATTCGTTGATGGGACATGGAGTTGTTTGGAACCACCGAACATTCTCCCGAAAATTAGGAATCCTCAGGGAAGTGCAGATGCACTCGAACAGCCACAGGTCCGCGGTTCGATTCCGGATCTTGGTGCATTTTTTATCATGGAAAAACTTATTTTATCACCGTGCCTTTGCAACGATCGAAATAAAACATACGTATGTCAAAATAGAAAGAACAATTTGCATAAGACTCGGCATTTTTGTTTTCCTTTAATGATTTCGGTTTTATAGAATATTTTTGAACGTGATCCAAGCATGAAATGCGTATTCGCACGATCGTCCATTTGATTTGATTAATGAAAGTAGCCGATAAAATATTGCAAGAATTTTAGTTGGTTTTTGGTTGTTTTAGTTTCCTTATTATAAAATCATTGGTTCAAAACATTTATTCCAATTACAGTAATTGGACATTAGTGAGTGATCGCATGATTGGTACTGAATCATTTTTTATATTCTTGAAATTATTCAATTACCTAAAAATGACTAGGTCATGTACTTAGACAGTTTTTTTGCGATAGACTGGTAAATGGTAAAAAATTAGTCAGAAGGTCGACGTCAGCGTCAAATTCTCTAAAACATTGTGGAATAGGCTGATGTCTGCATGGGCGCTGCAGGGGAGCCAGCTTATGTCCCCATAATCGACTAGCATTCTATTTGTAATCACTTATTAAGTCATAGTATGTATTTTAGTTTTAAAATTAAATTTAAATTTTTGTTTCATTTTCACTGACTCCTCATCTATCTGGGAAGAAGTGTCAACTCTAGAACAAAATTTCCCGGTAACTTCAGAATCCAAGGAAAACTAAAAAAAAACACGAAATCAGATATTTTGATTTCAAAATTATGATTAAAACTCCACAAACGCTACATTATGTTTCCTCCTTGGTTATAGGGTGCGTGATAGCAAGAATTTGCAGTTGTGGATATCTGACGGCCACCGTCGCGCAACGAATTAACTGTCAGTTATACATTGGTAGAATACGTGAAATTGTTTTGAAATTCAAATTTTAAACAGTTTTTTCAGCGATTATACGTAGTTCTCGTGGGCACTTTGGAATGGAATCCTATGTTACGTTAACAATCATTTAAAAAAAGAGCGTTATTAAAAAGGCGAACAGAATTTTTTCTTTGAGGAATTTAGGACCAAGTACACTGGTTTATGCAACCCCAGAGAGATTTGACTCTGTCGCCAAAAACGGCTCATCGCCAAAAAGAGTATTCTCTTGTTTTCTCCCGTGTAATAATTCTGGCGAAAAAGAAATTTTTGGAATTATTTTAGTTCAACTGAGTAGGTGAGAGGCGGAAAAACTCTTTTCTTGGCGTTTTTTTAATGACAACATCTCGCCTCGCTTAGGCGAGCATCTCACGCGTTAAGATTTTCACTCAGAATTCTAGGAATAGTGCATTCAAAATTCTCGGGAGTAGCGCTCATCTTCATCTTAAGATTGGACCAGTGAGCGGTGAAATTACTTTAATTGTATGTGGAAATAACGTGGAATGTTTCTAATTCTCTTTTCACCACCCTTCAAGCTTTTGTGCTATCCAGATTAACTCCTACTCAGAAGCGCAAGTCATCTTCGTCCATTGTGTTGGTGAATGAAAGGGGGATGTATTTCGGACGTCGCTGGAGTACTCCTAATGGCCCCGCTTAGAAAGCAGACTTCATTTCTCCTTCGCCGTCGCTTCTTCTTCAGGGTACATCCTGGTGTTTATTTGGCGCTTTGATACTCCTTAAAAAACTGAAACGAAAAATTCGAAGTCGACCCCAGACAGTGGGATTGGAGCATGCTGTGTTTATGAACTGATGAATTAAGGAACGCGTGGCATTTGTAGACTTGGCGCATATTATAATGGTATATTTTCCTCATCAGTTGCTTTATAAATTAACATAACGTAAGCGATTGGAAAGTGCAATAAATAAATATCGCCCTAGAAAGGTTACACGATGTGAATCGTGTTACATTGTATTATATTTATATTGTGAATGCTATCTTGGTAAGATGATGCAGGAATTTAAAATTGAAATTCACTATTTGCTGGTTTGTATTGTAGTACATTTTTGAAAGAGAATTCACCGTAGTAAGGTATGTGCTGTGCATGCAATGTCTGATCTGGACTGAAAGAATGCAGATATCAAATACGGTTTACTTGAAAACGATTCACCCGCAATGTTTTCCCATTCCCACCATAAATTTAGAATATACAGATCAGAGGGTTGCGATCAGCCGTTCATGCTTAACTTCTACATCTCGTGCGTGAGTAATTATTGTTTCTGGTGTTGTTCAAAATGTAGTCTTGATTCATATTTCTGTGAACACGGAAGATATCAGTATGCCTTGTAAGTGGCTAATTTGAAATTAATTTTCAGCAAGGTCTTTTCCATGTTTAGTTTTAGATGAAAATTTTGAAATTCAGTCATTTCCTGAAAGATATATTTTTTTTAAAGAACAAAGTGTGCACGTATAACTCTATTTCAAGTGAGTTAAAGCTCGAAAAGTTTCTCAATCATTTAATAAAAATCTTGGGCAGCCTCTTCTTCCCTTGATTTCTCGTCTGCATAATTATATTCTAGGGTTTTCTATCGGTTGAAATAATTATGAATGGACCTAATGAGCGCCCTATTTCATCCCGCAAGTACAACTAAAATTGTTCATAACCTTGGCTCTTTCTGTTGATAGCTCTTATATTTGTTTCTTTCAATGACATCTGAAATGTTTATTTTTTCCTCCTCTTGCCCACCTAACATTCTTACTTCTATCCAGGCATTCCCTCCTGTTCCAGCCACCGAATTTTTCGGCGTCGAATTTCCTCCATGGCTTCTTTTCATTTCCTGCTATCTTATATTTCTCTGTTCGTCTTTTTTCCGCACACCTATCATTCATCATCTTTCTGCAGTCTCGCATCTCGAAGGTCTACAATATATGCGTTCACCATGCCTGTTAATTATTCAAAGGCCTAACGATCTGGGTAACCGTGTCGGTTGATTTTACTTTTATTTCCTTTTGAGGTCGCCAAGGGTTCGTGGATGGGGGTTGCCAAGGACTCTCCCTGCATCGTCTCGCCAAATCAACTCATCGTCACCTTATGGGAGAGAGAGAGCTTGCTCATATCCCTGTCGCCTTCACACTTTTCCAGCACACCATTCGTGAACGAATCGTTCGCTTTACTTATTAAAATTTCGATTTAGCAGCATGTTCTTCATGCAATACTATGCCTGATTACAATGCATACATTTTCATCTTTGCTTATTTCCTTTACATTGACTATTAGCCATCGAATAGTTTGTGAAGTGTGCAATTCACAAAATTTACCTATTTTAGGACAGATTTGAAAGTCGTAGGTGAGAGAAAAGTCATGCTCTTATCATATGATTTCCCAAATTACTCGATTCCGAATTTTTTAATGAAAAATTTATATATTTTTATAATTATTAAAATAGTGTGTGTTAAAGTTCTCAACATACTTAAATGCATTTTAATACATTTGAGTTCAGGTGTGCGTGTACCGAAAACATGTTGGATAATAGTTGCGATGCTAGTATTTAAATTAATTTCTTAAATAGATATGCCGGACAAATTCCAGAAAAAATTCCCCGATACGGTATTCATGTAGATGGACCAGGAGGCAAGGAGAGGCGGTGGAAAGTTTAGCACACAAAATGGGAATAAAGAGAAGCAACAAGAGAACAAGGCGAAGCACAAGCTTCTTGGGTTTATATTCCTTCGTATAAATCCAATTTTTGTGCGAGAATTTTTCTGTTCCAACTTTATCCAGTGCCCCTCTAATGATAATAATATCATTTATTTCACTTCAAGAAATACATATAAATTTACACAAGGAAAGAGTGAAATTAGGCACCCCAGAATAAATGATTTCCTATGAATACATAAATTGGCATTGGGGATTCATCTTCTTCAACCACTGAAACGGCCGTAGACTCATGTTTTTTCTCATTCTGTTGTCGATATCACTTGCAGACAGCAATTGTAAGTCTACTCTAGCAACTAGAATTAAGTATTATAAATGAGAAATTTGAAGAAATTCCAAGATTGTATCGCCAGTTCTTTCCCATCCATGTACTTCTGCATTGACAGCAGCTTGGGGGGGGGGCAGCAAATCTTCGGATACTTCAAGCATTGTCTCCAGCACGCTATAGCGGGTCTTCTTCGAGCGTTACTCACTCAGTTTCTACTCAATGTCCATTCTGCCCGCGACTCGCAGACGAATCGAGAATGCTTAATTAATTTCGATCCGTTGACCGAGATGCCGCCACGAGACGCGGTGAGTCAAGAGCGGAGTGGACATTCCGGGTCACCCTCGGAGGATTCTGACCACCCGCCCACGCACGCGCCGTCAACATCCCCCAAGGTCGTTTTCGACGGGTCAAGGTAACGCTCTCTCCATATTTTAAGACCCATTTGCGTCGCGTGAGTTTCACACATTGATATCGTTTGCAGGTAGAGGGCAAATTGTTTTTCTCCGTTCGCCAGGATTCGCTCCACCGCTCGGCTGTGGCTTCTTGGAGTCTCCCTCCTTAAATCAACCGCTCTGACCACTCGGTGGGGACTTGGAGTCCTTGTTCTTTGTATTATCGTTCGTTTCTCGAAGACGGAGGAGAATTTTCAGTGGAACCGCGAATCCCCGTGTGGAGATCTTTTCAAGCGCTGTACATACTTCGTCCTTAGGGTGGGACGTAAACCTCTGGACCACTCAGCATCTTTCGTTAAGAGTAGGCTGATGTCGGCCGCGAGTTTCTCTCGTCCATCATTAATGTAAACTCAAAGAGCCCTTACCTTACCCATCTGTCCTTTATGGTGCAATGTTTCTGCGTCCTCGTATTGAGGACGACGAAGATTGCATTCTTGGAATTGCATATCAATTCTTTTCTTTGTCGGGGTTCCTTTGCTTTAAGCTTTACTGTATGAGTGCTTATGATGGTCGCCTTAGCCATAAAACCGGTCGACTTAAGAATAAACCGTTGTGAAAATTACAACTGTATGTTAATTCAGTGACAGTCGAAAGAGCTTAATATTATAGCTGTTGGTGTTTAGTAAACGGGGTCCGTTTCAATAAGTTCCTCCATAACGCCCTATCCTGGCACACATTTTTTTTCTTCTATTTCATTCACGCATTACTTCATAAACGCTCTCTTGCTCTTAAAATCCCTTTTCAGAACATCTTCCGTTGTCACTGAGGAAATATGTCCCATGGACTGGGAAGCGAACGACGTACCTTCGGCTTTCCTTGAGGCGGAATCTTGACTTACGAGTGACATCTGTGGACCGTCGTGGATACGAATTCCGCGGCTAGAATGGATGCTGTGATATCCTGTGATTGAGTCTTAGTTTATACCCTGACGTACATAACCTTAGCGGTTGGATCATCCGATTCTCCTACTAGGTTGTGCCTTCGCTGAATGGGAAAAATTTACGATGGCATTGCAAAATTCGTGTACTGTCCATAGCCAGGAAATTATATAATTATCTTGCTATTCAGGCTTTTGGTTCTGCGAGTAATTATTTAATATTTTCCAAGAGTTTCGCCGTGCTATGCTGCCGGATTCGTTGGGGTTTTAAGAACAATAATGGTCTTTTTTTAAAATAAATAAACAATTCCGGCAGTTGATGATTTTGAGAAGTAAAGATTAATTTCGAAGAAGTCTCTTCCAGGTATAAGGGAGTTCATAACTAGTCTCTCTATTTAAAGAACATGAACGTGCAATCCGGAAGAAAGACTGTTATCATTCTGCCGTGGCTGAGCACACTACGTCAGAGGAAGGTCACGCCATTGACATCGAGACGGCAAGAGTACTAAACAAAGAAAGCAGTTACTTTCCGCGGCTCATAAGGGAGGCGATTGAAATAGAAAAAAAGACCAAATATCATCAATAGAGAGGATAGTTATAAACTCCCTTACACCTGGAAGAAACTTCTTCGAAATTAATTTTTACTTCTCAAAATCATCAACTGCCAGAATTGTTTATTTATTGAAAAAAGACCATTATTGTTCTTAAAAGTCCGACGAAGCCAGTGGCGTAGCACGGCGAAACTGTTGCAAAATATTAAATACGAGTAATTACTCGCAGAACCAAAATCCTGAATAGCAAGATATACAATGAGCTGCGAAAATGTAAAAAAATGATGTAATTATTTCAAAAACAGATGTGTCCTCGGAACGAAGCGAGAATTACTTCATTTAGTGATTGCTTCTGAGGTGTTTTACTTGGAATAATTTTTCAACTTGACTCAGATAACTTGGACCAGAAATCTTGTATTCGCTCTTAACGTTTTATCATCTAGTCCGGCTAAAAAACTCAGCGAATGATTTTCGGCCTTGGAAGTAAATGATGGAACGGAGGGTAATCTATAACCCGATCTATTTTTCCGATAATTCGTTCTTTCCAAGATGTTGGAAAGTTTTACGTCGGTCCAAGGTTACGTGTCTTGGGTGGCGCAAAGGGAAGGTCGAATTTCGTGGGCAGCATTTTGAGTCAATCATCTCTGAGCCTGGAAGTCTACTCCTCGGATGACGGTCAGCGCCGTCAGAGCGGTGCGGCGTTTAACATAATGGCCCTCCCTAGCGGAGCAACAAGTTCATCCTGATAAAGATTTTGGCAAAGATCGAGGTCCGTCCTGGAAGGGGCTTCGTCTCATCGACCCAATTTTCATTTCTCCCCTGGCGATGGATAGTATTCTTTCTTCTCAATTTACAAAGCCTGCGTTCTTTTTATTGGCTGAATTATTACTTGGCGGTGATTATTATCCTATTGGCAGCCTTTTCAAACTCCAGGATATTCTGCTGATGTTCTCGTCCCCCTCGTATTACCAAATCAACCAGTCGTGCAATATCCGAATAGGTCACGGACTCAATTGTGTCCATTTGGGTATTTTTCGAAGAAATTCTTAGGGGGAAATTCATTTGCGACTGAAATGTCGAGCACTCTTCGGCCTTATGAGCTAATTTGGGTCCTCCTTTCTAATTATCCTCACTAATCTCCTGCAGGCGAAAGGATTGGATTCCCGGAAGTGTCTTTTGACTCATGGCCGTGACATAATTTCCGATCGAAGCCGGATTCCGTGTACTTGATCAAAGAGACGAAGCAAAATTTTTGTATCTTACCGTCTCCGAATATGCCGTAACATTTTTCATATGCTTCGTCAATCTCTTCATATGTACATGCTCTTCATAATTATTCATCTGCCCTTTGATTTATTGCCAGGTCGAGGTAACAGCGCTTTGAAATTGCGATGTTCTGTTTTACCAGACCCAATGAAGTATTTGGTACAAGCACTGCATAGCCCCATATAACATAAGTCCCGTCGATTTAGCCTAAAAAGACCTCAGTTGGAAACACTTTTCCTGAGGGCTGCTTTTAAACGCTCATTTATTTATTTATATTTAATTTTATGGCCTTCATTGGACCACTTTAGTCATCTTGTCTGGATTTCTTCTGTTTTCTTTCAGCCCAGCATTTCTTCATTCGCTCGGATCGTAGCTTTCTTTCTTCATCTGAGATCACCCTTCCTATTCTCTGTTTGTTGATCTTGGTTTGTAGTCTGATCTGTTTGTCCTTGAGTTTCACGATAGCATCTGTCTTTTCCTTCAAATCTTCTATTGTAATGTGTAATTCACTCATTTCTTCCTTAATTTCTGCTATCCATCTTGCACTGGTCTTACTGTTCCATAATTTTTCTATAATCTTTTTACTTATTCTGTTTTCTGATGTTCTGATTATGTGTCCAAAGAATGAGATTCGTTTCTTTCTCATTGTGCTCATTACAGAGGTTCTATTTCTCTGCATAGACTGTTTCATTGGAAGCTAATCTCCAGTGCCCCCTTTCTTGGTATTTTTTATCTATGCCAGTTCTGACTATTCTCCTTTCTATCTTGAGTAATTTATCTATAGCGATTGTGTTAGTTGTTTTGAAGATGGTTTCACTTGCATAAGTTATTTCCGGTTGTATAACAGTTTCATAATGTCTTAATTTTGTGGCTATTGAGAGGAATTTTTTGTTTTATGTGTTCTTGGTGATATATTGTACTCTAGTCAATTTATGTATTGTACTGTTCCACGTTGGTTTCTCATACAGGTTGTATGTTATGATTTCACCTAGATATTTAAATCTGTCCACAATTTTTATCTCTTGATCTTCTACCTTGATTTTGTTTGCGAGTGGTGGGTCAGTTAGCATTAATATAATGAAAAAACAGTAAAAGTTTTGAATTGTAAGTGGTTGTATTTAGCTTCTTTGCAAAAAATTACAAGCTTGAGTAAATTTTTGCGCAATTTTTATATAAAAGGAACAAAAATGTCTTTTGCCCATACCACGAATATATTTAACTTACTCATCAGTTTATTTTCGCCTATGTTTGAAGTATATCTGTTTATTGCAAAAGATACATTTGATATAAAATAAATTTTCTTCATTGTATCCGTTAATTATTTTATTTAGTTAATATTGGCACTACAAAGGAATGCGAACATATCAGAAGTTTCAATAAAATTTTAACTTTTGGTTTGAACAACCTGCATTTCGATTTCTCAGTTCTTGTGATAATAAGTGAAGTTGTAACCACTTAATTTTTTACTTTAGATACCAGTTTCCCTGCAATTTTGCTTTAAAATGGAGCACAATCGGACGTACTTCAAAACTGCTTTCCCGTCATCATTATCATGATATCTGTGAACCAGGAAAACAATTGGGATCATTTTGGAGAGACGTTTGTAAAAGTAAAAAGTTTTGTTTATCAGTTCGACTGGACTACTTCGGTTACACGCCAACGTAAATTTGGTTAGGTGAACCCACGTAAATTCTTCGTGATTCATTGAGTCTAACTGCATGGAGTCTAACCCCTTTCCTCTACTTGGCAATGATCTTGCCTTATTGCCAGTCACCCAGGTGCTTAATCTCCGATAGTTAGCTTCAGAGCTGATTTTATACGAATTGCTACGTGTGATGCTACTTCTTTCTAGTACCAGTGTTCAACATTCATACTGATTGTATGAACATTGTAAAATGCCTCGCAAAGAGATACCAAATATTACCTCAATTGAGTCATCGATGAATTCCCCATAGGAACGAAAATGAGAAACATTTCGCGCAGGTGTAGCCATCGAGTTAAGTCATGTGACCAGTCACTTCCAAATATTTGAAAACTTAAATGATGAGTCCCTTTCCCACGCCTGTTTACAGACTTCTTGTTCTAATTAGTCTCGCAATACAGAGGGACCTACTAATCTACAGCTTTGCGAAATAGGACCAAGTTGTTTCCTAAGAGAGACATTTATTTTGAAGTATCTCTCAAAGTGCGCTCCGTGTGAGGTGTGTGTGTTGGCACCTGTGTTAAATTAATTACCATTAATGGATGCTTAAGAGCATTTAGAAAGCAGGGAAATGAGAAAGAGGTGCGATGAAAGGGGACGAAGTTGGGAAATTAGCGGTCTTGGACGCTGGATTAGCTCGCCAAAGGATGTCTTCGGAAGATTTAATGAATGGAAAGTTATCTCAGGCTAGCAGTGCAAGCCATCGAGGTTGAAGATTAATGTGACCGATGATGCTGTTTTCCCACTATGCCTGTTTTTGAATTCCAATGTCGAAATTCATTTACCCACTCTTTATTTAATTTACTCATTCACATCATTGATAAGTATTCGCAATTATCTTAACTTGCAAATAGATTATCAAGGACTAAAAATTCTTGAAATATCTCATTGCAAGCGGTTATGCTGTAGCTTAGATGCATTATGGATTACATCCTTTGGAATAGGCTTTACAACATAGCATGGAGCGAAGTTCTTTAATGAATACCTACTAGGTGATTCTTATTTAAAACGTGCAATCTTTAGACCTGTAGTTGAAAAACATTCCGAGTTTAAATTCATTAGCCATCCACATTTGCCAGCATATTATTTGTGTCCCGGAAAAAATTTATTTAATTTTTTTATTCAATGAATAAATTTGCATGGCGTTTGGTTCGCTCGACGATGAAAAAAGCTTATTTTAATAGTTTGCACGTGTGTATGAAATTCACTTCAAAGAATTCATCCTGTTATTTTCAAATCCACGAAATATTGGCTCTGAATATTGGAAGAAAGGTAACTTTTGATGTCGAAGGGAATCAACAAGAATTAATGTCGGCTAAACTCACCCGGGGTTGCGGGGGAAAAATAGTTGAGACATTTTACGCTTGGGTTAAACTCGACTGTGTAACGAAGATGGATAGAAATTCAGTGTTTAGGGTGCGTCTCATTTTTCGAAAATCTTTTAAGTGAGAGGTTCCTACCGCCAAAACATTCATTTTGATTCGTGAAATTCTGGTAGGTGTGTGACGTTATTAACCCGTGCTGCACGGGGTCTAAATATACTCCACTCGAAAAAAATTAAAATTTTGTGCCAAAAGGTTTTCTTAAGGTGAAAATGCAATTTTACTCTTCCTGGACAAGCAATTGATTTATTTTGACCTAACTTCAATCGTTTAATAGATATTGGAGACGGAGGCGATGCACTGTGGTCGGAAAGGCCGATCTGGCTGGATAAAATATCTCCAGTGGATTGTACTGCTTGCAAGTGAACCGAACTTTCACAGAATATATGAATTTCTTCTTTTCAACATTTTACCACCCACAAAATTCACTTGTTCTTAATTAACTTTGTGGTATTCCATTATAATGTTTGTTGATGAATATCTTTAACTAATACCACTTTTATTTAAATTAAGCGACCCGGGTTTCAGTGAATAATCACCATCATCAGGCATTAACTGATCTCTTTTTATCCTGTTGTATCCGTAGTTACGTAACGGAAGGGGAGAAGAAGTTTGAAACGGAGGCCAGAATAGGAAGGGAAAAGGAATGGTAAAGGTATTCCTGGTTAATGAGGGTGTTGTCGTGGTTATTCAAAATTTTTAAAATTTCCAACTGCTCTCTTGAATCTAATTCATAAGCAGTCGTTGCATAATTTTAGTACATTCATTGTAAAATCACTCCTGTGGCTGCTCCTACATATTAAGTATTTAGCAAAATTACTTTTATCCTCTTTGATGTTTTTATAAGCACTTAAATGTTCTTTTCTCCTGACACAGATGCTTCTACCTTCTCCGTTTCAAACTTCTTCTCCCCTTCCGTTACGTAACTACGGATACAATAGGATAAACAGATCTCAATTAATGCCTGATGATGGTGATTATTCACTGAAATCGGGGTCGCTTAAGTTAAATAAAAGTGGTATTAGTAAAATATATTCATCGAAAAACATTTTACCACCTGTTTCCCGACAATTCTACCATTTCGGGGAGGATTCGCGCACGAACATTTATCCTCTCTCCTAAAACCTAGCTGATATGGGAAAGGATAGGTTTGTCTGAGGCAAAACTAATTTTTTAATAAATGTATCAAATATTGCTTACATATAGTCACCTGCAGCTTTTATAGCAATTAGTGCCAACTAGTGTTAGCCAGGCACATTTTGCGCATCCCTCACTTCGATAAATACTGCGGCAGAGGATTTGAGGAGTGAACTAAACGAAATAATCCCAAGAACCAATAATTATGGGTCTATCGGGAGTAAAATATCCATGATAGAGGATTTTTACATTTTATAGGTCATGCTCGATTTTAATTGATCAGGTCATAACTCCTCCTCCAGTGTAACAAGAGAGTAAAAACTAAGAAGTTTCAATGAATGAACTGAATGTCAATTATATTTGAGCATATTAGGTGTTTATGCAATTTCCCGAGTAATAATTACAAAAACCCTGCATTGAAATAATTGAGATAATTAACAGGAAATTCAAGCGATATTAAATTCGAACAAACAAAGCAGATAGATTCAAAATTAAATGATAGTTTTGGATATTGCTTCAATTAGGTCAAAATTTCAGATTTAAAGAAAATACACTCTGAGACACTAGACCTTTGCTGAAATGGTGGCTTTCAAGCGCTTAATTGTTCCAACACTTCACTATTATCTGATATGAATAGTGAGTCTGACTCTACTGGCATGAGAAGCCGTAATACGTTAGGAGTTAATGCGGTTGATTTTTTCCGGAGTCTCCTTCGCGATGTGATGTTTGGATCCGACGAAACCAAGAGTATATTCAGTTAATATTCATTTACCATCTGCGGCGACATTTTCCTTGTGTTGTTTTCCCTGCATTTTCTACAGTCCTTGTTTCTAGATTCCTGATGTGCCTCTGATAAAAATCTCAATGGGCAAAGGATCGGAAGCAATAATGGCTGCTCCATTAAACAGAATGTTGTGAATGGAGGCGGGCATGTAGCACCAACCGTAAAACTTTACACATTTCCTAGCAGTTGTAAGAGTGTATTCTTTAAAGGCTTCGACATCTATTGCACGCTTGGATGCAATTGCAGACTAAATCACTGAAAACCTATCAAGTTCTCATCTATTCCTGTGATGGACGACGATGAAGCAGGGTTCGAAAAAGTCATCGGGCAGTATTTCCATCGTAAGTTGTGGTGCTGTCTTACATTGGAGTGTCCACAACTAGGCCTGTTCCTATCCTGAATCTGATGATGATAGATTTTGTCCTAATTTCTACAAGTCTTTTCTCTTCAGCAGTTTTTGCCTACCATTTTTTTTACAACTAGTGTATATGATACGTACAATATGTATTCAAAGCTCCGTATCCAAGCGTGTAGAGTTGAGAGTCCGTAAATGAACACTTCCTTATCGATGGGCCTGAGCAAAAGTTGATCAGTGATGTTCATTAGTCTTGGAGTCGCTCTGCAAACATTACAGGTCTGAGATGAGATACCTGTGAGAGCACTGGTAGCTTTTTACGTATACCATGGTAGGATCCAACTGATGGTGTACCCTCACTTCTTAAATTATTGATTGCTGAAAAGTCTCCGTCGGTGTTGATTTTTTCTTGAATCGCAAGATTAGTGGTTTCCTTCGCGAATATAAACTTAATAGGTCTATAATACCTAGGCGATGACGACCGCGAATTTTCACATACATCGCCACATTTTCACGAATATACAGTCTCAAAGGGACAATGGACAGAGATCACTGCCTCGAAGTCTTCGTGCGTAACTCTATGTTTGAAAGTGAGATTCCCGCTACTGCCATCAAAGCCCCATTTGCTAATTAGTACCATTTATTTATAATTTATTGATTTAGGGAGGTGGCTCGCTTCACTGGCGAATATCCTTTCCACTGTAAGGTCCAGCAGAGCTAGGAGTTTTGTTTCTGCCTTTGATTGTCTTTGTTATAGAATTCCTTGGTGGATAACCCCTCTGTTTTGCGGATAGTATCCCGGATCCCTTAAATTTTCAACGGAAGGTAGATATTCTTGCTTTACATGTCCGATCGAATGCGTTGCCCACCCGTCCGTGCAATTTCCAAAAGGCAAGCAGAGAGAGAGAGAGAGCAGGGTGGGAAGCAATATATATGGTGAATATTTCGGTTTTCAGGTTTGGTCATGCCCTCTCTCTCTACCTCAATGGGTGCTTTCCTTTCAGCGACGCAAGGCGACACAAGCAGCGAATATTGCTTTCCAATCATTTCGTATCGCTAGGGCCGCGAGACGTGAGAGACACTGACGCAGTCTAAATATTTTTACACTGCGCTCTTGTGACTAAAGAAAAGGGAATCCTTGAAAAAAAGCCGAGAATTTATGGCGAACTCTTTTAGAATGATTAAGGCGTTTATCAAGGCGTAGAGCAAGAGTTTATCAAGTAAACATGTTTGTACACATATTACCCATTCAATGAATGATAAGCTTGCTCATGGTAATTAACTAAAAAGGGTGCTGCCTGATTGAGGTTATCGTTTTTTTTTTCTTTTCACTATAGGAATTTTCCCATACGGAGGCATTTTATAAAAGAATTATCTCTATTACTTGAGAATTGCACATTTTCTTAGGCTTTCATGCCACATTTCATTGAAACTCGTATATTGTGAACACATTTCTTGTGATTTTGTGCGGAAAAATGCCATGTCATGTTTTTCTTAGTTATAGGATTTTTTGCGCGCAGGAGAAATTCACTTCAATATTTGGCCCTACCCCGATAATTTAAAGATAAAAACGGTGTATGACACCCATCTGTGCCAGCTTAAGCATGGGAAAAACAAGATCCCATCAGGCAAAACTATTAAGATATATTTACACTACACCTAAAGGTTAACGCGATAGGTGGAAACGAAATTTATGAAATGGGTTCAGATTTCAAAAATAAATATAGCATAATACAGGGTGATTACAAAAGAATGCGTCGGTTTCAAAGATGTGTATTTTTCAAATAGTACAAGCTACAGAGCTGTGCGACCTCTTAAAATGACCGCTACATTTTCTAGTTTTGCTAAAAAAAATAACATTACAAATGTTCAATATATCTTCGTTGAGTAACCCGAACAATATCAAGTCGATATTCAAATTCCTCTCACACTCTGTGAAGCATGTCAGTAGTTACTGTCTTCACAGCCAAAGTTATGCGTGCTTTCAATTCCTCGCTGTTAGTAGACATTGATTAAGATTGGCATGTTCCTCTACTGGAAGCAGATTCCAATGATTTTATGTTTCAGTAAGACGGGGCTCCCCCCATTGGCACCTCTTAGTTCGTGCTCATCTTAATTGAGACCTACCCACAAAGATGGATTGGTCGATCTGCAAGGCAAGACCTCGCCCTTCATCTGTGGCCTCCGAGGTCACCTGATCTCACACCATGTGATTTTTTTGTGGGGATATGTCAAAGGTCAATTCTTTGTGCCGTCATTCCCTACTAACAGCGAGGAATTGAAATCTCGCATAACTTTGGCGGTGAAGACAGTAACTACTGACATGCTTCACAGAGTGTGGGAGGAATTTGAATATAGACTTGATTTTGTTCGGGTTACTCAACGAAGACTTATTGAACAATTGTAATGTTATTTTTTCAACAAAACAAGAGAATGTACCGGTCATTTTAAGAGGTCGCACAACTCTGTAGTTCGTACCATTTGAAAAATACAGATCTTTGAAACCGACGCATTCTTTTGTAATCACCCTGTATTTAGCATAATATATGCTATAATAAAGGATTTAAGGTTTTCCCGGCGAATAATATGAGTGAAAGATTCTCGGGTTTCACACTGGGTAAGATATTTTAAATGTATCTATTTTTAATTTTATTTTGTAGATACATTTAAAATATCTTACCCAGTGTGAAACCCGAGAATCTTTCACTCATATGCTATACTAAGGATAAAATTTTGCATATTGAAATTTTTTGATCATGCATGCATTTGGTTTCCTTTCATGCATGCATGCAAAGAAATGGCAGTAAGGAGAATCACTCACTGGAAATTAAGCTTTTTGTCTATGCCTGCCCCGAAAGATAACGGCGTGACTAGAATGTATGTACTTACTTATTGGGCAGTTTTCCCAAACGAGAGACTCGCTTACTTACGCCAAGATTTTGGTTGATTAGTTAATTTTAAATCGTGCTATGTCTGTGGTGATAGTAAAATATGGCAGTACAAGAATATGGTAATTCGATTGGTATATTTTTTTAAAAAAAGAAGCGAAGGGTTTTCAAAGATTATTAAGGGATATAATAACTCAAAGATAAAATTCATAAATCTTTGCACCTCATATATGATGGAAAATTCTGGCTCCGTTTAAAGGGAAATTTTATTTGGTAAATCAAAATAATGCCAGGTGATATGTTAATGATACATAATTTGGTAAATTTCTTACGCGATATTAGGAAATAATTGCAAGTACGAATCGAAAACCATCACCAAACTGCGGTATATTTCCTGCATTTGATTCGCTATCAGAAACGGAAGACGTGTTCCTCATGTTAGATTTGTTGCCCTTACGAGTGGAGGAGACCTGCAAACATTCTACAGAGAGCTAATTATCAATATAAATTATGTTTTAAGTAATTAAGGGGTTTAAAAAAATGCTTTTCCGAATTCATTTGTCAATGTCTAAACGGTGTTATAAGTTTATAATTTTATTGGCTTCGATTTAGATTTTTGTTTGCTCGATAAGTAAACAACGTGTTTCAGGTGAAACTGATTATATGGTCAGATTATTTATGCTGTAAATTAGTGCTCATTATACAAATAAGCAGGCTAATCCGCCATTTGGAATCCAAAACGGACGAGAGAATTTGAAGTTAGCAGTGAAGCTTATGACTGAGTCTAAAATGAATCCGATGATACTTGTATGAAGAAGCTGAAATTAATAATTCATTTATATCATGACATTTTAGTGTGAAACAGTTCTGGTCGTACCAATCAGTTGTGCAGAATTCATGTCCTTTAGGTGGTTCCACCGTAAAATGACTTAAATGTCATTGTATTAATATTCTGTCTACTTGTAGAAATAGTTGTCCTCTATCTGATATGAACAACAAAATAATACCTTTCCACGCTATTTTATTCTATAATTGAACTTGAAATTACATCTGGTGTTCAATGGGGGAATGAGAGAAACACGGGGAAAAATAGTATTTTTCCATTAAATACAAATGCCATTTTCGTGGAAAACTGTCTCTAAGAGATCCGGAGAAATTGAATAAAAATAGAATAAATGCATCTTACCACCTTATTTATTTCTAGTTATTGAAGAATTAATGCCGTAATTGAAGTCAAAATGCGGAAATTCGTAGGAAATGGCGCTGCAGTCGGCTCCTATGGCTGGAAAAAAGTGCTCATTTAAAATACATTCGTGGAATAATCTGCATATTTGGTACCTTACTTTTGGGTTTCTATAGGTAACGCATTTCATCAGTGAAATCAGGATTTTTTTGACAAAATATCAAAAATGTGGAATTTAGTATTTGTTTTGACTCACAGTCGCGGCGGAACCTCCTTAATATGTTTTTCATTCATGGTAAACGTAGAATTTCAATATTTGGCCGCCATAAAATCAATCGACATAGGCAAGTGAAGTTTTTCATATCCTAATTGGTAATTAATAGTAATAAGAGGAAAAATATCACTTTTAAATTCTCTGTTCGCCTCTCTCTCTCTTATGAAATTCAAAATGGCGGATTATTAGTCCACTTGCATTGCTGGAGTGGGGGTTACTTATGTGTATTTTCAATGAGCTTTACGTCGTACAGCGCCACTGCCTCCTCTGGCGGGGGAAAGCGGAAGCAGACACACATCAAAACATGTCTCGCCTGCGATCGTAAATGGCGTCGAGTTCAGGATTTGGTGTTAAATCGCGGAGTATGTACTTACTACAATCCTATGCTGAGGCTCCGGGGTCAAGTCCCCATGATAGAGGATACTCTTCCGTGATATTAATGGCTTACTTAAATGCCAGGAGAAGAACACTCAGAAGCGGTGTTCCGTCCGTCGCGTCATCTGGAACGCTAAACCAATGGTCTAAGTGACCCTGACCGTTAACTCGGTACGGTCGTGGCGATTTGCAATTCACAAGAGAACATGAGTGTGCTTTAGGTAGGCTTGGAGGGGCATGGACTAATACTTCAATACCTTCCCCTGTATATAAAAGAAAATTATTTATTCGCTACATGTCTTTCTTAAGGTAAGCGTTCTTATTAACTCTCCTCATCCCATGCAAATACCCTTTTCTCCTTCCCTTAGGCCTACTTTTCTTCCTTTTACATATCTGAGCCTTAAAAATACAATGCGCTATTATTATCTTCTCCATCAATCTCATGATTTCTTCTTATCATAATCTTGGTTTACTCCATGAACATCCTGTCTTCCCATATCCCTCTTCCCTCTTCCCTTCTCTCCTACTCTCCTATTCTTTACGTCTCAAAATATTTCAAATTTCCAAGCTGTTTTTTTTCTCTCTCCGTACTGTTCAAGTTTCACTGAAAAAAGAAATGTTCCATTTCAATATCTTCTCCTCTTTTTATCACTTTGTGCGCAGAGACCACGGCATAATGATCTTTCCTGACTGTCAGAGTCGCTAACTGCTACTTTTATAAAGACTCGGTTTATGCTAACTCTTGTTTCTCCAAGCAAATCTAACCTCTCGCTGATCGTGATTCGATACCTTGTTCAAGTGAACTGTTTGATATAAAAACAACTCGTTTACTTTAGAAATGGTTGTTATGCACATAACTTATGTTGCTAGTGATAAATTTTAACACTACTGGTAAATTATAAAAGGCACCTGCTGATTAACCACGAATGGCTTAGCAGGGCCATAACGTTGTAAAATTGATTACATAGTGTGGATTTTACTTGACTTATATGATATTGCTTTTCTATGAGTTTGATTTTATATTTTAGGTATTCAATTTGTACTTTTTTGTAAAGTTGATTATTATTAAATAAGATCGTTTCTTTTAACGAAAAAAAGCCTGCGTTGGAGATTCGGGGAACGTGGATGGAGTACGTGTTGAAGACAGCGATTGAAGGAGGAGGCGGGGAAAGAGAAGGAATAAGAACAAGAGTTGCTGGACGGCGCGAGAGGAGATGAGAAGAACTCGAGGGTGGAAAAAATAGCGATCTCACGAAAGATACGAAGATGTTCCCAAAATGGGGGACGCTGAGATGAGGACTGTCCAAAGTCTGCCAATCAATCGGTTGAATATAAAATACCAAAGAGATCGGTCTCCGGACAGTCTCCGCCAAAAATGGCTTTCTTTATCCGTCCTCTTATATCCATCAAAAACATTTTGTCACAACATAACCAATGCTTGTTCTGGGAATTAAGGTTGTTATTACCCGCGAATATTCCGAACCAAATTTGTTAGCTATATCCACGCATCCACTCCAAGTGTGTTCCGGGTGAAATTCTTCGTGAATTTACTTCCTATGCTTTTTGGAACGGATCGCTAACATTTGTGCTCGATCTTTACTATTGGTTTCTGTTTACTTACCTAGAGCATTGAAAATGAAAGGATGGGAATATTTTCAAAATAGAACAGGAGTGGCTGGCCTTTCTGCTTTGAACAAATAAATTTCCAATTCGGCATAAAATGTCGAAATGAAATCCCAAAACACGAAGCATCTCAATGAAGGCACATTTAACCTCCTTTTCACTCATGTTAGACACGCTAATATAGAAATAATAATATAGTTTATTCATTCAAAAGTCATGGTAGAAACAGAAAACGTCATGCACTAAATATGGATAGAATGACACAGACATTGGAAATGAATACATCTTGCCATGCAAAAGAAATAAACGAAATCACATCTTGTCACAAAAATCACTGATATTGTAATAAGCTTTGTGAACGAGGAAGGATTGTTTTCCACTTTTTCTTGAAGCTCTCTATTGGAAGCTCCTTCAGGTTTGGTGGAAGATGGTGAAGTACTTTTGAAATAGAGTACCAGGTACTACTCTGGCTAATTTAAAGGAAATAAAGATGTGCATGAACATTATTCCTTATTCTAGTGTTGTGTTCATGATATTAGGTTGGCTATGTAAAATGAAATCCCAAAACACGAAGAATCTCAATGAAGGCACATTTAACCTCCTTTTCACTCATGTGAGACACGCTAATTTAGAAATAATAATATAGTTTATTCATTCAAAAGTCATGGTAGAAACAGAAAACGTCATGCACTAAATATGGATATCCTGACACAGACATTGGTATTAAGGAAATGAATAGTCGCGAATTTTCACACATTTACACAAAGGCGCTGTATGACGTTGGTAATAGAATACTGAGGGTATTTCTTAACAAATAGAGCACAATGAAATATATACAGAATTGGCAGTGTTAGAATGATGAAATCCTGAAAAATGGCCTTTCCACGTGTTCTGATAGGCATCCCTACTATCTTTATTATGACCCAATGGGTAAGAATTATTGGGAATTTCACTTATGGAGGAAAAAAACGTTTATAAAATGTCCTCTTATGATGTTGAAGGCCCTTTTACATTTCATATCCACGTTATATTTATTTTTCCATTCACGGAGCTTTATAACGATCTGCCATATGACCTTCGTCTGTCTTTTCCGTGACCTTATTCAGGATGGACTCCAATTCGATTATGTCAAGCCAATGACGTCATAGCCTAGACAAATCTCAATTTTGAAATGGCATTTTTTTTATTTTGCTATTCAAAACTTCGCCATAGTCGTGGCTCGAAAATGCCGGGGACTTTTTCGGATAAAGCCCCTGATATGTATCTTATCTCTCAGTGAGTGATGTTTCTTACGCTTAAGAACTAGATTGTGCGATTTAGCAATCGATCCTCTGTCGATTGTTAACTTGATATTTGGCGGCTTTACATTTTTTGATCGACTCACATCATGACTTACTTTGTTCTAGGTTAGGCATTTATTCTGCGACGGGGTGAATAGTTTGGATGTGTGAAATGAGGCACTTCTACGTTTAAAGTATCAAAAATATTTATTGGAATAAATAGTAATAATTAATTAATTATCTTATGGCACATTTAGCACATTTAGCACATTTATACAATTAAATACGCTGAATTATGGCGGCTTTTATCGTGCGTCACCGTAGCACTCTGATCATGGTTCCGCGCTCTCCAACAATGGACAGGTGCTTAGTAGGGTCCTTGTGGTCCCTTGTTGGCGGGGCCTTTGGGGTAACCGCCCCCTTGGGCCTCTTCGTACTTGATCTCGGGGTGGTACCCTTCCTCGTCGGCGGTGTAAGTCACGATCAGGGTTCGGCCGTCGGGGAGCAGGACCCTGTACTCTCCCTTAGCCTCCTCGCCCTCGCGCTCCTCCTGGTGGCCGAAGTCCAAACCAGCCTCTTCATCCTGGACCTTGTACTGGAACTTGTAGCTGGCGGGTTCCTGCATGCGATGTTATGCGATGCGGGTGAGACAAGATGATGGAAGAACAATGAGGACATTAGATGGATACCACGTCATGTGTTGGTAGCATTTTTGTGCCACTTTGCTCAGGAAATATGCCAATGTGAATAGTTTAAGAAACGGTGCTGATAGAAGAGGGATGACTTAATTTTTGCTTTTATTTTGGCTGTATCCCTGAGAAATATCCATCGCAGAATTCATAAGCCGAGAGGATATATAACTTTTCGTTTCTTGATTCAAGAAATGTTATGAATGAAAATTATTTTTGACTCTTCCATATCTGAATCAGTTTATGCGTTACCTAGTTGAGAAAAAAGGGAGGATTGCTTCAAAGATAATAGTCGAATGATATATCTGCTATTATATAAAATACCTGATTTTATTTGAAGATTCTTATACTATGATATGCCGGATATGATTAGTAGGTTCTTATAATGGTGAGGTGATACGTTTCGTGGAACTTTTATCTCGTGTCTTATCATATCCATTAAGTTTGATAGTATTTTGTTCAGGATTCACATTTTCGGTAACGCTGACGAAACAGATGATACGAATATGACTGCGATACGTTAGGCTGCTTTGTGTAATTGTTCAATGAATCTTTTTACATTTGGTGTAATTAATGATGAACATAATTATTAAACTGTATTGAAGCATATTGTTGCATCGTATGTGAAATTAATATTGATTAAAATTAGCCGTAGGAAAAACAAATAATTAATTACTGTGAATAAAGTGAGTGATGAAGTTTAATGCTCTCATCCTTAATAGAGCAAAATGTCTACTTCAATGTTAAAAAGGGAAAAGGGATTGTGATGGGGAGCATGAATGAAATGTATTCCTTACTTCTGAGTAGTGCAACATGACCGCGATGTTTTCTGACGAACTCAAATAAAAATATAATGCATATGAGTATGCGTCAACCATAATCATTAATAATTGACTTTAAAAAGTTCGACATTTGAAAAAAGCCACGTGATGAACGGCATTGACGTCACCGCACGGAAGAGCTTATCTACATCTACAAAATACCCTGCAAGCCACCTTAGGGGTGTGTGGCAGGGGGTGAGTATTCACCAACAAGCATTACACCATACCCTAAAGTTCACGCATCTGCTCGTTCACGGATTTCAACAGGAAGTCATGATCAAATCATGTTTATTGCCTTCCATGATAGAAATGAATACAATTTTACTCTTCAAATAAGGATGGACTTGGTCAATTGAAAATGAGAAATGCGTCGCATTGCTATGGAAGCGACACCTTTACGTGACGTCACTCTCCAGTAATCTTCCTGATGACGTAACATTTTGACGCTGCCAAGCTAGCGAATTTTGAACAATAAATATTTTCGTAAAACAACGTTATTTATCGACAAAATGGGTCCAAATTGTTTATGGATATGAGCTTTAACGTAAAATAGTAAAAGAAAAAAAGTAGTTCATGTTTCCTCACTGCTTGGTTGGTTGGTTGTGGTGCTTACCGCGTATGGGTCCTCCGTGGTGCCCTTTGGTGCTCCGTACTTGTCCGAAGGAGGTCCGTACTGTGGCGCAGGCTTACCCCCAGGGTACCCCTGACCTCCGGCTGAAGACGGGGGCAGATAACTCCGGTCGACGGGGGGCTCGGGGCGGGCGAGGGCTGCTGCCGTCAAGGCTGCCAACACGAGGATTACCTGCGGGGATGATAGGGAGAGATTTTAAACACACTCCCTTTGCCACGGAAATTTGTTTATTTATCGAGTTTTCAATAAACTCACTTTTAAATGGAAGGCATATGCTACCGTTTAAATAAAACTAATAAACTATGAAGTATAGGTAATGTTTTTGTTTCTAAAACGAAATGCTTTCTTGTTGAAATCCGACCTGAGAAAGCACAACGATGTATCGTTCGGCGGCACTCCGAGTAATGATATCGAACAACGATTAATCGTTGCGTGACAGTCATAAGGTTTAATCTACAGACCAAAACTTTTGCATATTCTCCCCAATGGGAAGTAACTAAGTGACCGAGGGTGGTTGTTGGGAAGAAGTTGATGGACCCTAACGTGAATTTTGGGCTTGGCATTTACGGAGCCTCTCTCGTAAAATCGCTGATGATTGCAACAAAGGATTC
Source organism: Pyrrhosoma nymphula (assembly GCA_963573305.1). Lineage (NCBI taxonomy): Eukaryota > Metazoa > Arthropoda > Insecta > Odonata > Coenagrionidae > Pyrrhosoma > Pyrrhosoma nymphula. The sequence continues at coordinate 2,975,967 of OY754337.1, forward strand.
AAAGCTAAACTTGTACATTCACACCAACTTGATAATTAATTGAGATATAGGAACTAATCACTAATCACTAAAATATAAATTCACCTCTGCACAAGCCGTTCGCCAGGTCTGGGACGAATGTGCATCCGAATTTCTCAATCGAAATACTCAAAGCATTCGGGGGATATGTGTCCTCGAATCCCAGCCAAGGCAAACGATGTTTTAATCATATACTTGTAACTTTCGCACACCGGTGTTTTCTGTCTCATCGGGTGACTCTGTTTACGTAGCTGCAAGGAGCTCTTTGAATGATAAACTACCAATAATATTCTCTGGACTTTCAGCGCGAATGATTCTTGTTCAATTATTTAATCTCGTAGATAAGGATTTACCTTAATTAAGGCCGATTGACACGGTTTTGCTTCGTTGATTTTACTCAGTATTCCACAAATTAATGACCTTGGAGTACTAAATAATCGAAGTAAGCCCTGTATGTCCACAATCAGGCAGTTCTAAACCGAATTGCATTTCTGAATAAAATGCAGTCAGATGAAGATATAATCAGAGGCGTGAATTGTTGCCTTTTTTCACTACACGAACGTCATAGCTTCTCCAGAGGGCTGTAGGTGATAAAATATAATATTTATACACGCAAATATTGCGTAGTTGAACAAAGAGCAAAAAAACCGTGGAAGAGATTAAGTGCTCTGGTTGGGAAGTTACCGCCACGGACAGCGAAGAAGGGAAGATTCGTAATCGCGCCACTAGGCGTCGTCAAATCCGCCTTTTCCTCGTCAGGCGTTAATGAGTTACTCATGCTGCATGATATGATACTCATGAGCAAAATTTTGAAAATGACTCGAAATCACATTGGATTTCCATTTGAACGGATTCTTTATCCAATGCAATGATTGGCTGTTTCTGTACTCTCAGATGTTTTGCAGGCTCCCATGAAGTGTTTTTTCCTTACGGTGTTTATGCGGTCATTTTTATGTTACGTCGAAAGATTTGATATACCTAACGATCGCTCGCTCTCAGATGCGCACGAATAATAATGAGCCGTGACATTTTTTTCGAGACACCTTATAGTTCTCGAGAACTCTCGCTTTCTGAAGAGGCTCCATTCAAAACGTTAACCCGGCCTCTGGCAAGTTAGTCGCGCTTCGAGCACGTGAAAAATTGAATGGTCTACCGTTTAACGCGGGGTTGCCCTCGTGAAGCGAAAAACCGTTTTGCATACTGAATTAGAACGTCATATGCATAGGGGGAGAGCTGAAAGTGACGAAATATGTCTGGGTCAGGATTGGGTGACATTGGAATAATAATGAGGTCGTATTGAAATTAGAAACTTATGCATAGATATTTCACGCTATTCACTTTCTAGGTTGAAACGCACATAAAACCTCATTATTGATTTTCGGACCAGAAAATTAGCTCCTTTTATCAATGCTTCCACAGCCTACAGAGTCCACCTTTCACTTATATGCTACGTTCAAATGTTGCTTCATACCCACTCTCTCGCTCCTAAGAATCATGACACCCCCCCCCCATTTGGTTGGAGTTTTTACCACATTAACCCTTTATGGATCTCCTCGCTCACCCTTCACTATCCGTTCTGTTTCAAAATAAGTAGTACATATAGTCAACTGCCAAACAGTCCATCATCATAATACGACGAAACACCTTCTTAAAATTAATTTAGTTTCAAAATATAACGATGCGTACGTGTGTATTTTCTGAAAAATCCCATTATAGGTTTTATTTATACTTATAATTATATTTTATAGCCGTAGCCCGTTTCTGGTTGGTTCCACGATACTAATGTGAGGAATGATATGCCCTGAACTGAACACGTAAAATTACGAGACTATGGCTATTTTAAGCTCAGTTACGTGTCCTTTTAGCATGAAGGCAACAAACATATTTAGCCAACCTAATAGATTGCTGGAATATTAACACGAAAAGTGAAGTGGTAGTATGAATTACAACAACGACCCATTCAGAACTCGTCTGTGGACAGTTAATGACATTTCATAATAGTAAAAGTTTAATAATATTACCTCGTAGGAAGGGCTCAAGATTCAAATTTAGTTCCCGTGAAGGAAGATATCTGAATGTTTTTTAAGTCTCAAAAAAATTTCAATTTTCTCAATAATAAATTCGAAGTCAAAGTATCCAGGTTTGAAGTTGCTGAAAGTAATCCTCTCACAGCTTGTTTAAAATAGTATTCTCATAGTTTATATGAAAAACGAAATTCTGAAACGTGTTATCGGCCATATATTACTTTATAAATGCATTTTTTTTATAACGAAGATTTGCGTGTGCTGTTTTCTCATACTTCATGGATAATGAGTAGGAAAAATTTAGTACTCTCTTTGAAAAACTCTAAGCTATCACTAAGACCTCAAATGCAACATACTTAAGTTATAATGGCTTATTCTGTTATTGTACGTAGGTTACATTTGAAAATAGTGGATGATATTTTAGTCGCAAGTATTACGTATCTCGTATTTTTATTTGGCTTCGTTCAACAGTAAGATATATCTAACGCTTCCTATAGAGGCATGAACTGCCTCTTCCTATTGATAATGAAGGACTTTCTGCCTTTGATTAGCTGCTCTGTAGAAGAATTTGTTGATAATGGAATCTAGCAATATTGATTAAAAGCAATGAAGAGACTTTGTGACTTCCACAGTTTATTTAACACAGAACGACCGGTTTCGGCTGCCAAGCCATTTTGTATGTACCTTAAGATGGCTTGGCAGCCGAAGCCAGTCGTTCTTTGTCAAATAAACTGTGGAAGTCACAGAGTCTCTTCATTGCTATTATGGAGTCCTTCCAACACGTCATAGCTTCCAATTTCGATTTAGTATTGATTATTTATCATTTGAGTAATTCCCACCTTGAAATGATATGTCATTAAATTTTAGCCAGAAATTACACATCTGCAACCGATGATGCCCAACTAGGCTAAAGCGGTCGTGCGATTAAAATAAAATGCACTGCGGAATTCACTACGCCCACTTCTATCGTGAAATGCTGTCGCTTTTATAACGCCGGTATACGTTGACTTAGTGAAAAGGGCTTAGCTAAGCACGCGTAGCCTTTTCGTAAATTTATGCTCTAAATTAATAATGACGAAAAATGATCAGAGAAGGGAAAGGGAATGAGAAAGGCAAGGTGCTTGGAATGAGAGTCGACTCCCGAATCCGGTTGGAGAGCTCTGGAATATTGCTGGGGTTAATTCACGTTACACCAATGAAAAACGAAATTCCACCGATGTTTCTCATGAAAACCAGCAGGGGGGGCGAGAGGGCGTCTGTGGGGTCATGACCCCACAGTGTGAGTCAAAATCACTCCTCCAACCTTTTTCTAGTTCGTCTAACAGGTTGGCACCGATTCTTTTGTAGGTGGCATGGTCTAATATGGCACGTGACCTTCGTGTTTACCGGGTCCCAAAACCCTATTCCTGCATGCTTGTGTGATATATTCTGTTCGCTCGTGTTACTTAAAAAAAAATATCTTCTTATGGAAGTTGTCGGAGGGAAACGGTTTTCAGGAGTCAAACCAAGAATCTTCGGCTTCTAAATTATCACTACGCTACGTTTTGTATTCCCTTTTCTCAGGGAATTATTTTAAATCTAAAGGGGAACTAGCTGATGTAAGTCAGTAAGGTATAACAAGAATACGACTCTTCAGGCTCGGTCGGGCTTCAAGAGATTCTATGCCTTCGGGAGTAGATCCTATAAATTATCACAATGTGTGAAAATATATCCAGCGCAATCTAGTTAAACCATAGGTATCGGCTTTAAGTTTTACTTTGATTGACAAGTTTAACTTTTTATGGGAATTTGGTGTGTACGAGATGTAATGCTTTGAAGCGAAAAAATTTACAAACCGAGGAGTAGATGGAAATGCGAGTGAGTGGAGATAAGACGAAAGATCATCTTTCGGCAACGGGAGCAAAGAGAGATGAGAAAGTGAAATCCCAAGTGAGGGGCCTTCTCGGAGCAATGCTTTTTTTTATTTTTGATCCGTCGAAATCAGTGAATGCGCCTTCGCCCCAGACACGCTCTGAATTATACGCACCTTCATATTGTGGTCTTCTGGAGTGCTCTTCTTGGCGAATGAGTCGAACTGTGTGTTCGTCGGATGGCTCTGGAATGCCTATCGTCGTCGGAGGCCGTGCTTATATACGCACCGCGGAGATCCACCCACCCTCGCGCCCTTACGAGGGCAGCGCTTGGGGGTGGGAGCATCATCGTTCGGGCCCCCGGGGGGTTGACTCTCCCACCCCCCAACACCCCTCCTTCCCCATACCCTCCCTCGGAGGCGGGAGCAGAGCAAGATGCCTCCCGCTCCCATTCACTCAAGAGGTCGTCTATTAATTAGGCCCCGCCACTCCCGTGTGCAAATGGTTTCGTCCTTTGCAGGCTGGTCGTTGGTTTTGGTGATAGTCTTGCGAATTTCCTGAACTGAGACATTATTAACAAAGATGATAATATTTCGTTACATTTCATACTTCATTTGAACAACCTCTACCGGTTACGCACCAGTAAGTTTCAAGAGGACTGTAGCTCCCTTGAAAGTGACTTGTGTGTACGTCGAGGAGAGTAATTCTAATGAAAATCACACATACGTAGAAAACTACTGTCCTCTTGAAAAGAACATGTTGCTAGAAACCGGTAGTGCTTTCAATAAAGAGTGGAATATTACGAAGTTGTATCTTTGTTAGTAATGCCGATAATAGAGTTTGATTTTTAATTTATTTACTGTTCATTTGACCAGTTGGATTTTCGTATGCAAAATAATTTAGCAAGTACCAAATATTTTTTATTATGAAATACGCCATTGCTGTCGTCAAATAGTGGACATAATCCGGAACATTTAAATTATTTTAACGGGCATTTAGCTACACTTAACGAATTCAATGATTTTTAAGCTTCGTATTAGTGAAACCTCCTGATGTGAGTAGAAGAAACTAGGTAGATTTGCAATTTTTATTTATCGTAAAAACCATCGGATTCGTTAAATATTTGAAATCATCAGGCACATGGAAAAACCTTACGAATTCCATAATTTCTGTCTCAATGTTGGGACCTCATATTGGAACGAAATATCATTTTTCGAATTCATAGATTTTTTATGATATATTAATTTATTTGGCCAAATTTTAAGATTTATCTACTAGTTAATATGTACTTACACATTGGGTCATAGGCGCAGAACTTGTGTATGCCCTTCATTGAGACGGGAAGCCGTTGGGGACTGAACTCACTGCGAACAATGCTGACATCTACCACCTATCTTCCACTTGCTCGCCCGACCATGCATGGTCATTATTATCAGTTGTTCAGCCCGAATATTGGTTCACGGAAGCTTTCAATGACGTCACGTATAATGTCAGCTTACAACATATATATAATAATAGACCTAAAGAACACAGAATTCCATCACCATAACACTCGCGGAAAAGGAAACATACATATCCATCAAGTATTAATTTTCTCACTCCCAGAAAGGTCCACACCACTCTGCTTCTGTCATCTATAGTGATAATCTGCCTAGTTACATCAAATCTATACCCTCTATAAAGTTGTTTATCAGGAAGTTAAAAGTATTTCTATATATAGGGGAAGTTCATCTTGCTCCGCTTCGTGTTCGATCTGATCCTCTTCTACTTTTCCTCATTTCTTGTTTTCTCCGCCCACACTTTCCTCAGCGCCTCCATTCAAACACCTTGTTCTGAAAAGTCTCCTAGTTTTGTCTGTCTCCTTTTCCAAAGTTCCAGGTCTCTGATGCCTATAGAGGACGGGGTCTGCAAAATGAAGAATTCGGGTCGTCGGTCATGCTCATGTGGCTCAGGAGTGTGATTGAAAGTAAAGATATCTTAGTTTCATGTAGATTCACTTTCATGTAGATTAGACTTTCAAGGAAAATATCCTCTTTTTTGTGATTTTTTATTTTTTAAATAAATATACATATGTAAAATTAAACGAGAGTTATCTTTGCCAATGAGAATTTTATCTAGGTTTTTCGATAGGTAGTGTAGCTCTTAGTAGTTGTAGTACCCCCTAATATTTGAATCCTTATCTACAACACGCCGTGCATATTTTCAGCATATATCTTGAGTCTCTGTCCATTTGTGGAGTTGCAAAATACATACATACTAACGGTCCCTTGGGAGCATATCTGTAGTGTAGTAGTGCATGCTTTTGAGGTTTCGCCTCGTGACAAGCATTAGCGATTTATGCGAATGCATAATTAGTCGTAGTTACACTAACTTTAGGGTATTGTGTAATCCATGTTGGTGACTACTCACACCCTGCCACACACCCCTGAGGTGGGTTGCAGGGTATTTTGTAGATGTATATTACTTTAAATTTCCCTTATTTGTAAAAATATATATCTGGATCTCAAATAATTTGAAAGTTGTTGTGAGGGATGGGGTTTGCTCCTGTGGCTGTGCCCAGCGACCCCTGGTCAAGAAGACACGCGAATGCTTTAGTGAGCTGTCGCCTCGTTTGTGATCGCATCTTCTGTTTGGAAACGGAAGTTTTTTTCTTAATTGTAAATGCCATGTTAGCTGTTTATATTTATCCTGTTTTAATTGACCATCATTGCTCATACGTGGTTTTGCAATTAATTTGATTATTTGAAATCTGTTGCCCATGGATTCGCGGGGTCACGTGGAAACGCTAGAGTCTCAATCAAAACCCCATAAATTGAAATCATTTATGCATCTGCCATTAAAGCCATTGCTCATCTTTGCTGTGATTGGTGGTCGTTCACAATGGTAATGTGGCACCTGATTTACTTCATATATTGTTCTTGCATATTAGTCAATTGCGCGAGAGAACGATGGCTATACCAAACGTCGGCCATATAAACAAAGTAGTTTTAAGCTGAGCAAGGAAAAGGCGAGCTAATATGCATAATCAAATTAATCGAGTTGATTTATAAAGTCATTTTAGTTGCGCTCTGCTGTGAGAATTTCATAAATTGGTATGACGGAGCTCAAAGCCTTGCGCAATGAATAGAAAATCTGGAATAAGAACAAATGTAGACATGAATAACGATTTATTGCCAGATTACACAATACACATATTATTGACACATCATTCATTTTATTTTGCTCACGTCCTTCAGAACATAGGCTAAATTTGGAGGTTAGATGATTGCAACATACTGAGACAGACTCTGTCGGATGTGTCCAACGTCGGATGTGTCCAACGTGTCCAACGCGTCCAATGTGTGGATTCATTCCCTCACAGCCATCCACGACCGAAACGGTTCAATATAACATCTCCATGCAGTTTTTTTCGTATCTTTTTTCTCGTTTATTTTCTGTTCTCTCACACTCAATGGCTGATAACCGCGCACCCCTGCGGCCGCTTGCTGGGTAATGTGTAGATGTAAATTAATATATATGCCAACCATTGAAAAGTACAAAAAAATAAACTTGTGATCACAAGTTTCCTAGCATCTAACCGTTAATACTGTATCGCATATCCTACGAGTTCTTTGATAGTAATAACGGCAAATTGATTAAACATTTCGATCGATTTACATAATACCCTGCAAGCCGCCTCAAGGGTGTGTGGCTGGGGCTAGTTTTCACCAACATACACTACACTATATCCCACTAACGGTAATGAAACTACGACTATTAAAACATTAGCGAAATCCTAAAAATAGCTTTCAGATGATGAAATTTCACCAACATGTTCTACACCATATGCTATCAATTTAATAGAACAATGAGTATTAATGTATTTTGAAGCTTCTTAAATGCACAGAGGTACAAGAGTAATACAGGAAGCATGCGATACTTACTGTTAGTACTACGGTACAGATTAGTACAAGAACATTGGAGAGAAAATCAAATAATTAGATACACTACCTATCGAAAAACCTAATTATTAAGGTTCAATGGCAGATATTGTGAACACTCATCGTTAGTAGGAAAAATTGAATTTTAAACCTATTTGTTCTGCAATATCTTTCCCGAACTTTGTGTTCTCTCTCTCTCTCTAATCTACCGTAGTGTGTCGGGTTTCGTGAAATGCTTTTGACGTCGTCAGAAAACAGACCGGCTTCGAATTCACTTCAGAGTTTAAGCCTAAATTTTAACCGATGATCAGATAGTGATTGTTCTCCAAGTTGTTGCAGTTAGGCTTGTAACACTAATGAAATTATCGTAACGACCTTTTGCATATCTTGCCTCTTGTGCCATACCGTTCTCTGCCTGGGTGTCGTCAGCGTAAGTTGGCATAATCAATCCACGGCGTCGTGGGGGGGCGTGCAGTGTAGCCGTCTTAATTACCCTTAATGCATCTCGTCTCGCTCTCTTTGACCTATCAGTATGCACTGCCGTGCAATTTTTGATAAAGCTTAATATTGGCCTCGCATTATATAAGATGGGTACAGCTTTCATTAATTTCCAAATTAATTGAAATTGTTCCACATGTGAAGCACTTATGTGAAAGAAATCCAAATAAATAATCTTTCCATAAAGGAGGAAAATTGCAACCTTAGGTGTGTAAAAATAGCCTAGTGATGCCGGAGAGAATATGAATATTTTGATATATGTGACAGCGAAAATACCCGATGTTTATTAACAAATATCCCTGTCCTGGGCTAAATAAATACGGCATCCAGGAAGAAAGAGATTAAGTGTCGCGGTTCCGTACCCCAAGATTCACAGTTATACTCAGCATTCAGGGCTTGCCACAGTTTGGGAAAAATTCAAAGTGAGTTCATCAGTGGAATTTGATTAGATGTAAATTAATTGTACGGTTGCAGATTCTGCCAATTAAATACTTGTATATTTTTAAAGTATTAAAATTATTTTATTTAAAGAGCGGCAATATTCCCGCTAGTACCGGTAGTGATGAATACTATTTAAGAAGGAAGCGATGTGCAACGACTCCAAAACCAAACCTAACATTATTTAAGAGGTCCTTTGCCTACTTAGGACCTAAACTATTAAATAATATACCAGAGTATTTAAAAATTTCAAAAAACAAAAGAAAAAATCTAAAGCTGCTAAAGGAATGGATACTATCCATAAGTAAAATTGAAGTTTTGTATTAGATTTGCAACTCAAATTATGTTCTGAATTGTAACTAACCATGTTAAGTGTTTATATAATATAGCTTGATGTATTGTAAAAAAAAGATGCATGTATTTTTCTTTGTTCACAAATTGGCATAAATGAAATGGTCCATATTTATACATATGTTCGGAAAATTTCAGTTTTTGTACAACACCAGAAATTGCATGTACTTATTCACGGAAGGCAGTCTCGATACAGGTGCTTGTACCTTTGAGGCTGCCTAAAGCTCCGAAATATAATTTGTACTTAAAAGAATGTAATCAGCTCTGGAGTAAATATACATTATATTATATATATTATTATAATAGATCTCAGCATAATGAGAAACATCTGCGAGATCGGCGGCGATCCACTCAGGTTAAAAATGAAAACTGATTTCTTTAACAAGTTTCCCTGCATTGAACAAGATTTTTTAAAGAGCGATCATGGAGTGACATTGGAGCAAGGTATGTACTATCAATACATTATGTTACATTGTAATAAAATCTGTCATCATTACCAAGGACATAACTATTGTTGCTCATCACATTGATCACCTAACCAATGTTGATGTGAAATTTATATTGTACAATTATTTAGTCTATATGTTAGTTTATGACTAACAGAGTATGAAAAGCTCAAAATGAAAGGATCATATTACTGTAATAATTTTAAAATGTGAAATTTGTTAAGGATTCGTGAGTGACGCGAAACGATTTTTCATTGGGCACAGGGCGGATGACGTCAATGGATATATCCAAGCTAGCCGTTACAACGTACTACTACCCGCTTATACTAAAATATTGAGTTTTTTTCGTTTTATGGAGATATATTTCAATATCATGGAGCAGGAAGGCTTCCTTAAGACTGATTCTGACCAAATAAGTGCCACAAATATTTTTCATATTCACTGGTTTTATTAAAATAGGTTATCGGTTCAATTCTAAAGAGACTAAATGAATAAAAACTATGACATGAGCTCATGCTGCTTACTTTACTTTCTTAGAAGAATACTTTTTTAAATATGAATTCAAAGCAACGCAAAGGTTTTTTTAAAACTTATACGTTATCTTCCTCCTCGAAATCCACTGTGACGACTTCAGAGTGTTTCTCTTGCAGAGCATTTTTAAGTCAAGCGTTTGAATCTCAACTGTGTGTGAAAGACACGAGTTTGCCCTGAACGTAAAATAAGAAGCAAAGCCACAACGTTAAGCTTGTGTAAACGAAAAGGAAAGCAAAGTTAAGGAGCTGAACAGCCTTTAGATGTAACTTGTTCACTCTCTGTTCCTTAATTGCGTCACCCGAATTGGAAGCGGAATATCTCGAAAACCGGAATGTTGTTTTCAGTCACTATAACATGAACCAAAGTTTGTTTTTTCCTCGATTGATTTACAAGAAACTTTTTAAATACTTTTACTAGTATTTTAACATCGAGAGCATAATAGCAGCCCATGTTTTGAGCTCCTAGCATGAATGCGGAAGTTAGGTGCATCATAACAACGACTCGAAGACAGTGGTCAACATTTCCTACCCACGCTTTTTAGCTAAAGTGCTTTCGAGTGCCATATGATGATGCACGCATTTAGCTTTATCTGTTTTGCTACCATAGAGCAATAATTTGAAACAGCATTATCTCCTGAACCACTCCCAAGCGAAAACCTCAGTTCGTACTATTTCCTAGGCCTTCCTATCAATATCATGGATCTGTAAAAGTAAGTATACTGGGATTACCAAGTATTTTTCTTACGATTTTTAACATGTATGCGGAGGAAAAGCGTTCCGAGAAGGCTGAAATATGCCTTAAAGGGGAATTTTATTTTTACACTAAATGATACGAAATAAATAAAGCTTCAATTTGCGATGGTTATGTTTAAAGCATTTAAATAACTTGAAGATATCGACTCTCAGACTCGGTTGACAGAATCTTGAACCGAAGTGTAAATATTTATTTTACAGTTAATATTGACACAGTAAAGCGAAGCATAGTTAAAAACCAAGAAATGCTACTTTTAAACTTCATAATAACATTTTTCCTCAGTATGAATGGCATCCCCAACATGGTCAAAGTAAGAAACCTGGCATCATTTATATTTACAATACATTGAAGTGCCTCTGAGAGAAGGGATTGTTTACATCGCCTTTAAAATCACATATCGGCCTTAGACTGAGATAATATTAAAATATACATATTTATTTGCATTTTGACTAAAAGAAAAATTGCATCATCATACATAATGAAAGCGACTTTATTATTATTCTGATGCATTTAGGAAAGAGCAATATTTTTTCGTTTTGAAAATATGCAACTACATAATCATTGCATTTGGGAAGTTGAAATGATGCATCGATTATTACAGCCACTCTAATGGCTACTTACTCTTTGGCTACTTTTAGGTGTATGCATGGATATACTATTTTTTATACACATTTTATCAATTGTATTTATTGCCCGCAGCATAATAGAATGGATTAAGGAGACATTAATATCGTGAAGCGCACGTAGGAACCTTGATTCTCTTTTCTTCGGAATATTTTAATGAGAGTTTTTGGGCACATTATTGCGCATCGATACATCAGATAATTATAATGAGCATTAGGAGCTCGTGCGTTCGTCATAGAAGCGTTTAGAACGGAGCAATGGCCCAGAGTATAACTGAGGCAAGGCATGAACTTGGCCGGTATGATCTGTGACGTCATTTCCCATCGCTCACCATTCTTGCCGTTTTCACTCCCATTCGAAATAATCGACTCTTTATATGTTTTATGTTAAAAATAGTTTCTTTCAAGGCAAAAACAAATTTTCACGCATATAATGCCGAAACATTTTTTTATTGCTATTACTAGGAATTTGTTCAATAGGAATTAAAATTACTAGGAATGTGCTTTTAGGGTGAGCCATGCAGTCAGTAATCGTTTTTTTGTGAAAAAATTCAGCATTTTCAACATGTTAGTTTAATTGCAAGTATTTTTAAAATCGACTAATCTTTACTCCCAACGACTTTATTTGAAAGTCAATATTTCGGATCAAACACGGCCATCGAATGTTTTGGATAAATAGATTCCAGACGAAAGAAGAAGAGAGATTGAGTGATTGGAGAGGCAGTATCACAGAAAATGTGATGAAAAGACACAAGTAGTGATGTGAAGTCATTTGGAAACCATCGTTAATATGTAGTGCGAAAGGATTAACTCCGAGCGTTTGTTGAATTCTCTCCTGGGGTGAGGTGCGGCTGAAGAGTATTAAATGGGAAGAATTTTTTCACATTTTACAGTGGGATTAGTTGAAAACGGGAGAGATAGAGGATCGGAAGTGCGAGGAAGGTAAAAGATAAAATGGGGAAATAAATGAGGGAATGCAGGAGATATGAAATGCCCAGGAGGACTGCAATGTAGGACGAAAAAGAAAGGCACTGCGAAGAGAAGAATAATAAGCAGGGATTGTCCAGTATAATTGGTCGGATACCTAAAGTGAATGCAAAATATTTTTAGTTGGTATCAGGATCCTAGAAACGCTTTCCTAGTAAGTTTTATACTTTATTATATGATGGTGTTTAGAATTTAAAAACTTGGACAAATTATTACACAGAGCGGTAGAGTAATTATTATACAATATATTGCATGAATTTACCAGCAAACAAGATATGATGTTAATGAAGAAGTTCCAAATGTGAGCAACAGGTGGTGAAAATACCCCCTGTGATACTGGGATACAATTCATTTGAGTACATGTTCAATGTTCATATCATCATCAATGTTTGGGCGTAGGGTTCATTTTGGTAATTATTTGGTAATTTTACGGTAATTAGGGTTTACATAAACAACCAATGCAATCTTGAATGTGCGTTGCTCAAGTGATTTTTGGCTCAAAAGGGAATTAATATTGCAAAAGGAGAATCCCCCTGATCGATCGCCATCTTGAAGTAATGGTATTCAAAGACACAATGAATGCGAGGTCACCCTCTTTATGTAAGGGACTTGATTCACTCGTGTTCAGGACAGTCTTGATTTTTTTCCAGTGGCGAGCTATTTTATACTCAGCTTAAACATTTTCTGGTCATTTGATAATGTTTCCTAACTCTTCCACAACCGACGATAATGAATCGACGTCGAATATAGACTCCTTTTCAATATGTATGATGAGGACCTCGAGGTGGATCAGGATATGTACAAATTTTAACTATAAATAATTAATCATGGCGAATAAAAAATTATTTTGGCTGCAGCGAAAGAGTTTTATTCATAAAAAACATTTAATATAAAAAGATGAAATAGGTTTCTAATTTATTTTCAAATTTTTATGCCACTTGTCTGTTACCTGTCTCGTGTATGAAGTAGTACGGAACAGGAAAAAATGTAACGAAAGAGAGGTGTGGAAGAAGCAAAGCGTCATTCGAAAAAATAAAAAAACTATTTTCTATGTTCGCCTAAAAAGACTGCTTCGTTTTATTCACCGTTTATGTCTGTCATACTGTGGGTCCTCTTCAATCAACTTTAGCATGACACATAACCTTCATTTGAAGTTGAATAAAAACCCTTTTAGTGGAGATATCTAGAATCATTTTAATTTTCATCAGTCTCAAGCTCTTCGATAGTGTTTTTTTGGGGGAATTCTGGTAATGTTCTTTTTTAATTAATTTTGATTGCTAGAATACTTGTCAAATAAATTAGCTTTTTTGTTTATTTATTTCTGTGAAGCTCCATTGCTTCTTTGTTATTTATATCTAAGATGAAAATTATATGCTTTCCAGGCCGATCTGATCTTACGTAAGTGTTTTGCTTTAGATGGCAATATATTATTTCAATTTTACATTTTTTTGCACATGGCACACCAATTAACGTGAAATATCAAGTACACCGCCAGCATAAACGAACTTTACGCCAATCCTCTCCAAGGCAACTATTGCAAGGATATAACTAGAGCAATTTAAACGTGACTGCAATGAGAAAGAACCATTCCTTATTCATCAACTTTCAATTTAAACAAATTCAATACTTTATTTGTTTTATTCAAGCTTTACAATTTCCTAATTGAGATTACTTACAATCTCACATTCATGAAATAACTTCACTATTTTAAATAAATTTCATTTCCATTATTCACCAAATATCCCACGATAGCTGTGCGAGTCACATACATACAGGCTAAGAAAGAGAATGGGGAGAATTCAACGCTTGCTTGAGGCGGAGAAGTAGGCAGATTAATTTCCATTTCCTCGATTTGAGGTGATTGAAGAGGTTGAAAGTTACGCCTTTAATTAGTAGAAGAGCTGCGGTGGCGATGGATTGCGTCCAGTGCAAGTTAAAATCATGATGCGTTGGAGGGATGATTGGCTGGGGGTAGGTGGTGGGGGGTTAGGAGGGGAGGGGGTGCTGGCCGCAAAGGTGCGCGAAAGGAATAGGGTTGCTAGCGAGGGATATCGCACAATCATGTTTCAGGAAATTAGAGGGCCCTTAAGGCTTCATAATAAATGCTCAAGTTTTCACCGCAGGTATTGTTACATTTATATTAGTAACTCATTTGTTGTACTCGAGGTTAAAGACAACTTCCTCCGTCGGAAAGATGTATATAGAGGTTCACAAGTGGTCACAAAACAGTGTATTTTTTTATTGTTTAAATTGGTGACCAATGTCGTTACAATACCTGTGGCTGCGATCTTACTCTGCGACACTTTTCTTCTTGGACTTTCCCCTTTGCTTAGAGGGGAAAATGGATTGAAACATAGAACTTTTAATACAAAATCTCTTTTTTGCCTTTCATTTATTTGGCTGTTTTTGCAGAATCTGCTGATCTGCATTGTGATGTTAGATGTGCAAGGATACACTGGAACAACCGGGGAGAATGTGCGAGGTGCTGGTTTGGTAATATTGGTTTATAGTTAAAGCCCTGAGGAATACTTGTAACTCAAACTTGGCGATTCATTATTATTATTGAAGATTTCTCTAATTAGAGTTGATGTTAGCGCTTTTTAATTTCATTATTGTATATGGCAAAAATAACTCTATATCTACCTTTTTATGTCCCAAATCAGCGGTTCCTAATCTGGAAATGTTTTCCCAGAATTTTGGCTCTCCTATCAGGAAAATATTCATTATTTATTGTGGCTAAAAGTAATAAGTGGCAAATAGCAATATTATTGTGGCTATTTCAACGTACACCCGCTATTATTCAACTTTTTCGCATTCCCCTTAACCCCCGAGCAGGTATCCTTCAGAATATACATACGTGGTGAGTATGATGTAATGTTATCTCTAGAGGTGAGGACTTTTCGGTTTTAATACGACATAAATTATCTATTATAATTAATTAAAAAAGTGAAAGTTTTCAGTGCTGGGAAGACGCGACTGAAAACTAATGCATGCTGGTCCATTGACGTCACTCTTCTTTCGCCGTCATGCAACACATTAACACCTGTTGGCGCTTCGCCTTTTCACCCACAGAGGGCGTATCAAACGGTGCTGAGCTGCATGCGACTCCTAGCAATTGTGACAATGTAGGGGAAATGGATGACATTTTCACTGTTGAACTCATAGCAGCAAAGTTATGCACAACCAAAACAAATTGGTTCATTGAAGTTCAACTGCTGATCTCTCTAAGTAGTGAAAGCCAGACACATGCTATACTCGCAGGAGGTCCGTAGTTAAGAAAATTAGCCATCCACCACGTCATAGGTCATCTGCTTGAAAAATAGCCCTGTGCATTACACTTAAGAATAAAAGTAATCCTTTTAAAAATAAACTCCCAAGTTTCTCGTGAACGAAGCTTCCTGGTTGTTCATTAATTTCTCCGTATGTGATGAATTGCATCGCCACAATAAAATTAATTAATCTTTAATGCACGAAACCGCCCTAAATCTGAGCGGTGGTAGTCACACGTGATTTGTGAGATAGCTCGCCTAAAGATCCGACATTCGCTTCGACCGAGTGAACAAGTTACAAGGATGGACAAGTCACGCATATCGCGGGCTACTCTTGTTTCTTCCAGGGAGAGGGTGTCCATTTCAGCCGGGATGGTAATGACCCTCCCCCCTCGTGACCTCCCGTGACCTCGTCCTCGGGCAATTTGGGCAGTCGGAGAGCAGGAGGAGGATGACATGGGGAGGTGGGGGGGGGGGAATCCGTCCAAACAATCCGTTGCCGCGGTGACCGAGTTAGGGGACGAGCCCAGTTATGGGGGTTGCTTCAGATCGAATCGCATATATGATGGGCCAGATTTCGTCATCGCGTCTTTAGCTTTCTAATCAGTTTTCCCGCCCCCCCACGCCACCCAAAGACGTTCGTCTTCATTAACGTATAAAGTGTGTTATTTTTTATCCTCACCTCGAAAACCCATCACATCCAGACGGTCCATCCTTTTTCGAGTAATATTTTATTTTTTTTAACTGGCGTATAAAAATATTTTTGGACGAAGGTCGTGGAGCATCCATGTCTTTTTTTTCAGTGGTTTTATAAGACATCTTTCTCTCTCCTTCTTCAAGAGGACGAGATTCTCATCTCACCTGAACCACTTTCCTTTCTTTCCTCGTCTGGCTCTCCGTCAATAAACGCGTTCCCCATCCGGGCAAATATTTTTTTTCTTCGGCGTCCTCGCATGTGCAATCACTCTCGCGATGACAATGGTCGCATGTTGGGGCGTCCTTTCCCAATTTATCGGACATCAATCAGAGCCTTGTGCCCGAGCGCTTACATCCGTGAAAAAAGTGATCCAAGCAGCCGATATATCACGGGCCGTTATAAAATAATCATTCATCTCCCGGAACGTTATTGGTTAGGGTGATTCTACAACCTGTTTTTTCACCTCGCTCCGCCGCGTGTCGTTTAGTATTCGGCTCTTTCGGGGAATCTGTGCCGTGCGCATTGAAATTTATCGCCGCTCATCTGTCTGCCGAATCGGTGAATGAATTCCGATCATCAAAGTCCTCCGAAGGAATCCCCAGAAGACGAAATGAATTTGTGAGAGCGGATGAGGTCTCCTCCATTAGTTGTTCCCTCGGCGTTGAAAAATGGCACTGGGGCCGCATTTCTCATTGACTCGGATTGTTCGACGGAAGTCGTGACGAAATCTATTTTTGAAACCGTAATGAAAATCTTTGTCATCCATCGCCCGTTGGATGTTTCAAGAAGCAGCAGAATTGGTTGGCGTCATGCTTTGTGCTTGACTTAAGAAGATTTCACCGGAAAATCACATTTATGCCATTTTTTCGTATGCAAGTGAGTGTTACTTAGAGTAGGCATTAGTAGAGCATAAATAAGTAGTGACATTTAACCTACTTGTATTTTAAATCATTACTTGTACCGTCCTGTAGGACCGATGTAACACCTATGTGTACCACAGTGGTCCCGAAACTTCTCAAGGTCGCCAGAGATGTCCCGGGATAGTCCACGTATTTCGAGCTTTGACAGCCTACATATACGAGGCGCTAGCGTAGTGTGTCGCGTTACTTTATGAAGTGAATGTACATAATTTGCACAAAAGTTCTGCAATGTTAACAAAATTTTCGGTCAAATTGCATGTGATAGCCACGTAAGGTGGATAGTTTTTCGCAAAAAAAAGTGGTTCGCTTACGAGCGTCATCTGCTGATCGCTTCTTCAATCACGGAAAACACCACTGTATATGGTACTATAATTTTTAAATTCTATCCCGATACCTAGCAGCTTTCAGTAATAAAAATCGGTATTGAAAGCACAGGCACTTTACCTACTACCGATACAGGCACTACCGATATTCCGGTAAATTTCACTATTTATTTTTACACTAATTATTAGCAAAAGAACGTAAAATTACCTAATTGTCCCGGTATTTCTGTAAACTGGTATGCGTTATTGCCATAACCATAAATACAGGGTGATTACAAAAGAATACGTCGGTTTCAAATATCTGTATTTTTCAAATGGTACGATCTACAGAGCTGTGGGACCTCTTAAAATGACCGGTACATTCTCATGTTTTGTTGAAAAAAATGAAATTACAAATGTTCAATATGTCTTCGTTGAGTAACCCGAACAATATCAAGTAGATATTCAAATTCCTCTCACACTCTGTGAAGCATGTCAGCAGTTACTGTCTTCACAACCAAAGTTATGCGTGCTTTCAATTCCTCGCTGTTAGTAGGCATAGATTAAGATTGACATTGTCCTCTACTGGAAGCAGATTTCAATGATTATATGTTTCAGTAAGACGGGGCTCCCCCTACATTGGCACCTCTTAGTTCGTGCTCTTAATAAGACCTACCCAAAAAGATGGATTGGTCGATCTGCAAAGCAAGACCTCGCCCTTCCATCTGTGGCCTCCGAGGTCACCTGATCTCACACCATGTGATTTTTTGTGGAGATATGTCAAAGGTCGAGTCTTTGTGCCGTCATTGCCTACTAACAGCGAGGAATTGAAAGCACGCATAACTTTAGCTGTGAAGGCAGTAACTGCTGACAGAATGCTGCTTCACAGAATGTGGGAGGAATTAGAATATCGACTTGATATTGTTCGGGTTGCTCAATGAGGACATATAAAACATTTGTAATGTTATTTTTTTCAACAAAACTAGAGAATTATCATATTACGGTCATTAAAGAGGTCGCTCAGCTCTGTAGTTCGTACCATTTGAAAAATACAGATCTTTTAAACCGACGCATTCTTTTGTAATCACCCTGCATTTATGCAAATATTGTCACCATTTATTATTTATTAGCTTTTATTGTTCATAAATGTGTGCATGGCTGCGAGTAACCTTCTTTCGAACTTACGCCGTCATTTGTTTTAGCATGAATAAAATATACGAGGCATTCAAAAAAATTCACATTCAAAGTTCAAGTGCAAGGCATTAGTCTGAAATATTTCCATCATCTTAGACGACGTTACGATTAACGATTGTCATGCAAGTAGCATCTTCTCCTTACAGCTTACACTGGTCAATTGACACAGTCACTCTTAGTAAAACTACGGATAATGTTCCATGTGTTCACTGCTGCTGTCCACCAAACTCATCAATTTAAGAATCATTAATACTTGGATTGTAATAATCACGAGCAATATAGTGAATGAGTGAAATTCTAATACAGAAGAATCATCGGAAGTGTTTAATACCGAATTAAGGTCGAAATCCGATATGCTCTTCTAGGTCGTTAGGTATGTCTAATTAAGCCTGTTTTTTAAATGAAGTTAATGTGGAAATAATTTGACCTAGTTTTTTATTTCCATATCGCTAAGAATTGGTTGAAATTAAATATTATCTCAGAAACGACATGTATCCGTCTGAAAATAGTTGAATTTCGCTTTTTTCTGAAGTAGTGTTGCAAGTGCAAAGCCATTTTACATTTGTTTATCAGCTAAGAGTCATTTTATTCACCAGGGTGTACATACTTACATGAAGAAAAACTTGATCCCATATAATTGCAACAGTTGCTTCTCAACATGCGCAAATATATTAAAAAATCGCAAGTATAATAATCAATGCTATTAATCCAGCGTGTTGAACCTCGCGAGTCCCCTCCGGTAATCAGAATTTCACCATAAGTGCCTTCAGGTTCTTATTCCAATAAAAGAATAGCCTTTGACCTCGGATATTTGAACATATCTACATGTGATTTTACGGGTACATGTTAATTAAACGCATCAAAAGTATTTTTCACCATATCATATCCATAAAGTTAGCCCTAAACATATAATAATCGCCTGTGAATTGTATAAATACCGAGGCTGGTATTATTTATGTAGAAGTCGCACAGACTCAGGAATTGATGTAATTTTCACAATACGACAGTTATTGTGAGTAGTCAAGGTGAGGCCAAAGAGATGTTGAGTTGAATGGGAATCCAGATTGTCGCGCTGACTGAAAGATTTTTCGTCAGATCACACTCGATAGACAAATGCAAATGTTAAAAGTTTAAAATGCGATCGAGTGTGTTCCGCGAGTTCAAAAATTCAGCTTGAGATTTCAAGGTTCATTGAAAAAGATAATACGATGCATCCCAAGAGCAGGTCTGAGATCACGGTTGACAAAAGTTATTTGGACATTTCGGTTGGATGCCATTTCTTATTTAGTTGACAATAGTTTAGGACATTAGTTACTGGATAAACCTATGTATCCAACTTTTAGGTTACATATGGTGAAAAAATAGGAAATTAAGGTATAAGTCAGCTGCCACAAATCTTGCCACCCTAAACAGTGTTACGACTTTCTTCGCAAAAATTGTGAAATATAGAAACCCAAATCTCCGCTATTCGTCCTCGGACGCTATATTATCTTCACTATCTATTAGCAGTCTCTCCCATCATAGACTTCAATCAGACATTAAACTCATTTGCAACATCATTAATTCCTAAGTAGACAGTCCCGATCTTATTTCTATCATCAATATCAGAGTACCTTCTCGTCCTACCCGAACTAACTCACTACTCCACATGCCCACACCCAGATTATCATTAATTAAACGTTCTCTTTTCTTCCGTCTCTCCGCCCTATAATAAATTCCCTCCCTACTGACATTGACCCCTTTTCTCTATCCCCTACAAATTTCACTGACTTGGCCTCAACTCATATTTTCGGAAAGAACCATAAAATATATACAATAATTAGCATATTCTGCTTTCATCTTGGTTTTGTTGTTTTTGTTATTGTTTGACCTTTAGTTTTTAACGTGTGTCTCTTTGTGATTTTTATAAGTGCACTTTAAATTGGCAACATTGCTGTATGTGTACCATTTTCTTTCAAATAAAGAAAATCAAAATAAACTCTATTTATAAAAATATTTCAGATCGTAATACCAAAGATACTATGGGATAATGTTAAAAAAAGGCCTCCGGAATTATACTATGAGTTTCAGAACTTTTCTAATGCATAATATTACGATGGACGTTACATTAACGCGACTGTTTTTGCTCATTCATTTATTAATAACATGTTCACAGCCCTTCCATTTGCAATATGTACGAGCTCACCGCACCAACCAATTCCTACCTATCAGATTTCTGAAAATCACATTCAGATGTCAATCGCTTTGATTTCAATCAGCAAAAAAGTAATGATAATGACACAAATTCCGATAATCAAGTCCATTAACTATATGAAATATGGCATTCAGTTTTCATTATTGAGACTCACATTAGTGGCAAAGATCCAGAATCTTAATTTGGGAGTTAATGGGCAATGACATCACATAACTAGATCCCCTTTACTTAGTAGGTATATAAATTGTACATATATACTTCTCGTACGATTATTTTAAACATTAATTTATTTTTTTTAGAAATTAACGCTGATGTCAGCAATGTGCATACTGAGTCCGGTCGTTTCATCCGGAAACGTTTGACTTGACTTTCGTCTAGCGAATGGCGCGCCAATATTAATAGTTGAAATATTGCGCCTATATAAACGGCTAGATATCTGAGTGGCGGTTTCGAAGGGAGCTCCCAGTCACTAACTGTAAGGGTGATTATATTCCTTTAATTTTCTGCTGGTCCCGAGAACTACCTCAGTAGTTGTGGTCCGCGAGTTGTCGAAGGCCTACGGTCGAAAGCCACTAGCGGATCGTGGCGACAGCTATATTCGACGTTGCCTAACCTGGTGTAGATGGTCCAATATTATCTTCTCTTTCTGCCACCTGAATTTCCTTTATTGTAAATTTACACCTATCTGGGTTTATTGGGCATGGATATTACGTTATTAGAGGATAGTCACTCCATTTTACATTATGTGTAATTGTAGTGTCAAAAACTATGTTGTCAGTGATAACGTCTGGTAACTCTTTTAGTAGTTGCTTTAGGTTTTTTTCGTCAGTTGTTGGAAGAGGTCCAGACCTAAGTTTGTCCTCGAACCTTGACAAGAGTCATATCTATACCATTGCATCATGACACTCTTAAATGTCTATTTTTCCCTTTGAATATTTAAGAATATTTCATTGGCTGCATATCCCAAAAGGTCCAAGATAACATCAAAGGTAATCATGGTCCAATATAGTGTCAGGAAGCAAGTGTATAATCTCAGCAACGGAAGTTTCAATGTCCAAATCCATGCATTGTGCAGACAAGAGTGCCTGTTCTATATGGTTTTTATACACTACTAACAGCGCCACTTACTTACCCAGTTGTTGCTATAGAGTAGGGGGTAGTAGTTCTTATCTACCGTCTTATTCACAAAGGAGTTACTAGCATGACTGACTAATGCGGCCGTAAAATTTCTATTTCCGATTTTGAAGTTAATGGCTAAGCTTGGATTCTCTATTTCGCTAATAATCTGGTCATTCGTTCCCTCCCATTCATCCATGGCTCTCTAATTTTCTGAGTTTTTTTTTTTTTACTTTGAGGCTTTACCAATACCCGGTTTCCATCCCCCTCTACCCATAGTGGACCGGATCTAGTTTTCCTGAGACATAAGTATATGAAAAAAACAATGACCCATCTTTATAGAAATTGAATGCTGATTGGTGTGGTATTCATTAAAATTGACCAGGGAAACCAAGGTCTGTGGTTTGATTCCCGGGGCAGGTTAACATTTTCCACTGTGATTTGTACGAATTTAAGGGTAATGAGAGCGAAATTTTCTCTAGTCTAATACGAGAGACTAAATTAGTATTTGATTATCAAAATATAAGCAGTTGTAAAAAGGTTGAAATTTAACATAGTAGTATTAATGACGTAAAACCTTTGCTTTATATGACTGAGCTCATCAGCTTGTGACTAAATACACATAGCACTCGTTCTTGAGGTACAATTTGTCCTTGTTTCACACCGTACTCCGAAATGTACTTCGAAACCGAAGAGTTTTATTTACGGTTTTCTTAAAAGTAATACGGAAATTAAAATTTATTTTTTGAATACTTGAGAAAGCGTCGGAACTAGGTATATACCGCAGCACTTATGACGTGGTCTGCACGTCTGAACTTGTCCATTTTAAAAACAAATGTATCTCTTTGGAGCGCACAGCCGTGCCATATCCCATGGGAAACACCTTCAATTTTTTTGTCAAATGTCTGAATACATAGTGGTATAAATGGCCGATATTTTTGTGTTGGTGTTTTTTGGTGTGACAAAGTGCTTTTATTTATATTTAGGTAAACGTCTGTAGCGCTTTTTGAGAATTGTTATCTCGATTAAACACCCTTAAAAGCCGTGTTTTTGCCTTAACTCAGGTCATTTAATAATGATTTTCTGTTAGAACTCAAACGATTGAAGGATAAAGAATAATCTTATTTCTCCTGAGTTTATTTCTGATATGAATTGATTCGATTTCACAAATAAAATTTGAGAAATGCATTAGCTAAGATAAGCTCCGGTTTTCCGTATCCTCTCTCATAGAAAGCATTGAATCTCGTTTCGAGTGTATTCCATGAAAAGGATCCGAAAGCCATCGAAACCCTTGCCACGGTGGAACGCTGACCATCGGCCTGAGAAGGTGCCCCATAAATTATTCATACGTGAAAATTCATGGCTTATATGTAAGCATCGATTCCACTGCTAATATCCAGGAAATTATTTGATGATGCATATGAGATGAGTAAAAGGGACAATCGTCGACGTTAAGGCGCTCAAGAGTTGAAAGCATTCAGGAAATTAGAGGAACATTAAGGAGTGTTGGTTTCCATTTTATTTCGCATCTTTGTAATTTTCACTTTCTATATGGGTTTCTTCGTTAACAATTTTTAAAAATTAACTTTTATTTTTACATAATTTTGTAGCATTTTTGCTTTCCCTAAACTGTACGTTTCTTTCGTTTTTGTCCTCATTAACTACGTTTAAGTCGAATGTACTCTATGAACGAAGATATAAATATTTGGCAGAGGTAAGGCACATGAAGAACAAATATGTAATGCCATGTTTTCCGAAACTTGGAAATCCTCATAATTTAATGGTAAAAAGTTTAGTTGCTACCTTTTTTGCACCTTTTGAGTTATGAAAGATGAGGAGTAATGATAACAGTGATTTTTTCCCTCATTTAAAAATAGCCCTTTCAGCCAGTTAGACTATTGAAGTATCGTTCTAAATTTTTCTTGATGGACAAAATATATTTTAATGACCATTATAAGCCATTCCAGAAAAGTGTTCTTTCATTGAAATGCAAAGCTTTAATAATCCAGGGATCAAGTAGACGAAAAAAATTGTTAATTTTCACGAAGAGAAACACATTAATATCCAACACGCATACAAACACAGTTCTGATCGCGCGCGTAGATTATACCGTTCCGGTGAGTGCGAGATTCACCCCATTACCGGTCAATTGACAAGTGGCGCACTTGACATGGGAAGAGCGTAATGTCGTGTTTGTGTGAAAGAGGAAATTTAATAACTAAGTATTATTGTAAATACACAGCAGGAAATATGATATACAGGCTAATAGATTACATGATATGACAATGAACAATATATAGGGCAGCCTCACAACAAAACAAAACAAGAGGGAGAGGCATGCAACCATAAATAAGAACAATAATTTTCCCAACACACACAAAAACTAACACTAGCATTCTCTCATCATCTACTCACTAGTTTCACCTGCATTGCAGCTGTCTGACCAAATTCTAGCCTAAGCTTCGTTTCAAACGAGGTGCGCGATAAATATTTTTGATTATGGAGAGCGCTATAATCTCATGCCATCTGTCGACGTTTCAATGGTTTATTTCTAATAATTATAATGCCTTCTCGATTGTCCAATTCTGCTATATTGGCTGCGTTATGCCATTCCGGCAATACTTCGTTCATTTCCTATAAATATTACAATTAGATCTTTCCTTATTTCATGCACTGCATTCATCAACTCATTGACGTGTTTTCACTCGTATACACTGCGACCGACGTTATTTCGCATTCTCCATCCTTTTTCCGCTAACAGTCGAGATTTACACCCGCAACTTATTACGAATTGGTTGAACATTTGGCCTCGGAAAAAATGTTGAAAGCCGTTTCAAGCGAAGTTATACTTTGAAAATTCTGACTTTCCTCAGTAAGTTATTCGCGGAAACGGTCACTTCATTTCTAGGCGAGCAGCGAATTTCTCGCCCTTTCGCTGTCAAGAAGTTGATCGTGGACTATTATCAGAGAATTAGACGAATGGATGATTGATTTTCGATATACACTCCTTGTGGAAAAACGTGACATTCTTATAAAAATAATAATGTACGCTTGAAAAATATTTTGCCATGCCTCAGGAAGCAGTTTATGCCGACGAGGAATAAGAAACCTTGTAGCAATCAAAACGGTTTAAATCTCTTTCACTCACATTCACTATGTGGTAGGCGTAAATATTTATGTTGGTTGTCTAAGGTGTCGGTATCTATGTTTTGATTTTTTTAAAATGTAGACAGTGATTCCATCAGTTTTGATGGCAAAACGTTGCGTCTTCTCCAATGAGAGAAGGCAAAAAACGAGCCTTGTTGCGCCTGACATTATTTCTGTCAACTCCATCAGTTACCTACAAATAATTTACGCTATTCGCGGTGAATAATTCTATCGCGGGTACTTTCCAACACTTTAAAAGCTCTATATCGCAAATGAAAATGCTGTGAGCGTAGGTATAATGAATTTTAGGTTCAGTTCAAATAAAACTGCTGTACAATTTCAAATGTAACTATTAAGAATAATCTCATTACCACCCTAAACAATGGCAGTACAGCATTTCAGTATCCTCATTCTTATTTCATTAATTGCTAAAGCTCTACGTAATTAGATCGATATTCCAGAGAGGAAACATCAAGCAGTATATGTCTAGTAGTCCTGAACACCTTGTTCCTATAAAACCACCAAATAATCCACAGGGGAGAAGGACGCCTCGGTAGCTTAACTGGTTAAAGCACTCGGCGTGAAATCGGCGAAAAATCCCTCGATTCGTATCAAGGCGAATGATTTTTCCTCGGTGCAATATCGCACTTGTGTGCACTTGCGGGTGACTCCGTAAAGGTAAACACCGTGGCTAGTCACAGTATCCTCAAAATTGCTCTGCGTAATAATTCCAAAAGCATAACTTACAAGGAGACATCGCGAGACAGATGCTCGGGATCCAAATGAGGCAATTATTTTCTGAAACTATGGAGGGAATGCGGGAAAAATGTCACGGCTTTCTCCCACACACTTTCGCGAAAAAAACGCTACAGTAGAATTTTCCTCCGTATAAAACCTTTGCGATGCACGCCTACCTCTGTATACCCTTAGTGTTTTCATTTTCTGAAATGTATTGGCATATATTGTCTTATTTCGAGAAAGATGGCCATTATAACTGTTTACTAAATCATTTTTTTTTCTTTGAGGTATCTGGTATCTTAAACCAAGTAAAACTTATGTTATCTTTCTTCCGGGGCATTGGATCTGAGGAGGATGCAAACAATGATAGGAGGAGAAGATAGTGAAAACCTTAAACGATTTTTACATTAATTACTATACATTTGTTGCCATTTGATATACATATTTCTATTGCTATCTATATTTGTGGTTTTCATTAAAAATTACACTATATACATAGGAAAAAAAATTAATACTTGTTTTCAATGGGAATATCTCTATTATTTCCATCCTTTGAATAATTAAGAAGGCATTGAAGAGAGTGTTGGAGGGGACCTTCAGACGTCAAAGAGAGGATTTGCTATTTTGACCAGCATGGAGGGTGTCTGAAGTGTGAATGAGCTAAATTATTTCAAAAAGCGCGAATTGGGTTTGTTTTGAGAGGAGAAAGATTTGAGACACTCGAGGTGGAAGTTCAGGGTGGGGCTCTCTTTGTTTTTTTAACTTAAAAATCCAGGGAATGATAATTAGGGTGATCGAATTATAGAAATTGGCCTTTGAGGCATAATTTTCATTATTTTTTGTGATGTATGATGAAAAGTTAATTAGAATGGTATATATTCCATCGGATAATTTGTCTCTCATTCATTGTCACAAGCGTTAGGGTCATTCACAAACATGTGATTGCTAGATTCGTGGATCTCTCCATTTTTCGGGTTTGCGCCGCGTTGGTTGTCATAGATTGACGACAGTTTCGCCGGGATTCCACCAGGCGTCTTCAGGTCGAAGTGCCGATATCGGCATTTTGGCTGCGTTTATATAGCCCTCGTTCTCCCGCTGCTGCGCTGTGATTGGCTGGTTTCTGGAACACTCTCTTCCAAGCGTTAGTCAGATGGTATCCGTCTTCCCGGTTGAAGTTTCTTGGCATTTTGGTGATCTCTATTGACTCCCTTATCAGCCTAGGATAATATCTTCTTTCCTTGGCGATGATTTCGGCTTCGTCAAATTTTATGTCGTGTCCGGGTTCGCTCCAAGCATGCTCGGCGACTGCTGATAGGCTGAATTTCTTGTTCTTTGTTGCCCTCTTGTGTTCCTGAAGACGAGTCTTCATGGACCTGCATGTCTCGCCGATATAGGATTTTCCGCATGAGCAAGGTACGCGGTATACTCCTTCGTGGAGATTTTGTGGGATCCTATCTTATGGCCTCGGAATTATCTGGCTTATTTTTGTCACGCAGTTGAATCTTGTGACAATGTCTTTCTTCTTCAGGACCCTGGAGATCTTTTCGCTTGTCCCGGCGACGTAGGGGATGATGGCGTAGGTTCCTGGCTTTTCAGTTTGGCGTTTCTCCTTGTCGAGTGTCTGGTGGAGTTTTTCTACTCGCCAAGGAAAGAAGATATTATCCTAGGCTGATAAGGGAGTCAATAGAGATGACCAAAATGCCAAGAAAGTTCAACCGGGAAGACGGATACCGTCTGACTAACGCTTGGAAGAGAGTGTTCCAGAAACCAGCCAATCACAGCGCAGCAGCGGGAGAACGAGGGCTATATAAACGCAGCCAAAATGCAGATATCGGCACTTCGACCTGAAGACGCCTGGTGGAATCCCGGCGAAACTGTCGTCAATCTATGACAACCAACGCGGCGCAAACCCGAAAAAGTGAGAGATCCACGAATCCAGAACGCCACGGAAAACTACGATCCAACAATGTGATTGCTAGTTTCAACCACATCGCCTTCATAGGGCAACTCTCCTAGTTCAAGGGTAATTGATCTTCCCCAAAAGAGGGATTAGCGAGGGTCAGCGGTGGAGGATGGGTTGGGGGTTGTTTGCGGCGGGACTCATTAGGGGGTGGAAGAAGGCATGTATGGAAAGGGACAAGAAAAAGGGGTTGAGTTACAAAAGTCATTATTCCAGCGCGGTAATAGTGCTAATATAGTGCACTGCAAAGAATTTATATGGAGGAAAATTCTATAGCAGCGTTTGTTTGCAAACCCGGGACTAAGTGGAAGAATGCCGTGACACTTTTCCCGCATTCCCTCTATAGTTTAAGAAAATAATTGCCTCATTTGGATCCCGAGCATCTGTCTCGCGATGTATCCTTGTTAGTACTTATAAAAAAAACAATCTTAGATACAACCAGTCTCAAATTTTAGAGATCAAACTTTATTTTGCAAGCAATTATACTGCCCATTAGTGCGATATGAAAAGACCTAGAGCATAATAATATATATGCTGTAAAGGCAAGCTGACATTGCATTAAAATGCTGCTGGCGCTCCTTATCGTGCCATGCTGTTGTTTAAAGTGCATCAGGGGCCTGTTTCTCAAAGCTACAAGTTTACAAGTCTATTCACTTGTTACTTGTGGAATTCTGTTTCTCAAACGTTTAAGTCTACTAACTACAATTTCACAAGTTACAAGTCCATTTCACAAGTTACAAGTGTTTACTCACAAGTGTTTTCATAGTTACAACACATTCTGTTTCTCAAATAGACTTGTAAATTACAAGTCCTTGTAACTTGTAAGAAAATTTTCACTAGTTCTCTGCGGTGAGTAAATCGCAGTAAAGAGGAAAGAATAACTGCGAAAACAAATGAAAAGCGACTTGCGATCTCTTTTTCTCAACTGTTATGAAGGCTTAAGCGACGAACAAGGTATCAGTAGATAGGATTTTTTAATCGACTTTTGACATAAAATGCTCAGTTTACGTTAAAACACATTGTTTATAATTTAAAGTTAAAAGAAAAGTCTTTTAGACTAAAACGTAATGAGGCAAGAAGGCGAGGCGTCCCCACGGAGACTTAGTGAATAAACAACGAATAAGAATGATTTATTTCCGACAGGAGGCATGTATGTTGCTTTTAATCGTGTAGTTTATAAATGATCTCATTTGATAAAGAATAAATTATTTTGGGGAGGTGGGAATGGTTGAAAATGCGAAAGTTACGCACTAGTTTGCTAGTATTATTTATTACTATTTAACATCACTTACCTACTTTTTATGCCACGCCATTATGTTTATACATTGAGAGGTAAAAATGCAGAGCATAAGTTCCCGTACAAAAATGATAAATCGCTATGAAATATTCAGTCGTGAAAGTTCAATAGGAAACTCCATACGTATTTAAAGTCGTCATTTTTATGTGATGCAGGAGATGCAAATGCTACGCTAATGCGCTGTAGTTTTTTCTAATTCGCCGTAGTCATATGTCCGATATCCTTGGTGCAACTTGGGGCTCAAGGACAAGTGAAATTAAAAATAAATTGTGCATAAGTCCTAGTGCGAAGTTGCATAAATCGGTGGTTAAATATCTCCTTAGCCCATCAAAATGAAAGAGAAAAAAACTGACTTTAATGGGGAGCGATCTCCTATCCTTCGGCATCGTCGTACCGCACGCTACTACTACACAAACTGACTTTTTGAAGACAGTTTGAAGTTCCCCTTGGGTATTAATAATCAACATTTGAAATGGCTGAACTCATAGTCTGCTTGTCTGACGATAAAACTCTATTCCGCTATTTATTCGTATCTGTGAAAGATGAACACAGCACAAGATGATGTCTTGACATGCAAGAATTGTGAATAACCTTCATTTCAAGTTCATCTTTCCCTTCATGCGATGGATTAAACGACTTTTCCTCATGACGTTCAAGTTTTGCAGACGATTCATCCTCGCTAGAGATATTTTCAGGTAAACTGTGAACCAAAATTTCCGTTTATCTTGTATTCACGTATTTATAGACACCAATCAACATAGCACTGACTCTTGGTTATAGAAGATGGCTGGAGAAACTCGCGAAATATATTGAAAGCTTTAAATAATAGCTAAATATGGACTAGACGCCCTCCATTTTCACTTGTGAAATCATTGAGAATTCACAAGTCCACCGTTTTCGTTTGAGAAACACTTGCAAGTCACACTTGTAATATCCGACTTGTAACTTGTAGACATGTAACTTGTGGACTTCTAGCTTAGAAGGCCTATTCTGAATGAAAATAAGGCCGAGCTATTCGTCAGAATAGCGCGAAAAGTGGTTATTTTCACGTTTATGGAGACCCAGTGGCTATTCGGTATTCTGACTGTTGAAATAGCCACAGGAAGTGGCTATTCTAAATATGACAACAGCGCGGTGGCTATTCGGTATTCTGAACGGCGGATAGCACCGGCGAGGGTCGAATTATTATTGCTCGGCCTTTGATACCGGGCTATTCTCAATAGATCGCCCCTTTATCACGGATGGCGGAGAGGGAAAAACGCACTTCTCCGGCTTGACACATAACTATTTCAAGAGAAATGGGTTAATTCGCAGAGTGAAAAGTTTTTATAAATGCGCATACTTTGCATGATGACTGACATGGATTTCATGGCAATACGTTAGTTTTAACTGACAATGAGTGAAAAAGGCGTTCAGGCTGGTGTGACGAAAGCGGACATTAACCACGAAGGTTTAGAGTGTGACTCCGCTAAAATCAAAGATATTTCCAAGTATATACGTACGCACAAGTATACGAGGGTTTAATTTAAAACAACACGCTATATTTATTCAAACGTCATTCGCTTTGACGACTCGTAATGGTAACCTTAAGTAAAAATCAACTCAAACAAGTACAATTTCACCCCATGAAAATGGTAAAAATTCACTTATATTGGGTTCTTCAAAATAATGCATTAAGTTGTCATTACCCACTAAAACCTCAGTTGTTTACGTAATAGCTAATCTTCAACAGTTATAAAGGCAGTAAAATTGCTTCTGCATCATTTCAATGAAGACCGATATACTTACGATGAGAGAACTATCGCGTCTATCTGCCCTTCAAATTACGGATTATTTCCCATTATGAATTGAACGTATTTTAATTGCTACTGGCCACAGGATAACATTATAATATACAATACAATAATTTCATACTCCGTAATGCATTTTGCCAGCACAAAGGCATGTTTCCCATCGCTTATTTCTACTTATATGGATGACGAACACTACAAAAATCTTGGTTATAATTTTAGAATTTCCCAAGCATATGTATGAACAAGTATACTAGGGTTGAATTAAAAAGAGCACACCACTTTCGTGTATCGTAATGGCAAACTTAAGTAAACATCAACAACAAGTCCAATGACATCAGGTACATCATCAGTGGCGGATACATATGGGGGGCGCGCGCCCCCCCTTGCGGGGCCGCTCGCATTGCCGCCCGCGCAGCCCCCGCCAGTCAGCCCGCACGCTATTCGTTCGTGTCTTTCGTCAGTCGACTCTTGAGTCGAGTTATCGAGTAGTTGTACTTTCTTATGTAGCACGCGCGCGCGTCCGCGTCATCGTATTTTATACGTTTCTGTCTGGCACATAGATAGCTAACCTACGAGAAAAGTCGCGGCCATTCTAGTGATCTCGATACGTTATTCTGTCTGGCATTTGTTCAAGAAAAGTCGCGAATATTCTACTGTTTGTATTTGTTCACACTCCTTAAAAGCCTGGAAGCGAACATTCTGGCACCGAATGTTCTCGAAACAACCGAGCTACATATATAAGGGAAGCAGAGTCGCTGCCAGGCAGTCAGTTTGAAAGCTACAATCGTCGCGATAACTTGCGCCCCCCCCCCCTCCCCCCCCTTGAGATTTTTTCTGTATCTACCACTGGGTACATGGGGTCTTCTTCAGGGAAATTAATTCATTAACTTTTCATTGCCGACAAAAACATCAGGTGTTTACTAAATAGCCAATCCTCAACGATTATAGAGACAGTAAAATTATTTCTCTATCATTTCAACTGAGACCGATATTAACATTTTTCTATGCCCATCTCTCGCTTATATTTACCTTCGCGTCAATGCCACTACAAACTTTAACAACAGTCCATGGGAGCTCCCAGGCCATTACTGCCAGTTGAATAAGAAATCACAGAGTAGAATAACATGTATTACAATAATGATAGTTCTCGACCGAAGGACTACATGCGATACTTGCATGTCAAAACAGCCAGTCACAAAAATACAAATGTCAACATGAGATATACGACTCGCTGATAGCATAATAAGGTTCACTACTATCACAAAATTGGTACAGGGAAAGAGGAAACTCCAAACATTATTGAATAATTGGGATCGCAGGCATTATTTACATACATAACTTTAAAAATGTAATGTTAAAATCTTATTACAGCAGAACTCACATTAGCATTCACCGCTCCGCCATTAATATTATCGTAAGTCATTTTATAGAATATGTGGAATATATTGCTTCAAACTTGTAAGTTAAAAGTTATAGCTTACAATACATAAAAAGTATTATATTTATAATTTTAACTATTTAAGAGGTAAAATAATTAATAGAATATAAGAGGGAATGAATATTTGATCGAAGCTAGTAAGCCAGCTTGCTTCTCATTGGCTGCTGAAATTTCAAATAACCGTTCTGAAAATTTTTCATGCCGGAAGAGGCGGGCAAAGACAACCTCGTCACAAACACTAGTTTTCCCGAGCTATTTAATGCCCAGCTCGATTCAGAATACGGACATGAGGTGTGGTGAGGTGTGGAATAGCTCGATCGTGGAATTGCGCGCCCCGATTCAGAATAGGACTCTCAAGAGAAACAGGCCGAGTGGCCGAGTGTAATTCAGGCCTGCTCGCCAGCCAAGTAGCAATGTGATCAACCATTGTAGCTGGGATGCGAGTGTCACCCTTCAGAAACGCGGAGTTGCGCGGAGTGACCGTTGCCAGTGGGAGTGACATTATATTCGCAGGCAAAGCTTAATGGTAGTGGCCCGCCTTTGTATTGCACCTACATTTTGTAAATCGTACGCAATTAAGCATGACTGAAGTTTCATCGGTAAGTATACAATAGCATCCATTTTAGTTCCCGTGCCTAACATAAGTCTTGACGTAACATACCGATCACCAGTAGTGTTAATAACCAGTGCCTCAACAGATCGAATCCCGGCAGCATATCATCCACGGAATCAACGTTCGTCGCTACGCAGTTCACCCACATCCAACATCACTTCGGAGTGAGGGAGACTGAAGGAAAACAATACGGATCGGTGGAGAATCCAGACGGGAAGTGGTGAGTGATTTCCTTTCTTCATCAAACCGTTTATGCATTTCTCACATTGATCCCTCTCTTCCACTGTAACCTACTTATTGTTCGTTGGCGCTTGCATTTCATCTTATTCAATTATGAAGAGTATGAGATCTGAAATCAAGTGCTGTAATTTCAACTTGCCGTAATACAAGTGACCATCAACGGTCACGACGAAAAATTAAATAGAAAAAGTAGGTAATAGTCAGCTTCTGTCACACGAGCAAAAACATTTTTTTGTGGAAAATTCCCGTAGATGGAGAAAATAACAATGATACCACAGGGTATGGTAAAGAATGCGCAGGCATGTACATGTGAGAAACATAACCCGTGTGACGTATAGTTTTAGAGAAAATAGCATTTGAAAATGACCAATTTTGCGATGTTTTCGAAATACAGGGACCGTTCAATAAGTATCGGGACTGGTTTCAAAAATCAAAATTTATTGCAGTTTTCATTACAATTACTTAATAATCTTCAAAATACATTCCTCCTGCATCGATACACTTAGTTCGGCGCGTCTGCCACTCGTCAAAAGCCCGCTGGAAGTGGGTTTCCGGTAAAGCTCTGTATTTGGAAAGTACGGTCAACTTTGCGCATTTAAGTCGTCATTGGCCTATCTTTACATGGGAGAGATAGGGACTAAACATGTTTTCACGAGATAAAATTTAATTAACTATATTTCATTGAATTTGAGCCATGATAACTTGTGAATGATTAAATTGCCTATAATACCACATCATTTTCATATCAAGTTTATCCTCCAAAATGCGGGAGTCGACCTGTTTAATACGAGCCAGCAGACGCCTCAAACGGCAGCAGATGACGTCGCGTCGTCTGCAATATGAGTGGAACTTCGCGATATTTTCCTCGCTCGTAAAGTGACTTCTCGTTGATAACTGGCGGAATTGGTATTTTAAAATGTTATATAACTACATTAATATTAGCTTACTTGTCAATTAGGTATCAAAATCGACTAGGTATAGAATATTTCTGAGCAATAGGAGTAAAACGTCGTCAATTCCTCGACCATGAAGTGAATCCTCATAGAGAACAGACGGTGACCAACCTTGTATTGTCACTGTAATCTTAATCATTCTCAATTAAGGTTAATTTCACGTCCACAACTCCCTTAGATTCCCCGGCACTTCAGGTACTGCGAGCGGACATGCTTATCACACGGGCGACAATAATTGAGAGAGAAATACATTTTGAGATACCTTGGCTTCTTTACGGATCGTACTCCGCACCGGAATGAGACTGTTAACGGCGGCTAAATTTAACATGCTACTATCTAATTTACGTTCTGCATTGTCAAGTGAGCATTTTGACAGGATTTACACGATCAGCACTCCATGTTTAACTGAGGCACTGAGTCAGTACAAATAATATGAAATATATGTAATATAATTATCTAAGATAAAATAATATGATTACGTACAGTGAGATATATATGGCAGCGATTAATCATTCCCGCTTTATCTCCAGAAACACATGTACAGCGGCACTAAATATAAAGGAACAATAGGTACTTGGTAATGACATCAAGTCGAGTAAATGAAAAGATAACTTTTGAGATGATAAAATTTAATGAATGAAGCATAATGAAACAACTTACATTGCATAAGTAGAAAAAAATCATCACCCTTTCACTTGGACTCCACACTCACAATTTATGATACTATAAAATAACACAATAATCCCTGCCAAGGACAAATTCAATTGCCTATTGCTAATTAGTCATCACCTGCCTTAAACGCATACGGATTAATTATTTCAACAAAATCACATTGGACACAACAATTCAATGAAATAAAAAGATGACACTTGGGGTGGCAACATTCACTGAATGAAGAATAATAAAACACTACACTGTTTATCCCTTCACTGGGACGTAAAAAAACCACACTTTCAAGACAAGAGCAATTCACTAGTCACTAACTTCACTTCAATTCACATAGATTCCACATTTTAATTTTGTCAATAGTAGAAACAATGAACTGATTGCTGTTATGTCTTCTCCAACACTTACTACGCATTTTTCACACTTTTAATACCATTCCATAATTTAATACCATACTAATCAGTAAACACAACAAAAATGAATGTAGGTGAAGAAGGGTTAATGCGGTTAATAGTTTGCACACTTACTAGCTATCGGATGGTCTTTCTTTGAAGATGGTCATTAGCTAGCTCTAATTGCCTTGGTATTAATTTGAGAACCTGAATGGTATCGATGAACATTATCACAGCATCTGGACGAATCAGTCAACATTGCCATAATTTCATTAAGTTTGAGCTTATTTTCAATAGCACTTGATATGTGACGCAATGTAGTGAGGGACACACAAAGTCATCAGCACAGCAAACATGGCACGCAATCCTTTATAGTGAAGCACACAATGTGTTTACAGCACACAACACAACAAGCACACAAATTTACGGATCTCCCTCTTCAATGACATAAGTTCCCTCCTTAGTTCCTCAATTTCCTCTGTCACATTCTCCTTAGCAGGGGTGGAGTGCATCACCTGGGTCACTGCATCACAGGGATATATCCACTCCTGCTGCAGCTGGTATGCTCGCATCAGCTTGTTCTCCCAGTAACTCCTCTGCAGTTACATCATTGTGAAGATCTAGAAAGGAAACGTTTTAGGAGTTAAACATATATAGCGACTGAGATAAACAAATTATCCAGGAAAAATCAATTTACACTTAGCTGCATGAAAGCAACAGTAGACATATGAAAAGAGATGCTTTTCTGGACATGATAAAAAACCCACTCCCCTGATGCCTATTGTAATAGTACAACATCCGTTCATAGACAATCGTTTCTCATTGTGATCTTAATAAGATTAGTTGGCGTTACAGAACTAAGGCTCACGAGGAAATGTGTCGAGGTGTAAGACAATAAAAATAACAATGCTCTGGAAATGTTCAACTCCTGATTCGCACTAAAGAGCCGATTATGTAGGGATTCGTTTGTAATAAGGAGGCATATTTTCGCAAGCAAATCAATTTTGAATGGATTGATTACACTCACCACATAGACGACACCTCATAATTAAGCACGCGGTTTGTAAATTCACTTTTATCCACAAATGGTGCATTAGTAATAGTAACATTCATTCACTGTATTATTCACGCGTGAGAGAAATAAAGGCACACAATTCTATCAATAACTATGCAAAAATAAAACAATACCTATTAATTGCTCACGTGGTTTGAATTTGCACGTTTCTGAAGAAATGATGTTTATCAATAAATCCAAATCACTACACGAAAACCATATAAGTTACCTATAAAAAGGCATGAAATTCTAGCGCTTTCGTTCACAATAACATCGTTAACAATTCGGAACTTACCAGTGAGCTCTGGATATCATTTGCAGCCATTTCCTTCTTCTTACTTCATTCCCTGCTCCCGAAGGGATAAGATATAACTTTGTCCCTTTCTTCGCCTGCGTTGAACAACCAACTGCACAACACTGAGGCATATTGACAACCAAATATCAAAAAAACGCTACGCTGCTTCACGAAAAACACAACCACTCCAATGCTTTCTACGGGCAACTGACTAACAAAACACTCGCGTGACTCGCGTAGGCCCAAAAATATAGAGAGCAACCAATCAGAAGCCTCGATTGTCGGCATTTGCCGAGATCAAACGTTGACCGTACTTTCCTAATACAGAGCTTTAGAGAGGGCAAGAGACACTGGGGGTATTCCTCATTACCTACTGAAGGCAGTCTCGGTGTCGGGCGAGAAGAAAATGATATTTTGTAATTAACGCTTATGTTGTCTGCATTTATTTCCTTCAATAAGTTTTTTTGCATAAATGTGTGTATTTTCTTCTCCAATGTGTGTCGAAATTAATTTATATTTGCGGTTAAAGTGAGAATTCCACCGATTTGTATGGTTCCACGTAGCAATACGGGTTGTGGAATTAATGCCATGGGAATTTATTTGTTTCATCTACGTAATACCCTGCAAGACACCTCAAGGGGGTGAGTAGTCACCAACATGCATTACACTATACCCTGTTAAAATTAATGTAATTTAGACCAGTGATGCATTAGCAAATATCCCCAATGCTTATCATGAGGCGATATTTCACTATCATGTACATATACTACACTAGGGCTATAGGTTAGTATACCTTAGGTATGCTACCAATGCTAGAGAGATCGTTTGTATTAATCGTCTCTTGTCTACGACCGTGGTTAAGTTGAGTGAAACGGTGCAAGGTTGGCACGGTACGGACGGCCCGGAATATGGCAATTCTGGGAGTGGAAAAAGCGCAAAATGCAATGTTAAATAAACGATAAAGTGGAAATGGGCATTTGTGAGAATTGATAAAGGTGGAAATTAAATTTGAATCGGAATTTCGGATGTGGAAAGTCGTATTTAACCGAAAAAACGGGAACATGGGGAAGCGTGTGAAGGTAGAGTACGGGTAGATTATTGCTGCGGTCTACATTTATAATAATCCCCTTAAAGAGGGTGCCGTGTTTTAGTTGGATAAGGAGACTTCGGAATGGGAATGGGATGAGGTTTTTTCACAAATTAAGAACTGACGGCAGAACATGTCGTATTCTTTAGTGAATATATTTAACGTACTTTTTTAAAGAAATGAAATCCCTGTGGTGTGCGGGTGGGATCGTGTGCTATGTTGTACGTATTATAAAAAATGAAAGCCTGGAGTGGGTGAATAATTACAGAGGGGCATTGTTGTAGCACAGGAGATGTTTGAGTGTACTTTTTAAGGAATACAACCCCTGGTGTGGGTGGATGAATGGAGGTGGGCATTGTTGTAGCAAGGGCGATGTTGTAGCATAATTTTAAGGAAATTTTGCGGTTTCAGGGAGAATTATGTGAAATTTTTCCATGTTAGGAATGATAAAAAATTATGCGAATTTCACAAAAGTTGGTTTATTCACGACCCGGGTTTCAACACATGATGTCATAAACTGTCACATGTCACCCGAAGATGACATAATGTGTTGAAACCCGGGTCGTGAATAAACCAACTTATGTGAAATTCGCATAATTTTTTATCATTCCTAACAATAATAATTTTAAGGAATGTAAACACTGTAGCTAGGAGGGGGAATTGTTGTAGGCAGGCCAGTGGCACTCTGGGAAAATGGTTGGACTCTTATACTTCGACAAATAGCGTAAGGAAATAAAAATATCTTCAACTTTTTCCTTAAAAAAGTGATGCTTACTATTTGTATGCTTAGTGCGTTTGTGATGAACTGAGTTTTTTGAAATTTTTTGTGCACTTAGGTTATCATTATACAAAAGATTCCATTCATTAAAACACATCGGGGAGGTCATATTCACTCGAACACAATTAATCATTATTGGGACCTTATTAGAAACAAGTAAATCAAATAGGAGACTTCTAAGATTTTAGCTTCCTTTGCAGCCTCTGAAAGAGATACATATTCACCCTCTGTAGAAGAGGTTGCTATTATACTCTGCTTTTGAGATTCCTAAGATAAAGCAGCAATAGAATATTTGAAAATATAACCAGTGTATGACTTGCTGTCTCTATTAGCAGCAAAGCTTTCATCTGCAAAACCCATCAAACCAGAGCCGTTTTCTTAAAAAGCAGTCATTGGTCCATGTATTTGGTCTTAAGCCGCCGACATCATCATGTACTAAGCTTTACTTACGTTACTTTTACAGCCTATTCTGGCAAATTCTCTTTTCAAAAGTACGTTATTTTGTAAGTCCGCAAGTCTCCTTGTCGCAATCGAAATATCGTCAGCGTACTCGCAGATCTGACTCAACCTCTAGAACAACGCTCCCTTAAGACCAATGGCTTAAGACAACATACGTTGTGAAGAGTCAGGTTGAAGTGTACTGCCCATCGCCCAGCTTAGCAATTGCAGACGGCTCACGAGTTCTCCCGTGTTTTACGCGCCACTCTTCATCTACACCTGCGAAATACCCTGCAAGCCACCTCAAGGGTGTGTGGCAGGGGGTGAGTAGTCACCAGCATACATTACACTATACCCAATGTAAACACTCTTAATGGAAAAGCCGCGAATGTACTCGTGTTTCGTACACTTTATATTTTTACATTTAGTGTTCAAGTTTACTGAGATTATATTTTGTAAAAGCGGTAATTTAATATTCACACTCCAAGCTGCTATCTCAGTATGCATCTCCTGAATTTGGCCACAAACGCTGAAAGTTTCAGGCGTGTATTATAAAAAGGTGATGGGGTATGAACTATTTAATAGTTGAGTGCCTAAAAGCAGGCGAAAGAATACCCAGCCGTAAAGCAAATGCAAGGTCATCAACGTATTATTTCCAGCGTTGAACCTTTACTCCACACTATGCCTTTTCTGAACCTTTACTCTTCCTCATTTTATCATCCGAGGTGAGCCCCACCAACCTAATTAATTTTTGCGGTATTTGGAACTTTTTTAATGTCCTCATGATGTCACTGTGACTAATACTGTCAAATGCCTCTTGGAAGTCAATAAATAAAAAATGCACGTCAGGTCATGTTCATAAACCTTCTCCATGATCTGTCTTATTGCGATAACTTGGTCGGCTGTGCTCTTATTGTTGTGGAGCCCACACTGGTATCACCCGGTACATTTTTCTGCAAGTACAGTTAGCTTCTTATTTATCACTCCACACAGAATCTTGCAGGCCATGTTCAGCAGCGTAATACCTCTGCGATTTCCTCGCGTAAGTTTGTTGCATGTATTTTGGCTGACAGGGACCACCATGTATCAACATCTCTGCTTTAACGCTGTCTTCTCCTGGAGAATTTTCCTGATTATTACCTGTCATAATTAGTGTGGTAATCTTCGATACCAGTGGGTCAGTAATACCTTAATTTTGGCTAGATGAATCATCAAGAAACACATTTCTGGCCATGAATAGTTCATGGGCGTCCGGATAGAGAAGTCGGTATGCCTTCTTGTCATTCGAGCACCCAAGGAACATCCTCCTTTCACTCTTGGGGTGAAATTTTCCTCTCAGTTGTTCTGGCACATGGGCATAAGCATCGCACCCAAAAATCTCTCAAATGGCTGAAATATATCTTCTCTCCAGTTCACATTTCCTCGGGTGGTGTATTTGGTCTCTTTAGTGCAAGAGGCCTATTCATAAGATAAGCTGCTTTGTTGACAGCTTCTGCCCATATCCACCTGTCACGGCTAGGACCTTGCATCATGCAAAGTGAACGCTCGTTTGATGTCCTATTCATCCGCTCTGCCGCTCCATTCTGCTGAGGAATGTCCCTGATGGTCAGCCGATGCTCGATACTACGATGAAAAAATCTCATCAAAAATATTTAGCAGTGTTCTCAACCATTATCAGAGCGTACAACGTTTAAACTTCTTCTACACGTAATAATAACAACACACGTGATAATCTCGTTAGTGTTACTGACCTTTGCAGCATCTGGGATGGGAAACGCTTTCAGAGCGTCGATTAAAATCTATAATGTAAGTTCTCAATCTATAATGTAAGTTCCAAACCGATTTATTCTCTGACGACAGTCTGTAAGGCTTCGCCTCGTGACAAGCATTAGTGATTTATGCTAATGCATAATTAGCCGTAGTTACACCTACTTTAGGGTATAGTGTAGTGAATGTTGGTGACTGCTCATGTGAATGTGAATGAAGGTGAATGTTGGTGACACACCCTTGAGGTGGCTTGCAGGGTATTTTTTAGATGTAGATGTACACTCATTTTCCGAAGAAATAATAATTTTCGTAAATATTTCTCCCACCTCACTTTTCTTTTGAAGAAAAAATATACAGAAAAATGATACTTTCATGTGTGGTCGTCCACCATGGTGAGAAAATATATTGCTCATCCTAAGGCATCCTTAACAATACGCCCACAAAGGCGAGTGTATAACAGGTCCAGCCTCTTCTTGGCACAATGCTCGGAGGACTTGGAAGGCTTTGTTTCCCTTCTAAGCATTGAACACACAACCGTTTTTACCTGGAAATCAATTCCAGAAGCGAATCCATTTTTTAGAAACTCCATCCCTTCATGGCTGAGGTGACAAAGTCTTCTGTGCCACAATTCTCTGGAATGAAAGCTCTCTGAACAGACATTTACACATTTTCTTTGATAACACCCTGCTGAAAAATTTTGCCTTAGAAAATACCTCAGAGAAATTATGGTTTTGGACGCAAAAATGAAAAATGATGTCTGAATGAAGCGGTAGGAGGAGGAGGAGGAGGGGGAGATTGTAGTTGAGAGCTGCTGCAAACCAATCTTCGGATGGATGAGTGGTGATGATGAAGGGAATATGATGCGAATACTTATTCAATTTTTTTATCACGCAAATATTCTCAGAAACATTTGAGGAAAATGGAGATAGTACGATGTTAAAACCACAGCACCCACTTTTCTTATCGTCATGATTAACACCATGACAGAAACTTCCCGGGATGCAGCGCATCTTCATCAAGCTCTTAATAAGAACACAAATCCCCGAAATAAGAGTTATTTGTTCATTTCACTCTCATAGTTTGTGGAAGGCGGGTCACTCCAACACGTTTAGTCTGAAACTTACCTCTGTGTCCGAAACTGCAGATATCTCCAACGTAACTAGAAGAACTCAATAAGATGAGGCTAGAATTAACTTTTGTATAAAAATTGTTTCTTTTAATGTAATTTTGGACAAAATCACATAAAAAGACGCAATTTTTCAGTAATGTGTCGCCGGAAAAAATATCTCTCGGTAAAATTACGTAATATTCTAGAGAAGTCATATCGAACAGTTCCAGTTTGCTGGTGTAAAGAAAATATGCAAGTGTATGTGGAAATATTTTGGGCGCCAATATTAATCTATTTAGATTTTGAAATGATGATGACTGCAAGTTTTTTTTCTTTGTGTTTTGCATGTCATGAGGAGATCTTAAGCGTTGGGATTTGGTACTTTTTTTTAAAAAGCTATTTGTCTTGTCTGATTTGGGAAAGTCAAGGAGAACATGTTTCCTTTGCAGCCGGCTATAATGGTACTCGTTTATGAGAAAAAGGCCGCCTTAGGGTTCATTTTTACTTAGATAATAAGCCCGCCGATTTATTAAGATGATAATTCACCCCATTTTATATAATAATATTATTGCTTATTATTGAAGATTTTCCCCACTGAGATAATTTATGTATGCCATTGCAAACATTTTTATATTACAAAAACAAAAAAATATTAGAAAAGAATAAAAATAGGCCTTAAGAAAGAAAAAAATGTAAGTTCACATAACATTTTTCGTTGACGCGTATCAGTATGAGCCATTTTATTAAATGTTAATTCCTTACATTTTTTGTCTTCATATAAATTGTCAAGCTTCTGTTGTTTTCTATAATTATTAAAGAGAAAATTTTCATCAATTTTACATAAATGAAACAACAAATATTAATGGTGGATACATTTATTTTTATAAAATTAAACCCAGTCTGAAAAAATAAATTAATGGTGTATAATATTTGTTACTGTTATTGAAATTCTATAACTTTGAAATATGAAACTTGAATGCCTTTTATAAAAATGTTTATATGTTGTCAAAAACAACAGAACATCGTTTTTCACTTCACTGAAGTTAATAGCGTACACGGACTAATTTCTTGGAAAGCTGCCCAAGATTATTTATCAATAAGCTGTACATTTGGTTTTTAAACACTCGAATTGACTGTAAATCCCTCGTTGCAACCGGTAACAAATTCCATTGTCTGGAAGCCTTCACCAAGAATGATTTACTGAAGTCAGGGGTGTGATTTTGTGGGAGGTGAACGTCATCGAATTTACTCACGGTTGCCAGTGAGTGAATATTTCTAACACAAGTTAATCATTCGGATAGATAGGTTGGATTATAATAGAATAACATTTTAGAAATATGAATATTGAGATGGTATTGGACTAATTGTTGTGATGGGTAAAATAATTCATGCTGTTTAAATAATCAAATATTCAAGGTGGTTTGATAGCGAGATAGTTTCCTAGTCATAATGGAGACCATATCCAAATTTTATTTTTTGATTCCAGCGTCTGTAAGAAGTATGAAATAAATAATGTAGTATTAATGGCGTAGAGATATAGTTATATATGACCAAAATACTCAGTAATTAAGTAAATAAAGCTACATAAGTTTCTAACTTGGCTCATTTTTTTCCGCCGCACGGCTGAAAACCCTTCAAAACAGCAGTTTTATTTGCGATTCTGTAAAAAATACTGTGGTGAGTAATAGATTATTTTTTATAAATAGCTCAGAAAACATGGAATGCAATGCATACACACCGTTAGTTTTTTGACGAAATCTGGGTGCTAGAAGTTCCTAATTTGATAAATATTCTATCCCTCTGGAGCGCACAGCCATAATCTATCCCATATGTAAAACAGCTTATATATTTAATAGGCAAATTGCTCTGAAAGTAGTTCGGCAAGAGGTTGATATTTTGATATCATTGGAAAGATGAGAGTGTTTTCTTTCAAATTAGTCCAAATTCATCAAATTCTAGGTGAAGTGATTTTTCCGTCAAAGTACCTTTAAGTTCTTCAATGAATTGCATTTTATCGAGCGATCTCAATCTTTCCTCGGACACACCTCCGCTTCTCTTCACATTGGCTTCCTTAAGCTATGTGACGCCATCGAGAGTCACGTCTTGGCGTCGAATGAGAGAGATGGGCGTAAATGCAGTATAAATCATATGGAGGTCGAAGGAGCGTCTGTCCACCCCCTCTGCCCCCCCTTCTGCCCACCCCCCTTCGGGTCATAATAGAGGGGGCGTAATGCTGTTGGGCGTTGGACATTTGCGTGCGGGAGGAGAGGACCTCGGTGTGATATTCAAGGAATGCGTGTCACGTATATGACCCTGGCAATTTGGATCCGTGCGAAGGAGCCATCAATTAACATGTCTGAACGCGATTTCGACTGAAACTCGTCTGGTGCTGATGCTCCGGCCCTACAACAAAACTCTGGGGTCAAGGATTCAAGTTCTCTCTCAGCCTCTGTTTTTCGCTATGGGAAGAATTTTTCTGTGGAGGCGAAAAGAGAAAGTGAATGAAAATAGGGGTGGCTAGAACACCACTGGCTTTCCATCCTGAGGCCTAGGATTGGAATAGGCAAAGCTGAAACCATAGTGATCACTTTTCACTGGAGAACTGTATGCAGTTGGACTAG
The DNA here is from genome assembly GCA_963573305.1 of Pyrrhosoma nymphula. Lineage (NCBI taxonomy): Eukaryota > Metazoa > Arthropoda > Insecta > Odonata > Coenagrionidae > Pyrrhosoma > Pyrrhosoma nymphula. The sequence goes on from OY754337.1 coordinate 3,020,486, forward strand.
ATACGCACAGTACCTGTAGATTGCAAAAATTACTTGTTCCTCTTTTTCACTGATTCTGCCAGCTCCATTTATTCTATTCTCTCCTTTTCTCCAATCGATTCTATTGTTCAAGATATGCATTCGCCCATTTCATCGAATATTTCAAAGGAAGCGAATGTATATACTCCTGGATTGTGATTCTACCTTCAAGTAATCTCACACCTACGCTGAGAAACGTAGACCTGCTTAAGTGGAAGGATTTATGAATCAATGCAAATGACAACACAGACTACGTTCAATGAATTGAACAAGAACCTTATAAGAGGACGTTTATCTCCTACTTCGATCGTGTTATCAACAGCCGCGAAAGAAATCAAGTTCCAACTAGAGGGGCTGCAATTGCGTGGTAGGCCAAGAATTTCTAGTCTTAAAATGATTGTGTTAAATGGCTGTTGCGGGGCGAGTTTGAGTGGAAGGAGGGAAGAAATTGTGTAGGAGAGGTGTGTATATGCTAGAGAAGCAACTGCTCGATCGCTGCGCCACGTACAGTGGAAAAGAGGAAACGGCATTTTTTCACAAGATGGCGGAGAGGAAAAATCGCACTTCTCAGGTTTAAAAGTTTCCCATTCCTAGAGTAAAAAATGCATTGTTGTGTTGAAAGTATTTTACAAATGCGCAAGGTTTGCATAATAAGTGAGGTGAATTTGGTTCCGATATCTCTGTTAAAAGTAGGTGAAATTACGAAAACGCTGGCGGGACGAAAGCTCATATTTACCGAGGCCTACCTCGCAACACCAGCGCATTAACTGGCGACCAGTAATTTGAGCAAATGACGATCGGAAGCGCACCAAGATTTCCGTCCTCATTGTAATGCCCCGTTCAGACTACTATCGTACGTACGATCGTCCTGACGATAGTTGCCGGAAATAGTAGTGTGAACGCATGTCCGGACAGCGGTACGCGTAGTTCCTAACACTGCCACTTTTACGATGGTCAGCGCTGGTATCACGACCGGAAATCGGGAATGATGAATAACGATAATCAAAAACGTCAATCAATATATTGAATTAGATGGTGGTACTTTGACGAATAATCGAAGATAGGTGTCATTTGCTTGTAGAACCATGTCGAAAGTCTTAAAAACGCCACTTGGACGCGGGAATCCCTATTTTGTTCGCTTGCTCTTTACTAGTTCGTCGCGATTCCTGGTGAGGGCAGCACTGAGTTACGATAGTAGTGTGAATGCGTGCGAGTTCATACGATGGTACGTACGATAGTAGTCTAAACGGGGCATAAGGTTCATGGAATTGAACGTAGTCCGTGGGTCTGTGGCGTATGGATACCTATCGATTAGGGATGGCGGTACTAAAAAAGGACCGGTATTTTTTATGAGTATTAAAAAGCAATAATACTACTCGTCCGGTAGTACCTTCGAAAAAATACCGGTATTTATGCGATTCATTAAATATTTTAATTCATTACAAATTAACTTATGTTTCACCCTAATTTTCCGGTATTTCGGCAAAGTAGAATATCAGCCCAAAAAGATACACACAACATTTTCTTCCATCGGCATTTTTAAAATGAACATTCATTTCGGGGGAATATATATGCACATCGATCGGCTATTCAGTGTAAATACATTTTCTCTTTCACGCTGCGTGTTTGCGCTCGTCGCTTTTTGTTGGAATGATTTTAAATCACAAAATGAAGATCGATCGGTATTGTTCTAATGTTGTGTTCAGGTAATATCCCCGTGTTGTATCATGTGATGTTAATCCTTACGCGCTCCCTTTAACGTTTAACTTACAGGAATAAATATTTGCCTTTATATGTTTCAAAATCATCGATTGTCTGGAGTTCGGCATGCGTCAAAAATTTATACTTGCCTATTATATCAATAATGCTAACAAACATATCTCAACTTCACGGTTATGTAAATAGGAAAAAAGACAGATATACTACGAGAATATTTGCAAATTTAGTGTAGTTAGAAAATTTTTGTAGTTTTTTCCTTTAGTTGACGCAAGATGGCAGCGTTGTCTAAATACCGGTATTTTAGTACCGATACCGCCGGTAGTACCGATTTAAATACTGGTCGTTACTACCGGATTTTAAAAATAGTATCGGTACTACCGAATGCCGGTATTTTTTGCCCATCCCTACAGTCAATCCCGTGACATCAGTCCACCTCCGTCGGGAGTAATGGGGCCATCACCACGCCGAGTACGGCCGGATCATCATTGTGCCCGAAACGCACTCGTACCTATTTACAGAGTCTATAATATCCTAGCAAGCCGCGTGTGGCTCCGCCCTGGGCGGAGGAGGGTGGTGGAGACCTCGCGGTTCGTACAAAGCCATTCATTCGGGAGGAGATAGAAAATGCCTTGGGTGGTGACCAAGTAAATATCGATGACATTATAAAATGTCATCGTTTGACAGATCTTGCCTAGAAATTGCAGTATAGGGGTAAAGAGGGATAACATTTTGGATAGGAAAGCAAATTCTCTATAAAATAACAGTTTTCCGTAGTTAAAGAGTAATTGGTGCTCTATGACCATTTTGGTCGATGCATCCTTATATTCAAACACAAATTCTACTGCTGAAGTCGGAAATCTCCATGTTTGGCTTGTTTTTTTGCGCCGTATTCTCTAATCGATTTGAGTAGTCGAGATTTTCATATTTTCGTCGCTCTGTAGAGTTCTCCTCTTTTTAAGGAAAGCATTTTTATTCACTCGGCGTTCCTCCCGTTCGGTGGATTTGTTATGGTCGAAATGATTTTCTCTCCCCGCCGTCGTCTCCCATCCTAAGATGTTTTACACAGCCTCTTCTTCATCTCCTTCCAAGGCCCTGATCGCCTGAGGGCTTTTATCGCCGCCTCGGATACGGTGCTCGTCTTAATCTTTGTAGTGGTTTTCTCGCCGCGTTCCATTATTCAACGACTCGGAAGAAAAAAAAAAACGAATTTCGAAGGTTCATCCCCGGAAAGTGGGTTACGCTCGTCGCTCGTCTTTTTTTCGCACTCCGACGTCACAGGGGGATTGGGGGGGGGGTGGCGAACGAGGCAATTAATGTCTCCATCGCTACCTTCGCCGGCGGCGACGTCATACCGTCATAATCCTCACCGGGGCAGTCCTTTCGTTGGTAATTTATGAATATATGCGTTATTGACATTTTGCGCGAGCGCGCGACAGCTGCGCATTGTATGGTAATCCCAATGTTTGATTTTCAAGGCCTTTTTTTGGGGCCGACGAGTCATTACATCAAGGCTAGGTTTTTTTTACGCGGGCATTTCTTCGACCAATGACGAAAGATCTTTTTTGAAATGTTTACATTTAGCGTAGTATCTCATGTTTATATCTGCCGTTCCGAAAGCAATTTCTGTTTTCTACTCCATTTTTATTGGGAGAGAGCGCTGGGGGAAAAAAGCAACCGATCGTTTCGGAAAAGATTTTAGCAACCGTGCACCTAGCATTCACTTTGAAATCGGTCGCTTTTGAACGAGACTATACCACTCGGTGGTGACCTGTGACACGGGGGAGGAAGTCAATTCACTTTGCTGGTGGACACACGCGGTCGCCGCTAATTCTCATCACGGGCTCCTTTCAGGTTCCTCAGTATTTGAGACTAAAACTTTACTGAGAGTTGTTTTGAATGGTTTAGGACTCTGCGAGTCGAAACCAATTCTGAATTCCGCCTTTTCATTTCCATTTTTTTAAGAAGTGATTTTTATGCTAAAGGGCTTTTTTGTGCTTCTCATGAGTTGAGTATTCAATTCCCATTAAGATTATGTTTAAAAACCATTTCTTATTTAAACTGAAACATTGAGTAAATAAATTCCTGGGAGAAAATGTTTGCCACAAACCTCATATCTATACTCATTTTCTGGCCTTAGCAATAATCCTTTGTTAACCATATCGACCTCACAATTTGATATAAGAAAGTAGTATCGAGTTTAAGTCATTAAATTAAAACAGCTATTCTTTGCCGACGTTTCGGAATTTAATTATTCCATCTTCAGGGCTAAATAAAATATACGATGATCAACCAACAAAACAACAACACAGCATTTACATCAATTTGTCAAACAATAAAACATCCAAAGAAATTAGTCTGTAGCCCATGGGGATTTGTTTACGTTTGATTTCCTGATATGGACTAAAAGAGTCTTTGATGTGGTATCAATCAGATGACAAACATTGTAGTAATTCGGACAAAAACTTAGCACTTTCATGTGTGGGACTATTAATGAAGCTTACGGCTGGCCTAAGAGGGTTGTTTGGTTAATGGGTTTTAACAAGACCTTAAATGCGCGGTGGGTAACTATTATCTTTTGTCAATCTCCTCTCAGTCTTACTTTGTAACGTCGGCAAAGAATAGCTGTTTTGATTTCATTAACTAAACTCGATATTACTTCCTTATATTTTAGCAATAATATATTATAGAATCATGTCAATGAAAATTGCTATTTTTTATGTCAGTATTTATTTTCACTCTAGAGAAAATAGGAAGCATATATTTCGGGTATGCGAAAAAAATCCCGGCTACTTAAATGCAACATATTGTACAAATTCTGTGAATGTCCATCTTATTTTCGTAATTCCTTGGAATTTTGCTAAGGATAAAATAACTCGATAACAAAAACAGCGTCATTCCTTTCAACGGTGAAGAAATTGCATGCCTATATATAATCATCATTTCTGCTAAAATCGTTTTAAAATAAATCTTACTCGCTAATACTTCGTGAATCACTATGTTACAAAGTAGCTTTTTATAACAGTCCGAATAGTGTGCTCTAATAAAAAAAAAGAAAGAGACACTCCGGGAGTGCCGACAGAAGTGAAAACTTGAAATAACGTGAGCATTTTTGAATGTAGGGAATAATTTCTAATTAAGTGTTTTATTAATCAGTAGAAAGTAGTTTCATGTATATAATAAATAAAATATTAATTTATTGCGCTATTGTACACAATTATTTTACATAAAAATTGTACACTTCAGAATAATCAACTTTCATCCATTATTTCAACAACTCTTTCATCATCACCGCCATAATCATCGGCAATATCTAAAACTGATACAATAGGCTTATGGTAACTAAAGTAAGAAACGAATAATTTTGATTCGAATTTGCTTAAATGCCTTGTAAATACTGCATCAATAGTAGTTTTATATTTCGTTGTGCCAAGATTGCGATCATTAGACATCGTTAAACCAAACTCACTATTTAAAAATTTAATCAATGGTAGATTTTTATCGTCTGCAAAGTTTATGTTGATGTATATATGAATAAGCTACTCAAATTGAACGTATTAAAAGAAATTGAGTTATATTGTACTAACCTTCACTATTCTTGTATGGAGTACACTCTCCTGCACGAGTATGGACTGTTATATTATCCGGCACAATATTTGTAGCAACCCAAATTGAATGAACTAAACCGTATATTAGATATATATAATGTAATATGAATAAAATTATAATATAGTTTATTTGACGGTGACGCGAGTCCAATGGTTTGTACCCATCCACAAGTACTGTGTATATAGCGAGTATACTGTTCTTCTTCTTCGAATAACCCATTTGAGGGTGCGATAAATCACTTCTGGATATGCCTTTTTTGATTTAATTTTCTTTCTGTCCATATTTCCTTCATCCTTTGAGAGTGCCTTTCTTTTTGTTCTTGCGTCCATTTTCTTCCATCCCTCGATTTTTTTCTTTCTGGAAATTTTGCTGAGTGAATTACTTCTCTAAAAAGAGTTCGATCATCTATTGTGTCAATCTTTATTCCCAAGTTTTCCATATCTTTTTGAGTTTCAATGAACCAAGTAGGTTTGGATTTGTAGCTGTTTAGTAGGTTGAAGATCTTCTTGGTTAGTCTGGAGTTACTCATTCGAAATATGTGACCATAAAACTGAATTCGTTTTTTTCTCATTACATCGACTAATTTTTCAACTTTTAGATATAGCTCTCTGTTTGGTCTTAGTTTGTATTCTGCATTGCTGTTACTTTTAGGTCCCAATATTTTCCTCAAAATTCTTCTTTCAACCTTTTCTAATTTTTCGAGATCCCCCATTCTTGTCAGTTTTAAGTGTTTCTCCTGCATAAAGCGTTTCAGGTCTAACCACTGTTTGGTAGTGTCTTAGTTTAGTGTTCCAAGATAAGGTTTTTTTATTATATATGTTTTTTGTCATACAAAATGCCCTTTCCATTTTGTGTATTCGAGTTTCTATTGCTAGATTTTCTTTTGTGTTGTTTGTTATCAATTCCCCTAGGTATTTAAAACAGTTTGTTTTGGATATTGTGTTTGTATGGATTTTAAGATTTTGAGGGGCATCACTAATGTTTGTCATGAACTGCGTTTTTTCAAAAGATATTTGTAGACCTACTTTGGCTGCTTGTACCTGTAGTTCTTTGATTTGTTGTTGGGCATTTTCCAGCGAGTCAGTTACCAATGCCATGTCGTCTGCAAAAGCCAGACAATCTATAGTAATTTTATTTGGGTTCCTTCCTAAAGATATTCCTTTAGTGTCAATGGCATTCCTCCATTCCCTGACTACCTTTTCTAACGCACAGTTGAAAAGTAGAGGTGATAAACCATCTCCTTGTCTTACTCCAGACTTGATTTCAAAAGAGGCTGAAAGTTCCCCCATAAATTTTATTTTGGTAGTTGTGTTTGTTAAGGTTGCTTAAATTATTTTTGTAGTTTTATTATCGAGTCCCATTTCTCTTAAAATGATAATTAGTGTGTTTCTGTCCAGTGAATCATAGGCCTTTCTAAAATCTACAAAAGTGACAACATATTTCAAGTTCCTGATTTTTCTCAATTCTATTATGTTCTTCAAATTTAGTATTTGCTCTGAGCACGATCTTCCTTTTCTAAACCCTGCCTGATATTCTCCAAGCTGTGGATCAAGAATTACCTCAGCTCTATTTAGAAGTGCTTTGGACAAGATCTTGTAAGTCACTGGCAGGAGGGAAATTCCTCTGTAGTTGTTGGGATCTTTTTTGTTCCCTTTTTTATGGAGCGGGTGAATCATGACAGATGTCCATTCGGATGGTAAGCTGTTCGTTTCCCAGATTTCTTTGAAGATTTCTGCTAAACATGATATCATGTTGTCACTTGAGTATTTCCATAATTCAGCAACTATATTGTCTTCTCCAGAGGCTTTGTTGTTTTTGAGTTGTTTTATGATTTCTTTGATTTATTCTATTGTTGGTGGCTTGGAGTCCGGTTGGGTTGGGTTTTGAATATCAAATGTGAATTTTTCTTTTGGTGGATCACATGTGTGAAGCTCTTTGAAATACTCCGCAAGTATTCTGCAATTTTCTGTGTTATTATATGCAATTTTCTGTGTTTTAGGATCTGTGAATTGTATACTTGGTGGTGTATATTTCTTTAAGTTGCTTTTGAACGTTCTGTAGAATTCCCTAATGTTGTTCCGTTTGAAGTCTAATTCAATTGTCATGAGGTGTTCTTTCATTTGTTGCATTTTGACTTTTTTCAGACCTTTTGCAGCACATTTCCTCGCTTCTATGAGGTTTGCCCTGTTTCTATCATTTTTGTTTCCATTCCATATGTTCCAAGCTCTATGTCTCTTAATGATTAGTTCATCACACTCCTCGTTCCATGTTTTCGCTTTTTTTTTTAAGGAGAATGGTTTCTTCTGCTGTCTGGGTTATGTCTTTTTGGAGTTGTTTCCAAGTGTTCGGCATTTTTCTTTCCAAAATCATTTGGAAGTTATTTTCTGTAGCTAACTTTTGCAGGTCAAACTTTTTGGGTTGGTATTGATTTTTTCTTCTAAATATTGGTCTAATTTTTAATTTAATCATCGATAAGTAATGGTCTGAGTCTAAACCAGCACTCTTAGCAACTTTTACATTTAGTACTTCTGGGGCAGAGTATCTGCTTATAGCAACATGATCAAGTTGTTTCTCACCACAGATTGGATTTAGCGATACCCACGTGGTTTGTTTCCTGGGTAGTTTTTTGAAGAACGTGGATTTAAGTACTAAGTTATATTCCCTGTATAGACTTATGAGCCTTTCCCCATTTGCATTAGTTCTTTTGTGCGCAGGGAATTTTCCTACAATAGATCTATGTATACGTTCTTTACCAATCTGTGCATTAAAATCACCAAGAAGTATTGTTGTATTTTTAGATGGAATTTCGTCTAGGGTTCTTGAAATTTGTTGCCAAAATTCTTGTTTGTTCCTTCTCCGTCCTTTTCTCATTAGTTGGTGCGTGTACATTAACAATAGAGTAAACTTTGTTTGCTGATTTAATGGTTAAGATGGATAGCCTTTCATTAATAGATTTGAATTCTACTATTGAGTTTAATATGTTTTTACTTACAATGAAACCTGTTCCAAATTGAGGGATATTTTTCGCAACTCTTTTTCCCGGTTTTCCTTTCAGTATCCTAAATCCTTCTGAATCAAAGGGATGCTCATCTGTGTATCTTGTTTCTTGAAGTGCTGTTATGATAATATTATTCTCTTTTAGATAATTTGTTAGAGTTTTAAGTTTCCCTACCTTTAAGAGTGAGTTTACATTGAAGGTGGCTAGATTATTTATATATTTGTGTTTGATTTTATTTGTTTGCCTAGAACCAGGCATGTCTTTTGCACCGCGTTGTAGGCCCCCAGAATCCGAATGCCTACTTTTCATTTCCTTGGAAATGGGAGATTGGTTACTCCCTGGGGTAGAATCTCTTACAAGGTGCATATCCATAGTTGATTGATTGTTATGTTAGGGGAACAAGTCCCCTAAGGGTACTACTCGAGGTTGTTAGCTCCGAGGAAAGTGTTTTCAGCCGCACCTCTGGTGGACAGACGCTGACCATTTTGCCGCTTGTTACAAGTCAGACGCAAACTGGATTTCAGTTATGAGTTGCTTCTTCCGCTAGTTCCACCGTACCGAGATCCATTCTCTCCGCCTTCACTACCGTTGAGCTCTTCACTGTTATCCCAGCAGGGAGCCCTTACAGGGTACTATCACCCGGGTCAGGTGAACCCCGGTTTTTTAACGAGGTTGGTACTCCTCCCCCTCCTCACTTCCTCATCACTTGTACGATGAGGCCCCGGACTTGGGACCGGTATAGTGGAGTTAGCGAGTATACTGTGTATATACAGAATATACAATTATACATATATTTAGCAGCAGTGACGGTGACGCGAGTCCAATGGCTTTTACCCATCCACAAAAGTGTATATACAGAATATACAATTACACATATATTTAGTAGCGGTGATGGTGACGGTGATGCGAGTCCAATGGTTTGTACCCATCCACAAGTACTGTGTATATAGCGAGTATACTGTGTATATACAGAATATACATAATTATACATATATGTAGTAGCGGTGACGGTGACTCGAGTCCAATGTCTTTTACTCATCTACAAAAGTGCTCAACGCGACATAAGAAGTTTTCACTTAGAAAAACATTTTGACTTTTCAAATATCAATACTTTAGTAGGTTTTTCCACATTAGAGGCATCGAACGTGATACATGATGTCGTAGTTTCACCGCTTTATCACTAAATATAATATTCAATGAATTTAACCTCGATCCAAAGAAGAAAATATCAACTTTATAGCTATGCTAACTTGTCAACAGCTAATTTTAAAACTCTCGTGATATTCGGCAAGTACAAATAAACAGTTTTCCATGGGATATGGTATGGCTGTGCGGCGCTCCATGTGACACACAGCGGCACAGTGTGCGCTCCTGGTGACAATATACATAACAGAAAAGGTTTTTGACGCACAGGGAGAGTCAAATGCAAAGGTGTTTCAGGGTCATTCTGAAATTATGTGGAAATTTGCGAACGAAAAATATTCTTTTTTTCAATTATCAGATGTGATGTAATTTTATTTGTAATGGTGGGTAAAGGTGAGCTTTCGTCTCGCACTTTCAATTTTTTTTTAAAACGTAGGAAACTGACGAAATTGAATGTGATACCTGGGAGTAGAGGAAGAATGCGGATTTGTAAAAATGTAACAATCATACCGGTGTGACTAGTAGTTTTTGAGATGTAGACGTTTGAAAATGACCAATTTTTCGATTTTTTCGTCCGTTTTCGACGCCATATTTGGAGGTTTTCACGAACAACCGTTAGGGGGATAACACTAATTTCACCTCTACAATATGCCTTTACCCCACCCCCCCAACAAGCTTACGGACCTGTGGAGTGAAACAGGGGTGCTAGGGTGGGACGGTACGCGGGCCCGATTTGGCCATTTTCAAAAGTGAAAAACGCATTTCTTGTGGAAATGGTAAAGTGGAAATGGGCATTTCTGGGAGTCGAGGACGTTTCAAAATGATGATTTTCAAGGCATTTTCGTGATTTGGAAATGGGCATATCTGGGAGTCTTGGACGTTTCAAAATGATGATTTTCACTGCGTTTCCGTGAGTTGGAAAAGCGGAAAACGATTTCCCCTTCCGTAACTTGCCCTGAACCCACCCCACAAAGAGGTTTGCGGGCCAATGGAGTTAAACACGAATTGGTTATAATCAAAAGTGAAAAACTCATTTTCGTGAGTTTGAATAGCGGAAAACACATTTTTAGCGCGATCGATAACGAGGAAATGGGCATTTCTGGGAATGGTTGAAGTTTCAAAATGTTATTCTGTGTATTATTTTAAGAATAGAATCCCTCACGCTCATTAGTGATTATTGGTGGGAATTGGTGGAAGGCTAAAATGTTATTTCGCGTATTATTTTAAGAATAGAATCCCTCACGCTCATTGGTGATTATTGGTGGGAATTGGTAGAAGGCTAAAATGATATTTCGCGTATTATTTTAAGAATAGAATCCCTCACGCTTATTGGTGATTATTGGTGAGCATTGGTAGAAGGCTAAAATGTTATTTCGCGTATTATTTTAAGAATAGAATCCCTCAGGTCACAACGTTAATATAAGTGGGCTTTTGTTAGAGGCTAATGAAATAGTATTGTTGACGGAGTTCTCTCGGGTAGTGTGGAAGGGGGAAATTGACTGTCAACAGTTGGAAGTTAATTGTTGAGAGTAGTTGGCATTAATCATTTTCTGACTTGCGTGTGTGGTGTATGGTCGCCATGATTTGCCAATCGTGTACGCTCAATTAGGAAGTGTAAATCCTCCATTTAAAGTGATACGTGAAATGTTATTAGTACAGTGGAATGAATGTGAGTGAAAAGGAAGTGTAAATCCTTCATTTGAAGTGAAATGTGCAATGTGTACTGCGGTGGAATGAATGGAATTGCATTGTAGTAAATGGCTGTTGCGGGGCGAGTTTGAGTGGAAGGAGGGAAGAAACTGTGTAGAAAAGGTGTATATATGCTAGAGAACCAACTGCTCGATCGCTGCGCTACGTACAGTGGAAAAGAGGAAACGGCATTTTTTCACAATATGGCGGAGAGGAAAAAACGCACTTCTCAGGTTTGAAAGTTTCTCATTTCTAAAGTAGTTGATGCATTGTTGTGTTAAACAAATTTGCAAAGCTTGCATAATAAGTGAGGTGAAATTGGTTCTGATATCTCTGTTTAAGGTGGGTGAAAATCGCGAAAACAAGTGCGAGACGAAAGCTCACATTTACCGTAATGGTGTTGTACTTTATGTATTTAAGTGATCTAACATTTAAACATAAAGTCAAGAACACGTTAATAGCTAAATAAACGGAAATTTACACTATCTCAAAACACGGAGGTGACACAAATTTCCACGGAGGTGACATCCATGGAGGTGACAAAATCAAGAGTTTACCACAGTTAACCGCCACTTAAAACTCTTATAGCAATCTAATTTGATTTTAAGTAATTTCTTTATGACAACAAGCCATACAATCAAAGAAATTCTTAAATAGGTAATCATTTTTACAATTATGGACGACATGGAGGTGGCAGGCAATAAAAGAACTCTATGTTTTTACACCTAAAAGCAGAAATAAAGAGACCAAATGAACTTACTGTTTAGAAAAAAAAACATTCTCCAAGCAAAATGGTTGCTAAGGCTTTCTTACAGTTATACATTCAAACTTGTGCTGCTTCCTGGTGGAGTTAAATAAAAGTTTTTCTATTTTCCCATGGAGGTGATATAAACGTTGGGGACATAACTTTAAATCTTTATATTTATCTCAAATAGAACTGAAATATTCTATTTTTAGCCAATGGTTTAAGGCAATGGTACTAGTTAATTATGCGATGGTTGAATAAATTAATTTACTCAGTAAAAAATGTTTTGCTCACAGTTCTTTAAGTAAAAACACGGCGTGGGACACCACCCATGGAGGTGACATTTAGGTGCTTAATCAATTTATTTTGCTACAAATATTTAAAATTTGGCATATTAGGACACTTGTTTAGTTAATATTCCTATTCTACTATTTATTAAAATTTTAATAAATAAAATCAATAATTAAATAAAGTCAAAAAAAGTCAAGGACTCAAAAATTTCCACTTAATAATTTCAGAATGACCCAGCTCCACTGAAGAAACTATTTAACGAGCTACTGCGGAATAAGTACTTAAGATAAATGCTGAAGCAGCAGATGGTAGAAACTTACGCATATGGGTTCAACACATGGCTATACATTAGAAAACTACTTTGATGAATTATATCATTTAAATCAAAAGATTCTACAAATAGATGAGAATGCTGCTATTGGAGAAGGTTGGTACATTTAGAAATGTCTGAGGAAACTAATAAAAGTGTCACTGACACCTACACAATGATTTTATAACTTTATTGATTATTTACAATTTTGGAATTTTTAAATATATTCAGAGAAAAACGGACATTTATTTTTGAATTTCGTCAAACATAAAAAAAATGAAAAACGTCAAAACCTTGAATACACTCTTCCACTTCGAGTGCGACGTACGTCGCCTGGCGTCTCATAGACCCTGTTTGGAGTGAAATCCATAAATGAGAACATGAATTATCGGTAGGATATTCAAAGCTTGTTTTGCGATCTTCACGGATAATCGAGTATTTCCAAGAAAATATGAAATGTCAAGTCCGAAAAATAATGAGCAATACCTCTCCAAACGGGATCCAAAAAAATGGATCCTGTATTTAAAACATTCTTCTGTTCTGCAAATTTCGCCAGCCTCACTGGGATGAAAATATCTACGGAAATTGAAAGATAACGGCCTTATTCAAGGCGTCACTTTTGTTAGTATTAGCTATGTAATCGAGCATCATATCATAATCGATGATAACTGATATATGCATCAAAATAGAATGAAATTAACCTTATAGTGGTTCTTGATTCAGCGACGATCCCGTCCTCAATGTCCTTTAGGAAAAAATCTTTAACGATTGTATATAATATTGGGCTTAGACGCCAAGCAATCGAAAGTTATATTTCTATTTCAGAATCGTGTTTCAACTGTAATACTATGTCATTTCCTCGCATCTTTCATGGATAAGGCGTATTTCCATAGAATTTGTAAAATGTGCCCGTGTTTTTTAAAGCACGGATCCAAAGGATCTGTAGCGCTCGTCTTTGATCTCCATCAACTATTCCTCCTTATTTTATTCGCACCAGGGAAAAACTATCCGAGGTGAGGAAAATATGTTTCATCAATAAAATATAAAGATGTGAAGAAATGACTTTTAATGATGGTTAACAATACATCATAATGAGTTTTTCAATATTCAATATTTGTCACATTTGAAAACACATGCATTGAACATCGAATTTCATGACTTTGTTCTAAAAGGCATGCTTTTCAAGAACATGCGACAGATACGAGAACAGTATAAATACGTACTTTCGTTTTAACTTGCTCATCATTTCCTCGATGGCATCCCAGGCATTAGCGTTGACCATGGCCAATAAAAATATCTGTAACCGCAGCAAATATTCTTCAATCGCCATCCTCCGAGTTCGCTCCTCTTCACTGAACGTGCTTTCTTTAATGCTGAACGATGAAATCACTGAACGTGAATCTTTTAATGCTTATTTCAGTTCAACGTCGTCATCCAACTCCGTTGCTAAGAGACTTGTGGAGCTCGGGTATTGTTGACGCCCGGATTGTTTGAGCAAGTGTACCGTAAAAAGAGCCTCCAGAAGGCGTGGAATTCATTGGTTGTTGGACTATAGCAAGCCTAGTGGTGATCTAACCTCCTTCTTATCTCGCCACCTGACACCCTTCTCGCTAGGGTCCTTCACCTCCAACTGCCTATCTATCCATATTAGCTCTCAAGGGGTCTGTCCCTCAGTCTATTTAGCCATTTGACTACCCTGCTCTTTAGAAGCTCTCTCTAATTCTCCTGATGTAGCCGTCCCCCTATCCATATATACCCATTCTATTCCTATTTATCTAGCTATCAGACCCCTCTCTACCTACAGGCTGTCTACCTTGCTATTTAGCTACCGTACCCTTGGAGCTCTTTTTGATAAATATCTTGCCATCTTAGCCGACCTCTTCCTGGGAGATTTCTCTTCTCCTACCAAACTAGCCAAATGGCCCGCTCTCATACTAGGGACTCTATCTAGTCATCTCACCCTTGTCTTTATAAAGGCTTTTCTTCCTGCGTATCGAGCCATCTGACCCCTGATAACCTCGGAAATCTCTGTAGTACTTACTATCTAGCCGTGTTACCCCTACCCTCCCTAAGGGATCCACTCTGATTAGCCACCTGGCTCTCCCTATTTTTATGGGCATCCTATACTCTTGCCAATTCAGTCATTTGACCCATTGTATCGCTAGTATCTCGTTATTCTCTTTCCTATCCAGCCAAATGACCTCTGTTCTTACTGGTGGCTTTCTCAACTCCTGCTGGCATAGATTTTGAACCCCATATACCTAGTTACTTACTTCATTCTTGATTGTCTAGCCGTCAGACTCCTCTGTCTGCAAGGGCTCCTGTTTTTATAGTTTTCCTTTAACACTAGAATGACCGGGGACGGTCAATTGACCGTTCGCGTTTTTCTTTCGCGTACCACTTCGTTATCTTTCGATTTATGAGTCTGAATTTTTTTGACTTTTAATATTTTGGAACAAATAATGCGAAAATGAAGTTTTTTTTGGGGGGGATGCTTCAGGTCAAGAGCAATGCCAGCTTTTACCTAAAATGACCGCGAGCGGTCAATTGTCCGTACTTGCATTTTATACCGTTATTTAGATCTCTTTGTCGATTCTTGGTGTCAATTGTGTCAAATATCATAGCGTGCACCTTATCACAAGCGTACACCACTCAAGTTTGACCCTTATGTCTTCACAACAGTTTTTACATATGATTTTAACGTTTATGTGAAGGAGAGACATATTAGCAAAACCACAGTATGTTACGTCGTAAAGAGCTACTAAAAATTTTTTATGGGCAGTGGTGATCACTTCTTTAGCTGAAATGCGCTGTTACGTTTGGTCGTAGCTGCTGGCAGCCAAGCCTGGCGCCGCCGCACCCCGCTGCCCCTGCCCGCCGCATAGCCTGCAGGGCTGACCCTGAGAGCCCGGGGAAGACCTTCCCGCGGCATGTTACAATACGCGACGGTATGCTCCATGGAGTACGGCTCCCCCTTTGAAAGGGGGAGCCGTAAAGCTTTCTTTCTTATTTCTCTACTTTCTCCCGCTCATCCCCGCACTCCCCACTTCTATATCCTTCCGAAGATACACAAGCCCAACAACCCTGGCCGGCCAATAGTTTCCTCTTGCCACTCCCCTACTGAACGCATCTCCGCTTTCGTCGACCATTACCTTCAACCTTTAGTCCATTCCCTGCCTTCCTACATCAAAGATACCTATCATTTCCTTGATCTCCTCCTCTCCACCCCCCTCCCTAATGATTCCGACATCATCATGGCCACCATTGATGTCACCTCCCTATATACCTCCATCCCCCACGCCGAAGGCTTATCCGCCGTTAAGCATTTTCTTGATACTCGCCCTACTCCTCATAACCCTAGCTCCGATTTCCTTATTGACCTGTCCCACTTCATCTTGACTCATAACTCCTTCTCCTTTAATGACCGTTTCTACCTTCAAACCAAAGGCTGCGCCATGGGCAGTAGATTCAGCCCTTCCTATGCCAACCTTTTCCTCGGCCGTGTCGAAGAGTCCTTCCTATCCTCAAAACCCCTGAAACCCTTACTCTGGCTCCGATACACCGACGACATTTTCCTTCTCTGGCCCCATGACGTCGATTCTTTTAATTCATTTATTTCCGCTCTCAACGATTTCTCTTCTTTCTCCTTCACCTCTCATTTCTCTTCTTCCCATGTTACCTTCCTGGATGTAGATATCACTCTCTCCAACCACCATTTCAACACCTCAGTCCACATCAAACCCTCCAATAAGCAGCAATATCTTCATTATAACAGCTGCCATCCCTCCCATACTAAAAGATCCCTCCCCTACTCTCTTTCCACACGAGGCTTTCGCATATGTAATAACCCCGATTCCCTTGATAAATTCCTTTCCTCTCTACACCAATCCCTTCTCCGACGAGGATATCCTGAGACTCTTCTCAATAAACGAATTCTCAGAAAACCCTTTCCTCATAAACCAACCCAAAATAAGGAGAATTACAACCTCTCCCTCTGTACCACCTACTTCCCAGGCGTCCATGCCCTCAAAAAAATCATTAAAAACCTTTTCCCACTCCTTTCTGACAATCTCACCACCAAAAACACATTCCCCAAATGTCCATCTCTCACCTTCAGGCGTCCCCCCAACCTCTCCAGCATTCTAAAAACCACCAAACCGCTGACTAAACCCTATATTAGCTCTAAAACCCCACCCAACTCCTGCCATCGCGCGAGATGCAAAACGTGCCCTATCCTTATCACCGACCCCCTCCCCGCTAAATTCCTCTCCCACCCTCTTCCTTCCGTCCCCTCTCGGTCATGTACTTCCCACAATGTTGTTTACATCCTCCTGTGCAACCTGTGCGATTCATACTACATTGGTCTCACCACTAACGCCCTCAGTGTTAGAATGACCGGCCACCGAGCCAGCTGCAAGCCGTCCTCGCCCAATGCCTCCTTCCCCGTCCCGATCCATGTTTCCTCCCACAATCTCATTTTTGATAAATGCTTCCGTGTAGGCGTATTGGCTTCCCTCCCTCCCTCTGCCTCTCCCCTTCAATTGCGTTCGCTAGAAAGTGCCTGCATCTGGCTTTATTCCGCACATAATCCGCCCGGATTAAATCGCGCTCACTGACCTCTCCCGCCCCTTCTCCCCTTTCCCCTCCTTCAATCCCCTCCCGCCCCTCCCCTTTTCTCCTTTTCACATCCCTTTCTCCTCCTCTGACCCCCTCCCGCCTCTTCCCCTCCTTGCCATTCCCTCTTCCTCTGACCCCCTCCCGCCCCTCCCCTCTTCTCCCTCCCTACCCCTCTCTCCTCCCATCTCACCCCACCTCTTGTTCCCTGCCTGTCCATCATTTTGTATCCGTCTATCTTTGAGAAAGGTTCTAGAGCAACCGAAATATCAACTTATAGTGTGAGTGTTCTTTTTTATGTGTTTATATTTAATTCCGCCCACCTGTGGCATAGTTTATATATATATATATATATATATATATATATATCTGACTTCTCAATTTTCTACAGCTGAAGAAGGGCCTACATGCCCAAAACGTCCCAGTAAGTCCTCTCTCTCTTTTTACTTTTCTTTCCCCACCCCCTGTCAAGTGTTATATATATATATATATATATATATATATATATATATATATATATATATATATACATGCATTTGTATGGTGTGGGGGGAGGCGGAAGGGGGGAAGGGGAATGTGGCTGCGTCACAGGTTAAGGAGATCCTTACGAACTCCACTTTGCAATGACTATGTATTTTATTCTAACTCACTTCTTTAAGAACTTGACTGTGTGTTTTTCCAGCTTTTTTATCTTTTACTGTGTGACCTAATTCTGTCTTTTCTTTCTTGACTGACAATCCGGTTGGTGCTCCGCTGACGTATATGGTGTTAATAATAAAATGATTAATTCCTTTGTCTTCCACATACAATTTTTATTAAAACTCACGACCCGAGTTTCGTAGCGTCGCGACATTATTCCTTTGTTTTATCATAATGACTCAAATTGATTTTCTTGTTTTGCTGTGGTCTTTACTTTTTAACTTTGTGACGCAAGCCCTCTTCTATTTGAGACTTTTGACACCTCCTTTCAATTTGACATACTAGCTTGTATCTGTACCTTATATTCCCCCTCCACCTTAAAAAACTCCTCACCACCTTATAATAAGTTTATCAGGGCTTTCTTCTAAATAAGATATACGAGGGTAGACTTAAAAGTAAGGTCTCCAATTTTTTTGTCATAGAAAATGACATTTATTTACATTGTTGGATACATCTTTGGAAAGGTCATGGCTTCAGCTATTTTTCAATGTAGTCACCCTGGCGCTCGATGATTTTCCTCATCCGCATGATGAACTTTTGAATACCGTCGTCATACCAGCTTCCGTCCACGTTGCGAAGGCGTTGACCTCTTCTTGCACCTCGTCGTCCGTCGCGATCTTAATCCCTCCTAGGTGTTTCTTCAGGGTGAGGATTATTGCTGGTGGATTTCATGCCCCGGGAAACCACTATCAATAAGGAAAGATACTGCCACACATTACAAAAGCTTCGGCGCGCCATCAAGAACAAACGTTCAGGAATGCTGACGAAGGGGGTCTCATTTCATCACGAAAACGCGCGACCGCATACGGCTAGTCAGACGCAGGAACTGATCTCGAAGTTTGGGTGGAAAGTGATTGGGCACCCTCCGTACAGCCTCGACGTCGCAACAAGTGATTTCCACATGTTCCTCACCCTGAAGAAACACCTAGGAGGGATGAAGATCGCGACGGACGACAAGGTGCAAGAGGAGGTCAACGCCTTCGCAACGTGGACGGAAGCTGGTATGACGACGGTATTCAAAAGTTCATCATGCGGATGAGGGAAATCATCGAGCGCCAGGGTGACTACATCGAAAAATAGCTGAAGCCATGACCTTTCCAACGATGTATCCAACAATGTAAATAAATGTCATTTTCTATGACAAAAAAAATTGGAGACCTTACTTTTAAGTCTACCCTCGTCTTGTCTTGACAATGACACTAATGTGTTGAAATCTTAAAGACATTGGAATTTGCCCTGAAAAAATCATTCGACTTTACCGGTATTCGAACCCGGATCTCCCAATTGCCGGTCATGTGTGTTAGCCAGTTACACCACCAAGCCACCTTAATTCAAGGCGAGTTTCAGCGGAGAGGTTAATACGAACAAGTTGTTCTCGTCTCTAGTCTACAATTCCGTCCCCTGTGCTACAATGTTCATATAAACTCCCGCTGAAATTTGCCTTGAGCTATGAAGGCTTGGTTATGTAACTGGCTAACACAACTGAGAGATCCGGGTTCGAATCCTGGTCAAGTCAAATGATTTTTTCATGGCGAATTTCACTGTCTTTGATGTATATATTTGCATCCATGCGTGTGACAGCGTACCACATCATTTGTGCAATCGCAATGATTGGAAAATTGTTGAACCCGTCGATAAATGTTAAAATATAACAAAGATACAATTGTTCGTCATGAGCGTTAAGAATTTTGTGACAATATGACGACACAAGGTTCTTATAGATGAGGCCAAGATGGCGGACTTTGTTTGCATCACATGGTCTTGCCTACCAGAGTCTGATTTACACATCTCCCCCATTGAGACATTTTTAAGGCACACCTTCATGCAATAGGCAAAAGTAAAATGAATGCCGCAAACTTCCTCAGGCCCTCAACCCGTGCTCCCTCGTACTGCATGGCTATAGCTCGTGTCAACATTGCTTACCTCTCAATACTTTCTTTCCCCTATCAGTGGAACTCTTTGAGTCTCTTTCCATGCGTGTAGTGGCAAAATACATATATATTAACGGTCCCTCTCCATTGGGAGCATATCTGTAGTGTAGTAGTGCATGCTTTTGAGGTTTCGCCTTGTGACACGCATTAACGATTTATGCTCATGCATAATTAGCCGTAGTTGCACTAACTTTAGGGTGTAGTGTAATGCATGTTGGTGACTACTCACCCCCTACCGCACACCCTTGAGGTGGCTTGCAGGGTATTTTGTGGATGTAGATTTCATTGAGTCATTACATTAAAATATTGTCAAGTGTTGTCAAAAGTAACTAGGCGCATTTTTGCCACCATGATAACTCCTCTTCAATATTTTGATTTGCAAAGTACACAGTGTTGGAAATTTGATTTCAACTCGCGGTACTTTGACAATTTCCACGTTTTCCTAAAAGCTCTTTCTCCTCGTGTGTGATTACTTTTCTCACCTGCAACTATGATCACTCAACCTTGCGTGATTTTAATCAGCTGTTTTTTGTTTTTAAAGTTTTAATAGCAAGTCTTCTTATGCCTTGATTTCAACATATATTTTACACAATTATGAGACATGTTTGCTGCCGGTTTATTGAAAACAGATGCATTTGTCACGCATTGTTTGACAATGTTTTGCTTTTATTGTATTACCAAAGAAACTGGATGAAACTTTGTAAAAAAGAAGGAAGGAGAAATCTTAATGCGTCAAGGTCTTTAAGAAAGTAGATTAGCTGAGAGGTAGACACTGCGTTCTTAACTGTCGTGGAAATGTTGGCGAATTAACGTATCTAAGTAACTTCAGCATTTTTAGTTAACATTCATGATTGTTAAGAATGGACAATTATGAACGGAAAATTCTCCAAAGTGCTTCTTCAAATTATGCTTCAAACTGATAACATTTACCTAAAAGCGCACCTTTACCGCAATTTCCTATTAAGGTGGGGATGGTATTTGTCTTTAATATGATTTTTTTCGTTAATATGAGAGGGCTAAGGCAATAGCCTATCTCGAAACGTTTCATTATTTCATCTGCGTAAATTACCTCTGAATGAATCATCATTAAATAAACTGCGGTTGTCCCGTTCGAACTTTATAAATATCAATGGACTGTTAGTTAACGTTTACAGATAATGTATTATCGAGTAAGTATCGTTAAGTTTCATCTAGATTCACCTTTATATCTAAGCAACATATCCCTACGGACTGGATTACGTAGGTATACGTCCTTGATAGGAGCAGCGCATAACTTTGTCGTGAGTTAATACTGACTACGGTCATCAGTCTCGTATTTATTTAGCTTTGAATGAGCACGTTTATTGCAAGATAATTAATTCGCTAGAAAAAATAAAGTTCATTTGCGACCTTCAAGTTAAGTTAAATTTCTCCTTTAAAAGAACATGTTTTTACCTCGCATATTGATTGTAAACTTCCGCCTACGTTCCCCCCTATTTTTTACTTGCAGTATTTTTAGTTTTACTGCTTACTCGGTGCATCGACACGTCACCTCAGTGATAGAGGGCAAATATTGAGTCATTCATCTGTTGGGTAGCCAGTCAAAGCTACAAGGCATCCAGGCACTAACATATAATTGCGTACGCATGAGTGACTGTGATGGTTTGAACCCTTAATTAAGGTTACAGATCATTGGAGAGCAACACTATGGAATCATAACCACTGGAAATTTTTTTTTTTTAATTTATGCCAGTGTGCATAATAACTTTTTCATAAGCGTTCTCGTGATACTTATTTCTTTTATTTTTTATTTATTTATTTGACAACACCCTCGAAAACTACTACTAAAACAACTACTCATTGGGCCTGTATATCAGGTGTATTAACAATTCATAACGGACAACACAACCAACCATGCCAAGTGAAAAATCCTCCCCAGGCGGGATTCGAACCCGCGCCCTTTGAGTTAGCAGGCGAGGACGTTACCCCGCCGCCACCGCCGTGAATTGTGATTCGTGATGTGATGTCATTTCTTTATAGTTAAAGGTGAAACAGAAATAGTTTTGGATACTAAAGTTCAGTTTCATAATATTTAATGATCTAAGAATTGACATTTATTACAAATTTAATTGAATAAAATTGCAAAACATAGAAATAATTTGAAAAATTGAAAAGCGCAAAACCTTCTATCACCCATGATGTCGTCGTGAGTACGTCAAGAATTGGTGTACTTCACCTAAATACTATATGT
Organism: Pyrrhosoma nymphula; assembly: GCA_963573305.1. Lineage (NCBI taxonomy): Eukaryota > Metazoa > Arthropoda > Insecta > Odonata > Coenagrionidae > Pyrrhosoma > Pyrrhosoma nymphula. Next base: position 3,042,479 of record OY754337.1, read on the forward strand.
TGGAAGCAGGAAGGCAATGAATTCGCCAATGTGGAACTGCATTTGAAGGGATATTTGTGAAAATATTCTAGAAAATTTAAGCAGTAATTTGGAATACTTGCTTTTGACAAAAACCTGTATTGCACAGTTGAACTTTTTTTCGAGACTCAAATGAGCGTTATCTCTTTATTTTCTCGTCACCTACGTTCACGCATTGTGACGTAGGCAGCCGAATTAGACCTGAGGTATGGAAGGAGGGAGGAAATGGAATGAAAAATAATTTCTGTTTGGTATGAATGTCGGAGGCCGAATCATACACCCTACAATCAAATTTGTAATAAAGCCACATGATTGGTTCGTCTGGATTCGGTGTTAACTAGCATTCCTCCTTTATGTCTCCACGAGGTTTCAACTCAAATGCTATAGATATTGTGCAACTCTCCGTGTTATTTCGTAGTTATCTAGTTATCAGGAACCTTTTGGATTTTTCTTAGTTTTTCCCCGCTCACAAATTTAATTCTTATTAATAATTTGGATTGCTAATACTGCTGACACATTCACTATTGAGTTACATCACAGACGTAAGAATTTTGGAATTCGTGGTAATAATGATAAGTGTTCTATGAATAAGGGCCTAGAAACAATCCAAAACATATGCACTACGTGGACATGGGGCTTGAAAGTAACTACCTTATTATTAGGGAATTCTTTTGAATGAGAAAAATTCATCCTGGATCGTTCGGAGTCAAATGAAATGATTTTGAAATTCTCTAAAGCCAAAGAGAGGTGCCACAGCGAGATTTTTTCGTGGATTCATTTTAGTAGTTTCTGCTCCCATGATTTTGATCAGATATTTCGGTGGATATACGACTTCGGAAAAGCCACTTAGGAATCCTGTATAGAGGACATTACTAACTTAATTCGGCATTTCCTAACCACATGCAATGATTACTATTTGTCCGCAAAATCGGTGAATTCCAATTATCATAGTGTTGCGTTCCATCGTTGAATTCGTGGTGCATAATCCTGTTGTGAGAAAAGCAAGCTGAACATGTTTTCGACCGTAAGGTCGTTGCTGTCATCCACAGCTGTGTTTCTGTCTGCTTTTCGCTTGATCTTCGGTTTGTTGTTATAATACATTTTATCTTTTCATTTTACTACCATTTTGCTATATCATTTTATGATTGCCATGGGGTGTTTCTCTGACCTGACGTAGATATTACAATTCTCTTGAGACAACGCAACAAGAGGTCCACAGTTTAACATCCAATCCGCCTTACGAAATTCTGCGCTTGAAGTTCCCTCCATTTATAAACCAAGTTGGGGGCCGCATTTCCTGTAAAACCACCGTCACCGCTGTGATTTGAAGTCGGGCCGTCGCGTCGGGATGGGCCTCGAGCCTCCACACCAACCCGTTCCCCTCCATTATTTCAATTCGAGTGCTTTTATAATTCTCATATTACTCGAAAAATTCACATAACTTGCCTGCATCTCTAGAAACTTATAGAATCGACAGAATAATACACTGCCGAATTGGCCGGTACCAAAGTTCTTTTTTTTCCGCATACCGTTATAGGCTACAACCAAAACAAAGTGAGACACTTTGCTTAAGCCCGTTCCACGCGATAGGTACTTGATCCAGCACAAGACCTAGTATTATGCTAGCTGGTACTTGACATTGAGGACGGAATCCAGTACTATGATAGAAAGCGTGACAGATGGTTTCACACGATCATTGAACTTGTGCTTGCGATGAAGCGGTACTGTCGCTTACTGTTAAAAGAAAATGGAAAATTTCCATGAAAGAAGGCGACTTTTGGCTTCTGCAGTAATAGCAGGGATTGTCGCGACATTTTCACCGCACATTTTCACCGCCAAAGAGTGAGTAACACCCGCGATAACAGTGAGGCGCTGATTAAAAAAAGTGAAGATCGCACTTCGACTGTAAAAGCTAACGTGGTTGGTCGACGGCTACTAGGTCCTACTGGGAGCTAGTAGCAAACTAGTACCACATCAATTACGAATCAAGTAGTCCAGCCAGTATGATAGCTATCATGCTTGTTAGCCAGCATGCTGGTTCTATATCACACGGTACTGGAAAGCTATTATACTAGCGAGTATCCTCGACCTTGTGCTGGATCAAGTATCATGCGAAACGGGCTTTAGAAACACTTCTCGTCCTTCGTCCTTCCCCCTTCCAACTCATATCCCGCATTCCCTGCCCTCTTCGTGGCTCCTGTCCTAACACCCCTTGCCACACGCCCCTGCCGCGGCTCAGCTGGTTATACGTGCAGAAGTATATTGATTTCTGATCAGTGGCCATACTCCCGCATATTTTTCCGCCGTCGAGGCAATACTTATTTGTCGTTGCCAACTCTTGGCTGGGAGACGAGTCGAGAGGAGAGACGGGTCCATCTTTCTCTCGTCCGCAGCGTGGAAATCGTTTCCCGTGATTAATGCTCCAGCAATCTCCGCCACTTGCCGTGTCCGCGGTGTTACATCTTCCCTCCACTCCCACATGATCTCTTCCCTCACCCCTCCCTCGCTGACTAGCAGTTTTTGGACTGATTTATTTCTTCGCGGAAAAATCTTATTTCTTTCCAATGTTGCGTCAGTCCCGCAGCGTTTGCAATTGTGATTAATACTTTTTAAAGGAGTACCGTAACATACTGCCCTCTATGGTGTCGACACAGTATTCGTTACGGGGGATCGCCTCATATTCCAACCCCATTCATCCCTCCTCTTTAATTCCCCACTTCTCAGAAATATGATTTCACTTCCAATATGGAAGACGAAATTTGGCCAGAAAAAATACATTCTTATCGTGGTAGCATTTTTTCCTGAAACATGGATTTCATTATGGAGGTGGAATATTCAGTAGCCTCTTCAATCCTGCGGAGAAGGAGTTTGTTGTTCATATGACTGGTTGTTTCTCTGCAGTGTCATTTATGCATTTCTACCTGCCTTTCTTGTTGTAGCGGCTACCATTGGGGGGCACAGCCAAAAGCTGAAGTCATTATCCTAGTGATTAGGAAAACATATGTGAGTACTTTAGTAGGCGTTAAAATGCACATACTACGCCTTAAAAAAACACTCACTTGACCACATTGTAGCATATATAATAATTCAGTGCAAAGAGCAAAGCCTTCGACGATAATCACTCGGCATACCAGTCAAATTTCAGTCAGGATTTGGCTGCAATTTTTCTTAGGTAGCGAAAGTTAAAAATTCCTAAAGCCACCAGGAATTTATCGCATGTTAAATTTTTTATAGGTTTATTAGTTGTTGTTTTTACTGGTTCAAAATCGATTTTATTCATTTCAATTTTATCTAATCTGAGCACAGAACAGGCACTCATAACTTGACGCCTACTAATGTAGAACATTCACTAACTCGACTAGGTGCTAGGCGTTGTTCAGTTCCTACATTTCGAAGACGTTTGCTGTTTGACCATGGGTCAGCGCTGAAGGAGTGGAGGGTTGCCGATGAGAGTACTTGCGCGTGTGTGCTACTGGCACGTGGCTCTGCTTCCATCCTGGCTGCAGTACGGTTGTGCGGCATCTTTGATGTCGATCTGTCAGCAAAATAAGTGCGCCATAAAGCACTGCTTTGAAGAGCCACGAGTTACGAGACTCCCGTTCAAGTGAGATGCAGTTTGGTGCCGGCAGATTTAGTTTGGACGCTTGAGTATGAAGAAATTACGGGAAATATTTTGGACCGTCCTCACATCGTAAGTTTTGTAAGGCATTGACGCTCCTTAATAAGCGAACAGAATGTTCAACACAATGGACACTGCAGCGCAAGCCCGTGGCCTTGAGGTTTTTTCCCCTTGCAACTTAAGAGGCGTAACTGACTGCAACTGAGCGTGCATCTGATTTTGAAGGGACAGACTCATTTACTTTGCTTCCACTTTCTCCATGCGGTGCTTTGGAACGCAGAGGTATTTTTTACTCTCTTTATATTAACTCACACTGTCTGTCTATGTAATATGGGCGAAAAAAGTTTCCCAACAAACGGAGCGTCGCCACTATCGCTCTCGGGGGAAAATCGCTTTCCTTTCTGATGGCATATTATTCTTAGGTCTCGGCCACGACGAGGGCAATTCAAACACAGTAAGGTGATGGACTAATCGTCCGAATCGGTGATGATTCCCGGCTGCTCGCATGACCCGAGTGAGTTTCGCGCTGGCCCCAAGAACGGAGGCTCATTAGATAACCTTGAATTCATTTGAAACGTTCCTTTGAATTCTCTCGTACGGCTCAACTAAAACCAGGTAGTGATAAACAGTTTTCCTTAAGAAAAACTCCGTAGGTAAGACCACATGCAGCTTATCGCTATAAGACTAATGACAGTTGATCGGTAGGTTATGTGGAATGTGGATTTGGATTAATTTGCTTTTGAAGACACTATTTCTCTGTGATAACTTCCAGGGATATTCAAAACATTCCATTAAGTCCAGGAGAGAGGGGATAAATCGATGAGACAGTTGAGGTAGTCTCAACTTCGCTCAAATATCGAGGGCAATGGATTTGAATAGAAAGACAATATATATTGCTGGCTAAAATACCAGAGGGAGGGGATGAGATGATGACAACACGACAAAGAAGCGACGTTCAAGATGCACGTCTCGAGATGATATTGGCAGCATTCGTAAGCATCCTGCTGACAACTCCCTTACTGTTGGCGGGGTGGCCGTGATAAAGAGGACATTAAACTTAAAAAGTACCTGTATGATGAGAAGCCGCCTCCATGAAGCCGATATGAGAAGTTCCAGTTAAGCAAGAAAGCCGGAAATTAGCGAAACTAATTAAACGGCGAGGTTAGAATGCGGTCATTCGTAACGGGATCATATTAGAATATCGTAACTTTCATCAATGATTAAACATTATAATTGTTGATTATGGACATATTTAGCAATTGAGAACATGCAATTGTTGGTAAGTATAGCTTTATTAATTAATGGTACTTTTTAGAACATTTCCCTATTTAGAAAAATGTTATATTCCTCCTGTTTGTCACGTATCACCAAAAAACAACTAGGAAAAATAGATCGAGGCATATATGTCTGCATTTTTGGAGAGCTATTTCTGCAGTCGGGCCGGGACTGCTGTTGAGAACACCACCTCGAGTGACGTCTAAGGATTACCTACGCCCGAATCTTTCGTATTTTCATCACTTCCTTACATAAACGACGTCGTACCTTAATGCGAAGAAATAATATATGTTCAGGACGCCTGTCCCATCCACATTGCACGAAACTCAGGAGATTTTTCGAGGAGCATTCGCACCGTACAGCGTAACCCTTCCCTCCAAACTCACAGTACTTGAATCCAATTCAAAATATTTGCGACTTAATGGTCAAGGAATGACAGAATGCCAAAGGAAAGAACCAAGAGACACTGAAAGGTCACTCAAAGGCATCTTTGGGTTGGCGCCCTACATTATTTCAATATTAAATAGGGTCATTGAGACAAAGACTTCAAGGAGTCATTGATTGTGATGGGGGTGAAATTAAATACTGTTTAATTGTAAAGTATGAGTTAAACCGTTCGTTAGTACTTCTACTATGTATCTCCATTTTCAGTGGGCGGAAAATTTGTTCCCTTTGCATTTCATTTAACAGACAGTTCGACAAGCCCTAATTGAGTCAACCACACCCCTCCTGCGGGGGCACCCTCCCTCCTCCTGCCCTCGCGTGGGCTCACTGAAGTCGCTTAAAAAAAATAATAAAATGCACTGAGAATATGAGAGACATTAAAACGTGACGTAATGCATATGAAAATAAAGAGAGTATAATAAAAACTTTGTTTTTATGAGATTATTTTTTTTTACTCTCGTCACCGTGAATGCGGTTGACGTTTCCGTCGGCGAGTCGCGCGTTTTCATCCTTCTTCTCGTTCCGTGAGCTCAGGTTTGAGAATGGCCGCGTTTGTTCTCACGTTATACCGAACATCGTGCCATTTTATTTCATATAGAGAAGTATTTCTGTGCACTGCGTGCGTATTCCAACGACATTGCTAGCCCTCGTCCACAACAACTTACAATGGCTTATTATTATTATCATTTATTTGTCTTCGTATAAGGTCATACACATAGCGGTATGAATTTAAAAAAATTCACTGCGAGAGAGACATAGTTTCCCCTTTAGGATAACATTCTCTTTGGGGTTAACCGACTCTTCTTCGTCTAACAAAATTTACATCAATGTAGAAAAAACAACAAAATCAGTCACTGTGCAGCCAATTACAAATCAATTTACAAAAATTATTAGAAGATACAAAAAATGTAAACAGTAAGAAAATGAAAATGGAAAAATACATTGATAATGCCGGAACACACAGCGGTTATATCTGATTGGAGATCACTGCAATGAACAAATTCATAAAAAATGTGACGAGCCTTTTTGCAGGAAAAGAATCTAAAGTGATTTAATTACAAACAAGCATAAGATGCACAATGCAAATTAAAATAACCCAAGTATCTTCACTCTATTCAAACAAAAGACCTTTACTCATTCCTTTTAAACAAATATTCTACCTCCTTGTTCTCGAATAACCATTCCTTAACAAGTTTAAAAAATGTTCTTTCTTTATCAATACCAGTTATATTGAAAGGTAGGGAAACAAACAATTTAGGGCCAAGATAAAGAAATGATCGGAGAAAATTTTCATTTTTTAGTTTAGGTGTAGTAATATTATAATTTGCTCTTAGAGTATTGACTCTGGATTTCTCATGTTCTCCATCACTGTTATAAAAAATCTTAAAACCTTGTAAACAAACAAATGCCTTACGGGTAATATATTCATCTTTTTAAATATAGGAAAGGAATACGCCGTGGTTGAGGCTCGCGTCATTACCCTTAATTACCATTTTTTGGGATACCAGTAGTGGATTTATATTTGTGGAGTAGGTAAGCTCCTCCCCAGCACGTAATTTCGTACTGTAACCTCGAGTTCACAAGAGAAAAATAAACGATCTCTAGCACAGATAATGTAAAAATGTATCTCAGTTGATAGAATTTTCTAGTGACGGAGATCAATTCTATTTTTAATTTGTTTATGTGACTTTTCCAATTATAGTGTTGGTCAATGTAAATTCCTAGATATTTTATGTCACTGACTTGCTCAATTTCGGTGCATTCATCACAGGATGGGAAATTGCCATCGAATCATTGGTCACATCTAAAGAAAAGTTAATTCTGTTATTTAAAGTTCAGTTTAAAAGTTTATTCTTGCATTCTTGTTTCAAATACGGAACTGTGATTTAGACATCTAACCAATCACAGACCACCACTTCAGAAATCGATCTTAAAATCGAGCACGTGAGTTTTGACATTTCCCCGAACTAGTCCAGCCAAGTGAAATTGTAAAAAGTGCGTTATGAATGAAAAAAAACAGTGCTACTGTAAGTCTTCCTTCCTTTTATTATATTGGTGAGGGCTATTTCTCTTTAAAACTTCTCGGCATCCATACAGGGGACTCAACTGCAACACGAATTACGTTTTCAATATCGCTTAACAGGACGCTATGAGATATCGAGTATAGCAGTTGATAGCTCCAGATTATCAATTTTGAAGCAGGCCTTGCTATTGGCTTGAGTTGAAAATTGAGATGGGCCCAAACTCAGGTCAAGTGAAGTCGTGCTACTCCGGCTTTAAGCCGTTGTGAACTGGCAGTAAGGTGTTCTCAGTCTCATCTGTGGAGTCGCACCGGCTAACGTTAAGTTGCTGTGAGCTAGACTTTAGACTGTCAAGCAATCCCTGCCTATGTTTTCCACCCTTCTGTGTCTTCTCTAGTGCCCATCTCTCTTCTCCTCTCGTGGAGTTCCGTTTGTCATCCATTTGGACCCTCGTAATGACTTCTTCATCCCCACTCGCCGTCTAAAATCCCAATTCTTGAATATGTGCATTCTTTTCGGATTAAACACCGGGTCAAGCCCTTTTTCACCGCCGACGACGTTTCGATGTGCGATTGAGTCGCTCGTCGTCTTCAGGGGAAGAACCAGAAGCCCTGAAGGCGATGAGTATCGAAACGTAGGCGGATATGGAGGGTCTGAGACGGTGTTAAGCCCGAGAAGAATTTAGATTCTATATTCGCCGGAATAGAATAATTATTTTCTTAAATCCCACTTCTTCTCCACCCTATTGTTCCCCACTCAACCAACATTCTCCCTTCAATCACAGCATTCAGCATCCTCTCAATCCTCATCGTCCACCCTGATTTCTCTGCCGAGTACATACTGACCTGCTATATATCTATAATCAGGGCCGGCAACAAAGGGGGGGGGGCAGAGGGGGAAAATGCACAGGGGCCAGGGATTAAGGGGCCCGAAAATCCTGTCACCGGGCATCCTGTCAAAAAAGTAAGATTTAGTTCAATATAATGATTTAATGTAAATACAGTTTCGGAAATTTTCGAAAATTACGTGAAATGAGGACAATGACTCGGAAACTACTGAAAGAAAAACACTTTTTTAAGGTGTGAAAATAGTCTAAAAAGTATTTTTTAAAGAGTTTTGGAGGCAGCGAGAATCAAATCTCATTCAACATTTGACATACTTAAGAGCAAATAAATCCATAGGCTCTGCACACCCTATATTATGATTTTATATTTCGTTCTGTGAATTCTCGCCATGTGCTGAACATAACCGTGGAAAACATGATTTGATTCGTCCGGTATTCGAATTCGAAAGTTTTACCGGTCAGTTGTTTAAGCCGTCAAGTCTGCTTACTATATTGAATAATACCCATGGACTGACTATAACTGGGAGGTCCGGGTTCGATACTCAAGTGGGAAATCAAATGTTCTTTCTTTGATGAATTTCCACCCTCTGGTTTGGCACCATGTGCTCGATTGCTTGCAAGGATTTCTTTTGGCATTGCGCCGAGAAATGTCGGTTTCCAACTTGCAAAAAAAAGATTGCTTACTTTTATCAGGCATTTATTACTCCCTTAAGGCAGTATATTGCCTTTCACATTTCCTCAGGCTAGTGAATAATATTCTCAATTTATCGAATTCAGACTGTGAGAACGTCTATGAAAGCTAAGCTTCAAAAGTGAAAAGTGATGTCATGGTTCACCATCTGCCTGACGGAGGGCACCACGTTCCGCTCGATGCTTTCCCGAGGAGGACGAGACCCATGGCGTAGTCAAAGGAGCTTACTTGTTAGTGGTGAAACACCACCGGGTGCATATATATATATATTGAATATTATACTCCCTATATTTTTGGAAGTGCTCGAAATGTGAGCAAAGAATTTCATTAAGTGCCGTCGATTTTGATGTTACTCATTCAAATGAGCTTTTTCATTTAGATTCAAATCATTACAATTGGTTGGTGTTAATCTCATGGTGTAGATTCCGTCCAAGATAATAAGAACTTACATCTAAGGTCTTATTATGTTCATATTCCACAACATCTCGCCTGATTCCTCCCTTTTTGTCCGTCCAAGATAATAACTCAGTTGGAAAATACCAATGTGGCTTAGAAAGAGAAGAAAAGTGAACAGTTTTTTTTTTCAAGATCGTACGATTTAAACAAAGGATACAATCATGGATTCTTCGATCACGTGATTCCCTTCCTGAAACGGCAAGGAACGTAGACAGGGAGTATTTCTGTCTACTGCGCTATTGTCTTGGACGCTCTCTAGCTGTGTCGTGAAATGCATCATTCCATGGAACTTTAGGGTGAGTGACGAAGTCTGAAGTTGAACATTAATTGTAGCGAGTGGCGAAACTCATGTAAGATTGGAAACAGTGGAAGGCGTTGTTAATTTGAGAATGCATTTTGTTTTCTAGATTTCCATTTTTTTTCTCTCCTGGCTACTTTGCACAGCTATTGAAAAGCTTCGCTTCGCTATTTCCAATTTGTTGCCCTTGATCCTGCCGGCCCCGATGGGAGGTGGGGGTTATGTCTCCCGAAGTAATGGTCTCGGGTTTGAGTCCCGTCAGGGTGGATTTTTACCCGCGTGTGTCCATCCACTTCGATGTGAAAGGACTAACGAGCTGTTTTCGGGGTCAGTGGGAAATAGTTAAGAAAAGGTCAATTGAAAAGTATTGAAAAACCATAGAGTATAAGTGTTCCGTAATAATAGTCAGATTTCCGGCTTAGTATCCTCGGTAAATCACCCATCACTGTATGTAAAAGGTTGATACCATTCATTCGCTTCACTGATCGCGATATCTCTGGAATCATCAAACGTATAGCATTGACATTTGATACGCAGTTCCATCTTAGGCCCTTTTGGTATTCGCTAAGAAATCTTTAGAATAGAAATAACAAATCTCACAGGGCTTAAGTAGATTAAAAGATGTATTGTGGAGCTATTACTCCGTTAAAAGGAAATGATATCAGCTCAAATATAATACAAGTCCTTTACAGTGTTCTAAGAGTTTCCTTACCCCATAAATAGCTGTTATCTGAGGAAAAGAACTGTCAACATTTTCATCGACGAAAAAAGTGAAAATTGCTGAACTCGCAAAAGTTCCTGGCGCTGCGCAATGGACAATTTTGGGACATGGGCTACGGGACCTTCAACATGCTGCGAAATGGGGGAGAAGGGTTTTTCAATGAGGAGGGTCGGAAAAGCTTTCTAATTGCTACCAACACAAGTACCTCGGAAAGTGCTCATGACTCACTACTATCTGTTGTCTCGTTTTATATCGTCTCACAATGAGACCTTGAAATAGAGGTGATGTAATAGCGACGGGTGATTTTTAACCACTTGCCTATTGACCTGCGAGTGTATTTTTCGTGAATTAATTTGGTTCCCCTGCCTCGCCCTTTCTCTCGTAGCTTACATCTCTTCCACTCCGTCCTTCCACTTCACACCCTCCACATCTCCCTCCCCTTCTTGCCGCGTAGGTCTGTGCCAGGAACTTTTGCGGAAGCAACTTTATACCGTTCACCCACCGTTTTTCCTTCGCAGACCGAATCTGCTCAGTTGTTTGGGCCTTTTGTTTTCTAGGCGCCAATTTTATTCGATTGTTTTTCAAAATACTTTTCACTAATGTAAGGAATAAAATTTTCCCCTGAATATAAATATAGCCACCTATTCGCAGTGTGTATCTATTTACGCTAAGAACCATGGAATTGTTAAAGTAGCCCTGTGATCCATTGTGCTGAGTAAGAGGGGCGGGCAGTGAGTGATAAGAGAGTAGCGAAATTGTTTCGCTGTATAATTATAAGAAGAAGAATTGCAAGACAAGCGAAGCAGCGGAAGACAGCTAAGGATACGGTTTATAGGAAATGACACCCTATTTTTGCACTCTCGTTAATAAAATAGTTCAAATTCAATTTTATTGGGTAAGAGTTCCCGATCAGTCTCCGAAGTTAAGCATCGTTGGGCTCGGCTCGAGTTTGGAGGGGTGATCCTCGGAATTCGTCCGAGTGCTGTTGCCCCTGTCTTATGCACGTGGCGGAATAGTAAGCGCGGAATGACCTTAGCCGTCGAAGCACGTTAAACGAACATACTACTCAATATTCTCTGTTGAAAACCAATCTCTCAAAACCAACCATCTCATTGCAACTATTTTTACCGCTTTCACAATTGTTGGGAGTCGTCTATTCAGACATTCTAATTATTGTCGTTTTTCAAATTAATGCGTCATTGATTACGTTCTCTGCAATTTGATCAGGGTTTATTCTTGAATGAAAAGATTTACTTATTGTGTGGATGGGGTTGAATTAATTGAATCTACTGGGCGTAGCGGTCTCTGCGACCTTGAAGGTTCAAGGTGAGTTTTCGAAGGCTATAGTACAGTAATCTTACGATGTAATGACTTGATAGTGAGGTAAGACGCAAGGGAACCTGCTGCCATACTTATCAACTCTCCTCCCTATTGGATTTCCTTCCATTTCATTTTCATCATTTTTAGAGTGTGACTAGAACATGTTTGAAGCGCTTGTGCCTTTTCCTCCAAAAGATAAAGAAATAAGAATCTTTCTCCTCTTTGTCACTGTACACATCCCTGGTGGCATTGCTCACATTACTGGAGAAATGGATTGATATTCCTGGTGAGATTTATTGCTTGGCAAACATTTCTTAAATGCACACTTGTCTGCCACTCCGATTTTCTTTCGTGGAAGTCGAATTTTTGTAATATGTTGAGAATTTCGTTCATTGAGAGTAGAGCATTAAGCCAATCGTGCCAATAATGTCTTTAGGACAGTCGAGATTTACAAATTGATTGATTCGTGTGTGTCGACGTTCCAAAGTTAATTTAATGTATAGATAGAATAAAATCCTGTTTTTTTACCATTCGGCGCTCCAAAGATGCAGAGCAATGGGAAAAGCATTTAATTTTCTAACTTGATACTGCATAGTCATATTGGAAAGAAAAAATCGCAAACTTCAATAAAATAATCTATTATCAATGGAGCAGTGCCCGGTAATTGGGGGAGATACGAACACCAACTAACGTAGGTACTGGTCATGCAATGCGTATCCTTCACTTTTGGATTATCGAGGTTTGATGGAATTTTTGTAATCGTTGAAACCGAAGAGGTTTCCTCGTCTTCTTAGGTTAGCTCCCGTGAGCGATAGGGCACACTGGGCCGGATCGCGAAAAAGAGGGACAAAAATCAGATCTTTGTCGGATATATTTGAAAATTGTCATTTATATGTATTAAGACGCGCTTGATTCATTTATGCTGTTATTTTCAACAAAAATAATTATTTTAGAATATTTAGAGGATTTTAATGCTAAATTAACTGATAATGAGGAGACTGCATAGAAAACGCCTGTTATTATTAAAGATGCATATCATAAATATAGTAAATACATATAAAGTATAGCATAATATGACTTCTAGACGTTTAAATTAGTAAATAATTTTTTTAAATAGATGAATGTAAGGCAGTTAGGAGAATTAATTCTAACGTTGAAGTGATTGCGATTATCAGCTAACAGAGGTAGTGCCGCTGAAACTAAATACCAAGTAATAATTAAATAAATATAAAAACGGTATTAAGTGCAAATTAACTCATTTATTTTAATAAAAACTTACTTAGTATCTTATCAACTTTACAATTTATATAATTCCAAATCAGATTCTCCTGAATTCCACTCTTCTTCCTCGTATTCATTCGCTGAAACAGGATATTCTTGCAAGAGCTCACGGACCACTTTCGGCAGATCTTTTAGGCCACGGTATTTATTTAATTTAGCACCTAATGTACTGACGAATGGATCAGAGGTCAGGATCAGTCTCCGGAAAACGTCTCTTCAGTCGTGTGAAATCTTGAAATTTTTATTGCGTGATGCTCGCGATTATTTCTTATATCTTTATTCCGCGATTCCTGAGCCTCCTCCGAAAGCTCTCCTATTGGAAGAAGAGCTGACTCTATCTACACCATGCAGCAGAACTTTATGTACTGTGGGTGGCATGTAGAACCACTCGTAACATTTAACATATTGTTTTACCGTGTCCATACAATATTCTTTAAATTTTGGGGGATCAATTAGAAGGCCGCATGACAAAGCTCTCAAAATATTTGAAAATTTAATGATAAGTTCTTCTTCTACCCCTGAAAATCAATTTTCTATATTATTTCATGTGAAAAGCGTTGAAGTAAAAGAATATTTTTGTAAAATAAATGGATCCTTACTAGTAAGTTCAGCTGATAGGCGGGAATTTTTGAAAAAGCGCCTAGCAGAGTTGCCATCATTCGATGTGCTATATTTTGGCTTTGGTACATCAACTATTAGACCCATTCTACTTTTAAATTTCTCCTCAAGCACTTTCTTTCTTTCCATTAGTTTTATATTTTCATTTTTATCTTGTACCTGGAAATATGATCCGAAAAATAATAAAAATGATACAGTGCCAATCTGCCACATATTCTCCTCATATTTTTTAAAAATTATGCAACTTAAACTTACCCTCCATCTTTGAAGGATATGTAAAATACATTTTAAAAATCTAGTATAGCAATGGAAAGTTGACAACCCAAAACGATATGTATTTGGATCGACTCGTTTTTTCCCAATCTCACTAAGATTATTCATTTCCGATATTTTTGCTCGGCAAATATGGCATACCATTGCTGATGATTTCGTTAATGGTGAACAGACCTGAAAAAAACGGAAATGTAATAAGCCAAAAAAGTTCATAGAAATTATTTCATAGCCATTATGTTTAACTAACTTTTCCATCAATTTTTGTCAACAGCATGATAAAGTCAATGTTGATGAATCCCTGATGATATGGTTGTAAGGTGGAAATTTGTAAATTTACATAATCCTATTCTTCTCTTGATTTTTCTGTGAACTCGTGGACCCATTTAAGCCTTATGGGCGTTCAGAACCGAGCAGAAAAAGGATGCATGTTCCTCCAAGCTACGGTAATTTCTCCACCCACAGTCTTTCTAGTCAGACGTAGGGGAACTAATAGTGATGTTACAAAAAGGCTAAGATCATCCGTATCACTTTCTTCCCACTTTTGCTTGTAAGGCGAATGACCGGAACTGCCATCGAATCCCCATTTACAAATGAGAGAGAGTATTCACCTGATATAAATAAGGGTAAAATTCATAAACAAATTTAAAAATTTATATATATTAATTAAAACACATTTAAAGAACTGCATTAAAATATCGGCAAAAAATGTAGTAGCATCTTGCAGGTGTGGTGCAATACGGATTGCAGTTAAACTTCACATTTCTTCTCTAAGATTTCAATACCATTCGGATGAGTAGTCTTTTTGGCATTCAGAATTGAATGAAATGATGAATGCAAATCATGTCCATGTTATCTTGTAGCGTTTCTTATCTGCAAATACTATTTTTGTCAGATTTGAATTGACAACTAATGCTAAACCGTCATCAGAGGACATAGTAGAGGCTTCTCTTCCCTCTTCCGCTTTTTCAATATTCGTTTTGCCCGTGTAGGGAGGGGGGGGGGTCATTGTAAGCCTCTTTAACTAGAAACGCTTCTGCGCCATGTCCTTTCTCTCTTAGATACATGGCTGTAGCAAAAGACAGTTCTGCTGGGGAAGTATTTTCTCCAAGGAATTTAGTTTTCCTTCTTTTTGATCGGATAGTGACATCCGAAAATTGTTTGTTTGGCCTACTCTTTCTTTTGTTAGATGTGTCTGATAAAAAAGGCTTATTATTTAGACAATAGCCCAAGGGATGTGATATCACAATTAAAACGCATGGAAAATACGAACCAGAGATGCTTGGAAGGATACGATACACAACATCAGGAAAATCAACGATTTGATCCAACCATGTCGCACACCTCTGTACAAAAAAAGAGTTCGTTCGAGAGCAAGCTCGCTATCTTTTGTCGTAACCAACAAAATATTTACTTTCAAAACATTTTTGAGCTCATTTTTTGTGTGCTCATCTCCGTGTAAATGTAGGCAATCCTCAAGAAATCCCGTCAAATTACTTTTCCGGTCGTCCATTGACTCTCCTTTTTTCTCCTGCATATTATCGTGAAGTTTCTTCCGCATAAATGTTAACTACATAGTTGTGAGTTGGAAATTAGAATTATTGGTTCGCTAAATGATGAAAAATATTCTTTATTTTAGAAAGTTAGGAGTTGAAACGGAAGCAAAAACAATGCCAAATTTAGTGTGGTACCTCATAGTAGATCAACTTAAAAAACGGAAATAAAAGAGAAATAGTATACCTGATTAATTATCCTTGTCGCTGTGGTGGCCAGGAACCAATAAATCATTGAATCACAACACTATTCCGAATTATCACAACACTAACACTTACTTCAGAGATCACTTCAAATCACGAAAACTATTGCCAAACGAGGACCCAACGACTAAGAACTGGCATGTGTACACATCGATGGAAAAGGAGCAACTGAAGAGCACCACAATATTGCGACTGAAGCATGGAGGAGGTTAAGAAGAGGCGTTACCGCCACCCCCAAGGACCTGGGCCCCGAGGATAACCAGGAGAGCTTTTGGTTGACCGCATAAAGAGAAATGTCCAATGCCTGAATTTTGTGCGAAAATGCATACCAGCGGAAGCCCTCCAATAAAACCCATCGGGAAAGATGCGCCTGGAGGGTAAATACCACAGCTGTTAACACGTGTAACTTCACTTGCAGGTCAAAGAAACCGCCTTTAGGCAATAAACACAATTTGGGTGGTGCGCTAAGTAGGGATAGTAAAATATCCCGACTAAAGGACCTTACCCACTTCCCTTGGGTCCGGCACGTGTGCGGGTAACGGGTCTCCTGTCACTTACGCTTTCAGCCAGAGGTGGGTTTTCCCAACAGCAGTGCATTCAACCAGTCTTATATACTTCCAACGGTTAACAAAATTCGATGGGAATAGTACTGAGAAGCGATCGAAGAAAATATTTTCCTCCTCTTCCAGCGCCACAATTTCGCTTAGTTTGGCAGTCTGAAATTCTTTCTCTCGCTATTTCAAGAGTAAATTCGGCCAACAACAGAATATAATAGAGAAATAAATAGTATACTTCTTCATTTTTTAAATTCTAATCAAGAAAACATTGGAAAATACGTATTTTACAATGTGTCTCCACTGTGCCGAAGCTCGCGTGTCTGGTGCCGACGCTCACGTCCGCGGCAGAGAGTCACATAAGTAATTGTCATTCACTTATTTGCAAATATTTGCAGCTAAATCCTTTACTCATATCTTTCTAATATAACCCACTCTTGCCACTATAAGAATCACCGTGCCACTCGGTGTCACTCGTTTTATAATCCAACTTTTATGCAAAATTTGCGAGAAAAAATGATTCCTCTCGAAGAACTCTTCAGCGATCATCACAACCACTACAACATTGAAACCTTGTTTTTCTCATGGTAAAGTGTCCAAATATTTCTAGTTCACAGTCATTTACCAATTTTTAATACTAAACAGAGCAAATAAATTGTTAAAAATGTGCATTTTTTGGAAAAAATTGAAAGAGCGCGGTTAAGCTAAAATTTGCTCTACCTTGAAGCAATTTACTAAACTTAACAAAACTTTTTATGCAAAACTTAGTGTGCGGTAAGATTTCCCGGACATTTTGCTACAAGAACTGCATATTTAAAGTGAGTTTCAAGGAAGTCGAAAAAATGACTTTTCGGATCCGGACCGCTGTGCGCTGTTTCCCCACCTGTGGGGTTGTTTTGTAATCTCACTTCAGTGAGAATACGTCATAAAAAATGGATAATTACGTCATTTTTCGAAGTTCAACTCTGCCACCCAGACGGCGTGACCATCATCGGCTCTCAACTGGTGAACTGCCGGTCTTCTATTTGATTCATCTGCCCTTTCGACTCTTGAACCGTTTCATTTGGCTCCGCATTTCATTAGTTCCATCTCACCTGTCGTAAGGAACGTGAAATGGAGCCACCATTTCAGTGAGATTACAAAATAACCCCCCAGGGCCCCGCAGTCCTCCCAAATCTCCTCCCCCCTGGGGGGTTATTTTGTAATCTCACCTTTTTAATGACTCTTTGCGGGAAGGCGGGAGATCCGTTTCGCTCTCTTAATGATCGGCTCACTGTCGGCCAAGGTCCGATGGTGGCTCCATTTCACGTTCCTAACGACAAGTGAGATGGAACTAATGAAATGCGGAGCCAAATGAAACGGATCAAGAGTCGAAAGGGCAGATGAATCAAACAGAAGACCGGCAGTTCACCAGTTGAGAGCCGAAGATGGTCACGCCGTCTGGGTGGCGGAGTTGAACTACGAAAAGTTACGTAATTTTCCACATTTTATGACGTATTCTCACTTAAGTGAGATTGCAAAATAACTCCTCTTGCCGGGTCTACACTTGTACATTAAGTGAGAACTTTAGTGACAAGTTCGTTTAAGGTGGTAGTGTAGGTGTCAGCAGCTTCATTTAAGGACACCTTCACTTAAGTTACTTTGGAACCGTACTCAAGTCAACTATTTCCACACAGTTGGCGTTCTTCAAGTGTAAAGCGTAATGTATTTTGAAATGTATAGTTTTTTATTATTTTAATTTGGGAGGTTTCAGGTAGAAATAACTTTGAGCGTAAGGGGAAGCAGTTATATTTTATACGTGTTTGGGATAATGTAATATTCATAGATTTCGGTGTATTGGTAAGTGTAGGAAGTTTTATAAGGTACCCGGTGCATTGTTAAAAGTTATATTTTCTGGTGATGTAATTAGGTTAAAGTGAGTAAAATTAGCCATAGTGAATATTTTCAGTTTGTTGGAATTTTTGCTTATGATATGTTTTAATGCCCATGTTAAGTGAAGGGGTATGAAGTGACAGGCCTTATCAACCCCCATAAATAAAATTTTATGTGGAACTTAACATTATGCCTATCAGTCATAAGAATTTGTTCAAATTGCAATAGGTGGAGCCCGAGGTAACTGAGGTTCTTTGGTATGTTTCCCATTAATGATTTTTAAGGTAATTTTTTTGCCGTACCTAAAAGTAGATGACAAAACAGGAATTATATTTGACTTCTAATAGCTATTTTTATCGCCATACATCAACTATTTCCCTGAAGCTGTCCAGAATAAAATATTAGGTCAAAAATGCGTTATTTTCGTGTATGTTGCCGGTATGGTGGAACCATTTCTGACGGTCTACCATACAAATAACCCCAACGCTTCTCTCCTTCTTACAGATTTAACTGCCAGAGATTTGTGCGTGATATTTGTTAAAAAGTGATGTAGATGCATCCAAAGAGGATAATATAATTTCCTCAAAGGACATGGTTCTTAGTTATCATTTTCTTAAAATGTGTACTCATTCTCATTTGGCCTGTTTATATGATAAGTTTTTAGGATAAATCATCTGAAAATCTATTGTGATAATAAAATTAATTAATCCTTATTGAACTGTAACATCAGTTTAGTGGTCTCAACTATTTGCACGCCTTGATCCTCAACTGTTAAGATTAACTGTTTCTTTAATTCCCGAAATTGACGATCACGACGCTTCAGTCGACTTAAAGTTCAATTGTAGCTGTCGGACCACATAATGTAAATCTTAAGTGAAGTCATTTAAGTTAAGTCTGTAGTGTAGACAAGGCATCTGAAACCTCCGTCGCTCCCTTAGCGAAATCCTTTTTAATATTGGCGAATTTCCATTTGCATTTTGGCAAATTTTCTTCTCCCTTTAACGGCTCGACTGTGAATGTCAGTTGTAGATCGCTGTCGATATGAATTGATGTCCTTCAGCCCGCTGCGGTATTTTACAGTGATGCGTTTACAATAGCCGAGTAGAGTCAACGGTCACGTTCAAGGTCGATGATATCGCCATCTGTCTCGCCCTGTGTGCATTTTGCATTTACTACATGCAGTACATGGTGCTACTAAACGTCACTTTTCCCATGCATTTACGAAAGCTATTGCTACATCCAAATACCGTACAAAAAGACATTGTCGCTTGGCTCTAAAAATGTAAACCAGAGCAAACTGCTTTCATTACTACGGATGCAAGCGTCGCGCGGCGAAAATGCAATCCGATCGACGTCACGCATGACGTCACGTAGCCAGCGACACGCGCAATGGCCTACCTTAGTACCATGATTTTGTCTTTCCCGCTTGTCCGCCTCGCGTGCTGCTTGCTATCCAATGGGATGAGAGGGAATTCCTTCCTTCACTTGTCCGCTACGATGCAGAAGTGTTTGATACGGTAATCGCGACGAGAGGTTAACAGTATTGAATACGCCGGCATTTACACGAGACTGTGAAGACAGCAGTGCGGTTGTAGTTGCGGTTTTGGCCCACAATACTATGCTGACGGCCAATCGTAAACCACATTTACCTCAGGGGTTCCACGTTCCTTTTACTCTCCAAGTTGAAACCAGTTGTAGCATTGTCCGACGAAAATAAAAATAATTCTACTGTTTTGAAATATGCTCTTTTTACATGAACTCCCTCACACTTTTTCGGTTGTGAATTTCGGAGTCTTTTCGGTATACACAAAGTTGATATTTTCGGAAATACTACTCCCTTACCAAGTTATTTTGAGAACGCTGTTTCTTTAGATGTTTTTTAAATTTATTAATTCATTCAATTAAAATTACGAGTAAAATACGTTAAAATGGACATCTCCTTAATCAAAGAGTTTGAGATGCGAGCTCTGTAATATAGTTTGCAATGCAATGTAGAAGCTATTTTATTATGTTTTGAATATCAGCTGGAAGTTTACGTTAGATTGGTTGTGACTTATTGTTAGTTGAAAAGGATTGCCCACTCCTAAATATGCCCATCCGTGTTTTACTACCCCAGTCAGCATTGAACTACATATTATTTTTACCAGCTTTGGACATTTGTTTCTTTATCTAAGTCTATAGTGAGTTTATTTATTTACCGTAAGTAGCTTTTTTCCTTCCTGGTCGGGAAGCGGAGAATTTTGGTGGCTAATTAGGGTTATGAGGGATAATTTGTGAGTTGTTGGAATTCCGACATTTGGAGTGAACGAATACCGGATAGTCCAAGGTTGGGCAATAACGATGCCGAGGGGATTGGAGGAATAAGGTTATGAGGTATCTTTTTGTGAAAACCGATGGCAATAAAATAGTATAGGTAATGGCTCACCTTCCCTAATGTGAAGCTCAACTCTTAGCCTACCACACAATGAATTGCCTCCCACATTATTCCCCCCTCCTTGAATTATTTACTAGCCTGCAGCCACGATCACCCTTTGCATCCTACCCTTCTCTCTCCTTAGCCCCTCGAGATAAATTAACCCATTTCCCCTCAACAACATCTCCCCACTTTCCTTCTCTTCTCTCTCTCTCCTATATATATACACGCAAGCCCCGGACGCTTCGACGCGATTAATATGTAGTCGTGGAAAGTGAAGACCACAGCAGGCACACACCGCGTTGCCTTGTGGGTAAGGCACGGTGCGATGCGAAGCGCGTGGATTACTTCGTCGTAAACGATACTTAAGGTGTAGTTTGAGCGTAAAATCACTTCACCTAGAATTTGGCCTCATTTTTAAGAAACAACTCTCATCTTTCCAATGATATAAAAATATCAAGCCCTTGCCGAACTACTTTTCGAGCAATTTGCCTGTAAACGTAAGCTGTTTTACATGGGATAGATTATGGCTGTGCGCTCCAGAGGGAGAATATTGAAGGAAATAGGAATTTATAACTCCTAGATTTCGTCAAAAAACTAACGGTGTATAGATTGTATATTTTCTCAACTATTTATTAAAAATAATCTATTGCTCGTATTTTTTCTAAACTATTTATAAAAAAAATAATCTATTACTCGCCGCAGTAACCTTTACAGAATCGCAAAAAAACTTGCTGTTTTGAGGGGTTTTCTGCCGTACGGCGGGAAAAAATGAGTCAAGTTAGAGACTTATGTAGCTTTATTTCTTTAATTACTGAGATTTTTGGGCATATATAACTATATCTTTGCACCATTAATATAACAATATTTATTACTTACTTATTACAGGCACTGAAATCAAAGAATAAAATTTGAATATGGTCTCCACTATGACTAGGGATCTATCTCGCTCTCAAACCACCTTAAACGACTGAAGGGTCGCCATCCTGACCGAAGTTTTCTTGGCGGGTGAATTTATCTTGGGAGTCAATGCTCTTTAGCTTAGTTCTCATTCTTTGCGAGTAAATCGTAGAGGTAACTTTGAAAGGGGCGAATCAATCTCAAATCACATGCGCATCTACATTTTACGCCGCTGACCGCTACGAGGAAGGTGTTAGGATAATTACCATGCTTGTGTGTTATGTGAATGAAAAATGATCATGAATATGCTATGTTGGAATGAAAGTTTTGGTTGATTTACCGTTTTATTCACTTACCTATCGTGGAAAGGTGATTGGGACATTAAATCCTATCCGCCCGGGGGCCTATCTTACTCATGTTGTCTTGTTGGTCGAATATATCAACGTAGGCGACATGCGTCTCATGATGTCCTTGCGTATTTATTTGGCCATGAATAATCCATAGTTTGGGCAAGTTTAGTATCCATATAATAATAAGGATCCTAAACTTGCCCCCAGTGGGTGTTGCCAAACATTTCGCATGCACCGAAAAAATCAGGACCTAGCAGATTGCAGCGCCGCCACTCTAGAGAAGGTGGTTCCAATAAGGAAAGGTCGTGATTCAAATGGAGATACTGGAAACAAAGGTACCCGAACTGGCCTCCCAATTAAACCGGTCATTTTTGACACACAGAAGCGGAACCATGCCGAGAACAGCGCGACCTATGTTTGGCGGAAAGCTAGGCAACCCTGGTGCCCGTACGGCAGTGCCAAAGATTTTGATCCATATGTATATATTCATGTATTTGGTATTGCCCAGTATTCTCTCTCCTACTTACCTGGATTTTAGAAATTAATGGCTTTTTATACTGTGTTTTAACACATTTTTGCCTACGGAACATGAGAACTTTGTATTTCTCCGTTATTATAACCTAAAAAGCAGAGTGAAACACTACTCCACATCACCCTTAAATGTCTTTTCATTCCATCGCTTTCCCGATCGCCTTTCCTTTGTTCTTTTCGCTGCTGGTGACCTTCAGACGACCGACCACGGCCTTTGCCTTCCCAACGGGATTGTAGACAAATACATTATTGCTTAAAGTAGGCTCTATTCGCTGTTTTATCATATGTACCCTATTCCGTGCTACGTGTATTATCACATTACTCACACCATCAACTGCGAAGAATGTATGACTAAGTTCTGACTACTCCCTGTAAGAAAGACAAATCCTACGTTGCACAGTCAATTCGTGATTATCTTCCTTGATTTTGCAAATACAGTGTTTTTCTGTGTGTTACCGACACAATTTATGCGTTGAAATTGAAACTTTTAGTGTAGTATTTATGACTTTTTATTTGGCGTGGTTTCGCCTCGCGATTCATAAATATTACCCAAATAGTATTCCTATACCTAATAACAAATTGGAAAATCGAGGAGAAATTACCATGTTATGTCAAAATCTTATATTATTCCCGTCGTTGTTAAGTATATTGCTTTTTAATTAAGAGATTTTCTCGGTTTTAAGAATTCCAGGGACGAGGAGTGGGTTTGTTACCCTGTGCGTTAGTAACCAGGGAAACCCCCAATGCCAGAAAAGCTACGCAAATTGATGTGATCAGAAGTAACATTAAACATTTCTGTTTGAGGCTTTCGCAGCGCTGGATTGCAGTTCTCTCCATAGTTTTCGGGTTAGCTGCGTCAAGTTTTTAATATTAATTTAATTTAATATTAAAAACTTGACACAGCTTACCCGAAAACTATGGAGAGAACTGTAACATTAAAAATACTTACTCTATTGGATTTTAGTGGAGGCAGACATGACAAAAACTTTTAATCATTTATAATCTGCATTTATAAAAAATATAATGGCTTCGTAGCGGCAAACTATATGCGCTCTTTGCGTGGTGTTGTTCAACTAAATCTTGGGAGGGCACGCTCACTGCACTGTGAGAAAGTTAACTTTTCATCAGATGTTCGTTTGAAGTTGAGAATTGTCGGAGATCAGTTTCCCCACCTGAACCCCTTCAATTGGGAATTCAGAATATATCTTTATGAATCATACACCAAGGCATCTGCTTTCTTCTCTTGTTTTCGAGAATTTTTATCAATAGACTTACCGCCCTGAAAACAAGTGGCCGTCCCGAAAATGTGTAGATTTTGAGCAGCAACTGGAAAAGTGGAGTTGATTTTTTCATTGCCCTTTTAAATAAACAACATGACTGCATAAAATTCACGGCTGAAGTAGGTGGTGAAAAGATTAACTTTCTAGACTTGACTATTGAAATTAGAGAAGGCCGTCACATCTTTTCAATATTCAGGAATATCTGAATAGGAATACCTGAATCTGTAAACCTACGTTTACAGATTCAGGTATTCCTCGTGACTCCTGCCATCGCCATTCTCACAAGCTATACTCATTTAACTCTATGATTCACCGTCTTTTATCTATACCATTGTCTAAGTCCAGATTTGAGTCCGAGTTATCCACCATTATAAAGATTGCTCCAAGCAGTGGCTACGAGATAAAACTAATTGGTAAAATGTTACACCGTGCCAGGAAGAAGCAGACCATGCAATTAATTACTCCTTTATGGTTTAATAACCATGACAAACCATGTAAACGTTGGTGTGAAATTCAATTTGTTGGTAACTTATCTTACAAAGTTGCTAACGCTTTCCCAAAAGAAAAAAGAATTGGTGTTCTTAAGACCACACGGGAGAAGTGTAAACTTCTATGGCGATATTGTGATAAATATAATGTATAAAAAATATTATGGAAAGTATTATGGGTATAAAATAAATACAGCATCAGCACTGCACGCTCTTCCGCGCTCTGCTATAGCTAATACACATATGCGTGCCTACTATTTCTATTTATAGCCGAGCGTGACGTGAGAAAGAGAGCGTGACGTTGAGGAGCGTCACGCCCTGAATCCGATTTACCGCCTGCAGAATTTTCTGTGCGTGGTGCGCCTATAGAAGTTTACACTTTTCTACACCTACAATAGAAGTCATTTTATAGCCTTAAAACTATAGTAAAAATCCTTTTTAATTCTAAAGATAAGTTCGGTAAGTGTGACCGAAGCGGGGTGTATAGACTAAAGTGTAACACTCCCAATTGCTCATCGCTATACATCGGACAAAGTGGTCGGGCAATTAACACCCGTGTGCATGTACATAAGAGATGCTGGTTGACCGCGGACATACGATCGAGTTTCGCCAAACATGTGATTGAGAACGACCACGAGATTGACTTCACTCCTGAAGTACTCCACACGGAGGAAAAAGGAGGTAAACTGGATTTCCTTGAACAATATTGGAGATTAGAAAAGCATCAAATGGCCACAATGTAAACCTCTTAAGGTAGTTTGAGCGAAAAATCATTTTTCCTAGAATTTGATGAATTTGGCCTGATTTTAAAGAAAAAACTATCATCTTTCCAATGATAGAAAAATATTGACCCCTTGCCGAACTAATTTTTGAGCAATTTGCCTAAAACAAAGCTGTTTCATATGAGATAGATTATGGCTGTGCGCTCCAGAGGGAGAATATTGAAGGAAATTAGGAACTCCTTGCTCCTATATTTCGTCAAAAAACTAACGGTGTGTAGATTGCACGTTTTCTCAACTATTTATAAAAAATATTCTCTTACAGTTCCCAGTATTTTTACAGAATGGCATAAAAACCTGCTGTTTTGAAGGGTTTTCTGCTGTACGGCGGGAAAAAATGAGTTAAGTTAGAGACTTATGTAGCTATATTTATTTAATTACTGATAATTTTGGTCATACATAACTATTTATTTGCGCCATTAATATTAAAATATTTATTTCATACTTCTTACAGACGCTGAAATAAAAAAATAAAATTTGAATATGGTCTCCATTATGACTAGGGAACTATCTCGCTATCAAACCACCTTAAATGAATTTGTAATCCCGTTTCACTCGCCGTTGTTGTCTTCATAGCCTTCCCTCCTCCTCCCAACGAATCCTGTCCATGACCTTAGCAATTAGGTTCTCCTGGCCAGTATTCCCTTAACACCCTCCCCTCCCCCCCTCCACAACCCCTCCTATACCACCCCTACAAATTTTCCGTACATATAAGGGCTTGTTACTTGCTGTTTTCTACCCTGAAAACATCTACGGAGTAGGTTAAACCCGGGTCGGTGAATTAAATTTTATTGTGTGGAATATACAAAATATTTTTATATTATTTTAACATAAATATGCAGTTCCACAAATTCTGTATCTGTGGGTAATATAGGCTATATAAAAAAGCCCTAAGGGTCCCCTAAGGTCCCCCAAAGGCTCCTCTGGTGGTCCATGCTAATCATTGGGTTCGGTTCATTTATCATAATACTCATTCAGTTCTCTACTCAATGGCACGGTATTTTCGAAAATAAAGTTTTTAATGAAGAAAAAAACACCCGATTGTCAATATTTCTTGAGTCTTGAATCTCATATGAAGACTGTGAATTTTAGCCATTTATTCTTATAATTCGCAATACTTTTTGGATTGTGATACGTATGCTTTAGATCTCCCTTAATATTATACACCAAGGTGAGGGAATTCGTCTTGAGAAAATCATTTGACTAGACTGGGATTCGAACCCGAATCTCCCAGTTGGCGATCGTGTGCGTTAGTCAGTTTCATGAACCACGGTGAATTTTTTGGCGGATTGTTTAAAAATATCCATTCTATTATTTCCTTTTTCTGGAATGCCGGATAATCTTTCTGTGCTAACCATCTTTGATGTTTCATTGTTTATTAGTTTGTTTGATTGCTCTTTTGTCCGGGCAACGGCTTGCCACGCCATGGAAACAGCAGTTCCCAATCAGTCACCGAAGTTAAGCATCGTCGGGCTCGGCTCCAGTTTGGAGGGGTGATTCGTCCGAGTGTTGTTGCCCCTGTCTGCGCGTGGCAGACAGTAAGTGCAAAATGAGCAATGACGGTACCCGACGGTACCAACTAACGACATTTGCACTATATCGTTTTTCGTGTTTATTTTACTTGTATTACTTTGATTCTCAGGCCCTCAATTGTACATGAGCTAGGTTTTTTAAACAACTTTAAAAATTTCCCTAGGACGTATTTCCTCTTTGCTGGTCCAATTTTGGGAAGAAATTGTAAAAAAGTGGAGAAAATTCGACTTTCAATCACGTGATTACTCTACACAAAATATATCACCGAAAATTGGCATTAGAGACTCCGGAATATATCTTTTTGTGAATTTTCTTGTCCATTCAGGTGTGTTAATCCTAGTCAGTGTTTCCCAGGTCCACGATTACTAGTGATGCCTTCGGACTGAAGCAAGCGTAGAAGCAACGCCAAATTGAGTAATTCAAGATATGGTCTTGCAATTGCAAAATGATTGAATGGAGGAGAATATGGATAGAATGGTAAACTCATAAATGCCATGATTTGATTTTCCTGGGGGGTGTTGCTGGGGGATGAGGCTGATTTGCCGTTCTTTCTATAGTATCTTGGATTGGCAAAATGGAATACATTTTTTTGATTGGGCGGGACAGTGATTAAATCAAGCCTCTGGGCCGTCGCTACTCGTCACCCTTCCAGTCGATGATCTTGAAAGTATGGTTGAGAGTAAAGTGTCTGAAGAGAGAAAGTAATCATGTGATAGCAACCACTTTAAACAGCTTCCAATATTATACTTGTAGGCAGGGTTGTGGTATATGAAGTTCGTTCCTGGGCCATCTTAGAAGGATATATAAGGTAGAGGGGTATGAAAATTCCACCAATGTATATCATTAATTTCTTTGAATTTTCAGGAAAAATTTAAATTCCAAAAAAGTGACACGTGATTAAATCATTGGGCGGCCGTGCTGGGCAGTGGTATTTGACCACCTATTTAATGGTGATCATTAGTTAGTTCCACGATAAAGGGCATCTCAGAAGCATACGCGTGGTCATTGAGGCTGATAGTGCGCGGGTCCAAGACGTACGTTTGAATTCTGCAAATGAAGATCGTATCGCGCGCGTATTAAGTCCACGGGGCGGTCGGTTGCTATTTGTTCCTGATGGGGACAAGTATGGAAATATGCCCACTTATTGCTTGAAATCAAGTGTCATATAAGAATTCTAGCACTCACCCATGATGACCGGTATGCCAGGTCTGTTATCATCTAATGCATCGCTAAATATAATCCTCGAATATTTGCCAAATTAAGTACTACGTGGTGGCCTTAGTATTTTTTAAAGGAGAGTAAAGCTGGAAGAGATGAATTGAAGGGAACTATGAAGGTAATCTATTTTAGTATACTGATAATCCATTTCAGCGCTTTGCCATTGCATATTTATGCCTTGTTGCATTTATGTTATTTTGAATATCCTATCAGTACCATTCTCCTATTTTGGTGCGCGGTTGTTAATGGGTGCTACATTAGGGAGGAGGGTGGTGAGTAAAGCAGGCAAACGATAGAGAAATGATAACTAGTCGCTAGATTAAAGTGCATCCGACTAATTACGCCGTGGGCGGTTTGCATTTCCGAAAGATGGAGAGAGTAAGCTAGGTGGAGAGGGAGGGAAATATCGAAGTTTTGTAGGTGAGGGTGTGAAAGGGGAGAGGGGGGTGATGGGGGAGGGGGGATAATTTAGATGAGGGGACCAAAATATGAGTGGGGTGAGGAGGGGTGAGATCATACCTATGAGGAAGGGGAGAACTTTTCTTAGGATGGAGAAGCGTGGGGAAGAATAGGCATTTTCGGTGGCGTGAAGGGGTGAGAATTTCGAAGAGTTCTAAGAGTAGTAGGTAGTTCAATTTTGGAATAGTAGGTAGTTTTATGATTAAAACGGAGATAAATCCCGGATGATGGAGACATTATTGGCAGAACTTTTCGTGGACGTACACCTTTAACTTGGTGTAGTGTCTGTTTTAAGCATGGTTCACACCAAAAGAATACTCATCTAACTGGTTGAGACATGTGTAAAGTTCATGTGTGAGAGTGCAACGCATTAGGTTCTGTTTTTCGAAAGGGTTGTTTTCCTTTAAAAATAATGATAGGTAACCCCCTGGTGGGTGAAAGAAATGGGAAGCATGTATCAAATGCTCGAGAAAACCCCAGATTCCTAAAGGCATTTGATATTCGGGGCCTCTTCGACTTCAGGGAATTTGGGCCGTTGATAATTGGGAATTAACACCTACTTCAACGAAGTACGGTACCTACGATCCACCTCCATTGCTTGTGGTACGGAGTAAACACACTCCAGGCATGACACAAGTATGCCGCAGCTGTGATGGAATTGTAGTCCGTTGATATTTTTCAGGTGTGATGGGAGTTTTGGTGGTGAAATCAGAACAGAAATTATATTCACAATTATGTTATTATTCTCTTCCATCAATAGTATACATCACCTACTTTTAAAGATATATTACAACATTTGTACAATGTTTGTACTCGTGCATAAGTTAGACGTGGTCGCTAAGCAGCGCCCCAGTAGGTCCCCGCAATCATCTGGTGCGGGACCCGAGGGACCAATCATACAACAAAATATATATATTAAAAATCATCTACTCTCTTCTCCAAGAAGCGTAAATTTTCGGCACCGGATGATGCACGATCACCCTCCAAGTGCCTTTGGCATTTTTAACCGGTCGGCTCGTCGTCAATGGGATCGAGGCCCTTTCCTTCACACCCTTGAAGGTCTGTGTCCGTTTTGCGCGAAGGGGTAGTCCCTCAGTATCCGTTCCTGTGGCCCCCAGCGGGTCCCCTGCCGTATCCGCCGGCGCCGCCTCCGTTTCCTCCTTCGTATCTGACCTCGGGCATGTATCCCCTCTCGTCGGCCGTGTAGGTGACGATCTGCGTGCGGCCGTCAGGGAGGAGGACGTGGTACTCGCCCTGGGCACGCTCGCCTTCCCTCTGCTCCTTGTGCCCGAAGTTGTTGCCGGACTCGGGGTCATTCACCTCATACTCGAACTGGTAGCTGGCGGGCTCCTTCAGATGTGAGAGAAAGGATAAAGGCTTGTTAGTCGACTTTTAAGCCGGTTTATTGAGTCTCAGCTAGTTGGGTCGTATCAGAGTCAGGTCTGTGAATCGGGGATAAGACATTATCGGTGGCTACCGTAGGCTAAGGTCATGTGCGCTGTATTAAATGTGTGGGTAATTTTGTATTGGAGTAATGGTATTTAGGAGAGTGGGCCATAGCTTATGAAGGATGGAGAGAAACCCGGCGTTAGTATTTTCAGACTCTTAACGAAATGCGTCAAAGGGTCAAAACTTGGGTAGGTATTATAAATCCCCTGGAATATATCCACCTCTACCGGGATTTGAAGTCGGGTCCTCGGGATGGGAAGCCAGTTCTCTAACCTCTACACCAACCCAGTCCCCTTGGATTTTAGAATTTTCAGAGATGTAGGAAAAGTAGAGAGACACCCGGTGTCATTATTAGCGTGCTCTACTACGAAAGACCCCTAGAGGCTAATGGTAACACCTCCCTTCTAAAGACGGATAACTATTTTATTAAAGCTAAGAGAGCACTCAAGTTAGGCTTGGTATTCCTCTTAAAAGTGTTGCAGCCAGTGAGATTCTAACACGGGTGTTTTCTTGGGAAACCTAATGGGTCCCTCCGTCATAACAGTTCCGGGTAGCTTTTGAGTTACGGCAGCAGAAGACAAATTTTGTGCTCGTCCAATCTAAGAATTGGAGTTAGGCTATGTACAATTTAAAATGGAAACCGAACTGTATAAGCAGTTGCAACGGCAATATACTGTTTTTTATATTATTATTTCTAATTTTTTTTTGTGGGAACATAGCTTTTTCTAAGAGCATAGCTCTTATTGTATTTCATGAGCAGTAAAAGGGTATCAAGAAAGAGGGCACAAGAAGAGACATGCGATGAGAATGCTAGTTTTCGCCGGCAGTCCTCAATGACAGGCGAATGGGGGTAGGCTTTGGTTGCGGCTGTTGAAATCTCGGCCTTCGGGGCGGGAGACTTCAACACTCGGGGAGAGTTCAATGGCTGAATATGAAAGGACGCGGAAACAACTGTTGCTTTTCTTTTTCATGGGCCGATGTTGACTTCTGTGACCTTCCTGATGGGATATTATGGAAATGCACGGTACAAGAATTAAAGAAATGTACAATTCTTGAATGTCTGGGTGGTGGTCTGCTTTCGAAAGGACCCGGACATAATCAAGAGATAAACTACTTGAGGACAATTGTAGTCATTTGGGTAATGGTGAGGTGCCTATTAGCTGAATTAAATCATCATACCTTATTTCAAACGATAATTACTTCCTAGAGATTATGGTGTTTAGGTGAAAATAAACGTAATCGATTGCATAACCCATGTCTTGGCTAAAAATGATTATCTAAGTGCCGTTATTTGTTTCCTAGTTCCATTGAACTTTCTCCAATTACTCTCAAAATAATACAGAGAGGACTGTGCGTGCCTCCATTAGATGAATACGGATATGAGGCGTAGAAAATGTGAGGTATAATTATGGAAGTTCTGAGAAGAGAGCACAAAAAATACTATGTAATAACGAAACTAAGAGAGAAATGTGACGGGATGGGCAATGAAGATGAAGGGTCTAGGTAGATATGTGAAGATAATCAAGCTCTTACGTATAATAACAGACAGAGACAAAAAAGAGCCTTTAAATTGATTATTCTTATTTTTAATATTAATCATAAAAAACTCCCATGATTGGTAGAAAATTCTGATGCACCCTTTGTATATAAATAAATTGAAAATCCATAGTAGGAAGCTATGGAAGTCAGTTGTTACAGGAAGGGAATGGAAACGGAATATATCTAGCAAAGTGTGATTAGTATTAATAAATTCCAACTAATTTTACCTTTGATCACTGTGATATGATGGAATGCAGATTTAAGCGTGACGTTGTGTAAATGAGTCATTGGGAGAGAATGCAAAATCAAGTACCTAAATATGGAAGTGTAACAGAAAATAAGAGGATAGAAAGATTACATATCGAATACTTTGAGGTAGGCTGGGTAATTTGCCACTGGGTAAGTTAGATTAATTACTTAGCTGAGGAAAAGCTAAAGTCCGGGCTGAGAGAGGAATTTTTAAAAAGTAATCAGCAACATAAGAGGTCTTTCATTACTTGAAGAAGGAAGGCAGGGTTTTAGAGAAGCCCTGCATCTTCGTAAGCCTAAATTAATGGCGGCAAGAGGTTTTAAAGTTTTACATCCCATTCGCGGGTCGAAATCTTGAAGTGACACGCGGCTAGTGTCTGTTTTCTACTTAAAAATATTAATCGGTGCTGGGATTCCATCCCGTGTCCATGTGATGGAAAGGCAGTATTATAGCGTCCAAACCAACTCAAACCTAGGTTGAGATCGTGAGTAAAGCTCTCCGCCACTGCTGGGACTCAAATTTGGGGCTCTGATCTGGGAAGCCTGTACCCTAGCCTCCCCGACCGAGAGTCCATTTTATGGGAAGTGTTCTCACCGCGTAAGGGTCACCGCCGTTGCTTCCGGCGTAACCGCCGCCAGGGGCGCCGTATTGCGTGGAGGGCGCGCCGTAGCTGGAAGACGGTGCCTTGGCACGACCACCACTGCCGCCGTTGCCGTTGCGGTAGCCACCGCCGCCTCCGTTCCTGGATCCGCCTCCGAAGCCACTGGGTGCTCCGTACTGGCTGGAGGGTGCGCCGTAGCTGCTGGAGGGCGGGAGGTAGCCATTGCCCGGCGCGGGAGGCTCAGGGAGGGCCAGAGCCGCCGCAGCGACGACGGCGAGGATCAGCAGGGACTGCGTGCGATCAAGAGAAGAGGGTGTGGTCAGGTTGTGTCGAGAACCCTTAAGGGTCTCAGGGCACGCTCGAATCCACTTGTAAGCTGGTACGAATGGTACTTATTTTTATACTCAAATTAAGATAGTAATGTCACTATCTCATCCATTTTGGTTTTCTATATGACCACGAGTCATAGTTAGCTTCATAGTTAGTCATAGTGAAGCAGGTTCCCCTCAGAGATGGACACATCGGCCGCGTATCGGTAGCATTGATTCATTATGTCGTATGGAATGCCAAGAATCGTAAATAGGAGTTATGGATAAATTTTAATTTTTTTAACATTCGTATTTAAACAAATCTTAAAGTATCTTGCGCGTTTAAGCTTGAGGAATGCTTATATATTCTAGCATTTCTCTCTAGACTTCTGTTAGCCTGATTACTTTCCTGCTATTGATGATTTTGCCTGATGTTTTAAATGGACAAATTTCTACGTTTTTGAATCCCCTATGGTCTTTGTCCGAGCAAAATACGAGGTTCTGCGGTTCTCATTTTAGTTTTCACCTAAAAATGAAAAATCCCCATGCTGTTAAGGTCGCGTATCCAGAGCTACAAGGGTTTCGTATAAGCTTCAATGCATCCGTGAGTATTAAGATCCAGAGAGTATGAATCCTGAAGAATATATGAGTTAATTTAACCAAATTTGCTTTAGCAGAACATATTACCTTATAGGAAGGCTTATCTCATTTACGCTGAATATAATTTATGGAACCCTATCTAGAAGCATTTACAATTTCAGTGGAAGCTAACAGTACATTTAAATTTAACTTTCTCTTTGCGCTAGCTATTTTTCCGAGAGAAAAAAGGCAGTGAAATCAATTTGAAATAGGTTGTTCTTTTTGCTTTAATGAGTTGTTTTTTTTTGGGAAAAATCAACTCACTTTCCCGGTTCGTGAGCTGAGAGGACGTCGTCATTTTTTGAGCTTAGTCGAGTCCGCTTTCTTGGAGTCTTTTGTTTTTTTTTCCTCGGATGATTCACGCAGGCTCCGCGAGGGCGAGCGTTGACCGCTTGAGAGCGCCCTCCCCTCCCCGCTATGCCGTGTTGGCCTAACCGTGACTTAACCGCGTCCGTCTAGCTAGCCTTTGGATAACGCTCTTGAGTGTAGATGTAGTGGTACCAAGGTGTGGTGATAACACATTGGGAATTAAATGAAGTTTTAATCCTCACTCAGAAAAATACTTAAACCTGGCTTTATAATGTCTGGTTAATGCTAACAGCAAGATGACGTAGCTTTCCGCTAACTGGATGTTAACTAAAATTTCATGTTTTGTATAATGCAACAGACTCTTGGTTAGTTGACGTGAGCGTTATCAATGGTATTGACATCGAATTTCATACCAAGAAAATATTAAACCAGAGATTATAAAACCTGCATTTAGTCGAGCACTTAATATTGAAGGGATTTCTATGACATGAATACAAAGGGCTAATAATTTTATCGTTTGAGATTGTGTACAAAATATGGTGACCTGAATAAAACGGGTAGTTTTTTAGCAGCTTTTTTGTAAACTGTAAACAATACAAAATATTGTGCGTGACCTGACGGAAGACGATGTAGGCATTTTTCTTTTCTTTTGCTGTCTCCACTGGTACTTGTATTTCAGATTAATTAATTAAATTGTTTCTTCATATTTAAATAAGTAACTCGGTATATATCCACACTTAATTGCACTAATCGACCCAGATTTTTGGCGTATTTTTCCATTTTCAATGCAACTTGAAAGTGGCTTAATATGTAAAAACATGGACCGGTTAGTGCAGTAAGGTGTGTAATCATACCGAGTTTACTTATTACAATATGAAGGAAATTAAAGATTTCCACGGGGTCACCATGTGTTACCACTTCTTACTACCTGCAAACCTCTTTATCGTAATTAGGAAAAGGTAGCCGTATTATAATTTTATGTGGACTATAATAATTGTAACTGGGAATGCTTACTCTCAGTGGTCCCTTGTCCCGTAAGTTCAGTATTTAAATCTACACTGATGCGTTCGTGTGATCAGCATAATGCTGATTGATATCAAGAGCACCGACTTGAAAAAGAGTTCAGTTGTGATAGAAACCCAACTAATAAACAGAAAACTTCTTGAATACAGTTAGTTCAGCGTTGAATATATTTTTAAAAGGCTTCGGAGGAAACGCTCAATGAAATTGAAAGACTGAGAAATCTTCGGGCCCCAAAGTTAAGCGACCCATCGTCATTGGTCTTCTAACCGTGGCCTGCGGGTATTATTTGGAATGGATTGAAAGATTTGTATTAATTTTATCGACGTCCGTTCTCAAAACTTTGTCGCTTCAACAGTCTCTTAGACAGAGGATAAATTGTGTATCCATGATCTTCGCGATAAACTTTTAATTGACTCGGCATCCACTGCATCTAAAACCTAATGGAATGAATATCTATGTGCGTCCCTTCACGTGATATGGAGGCTTTATGAATCCAGCGTAAAATTCGCAGCATCGAAAAATTCTGTATTTGGGTACGTAACGCTTATCTAGAATATAAGGTCATCATGGCTGCGTGATAAATAGACGTTTTGACTGAAAAACCACAATCGTGATATTTAACCCTATTTTAGGTAAATTTATGAGCAAATGATTTTCGCCCGAGTGGCTAATGCTTGAACTAAAATTAAGTCGGTTGAATTAAAAAAAATATTTTATAAATTGTATTTAATGTGCTTAAAAATCATTTATTTAGTGTATTGTAAATTAATTAACAGGGTTTTTAATCCTATTGAATGATCTTATAGCCTACCCTTACTATCTTTCGACTGTGACGTAGGAGAGGCACACCTTTTAAATCTCCAATTAAAACTTTTACTTCCTGTCTCCCTGAGTAAGCTATCTACGTGTGAATTTAGGGTATCCTGAAGTTACTCGGGTTCATCAATATGTATTGCAGCCGGGAAAAAAAATCGGTGTGCCATTCTGGTTATCTCAAACGAGTGACTGAGAGCGGATCGAATCGTAAGGAGCAAAACCTTCGCGGTTCTTCGTCCAACTTGAGCACTGTGCATCGCGAGCCCATTCGAGTGGTGGTGGCAGGTCTTAAGGTACTCCTATGCTAAGCACACCGTTTAGTGTAAGACGAACTTTTGGCCCATACGAAGATGGGGATTCGAACCCACGACATGCTAGGCCAGCGCCTTCCCATTCTGGCTATCGGGGCCGGCTCCTTATGTGAGCGTCAGAGATTAGCGCACCACAATAGTTACCCTCTGTGCCTTTCTATGACGAGGTTCTTTATTACCGATATCTCGATCTATATATATTGAGTGATATGTGGTCTACTGTTGCTTGACCTCACAGTTGGCCGTCTCGGGCGCCTTATTGCGATTGCGATTGAAATGTGGCAATATGAGGAGCAAAGTTACTAAATACTTATCGTTCGCACTAATCCACAATGCCGCTCAGAACTCCAGCGTCCTGTAGGTATCGCTAAAGCCAGAAAATGCCAGTAAATATAACGGATGAAGTAAGGTAAAACGGACAGGGTAGTCAGCCAGAACGGCCAAGTCGAAAAGTAAGGAAGGAAAAGGATTCACTGCAGCTCACCTTCATGTCGTGGGTTTGGAGTTAGCTGCTTCAACTACTGCCCAGCGTCTTCTTTCTGCTCAGTGGACGTTGGCTCGTTGTGGAGAGGAGACGAGAGTGGTGAGTGATGTCCAAGGGAGCACGGTGCCCCCTTTATATATGAATCTGCGTCTACCGACCTCCCCCTGGGATTCCGATCCGCATGGGAAAAAAGGGGTGAAGGCAGGGGAGGAAAGAGGGGAGTCTCCCTCTCGTGAAGGAGATGATGAACGTTGAAGAAGGGATCTCATCTTCCTTTACCCCTCTCCATCCCTGAGGAAGGGTGATGGTCGGTGGTGCTGGTGGTATGAGGTCCTCAAGAGGAGCTTTCGGGAACGGGGATGAGAGCGTAATGGTTCGTTGTAAAATAAAATAAAAGAGCGAGGGAGTGGGATGAGGCGACGTGCAATACATCTCCCCTTAGTGTGGGAACATCGAACCGGCCGCGCCTTTGACTCTTCCTCGATCCAGATGAAACAGTTTGCGCAACTGTAGTTTACGT
Organism: Pyrrhosoma nymphula; assembly: GCA_963573305.1. NCBI lineage: Eukaryota > Metazoa > Arthropoda > Insecta > Odonata > Coenagrionidae > Pyrrhosoma > Pyrrhosoma nymphula. The sequence goes on from OY754337.1 coordinate 3,078,738, forward strand.
GTGTGGCGGTCGGAGGGGGAGGGTGTGGGGGAGGAGGGGGGGGGCAAGCAGATGGGTAGTAGTAGTAGGGGGTAGTAGTGAGAGCGGTGGTGAGTGCGCCTTTTGCTCGCATTCTCCGCTGCTCTGCACACCCACACACTCATCCGTGCTGCGAGGTCAAGAGAAGGAAGAAAAAAAAGAGCATCGGAGAGTCCGCGCGGGGGTGAGGAGAGACTCCCTCTATCGGCGGATCATCCTCCTCCTCTGTTTGAATGTCGTGATCGAAAGGGAATGCAAATTCTTTCTCTCAGCGCTTCCGCGAGCAGCGGCCCTCATTACCTTGCCGCCTCAAGACGCCCACTAAAGGGGGGCCCAGACCAGACTCATTTCTATTGCTTATTTATTCAAATACCCTCAAAGCAGTCCCTGACCAACTCGATAACTTCGCATTTCACATTCATGTATCATCATCGAACTATTATTTGGACATGAATCGTCATTATAAAGGTATGTCATTAATATTTTATGTGACTGTTGTAGACCTGATGATGAAACAATAGAGTTTCGAAACGTTGGCAAGAGAAGTAATGTTACAATTTATTAAATGACCAAGTCTCCAAAAAACATCATTGTATAATTTAGTGGTCAATAACCGACTCTCATCAAATATGTATTAAAATGGCATTTTATGTCGATCTCATGATCGGTAATGAAAGAGTGCGGAATGTACAACGCACGAATTCATAGTGACACTCACGATTTCCACCAAATTAAGTCGGACACTTGGTGTTTCATACCGACAATGACATTTTCCCAGTAACATCAAAGTCTTGGATAGTGGAAAAACCAACCACGGCTGAATTCGAACCAGCGACCGTAGGACTAGCAGACCAGAGAACTTGAACCCTGCCACTGTGGCCGACATTAAATGAATTCAGTCGCAATAGTTCCAACTCTTAGGCTAAGTGGGGAATGTGTCACACTAAGGGCCTTGACCAATAAGCGAATACTGCCTCATTCTGTTACGACTAAATAGTGTTCGTATTCAAAGCAACTAACAGTAAGAGGATGGCGTGATAATGGTCCAGACAAATAGAAAATGTAACTTCATTATATTGTGAACAGTGTGGGTATGACCCGAGGAATGAATAAGAAACTAGACAGTGTATATTGCGCATGATAGCAATTTGTGACAAAATAGGGCTTTTACCGCAGTCAGGCAGCTTTCAGGTCATTCTCAGGAAATAATTAAAACACCATTGTGTCGCCAAAATTCAAGTTTATCACCCTATTTGGCATTATCAGTCTAGTATACAGAAACAGTATGAAGAACGTTCATGACACCATCATCTAATACCAAAGGTTGTGTGTAGCAATTTTTGACTTAACACCTGTTTTTCCCGGAAATGTATAGTTATTTTCAAGTTATTAAGGAAAATGTCGCTACAAAGTGCCTCACTTGCTTTTAATGCTATACAACTAAATTAGCAAACTATCGCAAGATATAAAAATGTGGTTAGAAGTTTTTTTCGTGTAAGAAATCACATATTGCTTAAAAAGGTAGACGTTTATGAGAAATTAAAAAAAAAGATGAATGAGATTAATTGGTAATTCACTTTTTTCGAAGGAGGTTGAACGCGAGCGATAATTCAGGATTTAAAAAAGACTTCTTGCTTACGAAATGTTCTTTTTTTTCTTCAAAGTTTCCTTGATACGCAAGCATAGCTAAACTAAAGATGAATGAAATGATTGTGAAATGATGACGTAAAATTCGCACGTGCTGCTTTTTCATGTTGTCACTGCGAAATAGAACTAGAAAGTTACATGAAACGTAGATCCTGCCAATCGAATTGAAACGAATTAAAAAAAACACTGTGGGTTGACATAAAAAAATGCATGTTTTTATTGAATGACTGGAAGTATTGGAAATATTTCAATATGTATCCGTCAATCAATATTTTCCATGGTAAAACGGACAAAAAACACCTATCAAAGCGTTGCTCGCAAAATACGTGATATTTTGGATTGTGATGGTTACTACGCTCTTCTTAAAATTTAGATTAACCCTTTACTCCCTTGTACAATCGACAGAAATGAAAATATCATGTTTTCTGTGCTGATATGAACTTAGCATAACGCGTGGTAGTAATTAAACGCATCTGTGGAATCCACTGTGTGGTTCCACAGTTTTCTATCCGACGGGTTGAGAGGGTGGAGTAACTCTAACCCATCTGGAATTCCGATGTTGCGGGCATGACCATTACGAAATGCCGAACATTAATTAGCATTACGATCCTCTGCTTACTATTCCACATAGAGTAATCATAGCCCTTAAAAATACCGCAGAAGGTCTCTGTAAGGTTGGTAGTCCATTTCAATTAATTTCTTTTTATGCGATTTGCCTGTTTGATCTCCAATTTAGGACGCAAGTTAACTTCTGCCGTAAATTTAGTGTAGTACCATGTTCTAAAGGTGGATCAAACCGGTCTGAAGACTTCCTTAGTGTCCGAATCCAATTTATTGATTACGTATAGCAGGATTATATTACTCCTCGCGACTCGTTATTTTTATCCAGATGTTTGTGTTATTATTGCCCAAGTTAGTTTTTTTTAATTAGGTGCAAAGCATTTTTCCGCTAATTAAAATGTTTCCAATAGGATTGAAATTTAGGCGTGGACAGTCGACGTATAGAGTCCCCAATAAATTACAGTGTGATACTTTAATTAGTTTTCCCCTCATTTTTGACCAATGGCCGAACTTACGTGAAGAAGTGTGACAGGCAGACCGTCGAGAATAATAATGAACCGGCCGTCACTCGTGAAAAATCTCGGGATTCGAGAAGAAAAGCTTAATAAAATTAAGAATGCCCAGGTAGATATTTTAAAATTTTACTACCATTATTCAAGTGAAATCCATGTTTTGCCGTTGAAATACATGAAGAAATATACTAGAACAAATCTATTTGGAAAGATGGAGTGAATAGATCAATGCTGTTTTTTAACTTCTTTATTAATGTTATCATCCGAAATTACTTTCATTTATTAATACTATGATTAACTTCAAAGTAGCGCTAGAAAAGACTAAGATATAAAATAGTTTTTAACATGACATGATTAAGTCTTTGACTAGAACGTTAATATTTTTTAACTTTATTGGGGAATGCTACTCCAAATAAATTCATAACCATGCCTACAATGAACGAAATTCACTCCCTCTAAGCTACGTCGTTGATTAAATTAGCTGAAATAATCAATAAAAATAACAGTATGTATATTTCCATTCGCATATAGATAGTATTTTTAAAATTTATTTTTATTATTTTTGGCGAACAAGAAGACATTCGCTTAGTATACACTCATGGCTACATTACTGAAATAAGCTTTGCGTACCTCCGTTTACTCGCGTGAATACATAAAAACTTTTGGGAGCACCTTAAAGGATCATTTTTAAGAGAGAAAGTTATATTTGAAGAAATAAAGATTTATCTTTGTCCAGGAAATATTCTCATTTACTGTTCAATTAATTGTTCAGAAGAAAATATTTATAAAAATTTAGCCAGATTTGGAACGAAATCGATCTTTGCTTAAACATTCTTTCTCTAAGTTCAATTGTTTGTCGATTACGTAAAGCAATGCATTTGTAAGCAATAAATATATGACGGATGCGAGAGGCTTTGGAATTTCCTTAAGCCCTTTCCCTTCGACTCTTGGGCAATTATCATCGCCTCAGATTTGTTAGGTCTGAGGATCGCTCCAATCGCCCTTGCTATTACTGTTATTGGATACACGAACTCCATAAGATGGCAGGAGCGGTAATTGTGGGTCATTGAGTGCAAATTTCAATAATGTTTCAAATAAGTTGAAAAATATGCTGGAACCACATTTAACGTTCATCTGTTGTACAGGCTGTGATGTAAATGATATAAAAGTTATAGTTTATTTTTTTCCTCAATTAAAAAATGTTACAAGCAGACCAGAAGCTGCTTGATTAGCAGGCAGTCTCTGTCTGAGAAAGATAGACTCGCTCTGAAAAAGTGAACACGGCAGTCCCGGACAACTTTGCAAAAACTTTTATTGGTTGGTCATCGTGGGTAGGCATGGTTTCATCTAAGCTGGAGTTTTTAGAAAAACAGTAAGGTATTTTTTGCACATTGCATTGTTTTAGGTGCCCTGGCAATTTTACTTCCCCAAAACAGCAAGCACGGGAGCAATATTTGACTTACATTAACAAAGACTGGTTATGAATTATCTCCGATGTAATTTTCTCGCACATTCATATAGCATTCGTAATGGGTATAAGTAATACTACTAAACTTTCGACGTGAAGTTTGTACCAATATTGAGACAGTGGCACACGCAAATGTATTGATACGTTTACGACCTTTGGTATTTATCCAGACACTTAAATGCATGGAAAACTGTTGAGGTTCATTTCACATACGCTAGCTAATCGTATATCTTATGCAATAAAACTAAATCAAGGGAACAGCAATATCAAAACACTTAATTGATTATATTCCCGTTGAGTTTACAGAAATTTGACATGAACCTTATTGTTTTGGAGTGGCATACATTTAAACATTCACCCGGATAATTTCTAAATATCTTCACTAAATAACTTCATCGCGTAAAAGTAGCTATACATCAAGGGAAATAAAAGAAATGAAAATAAAGTGATACAGATATCGTAGTGCAATCAACATTTACCTGAAAAAAGATAAATTAACAACGTTTATATGCCCATACGGTTTGTAACTGATTATAATTTAATAAGTACTGTTTGTTTACTTCACCGTTGCTAACGTAAATACATTCATCGTTGTTTAGCAGCTTTTACGGATTATGAGCTTAATAGCTAACCATTTAATTCTGTATGTAATACTTGTATTTCATATGCTAACTTATTTAAGTGAACCCGGGAGTCCCGAGAAAGATAGACTCGCTCTGAAAAAGTGAACCTGGTAGTCCCGAAAAACTTAAGTCCCCGGAATGTAACAAAATTTAAACTATCAAAAACCACGGTTTTTTGCATTTTTCTTTACACCACCAACTGCTAAAAATCCAAAACTACTACCAAATCATGCAGACAGAGAATCCACATTTAATGTACCAAACCTCATTTCTCTAGCTCAAAACTTGAGAGAGAGATAAACAAAATGGATACGGAATGACTTACAGACTGACACGCTACAAAACTATTATATATATAGATTACTAGAGTGTTGGGTGCGGTATTCGAAATTTAGAGAAAATCAAAGTTAAATATCTGTTTTCGAATATTGGGCTGGGCCTGACACCGTGGTATTTTTTGGCAATAATAATCATATATATTATTTCTCAAGGGCTTTCTTTGTCGGTACGCCATAACTTCCTTAATACTTCATCAATTTTCATAAATGAGGAATCATTTTAAAGCTTTTCTTAACCACTATACCGGAAAAATATACAAATTACTCACATTTCAGTTGTTTTTCGAAAAAGTACAATTGAAAACAACGGTTTTTTAAATCCCGCCCTCGACCTATCGATCCTCTATCAAGAATATCGAGAGATATCGAAATGAAACAGATTTCAATTTCATGCATCTATTATCTCAATCCGCATTTAATTTCGACTTAAAATATTGATTTGAGGTATTCGATCTGCTGATCTAGGTATTTATTAAATGAATTAAATAAATCAAAACTTGAATTTATATTTACTTCCCCAAATCGCTCGCAGTCATTTGTTTTTACTTAGTCCATGACGACCAACTTACTTCGTCTCTGATCTCTACGATAAACAAACCCGGCGATCAAATCAGATTATTCACTTTAAAGAAATCTACACAAGTTCAACTGAAAAGTAAGTACCGTATGGATTCTGACGCACTAACTACACGGTACTAACTATACCGTGTGCACTGTGGGATTTGAGGAGGATACAGTGCGAATGCTTCGCACGGGTCGACTAGTTATTATTAGAAACGTATTATTTCGTAAAGGTATTATAAGATAATCTGGACTTAAGTAATGGAATTATTGTGAAATATATGTCAGGTGTCATAAGGATACGTGTTGAGATAGCATTGAGTTGTCATAAAAACAAATCGTTAAGATGCAATTTTTTCACTTTTATCGATAGAAATCACTAATTAGTACATGCACGCGAAGTATCACTCAAATCTGTACGCAAACAAAAATCGCTCTAACTACGTTAATGAAGAATATTGTTACCGCGTTAATTCCATCGATTTTTATAGATTAGTTTTTATATTAAATTAGCGCTATAGGATGTTCGATTAAGATTATTTGTGTTTAGATTCCACGAAAATAAGATAATTGCTCACTTCCTTCACGATAAAAGAAGTCGTCGTTATCATATACTTAACAGTTTAATATATAATTATCAGATAGCTATATCCCAGTTTTAATGGTTAGGCAAAGTTAGTAATTAACTATTTTGAAATGACATAGAACTTTTCAGTCATGAGAGCTCTTACATATTTTATCAAGTGTTCGTGTGATGATAGCACAACTGATAAGATTTTATAAACAATTTTGAACAAGTCCTGTGCTCCTTGAAATGAATTATTGATCCTTTTGTTTTAATTTTGTGAAGTGTCATTCATGTGGAAAAGAAGCTCAACTCTTTTGCTCCGTCATGCAATATTAAGTCTTCTCAAATGTTTCATTCCTTAGTTTGTTTCTGCTGGAATGCGTATGCGAATTTCACGGATTAATGGCAAGAGTGGGCACCGCTTAAATAGTAATTGTTTTCGGATGGAGGGCAACTATTATTTGCTAAGCTAGCTCTGAGAATTATAAAAGAAATCTCCTGTCTGAATGTCAATGTGCGAAAATATTGGAATGACATGACGAGCGATTTTCGGCTGCAAATTTACCAAAATTAATCTATTTGTGTATGAATCGCATACAATGCAATTATTCACTTTTAATGATAAGGTACGTCTGAAGGACCTAAGATCTTAAGGTAGATATGATTTATGATGCAATTACAAAATCCTTGATTTGGTGTAAACGCTGACTTGCGGTGCGTGTGCAACTTTAAGTCGTAATGTGAACTGTAGTTGTGTACATTTTAGTTCCTTTCATTTTTGGCAAGTAAAGTCGCAATGACGCTGGATTTAGGTGCTACATGGAGAGATTTTAATGTCGTAAAGTATGATTCCAAAAAACTTGTTCTAGAAAATTTAAGAAACTTATAAATTATCTTACGAAAAATTATTCCACAAACGAATGGAACATTGCACAAATTGCACGAAAACTCTTTATCCGAGTGGCATGAAGTGTCGCAGTCGCTTGTTGATGGTGTCATGTCATTTGGAATGCTCTTCTCCTTCTTCGGGTGAGTGTCACATGAAGACACCTATCTGGGATGAAAGCGCATCCGTCTCCGAGATTTCGTCGTGAGGGAAGGGGGGAGGGATGTGGGGAGGAGAGGGGGGGGGCAAGAAGGAAGAGAGGGAGGAAGAAGAATTGGATGCAAGGAAAGCATGCCGTGCGTGGAATGGTAAAAATATTCCAAAACCCTTTCGCCAGCGGCAGCAGCAGGGTCGCAGTTCGCCTCCTTCATCTCACTCACTCTCCCTGTCTGCTGGAATGCGGTGCTGCGTCTTCCCGCTAAGGCAAGCTCCCGAGATGCGCTCAGCGAGGGCTGGGAGAGGATCTTCTTCTTTGGACCCAACTTTCCCCGCACCCTCGCGAGTTGGATTGCTAACGAGGTGGCAGCGGTCGCTCTGGTTCCGTCGCTTCTCTCTCTATAAGGAATCTCTCTCCTACTTCTTCGAGGAGGGCCTGCCTTTCCAGTCGACCGAAATATGCGCGCGCGCGAGTATTACTTAATCCGTTGTGAGGCCGTTTCAAAGACGAAGGCGGGAGCTTTCGCCGTGAGGCTGACCGCGAAGGGGGGATTGTGGGAAATGGGGGGGGGGGGTAAAGGAGGGAGGGGGGGAGAGGGGAGGGTGTGAGGCGTTTTAAAATTGCTTGATGCGCGCGGCCACTCAACACGCAACACTCCATATCAGAGGGGGGGAAGTGTTCAGGGAAAGGACGAAGGGTGGGGGGCGTAATAGCGGCAGATTCTTGGACGTGCAACCGCCACCCCGTGGCTTGGAAATGGAGGCGTGAAGAGGAGGAGGCCTCGAATAGTGGCGGTGGGTGTAACACCTTGTTATTTATTATCGCGGTGACCGGGTCGCCTGGGGGTAAAGTTCGAATGTCCGCCGAAAATGTCCACGGGTCGTCGTGAACGACTGCATCGCATTAGTAAACTTTTCCTGAAAAAACATTAATTCAGCGCAATTTAAAGTCTGAGATTAATAAAACGGGTGTTTTTTTAAGTGGAGAGTAATGAAGGTTGTAAGCAATGGGAGTATCGTGTTTTTGAAATTCCTTGCGCTACTTTATTTTTCGGCCATTTTAGTCTGATATTTTTCTTTAATTTGATTTCGCAGACCGTTAATAGCTTTAGTTTTACATTCTGATCTAATGATTTGGTTCTAAAGTACCTAAAATAATCGCAGAGTCATAGTATGTAATGTTTCTCACAACTTCATTCATTGGATTGTTACGATGTTGGTTCACTGTATTTTTCGCTGTATTTCAATTTTTATGAGATTTCCAGGGAATGGTTTGTACATACGTAATTAACTTTTCTGAGGATGGAATTGAAAGCAAAAAGATGCTTTGCCCGTAGAAATGATGACTATTTCCTTCCTTTCCTTTACTTTGCTTCTCAGATTTAGAGAAGAATGATGGTCTTTTGAACATTTTAATGGCTTCATTTTCTTCGAATACCTTCATGGGAATGGATTGGAGAATACATTTTTCCATTTTCCGCCAGGCGTCTCTTGCTTCACGAGCAGGTGAGGGTACTTGAGAACAAAGAACGCTCGATTAGGTAGTTGGTAAATTATAAGGATTCCAACTTGGTTTAACTAACAAATTTTGTAATGACTGATAAAATATTTTTACTAAATGGCGATATTCAAAGCTGAATTCATTCCATCGGGGTATTCTACTGAAATTGATATTTTTTCAAAAAAGAGCACTCATAATCAGGAGTTGCAGGTATATCTCAGAGTTTAATTGTTCTTTCTGACAATATTTTATAACTATCGCAGAATAAATGAAAATAGAACGGATAGATATGTAAAACTATATTTACTCATATCTTTCTGAACAGTAGCGCATGCTTTCACCTATTTTTATTGGAATTTACATAATTTTCAGGAACAGAAATGCAAATTGAATACCGAGCTACTTAGGAAATTTAATTTAAATAGCTGTACCATGTAATAACGTGTGAAAAATGTTTTTTTTCTACGATAAACTAAACTTCTAACAGTGAGTTCCTTCACGTTGATATGCCTAAATATTTGCTTTAAAATCCGAAGTTAAGAGAAGGTTGTTCATATTATTTCAATAAATGCCTAAAAGATGTTAAAGAGATTCTAATTGATAAGTACGTTTCAGTCAGGTTCGGTATTCATACGTCTTACTGTCTTTTGGTAATTTGAAATGTTTCACTCGAGAAATAATTTTTATTCGTTTTTCTGGCGTTTTTTTTAATTCAACATCATACGTTACAAATGTGCCTAATCCTGATAATAGACAGGAAGGTTTTATCAATGCATGTCTTTTTGGTAAGTTTCTTTTGGTTTTCTGCGATAAAACAAATTTTTAGCAACAGTTTTGTTCTCTTAACTTCAAGAAAGATTGGTATCACTCTGCCGTGGCTGAGCACACACTTTTATTATAAAGTCACAGTATTGACATCAAAAGGGCGTACGTTTTATGTAAAGAAATTAGATACTATCCAGGGATCATCAGGGAAGCCATTGAAATAGAAAAAAGACCTAACAACCTAAACATAGAAGATGGCTAGAAACTTCCTTATGTGTGGAAAAGACTTTTGAAAAACTAAAGTATTAATTAATCATGCTGTACATAATAACCGATTAAGTTTGTTTATTTATTTTTCATTGTCTATTTAGAATGCCTGACGAAGCCGGCAGAATAGCACGGCGAAAATGTTGCTAAAAAAGTTTAATCGAAGAAATCCAAAAGAAACTTACCAAAATTAAAATGAACTGCGAACATCTACGAAAAAATGTATGTCTTTTGTTGAAATGTGGAACTTGCTTAATTGAGTGAATGTTAATTCCCTTCACTATGTGGAACAGTGGATGGCCAGTGGCAAAAAAACTAATGTATGCCTTGAGTGCTACGAAGCCCAGGAAATATTTACGCAAGTACCTACTATGCTCGAACGATTTGTGATCCAAAGGCATTTGTTCTATGTTTCTTTATCATAAGTTTATCTATGTAGTGTTACCAAGCGCTATTTATTAAGTATCACTTCCAAAGTGCCTTCTTTGGAAGATGCAATAGATATATTGTTCTTGAACGCTAATCTAGGGGGAATTCGTTATGATATAACGTTTTTGTCACTTTTTTCGTCGATTATGACGGAGGTGCTCATTTTCAGCCTCCGGCTTCTTTCGTGCGCGAGCATAAATTGATGCTGCCGTCAGATAGTCATCGATGACAAATTAATCATCGGCAGTTTTTTCCGTAGTCATTCAAGCTACATTAGTTTTTACGGCTGGATCTTTTAAGCGTATATATATCGTTCGGTTTTTTCTTATAAGACTATAAAGATATGAGGAGTGACCAATATTTCATTTTTCAACATGACTTTAATCGGCGCTAATTGGTTCTAAGAAATGTATCATCATCCAAAATGGGCCTCGAGCATCTCATCTCGAGTGATGCTCTCGAAACAGGAAATGCAAATGGATCGAATCGTTTATTCGAAGTATCGCCGGAGGTTTAGATCGATGAAATGATTGATTCTGATTGAATAACTTGTTATTACATGATCTGTTATAAATAAATGAACTGTTAATTAAGTGAATTATCTCTTGGTTGATCTTTTTTTCAATCAAGACGGGAAAATGGCTGTCAATCTTAAAGAAACCCAGTAGCTAATGCCATTACGGAAAAATATATCTTCATGCCCCTAGCATTACGGGACCCACTGACGAATCGTAGCTTTACTGCCCTTCACCGGGGGGGGGGGGGGATTTTCGTTCGTTCTCGTTACGTATTATATAATGCTTTTAAAGCTGAACTATTCCCCGAGTAGATCGCCATTGGGCTTCCGAGCTGTCGCCTGTGAGAGTACATCTGACCAGGTTATATAATAAAAGAAACTATTTTTTAATCTTACATGCTTCTAAAGCTTGTAGAAAAAGCTTCCTTTATCTATTAAACTCAACCTTTCTTACTAGTTTTTAGTCTTTTATGAATTTTTGAAATAACGGAGGATGAAGAGGCCAGCAAAAGAGCCACGAAGAGAAAACTGTTTCATTAGATCATAACAATGCGATCTTTGTGACAAGTGATGGCTGAAGGATGCTATTGTCATGGGAATGAATCATATGCGATCAGTACATGTGATAAAGGTACCGAAATATCTTAAGTTTTCTGGTAATGAGAGTTTCATCATTATTATTATCAACGAAATGAGTTAATTAAAAAATAATTTACTTAATGTTATATACTTTATATACAATATAAAATAATTTACTAAAAAATAACTTCTTTGGCATCTCATTAAAATATTATCAAGATAGTGAACTGTAAGGAATAAATGGCGAATTTTATATCAGTGCAATTTCCATTAGCTATTGAATTGTTCATGGGCGCGTTTTTCTGCAAAACAACATCATTAGATGATCTCCTGATGCTGCTTTGCTTCGAAGCTCTTGTCGTCCACATAAAATAGCTAATGAAAATTGCATCATTACATCTGTACCTTTCATTCCTGTGACGGAAGACATACTGATACTGTCAGCTAAAATATAAAAAAAATAATTCGTCCACTAATCAGCTTCTTTAGTGCCAGGCTTTTCGATGGTCTTATAGGCCTATGTTGAAAGAGCAAAAATGTGATCTCGTCTGTTTAGCCTCCGGCAGTCTGGCGAGCCAACCTCCTTTTTATTTGCCCTTAAAAATGTTTGCTACTCTCAAAATATTCCCACCCCTCCCCTTTCCTCTTAAGGTGGTTGGAGCGAGATAGTTCCGTAATTATAATGGAAACCATATTATAATTTTATTTTTTGACTTCAGCGTCTGCAAGAAGTGTGAAATAAATACTGTAATATTAATGGCGTAATATTGTTATATTAATCGCTCTAAGATATAGTTATATATGACCAAAATTCTCAGTAATTAAATAAATAAAGCTACATAAGTCTCTAACTTGACTCATTTTTACCCGCCGAACGGCTGAAAATCCTTCAAAACAGCAGGTTTTTTTGCGATTCTGTAAAAGTTATTGTGGTGAGTAATAGATTATTTTTTATAAATAGCTCAGAAAACATGCAATCTACACACCGTTAGTTTTTTGACGAAATCTAGGTGCTATAAGTTCCTATTTCCTTCAATATTCTCCCTCTGGAGCGTACAGCCATAATCCATCCCATGTAAAACAGCTTATATTTAGAGGCAAATTGCTCGAAAAGTAGTTCGGCAAGGGGTTGATATTTTGATATCATTGGTAAGATGAGAGTTATTTCTTTAAAATGAGGCCAAATTCATCAAATTCTAGGTGAAGTGATTTTTCGCTCAATCTACCTCAATCACCTGGCATTCGTTTTTTGTGTGTGCTTGGGTGGAGAGAGCACGTCCGTTGCCCAGGGCGGCAGCGAACGAATCGCTCCAGTCACTTGTCCTTTTCGTTCGGCGGGCAGAATGTGACCGCGCGTCACGAGGCTCTCCCCCTTTATCGCGTCGGACATCCTCCGCTGCCGCCGCATCTGGTGCTGGACAGAAAGCCCTCTCTCTCCCGCCCTCCTGTAGACGTCGTCTCTTCTTCACTCGTGCGACACGTGCGCTATTCCCGACGCACGCCCCGGACCGAGTGAGGCAACGAGCGATGCTTCGATGTGAGATAATAACGAGTATCGTAACGTGGACGAGGAGGATAGGAAAGCCGCGCGGCAAGCCTCTTGGGAGCTGTGGAGCTTTGACTCACCGACACCATTTCTTGGAATCCCCTCAATAGGAGGGATCACACTACTTCAGATTACGTTTGAGTTATAATATTTGAGACGTAAAAAAGGTCACTTGCCGAGAATGAATTCTTCTCCGGTTTCCAATCGGGTTAAAAATCTCCATTGTGGCCGACGTTTCGCGCATCGTCATCAGGGCTGTCGTTCTGGTCACCCTTATATATGCTACTCTCGCCGGGTTCAAGTTCCTCTGAAGGCTTATTATCCACTATCCTGGTGTCTTCAAAATGGATGGAGTGGTTATTGGAAAGGCAATATTCGGCCAATAATCACTCCATCCATTTCGAAGACACCAGGATAGTGGCCCGTTCACGTGGCTATTGGGATCGCCTGGTAAAAGAAGCGATTGAAATCTGGCTGGAAGACAAAAACATTAACAGGGACTCAGGTTTCCAACTCAGTAACGCCTGGAAACCAGTATTGAGGAACATCAAAGAAAAAAGGAGGCAAAGAGATAATCACACTCCCGCCTTCAGAGGAACTTGAACCCGGCGAGAGTAGTATATATAAGGGTGGCCACTTGACGAGAACGACAATCTACAGCCCTGATATATGATGTACAAGTCGGGCATCGAAACGTCGGCCACAATGGAGATTTTTAACCTGGTTGGAAACCCCAGAAGAATTCTTTCATGAGCTACGCCGGGAAAGCACCAGATCATACGTCACTTACCGAGTTTTACCCTCGAAAACCAAATAATTACGCTCCTAGAGCCGTTTGAAATTTCAATTTGAAATCCGCGCCGAAAACGCATTTCTCGGCCGACGCCATGTTGATTACGTGGAAACTATATGACATCGCTCCTCCTATCCCATTGAATACATTGCTGGTGTCGGTCACAAACAGTTATAAGAGTCTAAAGTGGTTAGCGCGGCCGTGTGTGTTAAATATGAGTGATAGAAAATCGTATGTGTACTGTTGTGTGCCGAGTTATAAATCTATGTCACAGAAAACACCCGAGAAATATTTCTTTTTGGTTCCTAACAACCCGGAACGAAGAAGAAGTTGCACAGTGATATGAGAGCCAAGTTTTTCTGGTCAAAAACTGATTTTTTTCAATTCTCTGAAATTTCATCATAAGTGTCCTTATAATGAAGGTAAATCATTACCATTTTCACAAATTTTCACTGTCGGATGACCCAAATCTAATTAATACTGCCAGGCGCTAGATGGACCAGGTTACCACGATACTATCGTAAATTCTCGCCAGAATAGTGAATCGAATTATTACTTGCGATTGTTGCATAATTTATAGATTTTGCACCCTAAAAATATTAATTCATTGCTAAATAATTACTTTGTCGTATATTTACTGACAGCGATAGGGTTTTCTTAAACGATGCAACACCACTCAACTTACCCGTTTGAGTTAGGTGTTAGAAAAAATCGTGTAATATCGGGTGTTCTGGCATAGTATCGTTAGTTTAAGGCTTACTCTATGAGAGAAAACAACTTTGAGGTGCTTCTAGGTTCCATTTTTACAGCAATTTGCATTTTTATCTTGAATCGCACGCAGCGGTCTGTTTATCGGTCACTCCGTTTACGAGGCGGCGACGAGTCATTCGCACTCACAGTCAGAGTGAGAAATCTGATACAGTTGTTCTGGAAAATTGTACCAGCTTACAATGAATTTACTTCCTTTTCCACAAGTCTAATTACTAATGACACATTTTCAGTATGCTGCTTTGTGGCGGTAGTTGTTTTGGGTTAGGTAACCGACAGATAAGGTCATTTGCGTCAGGTTAGGAAAGCTGGGTATTTCAGTTTTAGGTAGGCTATTTAGGGAATGGAGGAAGGATGGAGAGGAACACAGAGTCGGCCTACTCTTAAATAAAGGCGCCAAGGGGACCACATCTTAACGTCCCATCCGACGGACGGAGTACTGAACTTGAAGTGCTCTCCACATGGCACACAACCCGTACCTTTTGGGTGGAAGGTCAGTACTTTTAACATTCCACCAGCCTAACTCCTCCGGCTGCATTTTATCTCTGTCATGAAAGTCATGTTTTTGCCATATATGATTTTTTACACGCACGCTATTTATGGACAAAGTTAATCCGTTAACTCCTAGCGGTACCGTATGGTACCAGCCGTAAGTGTCTCATTACAATTAAGTTTCTTATACTCCTGAATATTTTACTGGATTTTTTTTAACTTTACATCAAAATAAATAGGTATACAAAAGCTTATGATGTCGAAGATTTCGCATTTTTTTCGATCATTTAACGCCAATTTAGATGTTTCCAACGGGAGAATGTTTACGGATCATCAAAAAACAGTTTTTTTCTTGCTGACCTTACGAATTTTTTTTATTTATCCAGTATTGACATTTTCTACAACGTTTTTACACGTTCTATTACATCTTAATACATGTAAATTTCATATAGTTTCAGGTTTATTCATTGGGAAGTTACAACGATTGACATTTATCTGGTACCATACGATACCGCTAGGTGCTTCCCATGCTATTTTTATGCGAGGAGCGATTACGCGGTAATTTCTTCGTCTTTGGTATTTATACCGGATTTATGTTGCTCCATCGTGTTTATAACCAATTAGTGTTTGAATGAAGTATACATTTCATTTATGTGCACCCCGGAAATATCTCTAGTTCAGTCGTATTTGTGTTCGCCGTCACCCTGATGACTTAGGTCCCTGGTCGTCCCCGTACCTCCGGATGTATTTATACTCTTTTAGGGCTCGCGACGCACACTCCAAACCCGGATTTGGGGATAAAAAAGAAATCTGGTGGTAAAAAAGAACCTTTCCTCTAAAGAAGGAGAAGAAAAAGCCGGTGAATGAGAAGGAGTGTAGCCACCGGGAAACTTCCAAGACGGTGCCAAAGACTGCTACATTCCTTTGTATTATTTCGGCCTTTCGTCTCTCCATCGCACTCGGTCGAGCCATATTTCGCACCCTTCTCGCAATTTATACTCTTGAATTGCTACGTGCAGTGCCGAAGAATTTTATCCAAGTCAAAACAATGCTTTAATTAAGGCGAAAATTTGAAATGTAACTCTTGCATCATATACATTACTGCATGTATGGTGACTTCCAGCGTATAAACTGGTATACTTGAGTGAAATGTGGTCCAAGAATATTTTTTTCGGCTTACTTGAAAAGTTATTAGAATGTGCCTTCAACGACTCACGATTACCGTTCCCCAGCCACCTTAATCTGTTTCAATGGGAGAGGTTTAGCGCTGAGCCTAAGATAGTTCGAGCGAAATTATTCTCTAGTCTCTGAAAGACCATATTCCAATTTAAATTTAAATTCTAAGCGATTGCATGAAGCATTAAGTGAAGATAGTTTTTAATTTATGTAGAAAAATAATTTTTAACAAATTCTAAGTGATTAATTAAATATGATCATCTGAATCTTTGACTTATTGTGTTTTACGCAGTGCGCTGCAAGCGCCTTCTCAAACATGGGTATTTTTGCGATTTTATGAAAAGTATCAGGATATAAAATGAATTAATTTTTAATGCCATTTGCTCACGATAAAGCCTTCTATAAAAGTGTTTTTTCAATATTTTTATTGAAACTTTTATAAATCGTACGTAAAACGTACTTGCTTGCTCTGTGGTAAAACTATTCATAAAACCACATGATTGACTAATCTGCCATCTATGAGACGCTTTGCGAACGCGTGAAGTGATAAATGCACTCTCTTTAAAATGACTGTTTGGTTAAAACCTATGTTTATTGTTTATTTTATTACTTTCTGATCACCCTCAACGGCGCAAAGGCTTTGCTTATACGTCTTAGTTCTTATTGGGCTTCATATGCGAGTATGAATGATCAGACGAAATCATTAATAGCAATATTTGCCATTAATTCATAGTTCCATGAACTTCCAGCCATATATGTTTACGTTTTCCTTGTTTGGATTCCTATGGATACCAGATTATCAACGCGATGAGCAGAGCGTCTCATTGGTTGTTGCATAAAACGGTTTTATGGAAATAGAATCTGTCCTACTCCGTAAAATGTTTTGTAAGACTTGGTTTTATAAAACGGTTTTATCGTTAGCAACCTCATTTTTATAAAATTAGTCGATTTTATAAAACGTTTTACCAAAAATTTTACCGTGAGCAACAGTCATTAGAATAATTGAGAAAACATGCAAACCACTTTAATTAACACATTATATTTATGAAATTAATTTTGAATCAGACTGTCCACCTTTATAAAATAATGTATCTCATAGATGCGTACGTGGAGGCGTATCATATCCCGTGGATATATGCATTATTTTTTTTTAACTCGAAAAGTAGTTCAATGAGCCTGAATTCATTGGCCTTCATGCGTAAAAATGTCTCACTTAAACAACCTTCAAGTGCCTCGACAAATAAGGTCATTTCGCCTTTAACATCACGCGCAGACGACAGAGATGACGGCGCGTCGTGGGATATGTATTGAATGAATCAGCCGTCCTGAATTCGAGCCGAGCCCAAGATTGCTTACCTTTCGATCGGGCACCTGTGCTTCCTCGACGGGCTTCATCTCCTGGGGTATAAGGGTATCAAATCAAGGGTGCAATTTGTGTCTAGCGTCCTACCGGGTGGGTGGGAGCTCTGATCAATTGACTGAAAAACCTCACCTCTTCCTATTTGAACTTACGGTCTTACCTCACCTTTGAGAATTGGAGATGACCCAGTGCGTGAAAAATTAGTGACACAGATTAATTATAATATCACATCATATCCCTTCTAGCCTTGCTGCCCAAGAAAGCCTCCATATGTCCAGGGAATTCAGCTGAATGACTAGGAACGCAATCTGTCGTGTAATTATCTTGGTAGGTATAATTAATACCTATAGGTAGATACGATTGTACATGGTGAATGTATGCGGTAGTAAATGATTATTTTCTTCCGACTTAAATCAATTGGATATATATTCCGTTTTGTTGTTGATCAGACTTTAGTTTTCAATGCATTAATGTATTTAAAAATGTGCTGGAAGTTGTTAAATTATGCCAAAATAAGTTCCAAAATATATTTTTCCCTTAAAACTTGCCGAAATTGCCGCGGGAACGAGTAAGGCTAGGAAGCGTAGTGGCGTGCACGTTGGTCTGGCGAATCAAAAGTATTTGGTTTGATTCTCGGTTCAGGTTGATTAATCATCGTAATGGATGTTTTATTAATGCTGGAAAGATGGTTAATTTTCATCAATGTTTTCCTGAAATATTAACTAAGTTTTGAAGAGTGTCGTACATAAGCTATATCTCGCATTGAATATAAACCATATCAAATCAAATAAAATTGTTCATTTCTGCAATTAAATATTTCTTGTCATATTCTTTTTAATGACTACTTACTTCGCCTTTATAAATTTAAGTATTTAGTAACTTTTACTACCATCAATGTGCTGTTGTATCTACAGAATACAACGAAGATGATGGCTGTAGTTTTCCATGTAGAGATCCTCTTGCTTTCACTGTCGTAATACCAGTTAAATAACTAGATAGTAGCTGGGTGAAAGTGTAGTATCTCGTCACGTTGCCTAAATTGAATGCTTATACTAAATTCAGAGTACTTTTGCATCCGCTGTTTGGATTGAAAGATGTTCCTAGGTTTTCCATCTGCATATACTCTACGTTTTGTGTCGTAATGCCCGAAAAATAAAGTGCTCTCTGTGAAAGTATAGTCACTATTCCGTTATCTTTCTTTTGAGTTGTCCTCATTTAAGGCGGTTTCTTCGAGATAGTCATCCCTAGTCATAGTGGAGACCATATTCAAATTTCATTCTTTGATTTCAGTGTCCGTAAGAAGTAGGAAATAAATATTGTTATATTAATCGCTCTAAGATATAGTTATATATGCCCAAAAATCTCAGTAATTAAATAAATACAGCTGCATAAGTCTCTAACTTGACTCATTTTTTCCCGCCGTACGGCTGAAAACCCTTCAAAACAGCAGGTTTTTTTTGCGATTCTGTAAAAGTTACTTCGGTGAGTTGTAGATTATTTTTTATAAATAGTTGAGAAAACATACAATCTACACACCGACAGTTTTTTGACGAAATCTAGGTGCTATAAGTTCCTATTTCCTTCAATATTCTCCCTCTGGAGCGCTCAGCCGTAGTCTATCCCATGTAAAACAGCTTATATTTACAGGAAAATTGCTCGAAAAGTAATTCGGCAAGGGGTTAATATTTTGATGTCATTGGAAAGATGAGAGTTGTTTATTTAAAATGAGGCCAAATTCATCAAATTCTAGGTGAAGTGATTTTTCGCTCAAACTACCGTATCAGAATCCTTCATACCCGATGTATTATTTTCAAATACCACTGTTGGGATGGTATAGCGGTGAAAGGGATTAAGTGTATATCGCTTTGGAATTAACTGCATTTGTTTCCATATATCCAATGGGTCACTTTCGAAATGCTGATCCAAGATGCAAAATATCCTGGATGTATGTTTCGAAAATGGAAGACACTCGCCTGTCATAATTCTATAGTTTTTTACAAGTTGTGGCAGTGATTGCAGATGCATTGCATGAAATGCACCCGTTAAAAAAGAAATGACCCTTAAGTCTAGTTTTTAGATTAAGAATATTTATTACCCAAGCATGTGAACATTTGTTGGAAAATTCAATTATTTTACTGCTATTAGTTTTAGATAATCTCGGCTTTTAATTTATCACAGCTGTATAATGCTCTTAGTGTAATTGTTTTCCTCATTTCTCCCGAATCGTGCATTTGCGAGGCCATCATTTTTAAAATTCGATACCTAAATTGATTATTGGAAATATTGAATAATGGAAGCAAGGGATAAATTTTCTTCACCAGTTAGCATGGATACTAATTTACGAGAAGGGTAGTTCTTCCAAGCCAAATCGATTTATAGCTTCGCCTTTATTGAATATAATGTTGTATTGTTCCTAGAATATAAGGTTCCTAGAATATAAGCCCTTCTTCGCGGGGGCGTTCAAAATCGTGTCTCTATCGCAGATACATATTGTAAATAGACAGAATCTTCAGTCGACGGATCCGCATGTGCTCTTCGCCACGGCTAGCCTTTTCGAATGGGAACGGGATCATGAATGCCATGCCGCGGTCGATGTCACTACCAAATGAATGATTGCATCTGTTCCCTTTGTCTTGAAACGCTGGCTCGCGGATCCCCCTGTGCGATTGGTGTAATTCACCTTGAGTTTAAATGCCAACATCCTCGGAAGACTTTCGAATGCGATGCTCGGCGGTAATTCGGCCAACGGCAACAATTTTCATGGTGGATTCCATGTTTGACGAGGAGGGAAGAAGCGGGCCATTTTTATGGAGTTAGAGACGGTGAGACAATGGATTTCATTCCGATTGGGGGGTAACATCGAGAAGGCGAAGGGAGAAGGAATAACTTGGTCAGACGCCCCCTGGGATTTGAAATTTTGCGAGCCTTTTTTAATGTAGCTCGTTTGTGCACCATTATATAAAACACTTATTCCTCGTGGATTCGTGCACTCCACTTTGAATCAGAGGAATTTCCAGGTACAGGAACATCACAAGAGAATCATAATGATGACCTAAAGATGTACTAGGCCAGAGTATATTTATAGTGAAATAACTCATAACAAGTGTAGTAAAAATATGGAAACTCTTAGAAACTAATGATTGTATCATACCATCGATCAACCACTTTTATGAAGTCAGTGAGGTCATTAGGTGTTAATTGATTACATGACAATGCGTAGGATGTTGGACTTAATTCCCGATTAATATTGAAAACGCATCCTCCATAAATAATTTAAAAAATCATTAATTTGAACATTTGGTAAAAAGTTACTTATATTATGCATATTTTTGTAATTATTCAAATATTATTATTGTTATAAAATGGTTCGCTTCAATCATATATCTCTTGATAAGACCATGATAAGACAACTATGTTTCAATTATGTTATTTTTATATTTTTACTGTTTTTGGTTCGTGCCATCAAGTAGTTCTTTGGATTTTATAGCTATTAGTAGCCAAATCTGGTCTATTACTACGTATTGATAGATAATGTCAATGTTTTAAATTATTTAGCATACTATTGAAACGGACAGAGCTCAAGTGTATTTTTTAATAATATAATAGTATATTTATTTTATCCGTGGAATCATCGTTACAAGCATATTTTACATTTCAAATTAATAAGGATAAATTAGGAATCCCATTTGGGCATTGCCTGTATTGGGATACCTCAAGACAAATTACAATACGAATAATTGAAAAAATAAATAAACTGAGACCATATACGAAACATAAATAAATGCATGAAAATATAACAATTTGTTGTTTAAACTCAACCTGTCGTGCATACAAAATATAGTGAGTATTAACCGTACTATTAACAAAAAAATACATCTGGATTTTCTACATTAAGTAACCATTTTTTTTACTCTTTTCAAACAAGATGTTCAAGTATTTGAACCTCTTATACTATCTGAAAATCTAGGAAATAATTTTGGCCCTACAGAGATTAAATGAGCGTTTGAACAGGGCTAAATTTGGCGTGGGGAAAATATACATTTTTGTAGATCTTAGGTTATTCACATTGATTTTTGGTTCTTCTTTAGGTTTATTACCACTTCTGAGGTACAACAATTTCAATACTTTGCAAACGTAAAGATGACGTAAAGCATTGAGCATAAAGCATTTAATTGTGCATTTGATATCAATTATGCCCAGTTCATTAAAATCATATTCTCGTTGTAGATAACGATTTGCTCGAAGTGATAGGGTTTCAATTTATTGCATTTTCCATATTCTGTAGGATACGTGAGTCCTAGAATACAAATAAACATTTTCTACACCATGTTGTGGACAACTTCATTCGCTACTAGTTCCCTTAAAAGACTGCCTGCTCCCAATATCGTGTTTTGTGTGCGACCTACCCCGTCATTTTTCGACTTGGCTCCTTTTGTAATTGCGCATGTATGTTCTTCATGGTTCGGCAATGTACTTACAGTAGTTCTACGTGGCGATCAAGTAGATTCGTTTACTATGCGTGCATGCATCGCACTGCATTTAGAGCAAAATATTACTTCGGGTGCATGCAATTTACTGCATGCTGATCGCTGATTTTCACAATATTTAGAATATATTTTGCGAGTCATTGAATATAGTTTTTTGAGTGATGCAATTGAGCGAAAAGAGTGGGAAATCGATCGATGAGAAATGAAATACAAAAACGCGACCAACTCGCAGAGACATAATTGACGGAATGGTGTGCAGGTTGACATTCTACCTTTTAATGGTATTTAACCTTTAATTTTTTTCTAAAGGAATGTTTATTTTACCAAAAGAATTACACACTTTACATCGTAAAATATATGATATTATCTTTTTTATATTTAATGACACATAAGAAAGTAATCAAAATTACATCATCATATACAAAATAGT
This sequence comes from Pyrrhosoma nymphula, assembly GCA_963573305.1. NCBI lineage: Eukaryota > Metazoa > Arthropoda > Insecta > Odonata > Coenagrionidae > Pyrrhosoma > Pyrrhosoma nymphula. The sequence continues at coordinate 3,101,186 of OY754337.1, forward strand.
ATTAGTTCCATGATATTTTTATAATAATGGAACATGCAATTTTAAACAAGGAACATCAATGTATAAAAAATAGAATTGGATAGAAGTTTTTGTATAGGATAATAGTCTTTCATCAATAATGAAGAAATGTTAGAGAAAAAAAATAATGGTGCAGTTGAGGTCCAAACCAAAGCCAAAGCGGATTGTCAGAAGGTGCCTTTCATACAAAATATTTATTTTTTTGCTGTGTAGCGTTTTGGACAATAAAGAACTTAACAATGTTAACCTATCAGCCACCCTTTTAGCGATTTTTTTTAAGAACAGATATGCTATTAATATTGCATGCATTGACATAGGTAATTCGTTTAACAACCCAGGGACTACATGTGCCAAAGACCTCTTGCCATGGAAGTTAAAGTACTTGGGTACCGACAACCTATTCATTCGACGCAGTTGCATGTCAGTATTAATCACACACATAATCTTTGATAATTTGGTAGTTTATGGAAAAGAGTTACGCACTGGTTAGTCCCGAATTCCATTCCCAAGTAAAACATGTTCGCACCATCCCCTCGTTAAGTCTTCCATGTGTGTCATATTTTCGCAAACAGAAATCCGTGGGAAACCGCGAGGGCAGGCGGAGAAGGGAATGGCGCCCGGAATGCGTGAATTTCAATCGTCCATTGGCTTTGTATGAGGCAATCCCTATCCAAACCTTTAGAACTAATTTTATGGTTGAAATTTGGTAAAGGTAAATCATTAGGACATTATACTATCTTATGAAATTCTTTTGATAAATGTTTTTCGGTGGTAACACTGATAATACCTGTTGCTCACGGTAAATTTTTATAGAGTTTTATAAAAATTTTTATAAAAACTTTTAAAATTTGAATCGTACGTAAAACGTATTTGCTTGCTCACGGTAAAACTATTCATAAAACCGCAATGTTGACCAATCTGCCATCTATGAGACGCTTTGCGAACACGTGAAGTGATTAATGCACTCTTTTTTGGATGACTGTTAGGTTAATAACTATATGTAATGTTTATTTACTTACTTTCTTATCACCCCCAGCGGCGGCGCTAAAACTTTGTTTATACTTCTACACTCTTATTGTGCTTAATATTCTAACGTTACACGAACTTTCAGCAATGTTTATTTTCATATTCCTTGATTGGCTTCCCATGTATACGAGACTATCAACGCGATGAGCGGAACATCTCATTGGTTGTTGCATAAAACCGTTTTATGGAATTAGAACCTGCCCTATTCCATAAAACGTTTTATAAAACGAAGTTTTATACAACGGTTTTATCGTTTGCAAGCTCATTTTATAAAATTAGTCGATTTTATAAAACGTTTGACCGAAAATTTGACCGTGAGCAACAGGCATAAAGCTAATGTATAAGGATTTTTAGTGTCACTATTCCGTCGGTACCATGGTTGAAAATGGCACGGAAAATGTCATGCCATTATAGTATGGTCTGCTGTTAGGTCCTCAGAGAACTCATGGCAGATGTGCGTGATGCAGTGGACTATATTTGAGATTTGAGGGGGGTCACTATTTCCCAAGGGAGCGGTCACCGCGGGTGACGGGTAGTTATGCGTCTCTGTTTACTTTCGACTGTCATGCGCCGTGTACATGATGCAAGGTATGACGTTACCTCGTCCAAAATGAGTTCTTTCTGCGCATGACGTCATCCGAGCGAGCAGCAGGCAACTCGAGAAATAGCATTATGGGAATAAAGGATGGGAGGTCCCGACATATTTAATTTTTAGCAACGACAGGATGGAGTCAAGTAGATACTCGCATCTTTAAGTGCTGATATGCAACATATTTGATCGGCTATAGTTAGTTAATGTGTACCTTGAGAAAACAATCTTGTTGATAGTGGAAATAACCTAAGTAACAATTTATTTGCTAATGAAAGTTGAAACTCGTTACCATTTTCACCATTTTAAGTTCTCTGGCGAAACCTGGACCCGCTTCGCCCGTGTAAATGTATATCATGTTGGGAGTTGTCTGAAACCCAAATTTAACATGTATCTAAGTGGATGGTGCTGCGCTCTGATGAGCGACTGTTGTTATGCATTAATATTGTTTACATTGTTGTAAGATGATGAAAAGACAAGATTGATGTATCCGAATGTATCTTTAGTGAGTGTGAAGACAGCCATAAGTAAATCACAGAAAAGTTCATATTCTTTACCCATCGATATAAAATAACATATATCAGTGGGATAACTAAGTAAATTCTCTTCCCCCTTATGTTTATTCACTTTGCTGTTGTGTCCGAGCATCAAGTCCACAATGCACTCCGTACCTGGCTATCGCTTGACGTAATCCAAACCACGTAACAGCGTTAGATGATGCGCAGCAACCTACCTTGCATTGGTGTTACCATGGCTGCGACTATGCTGCGGTCAATCAGACTTAACTTCTTCCCCACTTTCCCCTTCGCCGACCCAGCCCATCTTCCCCACAGACTAACCCTAACAAATGGCGTTCTGCGCATCCGTCTTCACGAGCGTTTGCGAGAGCCGTTGGTATCCCTCTCAGTAGAAGGCGCCATTTGTTTATTTTAATTTCAATTGAAAATTAGTGAATTCAAAATTGCATTTTATATTACATCGTTGCACACATACTCTCCTTTAGGTGCCTTGTAACCACAAGTTTAATTTGTGCACGCAAGTAAGTTTTAAGTTCGGAGCAGACAGTTTTTTGCCGGACGTTCAACTTATACTGCTAGTGCCAACGTACTACGGTAGAAGCGATCACAGGAATAAAATAAAGGAAATTGACTGCCGAACCGATAGATTTAAAATGTCATTTTTCCTACGTACAATAAGGGATCATAATAGTTGCGATAGATCAATCATATGAAACTCCCACACTCAATAGGTAGAGCAGAATTTTCACTTGTGCTTGGAAACACAACATCATTACTAATACTTCACACCGGTCGATTTGTCTGGCATTATTTTATTTTGTTCTCTGCATGAAGTAGCATCTCTATGCATTCATGAATTAACAGTATCAGTAATATTAACCACTATATGTGTCTATAGCATTGTTCTGCTTGTTTGCATATTCATTTACGTATCACTCTTCCAGTTTCTGGTTCGACTGCGCACTGTTCTCCTGACTGCTTTTGGCCTGCGCCTAGCGCCAGGGGGAGCGTGCGATGTTCTGATCTGTGCTGGGACGAGTGCTGCATGCCTGTTGTGCAATCACCCCGTGCCACACACCCTAGTGGTGGCTTGCACGGTACTTCGTAGACGTAGATGAAGTAACGGTAGGATTTTGCGAGCATTATCAGAGTTGGGACACGTTTTTCCACAAGTAGTACGAGAATGCAAGTAACTGAGCGGTGGAACCTAAGGAAGAAGCCAACTCGGGACATGAAGACATGCCTAATGATCGAGCGTGCAGTCGCTTCTGTGCTTCAAGAGCGCAGTGTCTCCCTCGTGGTTCGCCTTCTCTCTTTCAAGGAAAGAGAAAGTTCGCGGGATTTGTCGTCCATTTCTATCGGGAGAGAGAGAGAGGGTTAGTGGGAATCGGAGATCCCTTAACTGTCGTACCTGGGCGTCGAGAGCCGAAGAATCAATCGCAAGATCTTGTTCATTATTCTACTTCTGCGGTCCACCCACGTGTGTTTGTCGAGCTACTATATGGGAAAATAACCGACTTTAATTGACTTTATTTGACTGAATGCGATTTATTGGTTTTTCCTACCCCAACAAACTCAAGTGTAAAATACAGCAAAAGCGTCGCCATATCCTTTTACGTTGGGGTGCTTTTTAGAAAATTCATAGCGTTACTCAATTCATACCAGTCGCGTGACTGACTGACTAGTTAGCTCGAAAGTCTGGTGTTATAGTGCAGGTATTTCTAATTGCTGGACGCCTTTTGAGTGGGTGTACAGCCCAGCATTGGAATAATATTTAAACGAGATAATCGTGCAAATGAGCAACAACCACGAACTAAATACAAATACCCTTGTGGGACTCCTCTAGTAGCAGAGGACGTTGTCACAACGTTGCATCAACGTCCAAGTACAACGTTATCAGTCGATGTTGAGTCAACTTGCATGCAACTTTGACGTCAGCTATGATTTAAATTATGCTTAATCTATAATTGGCTTAATCTAACCACAGTGGTTGGCAAACTGCGGCTCTTTGGATTCGTGCACGTGAGCATTGTCTTCACGTATAAACATATATTTAATGTTTAGAATAATTTATTTAACTGATAGTTTGTCTGCTTGTGAACGTGAATGTGAAAAAACGTGTGGGAATCGGAAAAAGCCTTGTTTATTCTCAGTACTATTGCATTCATATTCATACTATGTGACATTACAGGTTTCAATTGATTAATTCTTGATAATTGTTATCGTGATTGGATGGTATTTCCACAAACTATCACGTAATTGCAATTTAAAAATTAGTTCTCGAAGTTACATTAATCCACGGGAGTGACCATGTATACAAGACTTTCACAACGCGAGGGTGCGGGGATATGCACTTAAAGCTGTAGGATATATACTATTACGAGATAGATACAATGTCGTCAGATAGATACAAGATAGGATAATACAATGTACTAAAACATACCATCGCGTGATAGTAACATACATAGTATTTAAAACGTAGATTCCTTTTTTAGTTTGAGAGGACAGGGAAGAGTCAGTGGAGAGTGCAAGGGAGTTTAAAGGGAGAAAGTTTTACCTGAGTAACTAGGAAAGAACCGTCTGTTGACATAAATTATCAACATTAATGTTAATTATGGGATAATTTCATTGATGGCTAAAGCTAGGGAAATATTTTAACGTTGTCTTGACATTGTTGCACCGATAACGTTGCAGCGATGTTGCATTGATAACGTCGCAGCAACGTGGTTTTGCGGGACATTCGGATGTTGAGGCAACGTGCATGCAATGTTGCGACAACCAACATCAACATTGTGTACACTTGTATCTTTTCCCATTGTAACGTTGTCACAACGTTGTGACAACGCCCTCTGCTACTAGGGTCAGACCGCCTGGGGTGTACTGAAAAGCACTTAAGTCAAAGAAATCAGATTACAATTATCTGGTGGTTATTTTTTAATCTCACTTAAGTGAGAATAAGTCATAAAATGCGGAAAATTACGTCATTTTTCATAGTTCAACTCCGACACCCAGGCAACGTGACCATCTTCGGCTCTCAATTGGTGATCTGCAGGCATTTTTTCTTGACTCACCCGCTCTTTCGACTCTTGATCCGTATATTTCGACTCTTAATGCGTTTTATATGCCCCCGCCTTTCATTAGTTCCATCCGTTCCATCTCATTGTCGTAAGGAACGTGAAATGGAGCCACCATCGGACCTTGGCCGATCGTGAGCCGGTCATTAAGAGAGCGAAACGGGTCTCCCGCCTTCCCGCAAAGAGTCATTAAAAAGGTGAGATTACATAATAACCCCACTGGATGGGGGTCAGAAAGTCTTCCACCATATTCAAATCTATTCCCAGTTTGCTCGAAATGCTTCATAAAAATTTAAACAATCTTTTATAAGACCGGAAATTCCGTCGGCATATTCATATCGTAGGCACTCAAGTTTATTTTAAAGGATTCTTTTTCGTGGTGCTTTAGATTTTTCCTTGGAGTTCCTTCAGGGAAAATTTATAGCGAACAGCGTGGATGATTGAAAAATTATACGAACAACATATTAAAGAGTACTGAAAACAAGACGAGGTGATTTATTTTTTGATGACAAGCTTCCATTCATCCTACTCCTGCGTTATTTAGAAACCTTATTTCTCTTATACTTTTCTGAAGGTTATTATTCCTTACTCCTTTTCAATCATTGTTGGATGTTTAACGTGTTGTCATATTTTTTAATTTGTGTGCATCGCGGATGCCTTTAAGTTTTTTCATAAATCATCAAAGATACTTCTTCCCCTATCTTCGCAAAATTCCGTGAAAGGGAGCGGGATCGAATATAACTTAGGAGGAAGCCGATTTTTTATTCTGAAACAAATTCAAGATTCTTATTTTGCAATGCATCAAATGGTAAGGAATTGTTAGCACTTTGTAAGTTAGGTAATTACTATAATTATTGCGAAAGTGTTTGGATTGATATCTGAATGCAGTCCGCGTCTATGGCTGTGAAATGGATTCACTGATTAATTTGTCTGTCTTTTGTCTCTTGTTTATAAAAGTGCTTCAAAAGATTAGAAGTATTAATAGAAACAGTAACCTTGAAAAAACACAAGAAATAATTCAGAAAAAGTTGGGATACATCGATTGAAGACTCATTAGACAATGACAGGGAGGTATATCGTCCAGAGACAAAATAAATAAAGAATTTAAGGGTAAATGTATTCCACCGCAACTGAGAACCTATACCGTAACCCTTACTTAACACGATTGAATTATGCTCATTACCTCTATTATATATAGGGGTTGGACATCTTATGCCAGCTTTTCACGTCCATGTCTTTAATTCGACTTGAGTTATGCTCTTAATGGACCCTTAGGTACCTGATTTAGAACTTTGCGGACGATTCCATATGTTCCACAGCTTCGGGGATTGATTTCGGCATTGGTAGGGTAAACCGTATAGTTATTGGCCATCTTTTCTTATTTTGAAGAGCATGGTAAAAGTACAGTTAGAAAAAATGTACAATAATGATTGAAAAATTTACAATTGTGATTATTGTAAATTTGTTTAACTGTACTCTTACTTATGCTCTTCAAAATACCAAATGGCCAATAACTGACCCAACTCATCATCCTTCATTGACGACGAGGACTGAAACTCCGAAATGACTCGAATGATATCTCGATATCCCTGGAAGCGCCGCTCCATACAGCCCATCCGTCGAGTTGTCAGGGGGACCGACCCTTCCCCTTTTAAACATCGATACGCCTTCATGGGGATCCACTTCTTCTGTGTTGCGTACTTCTCGCATTTCATCGAAATCGTTCGTGCGCCTCTCGCATGACGTATTGCATTCACAAGAGTGCGCCAGGCGAACGAATGAATTGGATTCAGAATATGGGATGCGCCTTCGATGACCATAGCCGGCGCCGCCGCCGTCAGTGGTGGGAATTGGGAACGATGGTTCGAAAAGAAAAAAATGAGTTCGCAAAAGCGCCATTCACGACTCTCCGTAGGCGAGATCTTCGACTCATTTGAAAAGAAAACTCTTTTGGTTCGAAGGAAATTAATGGTTTCAATTACTTTCTCGTGGCGCGCCTTAATGCGAAGGGGTCTTCTTTTTTTTGAGGCGTCCCCATGGTTACGAAAGGCGTTATTCATGCGCCGCTGCCATGGCCACGCAAATAAACACTCGCCCGTCGACGGAGAGAGAGAGTATTAATGCACGATGGAGAACGCGCTGCTGCTGCCATCTTCATTCATCGCTGGACGGGACTCCGCGTCTGCCAACCCACCTCCTCTTTGTCTTCTTCTCATTTCGTGATCTCCTCCAAAGTCGAGACTTGATTCTCTTTTTTTTGTCATTCTGGACCGCTTCTTGATTATCGTGAGAAGACCCGTGGTGCGTTTGATGCTCGCAACGGGTAGAGAGAGAGAGATGGCAAACATATATGGGTCGCTATCCTTGAGGAGTAAGATAAGAAGAGGACTGTCCACATGTCCTTCACCCTCATTCGGACGCTCGAGATAATTTTTCGGCCCTCAGACGTCAGACGGAGGCAGATTGGCAGCGAGGGCGCCTAGTAGATCTTTACTTGTCCCTTCTCTCTCTCACTCTCGCGTAAATGACTTGCGCAATTCGCACACAGCCGCGAGGAATACGCCTAGTGCCGTGCGACGCCCGAATTTCAGGCAGCGGTTCCAGTATCGAGTACATTTACGAATTCGTTACGACTTACAACCGTAAATTTTGGGTTGGGTACGTCTTTGAAATGAGACGGACAATGGGTGAGGCAAGGAGGGCAAGCGTTTGTGATCCGGTTGAGCTTAAAATAGGCGACCAAGTGGCTTAAATAATGGTCGGCAACGCCAATACCGCTAACCGTCGAGAAAGATGCAGTTTATAGAATCGCCAATACCGACAAAGTCCGCGGAGGAGACAAAAGTTACAGACTTACACCCCGAGGACGGAGACGGAGCTGTAGCGTTTTGCAGAGTGATGCATTTTGGACACGAAAACCTGATGAATAATCGCCGGATACACACTAAGATGTGCGGAAAGGTTTGTCGAGCGTTCCACTTGGTTAGGACTGGATCATTCCCGTAATCCGGTGGAACGCCCGAGAAACCTTACTTCTCAAGATACACCGGGAATACGTCAGATCATTCATTCATTTTGCTTCGGGATCGACAGTTGTGATATCCATTTAGTAATGGCTCTCTCATTACCAAACTCGGGTTGCTCAGGGACTTTCCACTTTCGTAACTTATCCTCCCAATAGTTATTGCTTCAAATGTTTAATCTACCTCTCATGCCACTGCATAATGTTTATATTTCGTACAGAATTACTTCTGCTTATTATAAAAAGTCAGCAAGAGTCATTTAACTCATTATTTGTCCCATAATAACTTTTGTCATAATAAATCCTCCAGTCGGTTAATTGCACGTCCACCAGCTTGGTTACTCATGGAACTCATAAGTATTGAACTCCATTTTATCCGGACCAATAAGATATGTGGCCATTTATGGCGCCAATAGATTTATCGAATATTTATGCAACGCACATTGAACGGATGCTTCGATTAATTGATTTCATAGCTCATTTGGATCCTCATACGTCGTTACTGCAACCGAGCATGATAACATATACGACTATGATTCCAGCATGACCTTGTCCGTGAGGCGCTGGTACAGTCCCACTCTTTGACTGTGGCGCGGGTGTGGGCCCATGGGTAAGGCTCTTGATAGGAAAGTACGGTCGTTTGATCTCGACATATGCCGACAATCGAGGCTTCTGATTGGTTCCCTACATTTTTGGCCATTCTGATACCGTGATCGGGAGCTACCCAATCTAAAGGAAGTGACCTGTTCTAATCCTAGGAGTTCTCTATTTTGTGCGATTGATTAAAATTACTTAAAAATGTGTTATTGATAAAATCATGTTAAAGGTCATGTCCTTAAATAGCAGCAATAAATATACCATTGCACTCTACGATTCATCTTACTTGCCGAAACTTACTGTTTGCTGAAGTGAATGACAAAGGTATGGGAAAAATCTGATTATCTAAGAGTAATCCAATTGACGTGAAGCGCAAAAAGGAAATGAGTTCATTGACTGAGGTTGCATCTAGGAAGTATAACGCTTTATTTATTTGAAAGTATATTCATCATTTTTTACTACTCTGAAATCTGTGAACATGGTTTGTTTTCGCTGTTAACCTTCAATGGTAGTAAATTAATCGTCTTATGTCCGCTATTTCACGTAGAAGTGGAGAATTTTAAGTTACATAATTACCGAGTGACCTAGTCTAAAACTTTATCAATAATAACCTGACTTTTTTTAAAACCTCGTGAATTGAATCTCAGTTAAACATGAAGTGCTGATCGTGTAGATCCTGTCAAAATGCTCACTTGACTTTGCCCTGCGTGTCTTTCCACCGAGTGAGGCCATGCGCAGAGCGTAAATTAGATAGTAGCACGTTAAATTTAGCCGCCGTTAACAGTCTCGTTCCGGTGCGGAGTTCGATCCGTAACGAAGCCAAGGTATCTCAAAATTTATTTCTCTTACAATTATTGTCGCCCGTGTGATAAGTATGTCCGCTCGCAGTAGCTGAAGTGCCAGGGAATCTAAGGGAGTTGTGGACGTAAAATTAACCTTAATTGAGAATGATTAAGATTCCAGTGACAATACAAGGTTGACCACCGTCTGTTCTCTATGAGGATTCACTTCATGGTCGAGGAGTTGACTTGACGTTTTACTCCTATTGCAGAGAAATATTCTATACCTAGTCGATTTTGATACCTAATTGACAAGTAAGCTAATATTTCTGTTGTATTATAATATTTTAAAATGCCATTTCGCCAGTTATCAAGGAGAAGTCACTTTACGAGCGGGGAAAATATCGCGACGTTCCACTCATATTGCAGACGACGTCGTCTGCTGCCGTTTGAGACGTCTGCTGGGCTCGTATTATACAGGCCGACTCCCGCATTTTGGAGGATAAACTTGATATGAAAATGATGTGGTATTATAGGCAATTTAATCATTGACAAGTTATCATGGCTCAAATTCGATGAAATATAGTTAATTAATTTTTATCTCGTGAAAACATGTTTAGTCCCTATCTCTCCCATGTAAAAATCGGCCAATCATGGCCGTATGCGCAAGGTTGACCGTACTTTCCTATACAGAGCTTTACCCATGGGCACTCATGATTTGAACGAGGGTGATTTCCGCGCAGTAAGTACATACATATCGTGACTCCAATGTTCCAGTGCATTTATTTTGGTGCAAATCTACTGATATAATCTAAATATATAATTTTTTTAGCAATGAACCATAGGGCCATACATTTTCTGGAAAAATTTCAGATGTTGGTCCATACCCATACTCTTGAAAAAGCCGAGAGGAAATGCAAGCAAGGTTAATGTTAATCGATATTGATTAACCAACGAATTCCTTTAAGATTTTATAAGTGGATTCATGATGATGAACTCCAGAGCTTGAAGATGGTCCAAACCGCGGTGTTCAGGGATGCGCGGAACGGAAAATATCGCAGCCGTCCATTTGCATCTGAAACTAAAATACTAATTCATTAAATAATATGACACTTCCTATAATTGTTAAGAAAAATTTTTGATACAATATTTGAAAAGGATATTTCAATATCTTGATCCGTGTTGTTATTAGGAAGCCGTAAATGCGATGCTTTCGTCCGGTACCCGGAAAAATGCGCTAAAATTCTGTTTTTAAGCACACACTGAAATAAATATAAACGGTAAAACATTTTGTACACCATAAATAAACACAGAAATAAACAAGCTTTAATGTGATGTACTTCATTTTAAAATCGATTGAGGCATCTGTGAGATATTAGTCTTCAAACTCGGGTGACGGAATTTTGCAACGGACAGTAAGTCTGCGTCGGAACGGGTGAGAAGAACGGCTTCGACGCACAACCGTACTCAACCTTCTCTCTTTCTTGAGCATTGGCACTCTGGGAAAAACGCCTTCATTGGGATTTAAAAAGGGGGAGGGGCACTGTTGGTAATTTTTTCCTCATCGCTGAGAAGTACCTTGCAAACTAATAAGTGCTTTGTTTTGGCATATGTTCGAGTATCGCTGTTATACCTCCTACAGTTTCACAGAACAAAAATGAGGAATATATCATGCAGGAAGAGAAACAAGGA